>OY757049.1:8794758-9994758 GCA_963582015.1 Xanthorhoe designata
GAGTGTGGTTTAACACTCTAATACAAAAAATATACTTAAGTATTCAAACTTTTACAGAGTTTCATGATTATGTATCACAAACTGTTCTACTTATCAATTTCTCTACCTCTGTGGCGCAGTGGGCGAAAGCCCGCCTGAGACGCAGAGGTTGCGGGTTCGATCCCCGCTGCGGGACAAATGTTTGCATGTTCTGTAGATATTTGTTCCGGGTCTGGTTGTTTTTCTATGTATAATATGTATGTATTTACAAAAAAAATGTATCAATGTAATATATCAATCATCTGGTTACCATAACACAAGCATTAAATTGCTTAGCTTAGGACTAGATGACGCCGTGTGGAATGTCCAAGGATATTTATTTTATTTATTATTTTATTTCTGAAAATTCCTTTGTTTAACGTAATAAGATATAATAGGTGGCGGCGCTAGTTTGAGTCGGACCGCCATCAAAAAACCAAAACTACCTTCTTTTTCAGCCTGTCGAAAAACGCTCAGCCAACTAATTCAATTATTTTCATATCAAGGCGTCAAAAGTTAAAAGCATCAGAACCTCAGAGCCCTCCGGCAAATGTCAAACTGCAAGCCCCCCTAACTCTGCTCCTGACATCCGATGTACAGTCAGCTTCATACTCATTCCGATTATGTAAAATGAAAATTATTTTCAGATCTTCAGGCATTTTAAGATCCTTTTGAGGTAGTCAGAGGTATGTCCAAATACATATTAGGTACATGTATGTGCACATGTTTACGGCTTGAAACTCGAAGGACATGGTAGAGTTATGTTGTAGGTACCTACTGTGCTGTTTGAAGAAAATTTCAAATTATATACAATTTCACAAATTGCTAGTTTATGGTAGGTAAGTAAGTAAAATAATAAGATAAAAAAAAAAAAAAAAATTAAAATTTTCAATTTCTGAAGATGGACTTCCGCAAACCCACATCTGAATCAATAACTTATCTAAATAACAACAAGATCAAAAAAGAAAAAAATATCATAAATTTATGTAGGTAAATTAGTTATAAAAAATAATTATTTATTAATTCAAACTTTTTTAAAGGGTAGGTACTTATTTACTTACCCTCAAAACTTGATTTACTATAACCAACTACCAGGTAATTTTCAAGCTGACAGTACCTACCGGATGCCAGAGGTCTAATCCACGTGAGTTTAATTGAAAATAATATGCATGTTCCTTATTTTGATGGTAATGTATGGAGATTTTGAGAAAGAGTTTTGATAGGGAATTGTCATGTAAAATGTGAATATTCATGCAAAACTCATAACAATAGTCCTTTCATTGATTTGATGTTTATAAAACGAAAATAAGTATAATATAATATGCAAATGGTATCTATGACCAAATATTCTACATGATTCAATCATGGGAAATAAATAAAATAGCAACTTAAATGAAGCATTTAAATACCTACTTAGCAAAGGATATGGTACATAGAGTACCTATTTATTTTTTCAGCATCTAAGTACGAGTTAAGTTACAACTTTATAAAGCAAACAAGTTCACCATCACTGAGAAAGGTTAACCAGCTGTCATTTGCATCAGTTAAAAAAAGAGGTAGAGAAGTAAAGAGGTAGTAATACTACCTCTTTACTGAGAAGACCTTTTTATGATAGGTAGTTATAGTATCAACTTTGTTTGGAGGTGAAACCAGGAGAGGCCTATGTCCAGCAGACAGGCCAGGACATGATGATAATGATTCTAATCAGTCCTTAGCTATTATAGTGTAGTAGTACCTGCTGCAAGGCAGGCGGTTTCCTACTCGTAATGTGAGGTAAATGAAACGCTCAGTTTGAGTGTAGAAATAGGAATGATTTATTAAACAAAAAACACAAATACTTATACTAACACGAAATAATTATAACCAATAAGAAAATAGAACGAAACATTAATATCCAATAGGAAAGCAACAAGACGCGAGCGGGCGCAACGAGGGGTGAGGTGCGCGGGGAGCGGAGAACGCAATCGCTCCCGCCCGAAGGCATAAATATTTGTTGCTCCGCGGTCACTCGTCTATTTCGTCGGCGCCGCGGAGATGAGAGGTCGTAGGTGTGCAACTCGGCGCTCGTGATGTAGGTAGCTGCGGCTGGCTGCTACAGGGCTCCCTCCCTAGCGAAAGCGTACCGGAAGCTTCACATCGCGTCCTCGCCGAGTGGTTTTCAAAATCGATGCCGGGGCTTGACACGATGTTGCGCTTGTGCTTGTCGGCGGAGGAGGTGATGAAGCAGTAGCTGATGGTGAATTTTGCCAGCTATCCGTTTGTTCTGGAGAATGATGCTGAGATGTAGGTATGTAGCTCGATGGTGAAGGTAGGTAGGTATCGTAGCTACTTTCTTCGACTGTATACGCAGGCTTCAAGCGATCGATGGATACGACTGCCGATCTTCGCTCCGGTAGTTGTATCTTGAAAGTCTTGCTGTCTCTCTCTAGCACCTTGTACGGTCCTTCGTAGGTAGGTTGCAGAGGCTTCTTCACGGCGTCGTTTCGAATGAAGACTTGTTCGCAGGTTTGCAGATCTTTGTGCACGAAGATAGGCCGTCTGTTTCCGTGTGATGTTAGAGGTTGGCTCGGACGTAAGGAATTGATTGTTGAGCGTAGTCGGCTGACGTAATCAAAGTCCATATCCTGGTGATCAGCTGATGGTGGAGTGGTGAAGAACTCACACGGTAGGCGGAGGTTGTAGCCGTATGTGAGTTCGGCTGCGCTTACACCAGTGTCGGAGCGTGCGGCAGCGCGTAGACCCATCAGTACTGTAGGTAGCTCTTCGATCCATGTAGTTTGCTCTGATAGACGAGTTTTCAATGCGGTCTTGAGTGAACGGTGCCATCTTTCAACTATTCCGTTTGATTGGGGATGATAAGCTGTAGTTCGAGTTTTCTCAGTTCCAACAGTTTGAAGTAACTTGGCGAAGAGGCGACTTTCGAAATTTCTTCCTTGGTCGGAGGTCATTAACCTTGGTGAACCGAAGCGAGTAATCCAATGTTCATAGACTATTTTCGCTACGGTTTCAGCTGATGTGTCGTCTGTAGGTATTGCTTCGGGCCATCTCGTCGCTCGGTCGATCATGGTGACGAGATACCGATGTCCTTGAGGTGAAGTAGGTAGCGGCCCAACGATGTCGATGTGTACATGTTGGAAGCGATCGGCTGGTGCAAAAGTAGATAGGCTGCTTGTTGTATGTCGCTGTACTTTGCACCGCTGACATTGTAAGCATTGTTTCGCCCATGTTCCTGCGTCGATGTTCATTGACGGCCAGAAGTACTTCTGGCTGATCAACTTGCGCGTCGTTCGGACTCCTGGGTGGCTGATCGAGTGTAGCGAGTCGAACACGGAGCGTCGGTATTCGGTAGGTAGGTAGGGCCGGGCGAAAGACGTCGACATTTCGCAGTAGATAGGTTTTTGCGAACCAGGTACAGATATTCGCCTGAGATCCAGATTGTCTTGACGTGCGAGCAGTTCGATTGTATCTCTGTCTCTTTCTTGCGCTTCGGCGATCTTCTCGAAGTTTATTGATGTTGGGCAAGATATTGTTTCAATAGGTACGCGGCTGAGTGCGTCGGCGACTGTGTTGTCGCATCCGCTGACGTGTCTTATGTCGGTGGTAAACTCGCTGATGAAAATGAGCTGTCTGGCGCGTCGTGGTGTTTCTGAAGCTGACGGAGGTTTCTGAAGCACGAAGGTTAGCGGCTTGTGGTCGGTGAAAACGATGAGGTTTCGCCCCTCGAACATTTTCCGGAAATGTTTGACTGCCATGTAGATAGCTAGCAGCTCTCGGTCGAATGTGCTGTAGTTGCGTTGCGCGTCGGAGAATTTTCTTGAGAAATAGCCAAGTGGTTGCCATTTTCCGTTGATGTACTGTTGAAGCACGGCGCCGGCTGATTGGTCGGATGCGTCACTGAAGATAGCTATCGATGCTTTGTGAGATGGATGCGCGAGTAAAGCGGCGTTTTGCAATGCTAGTTTACTCGCTTCGAATGCCTTCGTTGACTCGTCATTCCATTCGATTTCCGATCGATCTTTTTTCTTCGCGTTGTGTAGGTACGCGTGTAGTGGAGCTTGGATTTCCGCTGCTTTAGGTATGTGCTCGCGGTAGAAGTTGAGCATGCCGAGAAACCGCCGTAGCTCCTCTATGTTTTTAGGTTTAGCGTAGCTACATATTGCGGCGACTTTTTCTGTAGGCGGCTTGATTCCTTCACTGTTGACGGTAAAACCGAGGAACTTGACTTCTGACTGACCGAAGACGCATTTTGAAGGATTGATGGTGATGCCATTGTCTTCTAGTCGTCGTAGAACAGCGCGGAGATGTTTTTTGTGCGTTTCTTCGTCGGTACTTGCGATAAGTAGGTCGTCGATGAATGCGTAGACAAAATCGAGTCCTCGGAGTACTTCGTGGATGAAGCGCTGGAATGTCTGGCCAGCGTTCTTGAGACCTGGGCACATACGCTGGAACTCAAAAAGTCCCATTGCTGTGATGATTGCTGTCTTTTCTATGTCTTCTTCTCGAACTTTGAGTTGTTGGTAGGCTCGGTTGAGATCGATAGTACTGAAGATTGTTTTGTCTGCCAGTTGGTAGGTGAAATCCTTGATTCTCGGAATGGGATATCTGTCGGGTGTAGTGACGGCGTTTAATCTTCTGTAGTCACCGCAGACACGTAGATCACCATTCTTTTTAGGTACGATGTGAAGAGGTGAAGACCATGGGCTTTTGCTTGGGCGGCATAGGCCTTGATCGATCATGTTCTGGAATTCTTTTCGTACTTGTTCGTAGCGATGCGGAGGAATAGGTCGAGCTTTGCAGTGTAGCGGCGGTCCCGTTGTCTCGATGTAGTGTTCGACATTGTGAAGTGGAGTTAGGTTCATTGAAGTCAGTCTTGTAGTTCCGGGAAAATCCGCTAGGATGTCGTGGTAGGATTTCTGCACGTCTATGCTTCGGATTGTAGGTATGTTTGTAGCTCGAACTGATGAAATCGATGATAGGTTTGTTACGGAGTCGATGAGTCTTCGGTTCTTGAGGTCGACGATGAGTTGATGATGTTTGAGAAAATCAGCTCCGATGATGGGTTTGCTGACTTTCGCAACGATGAACGTCCATTTGAATGGTCGGCGTAGATGTAGGTCCAGTTCTAATGTTTTCTCTCCGTATGTAGGGATGACTGTATTGTTAGCGGCGTAGAGTTGAAAGTTCAGTGGCTTCTGTGTTTGTCCTTTGGCTGGAGGTAACACAGAAATGTTCGCGCCGGTGTCGATTAGAAATTGGAGATTCGTTTTTCTATCTGTGACGAATAGGCGGTATGAGGCTTCAGTTACGCTAGATTCCGCCTCATCCAGCGTACTATCTAGTTTTCCGATTTCTTGTTCTTGTTGAATGAGCATGGCGTGGTGCAGCGGTAGGCTTCGGATCCGTATCTTCGATGATAGAAGCAATGAGGTGATGGTGATTGGCTTCGCTGGCGATGGCTGGAGTTGTTTCGGCTTGAAGAGCGATTTTCACGGCTGAATGGACGCTGATGATGAGATGTTTTGAGGGCGGCGATTTCGAGGGAAAGCTTTCGAATTTCTTCGACGAGGAACTTCGTGTCGGTGTTAGACTGCGTAGATGATGGAGCTTCAATGGATGAGACTTGCGTGCTTGAGCTGGTTTCCATCATCTTGTCCGCTAGGAGTGCGAGTTCGTCGAGAGTCGTCTTGGTGGAGAAAGCTTCGCTGACTGTGAGGACGGACTGGATGTGTGCTGGTAGATGGTTGGTCCACATCATGCGCAGCGTAGTGTCAGGCACGTTGTCGTGAGCTAGGCTTCGCATCCTTCGTAGCAGCTGAGTGGGTTTCTGGTCTCCGAGCTGGACTTCGGACAGAAGCTTCTGGAGCTGACGGCTTTCCGATTCTTCATAGGATGAGATTAACCGGTTTTTCAATGCGCTGTACTGTGATGATGATGATGGACGAAGGACCAAGTCGGCGATCTGTTCGATGTCTTGCTTGTCCAGTTTAGCTATGACCATCTGCGCTAGCTGGGCTTCACTTTTGTGCAGTTCACTGGTTGCGGCTTCGAAGCTGATGAACCACAGTCGGGGCTTGTCTCTCCAAAATGGTGGTATCCTCATTGAGAGTGCGATTCCCGCTATCTCTTGAGGTAAGGCGGCGGCGGCGGCGGCGTGTGTTGGCATTACTTCAGTTGTTTGTTGTTGATTCTCCATTTCTGTGGTGTGGCGAGTCGAGCGAGTGAGGTTCTTCTTGAAAGAAGTTGGAGTGAGGGCTTCGTAGTTCGGAGCGAGGAGTTTCTTCTTCAAGAAGGCTGTCTATCACGTCGGGGTCACCAATGTAGTAGTACCTGCTGCAAGGCAGGCGGTTTCCTACTCGTAATGTGAGGTAAATGAAACGCTCAGTTTGAGTGTAGAAATAGGAATGATTTATTAAACAAAAAACACAAATACTTATACTAACACGAAATAATTATAACCAATAAGAAAATAGAACGAAACATTAATATCCAATAGGAAAGCAACAAGACGCGAGCGGGCGCAACGAGGGGTGAGGTGCGCGGGGAGCGGAGAACGCAATCGCTCCCGCCCGAAGGCATAAATATTTGTTGCTCCGCGGTCACTCGTCTATTTCGTCGGCGCCGCGGAGATGAGAGGTCGTAGGTGTGCAACTCGGCGCTCGTGATGTAGGTAGCTGCGGCTGGCTGCTACAATAGTATTATTTGATCTGTGGCTCAATACAAATTCAATAAAAGATAATTTAAATTCCCAACTTATTCCGCCAGTATTCAAATTCAGAATATTCACAAGAAACAGCTGTGGTTGGCTGTTGGTCGTCATAATTCAAACTGTCATCGACCGATGTCGCTTCCGGATCCGAGACGAGCCGGTTCCAGACCCTTCGCAAATAAACTTGACCGATCGAGTGTTGGCGGGAAAATCGAAAAAAAAAATAAAATGACCACGACTGCATCTGAATGGCGCGGTAAACATAATCACTGGCCCTGGCGTATTTAAGATCCTTTGAAGAGTTTTAGGGAGTTTTAGTCTGTACTAATATATATTTTTGTACTTAGGTACATTCCACATCTTGCAAAAGTTAGCATTCCATTGTGACAGGTTGCATGCCCATCGACACTATAAGACATCTTCAAAGGATCATACATGTCTGTCCAAAATTCAATTTTTCCGGCGTAGAGTCTTCTGCTCTCGCTATAGTCCGATATAGTTACAAAGGTCCCACTTACAGGCAATCTCAATAACCTATCTATCTTTGGTTTTGCTTACTGTCAGTAGCTATTTGACGTTTTTTGTATGGAAGAAATGCCAAATATCTACCCGCAGTAAGCAAAAACAAAGATAGATAGGTTATTGAGACTAGCCGTTAAAAATTTATCCGCCCTTAAATAAAATCTGAATGCTTATTTGAGATGATGTTTACTGGACATTAGATCTCACAGAGCATTAGATCGACTATTAGCTCTCCCAGAAACTTTCTTGGCCATACCTCGTTTTTGGAGATGTTGATATTTTCTATATACTTCTCTAGACAACAAAAACCTATAGATAAAAGCAAAAAAATATTATTAACCCTATTCGTTTATCATTGATGACTTTGCTGGTAGGACGTCCTAAATAAATACATGAAATAATAAAAAAAGCTGTACTTACTCAACCAAGATAACTCAAAGAAGGTATATTAAGGTCCAGAACGCATTGCAAACAAACTTGACCGCTCGAGTGTATTCTCAAGGAAAATGTTTTGGACCCTGAAGATATGCGTCTTTGCAAGAACCTAAGTTGTCAATAAGAAGTTTTTGAAATTTGAATATCACGAAATGGTTTAATAAACCTATACAGGGAAAAGGAAGGAGGATCCATGTTGTACCTCGCTTATATAATTGGACAGGAAGATGATGATTAAGATGGTTCTCACCATTTATATAATTTTGTTTCGATACTTAATCAAGAATCACCGTCGCCTATTTTATTTTAATATTACGTGAACAAAGGAGTGTAAAAAAATTGATTGTTCCGTTTGTGAAACCTATCATACGCCTTTTTTAATAAGTACCTTTGTAATAGTTTTATTTTTTTTGACGACCTCTGTGGCGCAGTGGGCGAAAGCCCGCCTGAGACGCAGAGGTTGCGGGTTCGATCCCCGCTGCGGGACAAATGTTTGCATGATCTGCAAATATTTGTTTCGTGTCTGGGTGTTTTCTATGTATAATATGTATGTATTTACAAAAAAAAAATGTATCTATGTAGTTTATCAGTCATCTGGTTACCATAACACAAGCATTAAATTGCTTAGCTTGGGACTAGATGACGCCGTGTGAAATGTCCAAGGATATTTATTATTTATTTATTTATTATTTTGTATAGTTTAGGATACCGAAAACAGAGTTTGGTGGCTACCAAATGCAACTTTGCTACTTCTTCTAAACTATACAAAATAAAACTATTAGGTACAGAGGTAATAGGCGGCGGCGCTAGTTTCACGCATAAAGGCACCATAAGAACTCGTTTCTGTCTCACTGCAAAATATGTCACCGGTTTTAAGTCTTAAGAAAGCTACAGAAAGATAATATTTCCAAACTTTTGTTGTTTAGAAATCCATTTCAACTAGGGATTACAGACATTATTCTATCGAAGCAGATAAGCAAATCCGCGGATTAAGAATCCTAACAACACGTTCGTCTTAAGATTACAACTAATTCACAGTCAGGTCCACAGACGGAGATTAAAAAATCCATCTCCAGATTACGCAAGAATACTAAGAACTTCTCAGAAGCATGTGTATGCAAGTGCATACATCTGGGAGCATTTCGCCCACTGTTTTTGTCATCGTCAGGTAGAAAAAGGCACGAAAAAACCTCTCTCCAAGGGGGTAATAAATTGCTCCTACCGCAACATAAAAATAAACTTTATCTAAAACCCCACATGGCTCCTTTTTCTATAAACGGACTGGTGCATCCTAGCTGCGCTACGCAGGGGTCTAATGACACGCGATACTTTTTTTAAAATCCGAAGTTCCAGTTAATTAGTTGTTTTTTGTTTCAACTAATTTCTTTTTAATTGGTAGGTAGCGATGTAGCAACATTTTAAGCGGCGCCTGAACCCAGGAATTTTATAGGTCGTTGTGAGATCACTTCGAAACTATTTCCCTTTGATCCGAGTGAATCTATCTTATATATCTTTAAACGAACAATTCTTGTTGAATATTATAATTATGAATCTCGGAAACGGCTTCAACGGTTTTCATGAAATTCAGTACCTATATGGGAGTTTCGGTCGCGATAAATCGATTTAGATAGGTTTATTTTTTGAAAATTTCGTTTTCAGGTGTTATAAGGCATTTAAAAAAAATACCACCGGTCATCCAGGTACTAATTTGGAAAGTTAAAATTGCCTTACTATTATAAAGCATGCCAAAGAAAACTATATAAATCGTCAGTTAGCTGAAACAGTGTTGCCAACTGGCCCGGTGGTACATCGACAGTTGCAATAAAGGCTGTGCCAAGAGCTGAGCTGCCATTTACCATGGCGGGCTTACTTTGCCAAACCTCCGGTTAGGGATCCATGCCTCTAAAATAAATAAGAACACGAAGCTATGATTTAAAAAATCTGTTTGAAACAAAATTAATTAAACGTGGTCTCATCACGATTATAATTCTGTGAACTATTGGTAGCTCACTATAACTTGGGATTGGCGCGCTATACATTCTCACATACAATACAATACATTCAGAAAATACTTGATGACATGATTGTTGTCTAAGGAGGTGTCAGAACAGGTATTCAAAGTGGTCTTTATAATCATATTAAATAGATAAATATTTATTTTTTGGTTCATATTTGGGTACAAGCCCATTTTGCAGAAGATTGTAATGTAAGCCTATCAATGCTATTATTAAGCTTACTGGTTACCTAACGATATTTACATTCACTGGGAGCTCGTGTGCATATTTTTAAAACTAAATTCCATTGATGCATTGGATAAGATTATTCCTGGTATGGAATTCTTTTCGCAGAAGCTCTGCTCTACTTTTTTAGAATTTTGTAGCCAAGCCAAGCACGCTTAGAGTTCACTCGCCTCTAGTAATGTATTTGAATTAGACCACCATTAGTCTTAACTCCTATCAACCATTGACCTGTAGCATGTATCAAATTGTCTTCGTGAAGGAAATAATATCATTCGAGACTTTATGAGTAAATAATTAGACATAATCCCATCACAGTCATTTGCTTCATTCCTTTTCGTCAAGTGCAAGAAGTTTGACAAATCAAAACAAAAGACATCTTCCATTGGTTCAAAACAAAACGTTCTTCATAAATAGTGGCCACTACGGCTGTGGTATATAACACTAGTGAGATGTCAATACAAATACTCCAGTCGCGTCGCGTTGGCGTCGCTCTTTCAGTTGTATGTTTAAGAGTTTTTTTATACGAATCGCTGTCCCATCAAGCTATGATAGGTACTTACCAATAAGTAGGGTACCATACAGTACGGCCGAGGACTAAAACAATTTTATTGCCTGATTTTGAATGGAGAGTTAGGCAAAAAACTATCATCCTTTTAGTTCAGCCCAGTTCCAACTAAAAGCGAAACCAGCATTTAAAAATCATTAGATGATTGCTTGATGATTGGGTAGAGGAACGATTTTCTTATTTTGTAATGTCATTAATCATGAAGTCAATTTGGAATTTAAAAGGCAAGATTTTTTCTTTTAGCTTTAGCAATCGATCATGGAAAATGTCAGGGCAGGCTACAATTTGCTGCCTTAGGTGGATGTTTTAAAATTGTGTTAATAATAATCCTGATGATGAAATTCTTCTACCATCCGATATGCCTGGTGAACATAGGACTTTTAATAAAATGGAGGTTCGTGTCGTTCAGCCTAGTCACCGCCCGAGACTGATGTTCAGGGCCCCTTATTCCCATAACCTTAGAACCAAAAACGATACTGCCAATAATCGCTGTTCAGCTTATGTTGGTGGAAACTGAATTCGGAAGATAATCAACATAAGTTAAACTGCGAGTATGGGCCCAGGTCATGGAGTGCGCATTTGAATTTAACAGAGAGCTCCAAAATTAACAAGACGGAATTTGAGCATGCGATCGCTTTACCGGGCAATCGCCTTCGACGACGAGATTTAGATTTTGTAGAAGACAACAACTTCTATACATTTCATCTTTATTTATATCTAATCTAATAAGCCCACTGGATCCCGCTGCTAGGCAAAACCTTCTGACGGCCAGCTAGAGGAGTAGCCGTCGAGTTCGTCCCGTCATCTCCGCTTATTGGGCCGACCACGAAGCCACATCCACATATAGGTACCTGCTTATTTATCTACGTTACAAGATATCTTCTTCAAACAGCCTTTGTCAAATTAATATGTGCTTACAATGTTGTTTATCGCTGGATTTTATGAGCCGCCATTTTGTTTTTGATTGATTTAGCGATCCTGTACGAATGCAAGCGGCCACACGCGAACTATAAATCAATATGCACTAAAGTTTCGCTTAAACAATGGACGATTTCTTAAAATGATTGTTAAATTTAAGTTATGATGGCAGTGCAACATAATTTTGCGGATTAAATAGGCTATAATCAATTTCGCTGAAATCATTCCGACCCCTACTAAGTGTTTTTTTAGAGCCTAAGGCTTACTTTGCATTCCAAGCCCAAAGTGGACAATAGACAATCAATTTATAGCTGTCAATATTCACACATAAAATGTTTTCTCGCAAGCAGACGTGTCGTTCATTGTGTAAGAAGTTTTGAAGAAGTCGATTGTCAACGCGTCTGTGGAATGAGTACCTTATGGAATGGGAATGCTCACCTACGTGAAACTGTTAGAGAAAAGCTAGTTTTCATTACTACCAATTAAAATATAATAATGCTATTAAATTTATATCATAATTGTTAATTTATCTGCTATTGATACTAGGCATTGACCGCATGAGCAAGACATTTGCGACGCGACATTCCCAAATAAATATCCGCTTCGCTCTGTAACAGCACGTCTAATCTGCAAAACGAAAAACGAAGTTTCGTGACAATTTTCGGGTTCTAATTATGTTGGTGAATTATTACGAATTTAGTAACCACCAACATATACTGACCCCGAAAATTGTCACGAAACTTCGTTTTTCGTTGTTCCGGAGTAAGGGCCATGTTGTTATCCACATTCATTTGTTTTTTTAAGAGTTTTACAAAATCGCTACCATTCATAAACATGAACACGGTGTTTTATCGCGATATTTACGTCCCGACGTTTCCTATGTATTTCTAAATAAGAATTACAATCGCTAAAGTTTAAGAAATACTATCGCTACCATTGTAAGTACATACAGCCTAAATGTAAACTAGTGAAGTGAATACGTAGTGGAATTTTATAGCTGAATTAGTTTCGTTCTTGTTTAATATTTACAATCAGCAGATTTGTTGTGATTCTGCAATTGTTATTTGGCGATCGGTCAATATGTAGTACCTATTACAAGTTGACTGTCAGCAAAATGTATCAACAACTGTCCTTGCGAAATTTATTGTTATTATTTTTATTTTTTAACTATCACGGCATTAAACATTATAAAACACTAACTAATTAATTAACACTAATTTTCCACGACTCGTGGATTATATTTTAAATGCACAAATCTTGGTAAATATACCGTTTTTAGTGTTCCCGATTAAATACAACAATGATTTAAAAAATAGTTTAAGTAGTTTTTAAGTAAAACCCAGCTAATATTTTTCGGGTATTCCGATAGCTAAATTTAGTCAGTTTTGATAGCAGCTGACTTTAAGGATATTACACTCATAATTATAAATAATTTGATGATGCTTTATCGTTCACATCCGTTTCATCATCGCTTTGTGGAACCCTAAACTAATATACACTACTCAACAAAGTCTAGGGAACAAGGATATTTTAGTGAATATTTTTAATTAAACTTTTTTATTGTCCCAGATGTAGAATGTAGAATGGTAATAATTGTAGAATGGTAGGGCAGGTAAACGTTACCTAATTTATTTTATTATTGATACAAACTTATTGTCCCAAATTACACATGATTGCGGTACGTGCGGCCGAGCGATAGTGTTGCCAGGTGCAAAAAATACCGGAAGGTCGGAAATTGAGTCGGCTTTTTCCTCTCACTATAGGATGTTTGTATCCATAATTGTTACCTATTGGTAATCGTTTCAGGCAAATTCCCACTGAAATGACGGGATAGCTCAAAAATAGAAAAGTGATATAAATTAACTATTTTTATCCTTATTATAATCATAGGGATAAATGAATAAAAATAATTTAAATTATTATGTGTTATCCTGTTGGTATTAATGGGATAATGCATAAAAATATTTGTTTTAATGACATTAATGTATTGTTAAACATCCCGTTGAATCTTTTGCTATCCCCCTTATAACATTCGTAGAGACTGTATTAGCCGGACTCTATTAATAAAAGCCGGGTAACTCCAGCACTATCCTTAGGCTCCAGGGTTATTTATGTTTATAGTTTGGATTGCTTTTGACCCAAAATACCGGAAAGTGGTGTTTGTGGTCTTCGTCGATCATGTTTCTGGGCTATACTTAGGTGCAATAATGTGGAGGAAATTACTGAAAGAGACAATTATTACATCACTAACTGGGTATCTATGCACTAGGGATTGGAATGGTAGTAGACTGCAGTGGAATGTCATGATGATGATGACAAAGGGTTAAGTTGTAAATAGTGTATATAAAATGATTTAGGCATGTTCTGACTGACGCGGTTTTCGCTGCCGCTGTAGGAAGCAAAAAAAATACTGACAGTAAGCAAAATCAAATACTGACAGTAGCTACTGACAGTAAGCAAAACCAAAGATTGGCCAAAGAATACGGTTGGATGACCGTGGCCAAAGTTTTCAAATCTTTTAAGGAATCTTTTACACCACGAAATTAAAGCCCCATTAATTCGTTCGAGATTGAAGACTCGTACAATTCTGCGTTATCTCACAACAATACATAGAATCATACAAAATGGTGCTTTTAACAATTCACTTCCGTCGGAATCGAACCTGCTAATGATAGCAGTGACCCCGCTCTGAACTTGGGCTAGCCTTGGTTTTCTAGATCTTTGTAAACTTTGACTGGTATTTATTTATTTGTGGCTTTAGAATTTAGAATTAGAAAATTAGAGTTATATTCTTTCTTAGCAAAAAGACTGAAGAAGTAAATACAACCTACCTCATAGAATCCTTTTCGTAGAATAATGAGGAAGGAACATAAAGGATTTTGTTTTGCATGCAGTGGGAATCATTCATGGATGAATTATTAAAAAATGTGGACTTTTCTGGTAAATTGTTTAATAAATCCTTATACAAACTTAAAAATAATATAATTCATTATATTTAAACGAGCAATTATTGTATACCTATAAATATATTAAAATCAGAATTTCGGCTCTAAGGATTTTCATGAAATTTAGTATGCCTTACTTTAATAGTAGGTATAGTTTAAATTTAGTTACCTATGCTTATTTATTTAATTTTCGGGGGCGATAAATCGATCTAGCTAGGATTCATTTTGAGCAAATGTAATTTTAAACGTGACTTCAGTCAATGAAAAAAAAAACAGAGCAAAGCACAGTCATCCAGGTGGAACTCAGATTTATTCACGTAAATAGGTTTGTATTTTAATGTAAACAACCCTTTTTTTATTTGTTTTATTTAAATTGTGCGAACCGTAGTTAATAAGATAATAATTTATGTAAGAACGTTATAAAGGATTGAAAATTAAATCGACTTTATTATTGTGTGTTTCTCAAGCTAGTTCTGGCAGCTACAGCCTAGTTTACAAAAAAATATAAAATTAAGAAGATGAGTAACTGTAGGTACCTAAGTATAAAATGTATGTACTTAACAGTCTTTAAAAGGAATAAAATTCAAACGTTCAAACAAAATAAATAGTATAGGTAAGTACATAATCGAAATGTACAAATCGATTGCGCAATGAACATTTGTGACGTAATCTTATCAGCTGTAACAGCTGTCAAAACTATGCCCATTATCAACCTTAGAACCCTTGAAATAGGGCCTATTCTTCAAGTGGTTTTAGATATCGTAGGTTTGAAAAAGCTGACACAGTTAGTTTATCGGGAGATACGATTTGAGGTCAAAATGGTCTGGATATGTAGGGCGTTTGATTACTTGACAGCCAATACTTGAAGTAACCAATTTAAACTATGACATAACACATATTAACAATAGTTTAAGTAAGGTACAGAAAATAAAAATATATAGGTAGGTACTTACATTATCTATCTATATAATATAAAAATGAACTCCTATTTCTCCTGGTCAAGCTATAACGGCTTTACCGATTTCATTCATCTGTTTTTGAAATGTTTTTTAATAATGCGTAGAAGGTTTTTACATTAAAAAAAATTAAGAAAATTATTTTTTTACCTACCTTTATTAGGTACTTACCTATAAACTTTTTTAATGAACCTTAGCCCCAGCGCAGTGATTGCTAGCCGATATTTATAATATATTGATATCCGTGTTTAATTACGATATTCCTAATACTTACATAACAATAAAACAATAAATAAGAGCATAATAATCACATCGTTAGTGCCTAATTTTTAACAAACTTTTTTTTAAGTCTGTCTAGGTACAACATCATTTTCAAGACGTTGATGAATGAATATGCTCTCATAGAACTGATAGAACCAGAGGTATAAAAAATGCAGATGATCAATAACTGGAAATAGTTTTAATAAAGTATAGCACAATAGGGAGAGTCCATCAAAGGACAGGTGTAGTAATGATGAGGACATCATTTGTTATTGTCAATTTATAATGATACATGGGCTTGACGGTTCTGCTTTTGTACGCCTGATGTCTACAAAAAGTATTGTGTAGGACTTTTTATATAATCAGGCATTTAAGAATAATTAAAAATCCTGTCAGAGCCGCTTTTAGTAAGATTTTTCATTTACAATTAACTAACCACCTATGCATATTGGTTCAGTAAACCTACTTTAGCTAAAACGGATATTAAATCTGTTGCTATTCATCTGTTTATCTTTTTATTGATATTAGAGCAACAAGAAAAAAATCTATATTAAAGTTTATGAGCTAGACCACTACTTACGGAAGAGATTGTCGATGTATTTACGCACAATCTGATTCTGATCCCAATAACCCATCTGAGCCTTTCTCCGATCTTGCCCCTCTAGGTACTCTATGCCAAAAACGTGACTGACAATCATCACAGGTCTTATGTTGGTTAATCTTCCGAATTCAATTTTCATCAACTGACCTGTGATTATTTTCACAATGCATCGTTTTTGGTTGGTAGAGTCTATTTAGTTAGATGATAAAAAAAGAAAATTATTATACCAACGTTTTTTTTAGAAAGAAAAAGAGAGACTTTGACCACAATTATCACATAGAAGTCTTACATGCTAGATAACTACTTATTGCATGTTCTTAGGTTTATATAAAAGTGTAATACAATAAAGTATTTTCATTCTTTCATTCAATACGCCAGCAAATGTTGATTCACGTTTAAAAAAACATCGTATCCGCAGGTCAGCTTCAATTACAAAGGGTGAGAGGTGGCAGGTCGGACAATTAGCCCCAATCGACCGCAGGATGAAGGAATTAAGTTATTATGGAGAGAGCCTTGTACTGAGACCTCGGATAGTTTTATAAAGTAAGTAAGTAAGTAAGTTCGTATGAGTGGCCAACTCTGGTGACGAAGTTTTTAGGTTAGTTACCTAAACGTTAGTTTAATGGTAAAGAAAGATACTCCGAAAGTAGGATATCATATTATTTAAATATTGTACCTAAAGGGATGAATGAAAGAGGATTGCAAGCTTTTTTTGCTATCGTAGTTGTATTTTAGTATTTTAATTTTGTTAAAATAAAATATTTTTCCATTTGATTTGAATTTATCGGAGAGAATCTACCGTGCTTTGCGGTTGCTGTGATTAGGTATAATACTTTTTTGTACTTATTTTTAGCATGCACTTTTGTGGTCTAGGTACAAAAACCACTCCGTGTCATCGGTATAAGGAGGCGGGCCATTTTCCTTTTAAATTTGCCATTTGAGTCACTATACCTATCTAGGTAAGTACTCTTGTCTTATTTTATGGTTATCAAACTTATGCTTGTGTTTGATTTGCACTGATATATTCTTCAAATACTACCTAGAGCAAATAGGTAATCAGTGATAGATAAGGTGGCTATTTTCAAACAATTTGCAAAATCATTGAGCATAATCATGTCGACCGTTTATCATGAAAATACTAAGGTATAGTATAATAAATATGTACCTACTAGCTGTAGCCAAAGAGAATAAAATCACTGGCTGTAGCCAGCGGTTGCACCCATCATTTAATTTATAGTCACAGTTAGCATAAAACCTTCCTCAGGAAAGGAGCTTTCAAATGCAGAAATTAAGTTGAGAAATTCGATCCGGAGTTTTTTTCAGCGATTCATTATAAAAAACAGATTCTTCTGCTTTACTGTATAGTACCTACTACATAGATTAAAAAAAACATTAAATTTTGCATACATAGATTTAAAAAACAATAGGTATTTTTTTTCTGATCAACTAAAACCAATTATTCTCGTGACTGTCTAAAAAGAGGAACCTTGACAAAGTTGGTCCAACCGTAAAATAATTCACTAAACAGCAAACGCGTCACTAAAGTTTTTTAACCCCATAAAGACCTCAATTATCTTTATATTAAGAACGTGATCCCAGGTCATTTGCGTTTGCGCAAGAAATGCCGACAAAAACTCATACATATTTTCCGAAGAAAATTACTATGGTCGCGTGGTAAACTGGACTCTATGCCGTTGTATGAAAGATCAAATGGATCTCCGTGTATGTCACAATAATTTCCTTTGTGTTCGTTCGTGGTACTGTCATGTATTGTGTTTGCTAACACAAGTGTTGAGTTCGCGAAAACGGACTAAAGCTTGATTGATCAATATTTCAATTGATGCGTACAAAGTATTATGGACAAATGGATATACTAAGGAATTAGATTATGAGTGGATGTTTGACTAAAAACGAATAGGGTAGCGTGGTAGGAAGAAAGGTAAGGAAGGTACTCATCATGAGGAAACCAGTTAGCCTTCTAATAGCGTGGATGGGCTTGCCGCCTTCAGCAAAGTTAAACCAGAGTTGGCCACATGTTCCAAATTATGTATTTGGACATACCTCTTACTACCCCTTAGACATTACCAAAAGATCTAAAAATGCCTAAAATATCTAATAAATTATATCTAGGTACTTGGTATCAGTAGTCTGTATAGTGGTTATCATATCTAGTGATTTTAAAATTATGGAGGTTTTTTTAGGTTACTACCTTACCTAGTGATTTTATTTAGTTCTTATAGAGAACAGATGTATTTCCTATTAATTAGCAAGACGGGGATTTCATTAATTTTGTGATAAAGCATTTATTCAAGCAAATTGGCCCTATGATAAGTACACAGGAAAACGGATCGGTATTTCCCAAACCATGCGGAAGTAGTACCGGGCAGTAAACTGGGATATAAAACGGGCAAAAATGTAAGTAACAAAAAAAATCGCTAAGAATTAATTTATTACACTACTTACTTACTTGTTTTTCTGTGAAAAATATTGTGCATTTGACACGCAAAGCAAGTAGGTGCTCAAATGGGAATACTTCAAATCTATTTATAAGTAGTTCAAACACAATAATTATTTTAGTACATTACGCATTAAGGTTTCCCCGTAAGTACAGTAATAACACAAACTAATGATAAAAATACAAAGCATTAATTGCTAATTAGTCACATATGCATTGATCGGCATGTTGACAAAGCTGACAAACTAGTGATCAAAATGTGTTGAGTGCAGTTTATGTAGGTCATTGGTCACAGTTCAGATTGTCTAAGTAAGCAAACTGCATTTTTTACAATCGACCTAAAACTGAGTCATGTTTGCCGAGTGATAATGCTACAATTTTTAATCCAAAAGTCATCAGTTTGAATTGAAATGGAATTGTGTTTCGAAATTTGTATATTTCTACAGGATATAGTCGCATGCCATGCCAGTTAATATTCTCATTATGTAGGCATAGCCAATAAGGATGGGTTTGCAATGGCCTTGCGGGATGCTAACATGCCTCTGACTACCTCTAAACATCTGTCAATCCGCATCAGACAATACAGACAAGAGTCTACGTGTTTTAAAAACTACATGACAGTGCCAAAAAGTGTGCATATTGTGCATGTGTTAAAACTATAATACTTGAGCTAGTGCTCAACTTTATAGTTTTAACACATGCAGTAAACAAAGTCGATGCAAAATACAAAACGCTCTAAGAATTGGGAATCAAACGCAGATATTTTTTCGTCTCGTGGTCATTATACTTGTCTTTTAGTATCTACTTTAAATTGCTGATTTGTATTAGTGACCTTAGTGCTACAGACACTAGTGTATTTTGGAATGTATTGTATGTAAATCACTGCATACATACCTAATGGAATGACACTAAACAAAATTCCTCAAAACTTCATGTTTGAAAGTAGGATAAATTCTTACAAAAATAATCAAGCTTTATTATTTTATTCCCATGCGATAATGAGTATTTCAACTAATGTATAACTCATTTGTATTTATTACATACCAGCTGAAATACAGTTAAATAATTTTATATTATTTCGAATTTTCGATGTTAGAATTATTTCACAGAGTAAAGAAACATTCTTTGACAATGTTGGTTCATAATTATTTGCGGTTGATACGAAATTGCAGAGCAAAGTATAGCCATACCACAACCGATAAATGAATAATGATTTCGCATTGTACGAGTCACAAGGTTCGGAAAACGGAAATACCAGATTATTTTTAGACAAACATTTTTGTTATGGGTTCTCGTGCCTCGAATTTACCAAATATTGATCATACTAACATAATGTGAAGCTGACAAGAAGAATCAAACAAGGGTAGTGTTGATTGTCGTTCAATACTCCCTTGAGATTATCTCCCTGCCTTTTTTGATGTCTTGGGGAATTAGGACATCCCATGTCATCCCTTCCCAAAATGCCAAAACATCGTGAAATCTTGATATTATTTACGACTCTATCTGAAAAAATTCATAGTCATTTGTGACACTTGCTCTAACAAACTAGTGTTACAGTGCGGCATTTCTCATTATTTGAGTACCGACTCTATTTCCCACACGCTTAATAGAATTATTATGCCACTTTTGTACAAAGTGTAAACGTTTAAGGAAATACATGAAGCCGGTCGCGGTGTCATAATCATTTCTGCAATTAGCTTTGTCTAGAATACGTGTCTTATAATGAATGAGAACCAATGAAGACTTGTTTGTATCCGTTTGGTTTCTATAATCTTTTTCTTTCACATAGCGTGAGCCTTGAATTGCCAAAGCTTCCCGTTTTCTCAGTAGAAGAACAAGCCCTTCACAGATTCAACAATCAGCATTTATCCATACACCATCAAATCAGGCATTCACGACTCCTCACAATCTTGTTTGCCTTCAACGAATCACTGTGTTCTACCATCGTAAAATACATTTCGGAACATTGCAAAACGCACCATAACACGCCGTGGTAAGGTTCAAGAGTGTTGCAGATGGGAGCTTCGCAATTGGGTTCTAAAATGCGGAGGTGCTTTCGGTACTCACAAGCAGGTCTTTGTAATGTGACCAGTTTCTCGGGACCTGCCTCGTCTATCTTCGCTCATATTGGTTCGGGCATCAACGGGGACATTGTAAAGGTAACATGGGTTCGCGGTATGTTGGTTTTAGCGAGGTCGCGCGACAGAAACGGTCTTGTGTAGACACTATGAAACCCTGTTATTGGACAGAGGCGCATTTAGTTTTGTCTGTTTGTCAGTTTGTTCAGTAATTCTTTGTTGCTATGAATCGCGATTGTGTTACTAGATGCTAAGTACTACCAACATAATTTTTCTTTGAGTTGATTCATAAACCAGCTTGTTTCAGAGCATATTTAGACATTGCCTCATGCCATGAGTACCAGATATCAGTCCAGGTGCAAAGATTTGTTTAAGATAATGCTTTTATCTAGCGGTTTGAAGCCACCTAGACACCTACTATTAGTAAAAACAGTAAAACTACACTAATATGTGTAATTCATGAACATGGATCTAATTTAAGTAATTTTATAGGTTTATTAATTCAAATTTCATGTTTCAAGAGAAGCCGTGAATAAAACATGGAATTAAGCAATATAAGATACGGAATAGCTGTACATACATTAACCACGGTTTATATTATTCATTCATTACAAGTCTATCAGAACTGGAAAGGTGAAGAGTAGAAATCCTATAATGTACATAATATTAATAATTTAGAAAATTATTATTATTACTTACTGATACTGTAGTACCTACCTAATAATAATGATTTTCTAAATGTAGTACCAAAAGTAAGCGAACGTTAGAATTTTTTTAAACTATCAGATGTGTATTACCAGGATGATAAGAAATGTATTTCAAGATAACATTCGTAACTATCAAACAATTAATGAGAAAATTCGTCATACTTTAAGCAATATCGAAGTGAATTTATCAACAATTGTTTTACGTGCTTTATGCTACCTTGTTTTTACAATACAGCATTATCTCAATCACGTATTCCTTTGAGAATTCGTCGTTCACATCTCTCTTGTTAAACCAACAAGATTATCATAATCCGAATTCCTATAAACAGCCAAGCCGACGCAGATATTCAAATCTTCACAAGAAACTCGTTACTGGCAAGAAAGGATATCAAAGATCATCACGCGGTATGAATCATGGCCGAGCCTCGTAATAAAACGTCCCTCAACCTTCTGGGAACTACAACTATGAACACACGTGATAATGATGTAGATTTATAACTCTTAGCACAACGCGAGGAAACGAAGAATGCTTAATGATTAACTGACAGTGCAATATTTAATGAGAAACATGGCGCACGCATTTTAAAAATTCAAATCCTCCATTATGCTACACAATATAATCGATCGAATTAAATAATCTATGATCCTCGGCGTCCTTCGGCGCATACGGACATTTCCGACAATTTATTATCGTCGATCGTTCACGTGTGCTTAATGTCTTCCCATAATCTTCCTAATCTAATATTAAATCTCGATACAGAGGTTGGCGTTCAATAATTCAATCTGATTCAACAAACCCTCTTCAGGGAACTCGAACGCGGCGAGAACCGGTTCCGCAGCACACAACAGAATTGATATGAAGTTATTAACATTGAATTAAAATATTTACAGAACATCGCCGGGTGCACTCGTTTATTTTTGCATGACAATTAAATATCTTACGGACGGCTTCGATACGTTTAAATTGTGTGGCTCATTTTCGATCATTTGCATGAACCTTCAGGGCAGACGGTGTTCTTTTATTCATGCTCTCGAATCTGGCTATTCTCGTTTGGTAAGTTGGCTGCTCGAATGGTGCCAACGAGGTATTTCTTTCACATGGCATTTAGGTTTAGCAGTTTGTTGTCACTAAAGAAACTCGGAGTTTGAATTAAAAATTCAAAGGCAACACTTTGTACACTACTCATATTTTTTGCACCTTTAGCGCTATTGAAATCGTGTTTTTTCTTCAATATTTTGTCGTAATTGTGAACGCTGTTTCCCCTGACCTCAATCGACCTACGAATTTACATAGCAGACAATTTAATCCTTCCTCAGCAAGGAAACCTTAGTTGCCTACAACAGTTCTCGGAACATAATTCAGCCTGTTTTTACTTCAAGTGGGCGGTTCCTTCTGATTGTAGATAGTGTGACTCAGATGATATGGGTGTGGGAACTTATATCACTTAGACGAGAGAAATAGCCCTACTTCTAACGTTTATCTGCCGCATAAGTACACAACTCATATCGGAACCGTATCTTGGAGAGCACTTCTTCCATCGCCCTAAACTTGGACGAAAGCCAGTGCCTAAAACCGGACTGCGGGCATGATTCAACTATGAATTCATTTTTGTACTGTTTATGCTTCATCTCTGCTATTAAATGAGTGCGTTCAATGCTCTCACAAGACGTGACGGCGTTCAACAACGTCCAGCCTTCCAAATGTGGCATATGCGACCGCAGCGCGACCCAAACGACCAGTAATAGCCGTTCTGATGGCAGATAAGCACAAATGAATATGTAACACCGTCCTCCCACGAGCGAGCACAATAAAACGAGCCTGACTCTGCCTGACCCTATAAAAATAAAAACAGGCAATTAATATTGTTTATTCGCGTCCGTTATTCAGAGCGGCGACAGTAACAAACGACGTCTGCATGGATTAATGCGGCGGGCATGCTGCGGGCTGGCTGCTCCGCCAGGACTGCGAGCCGCTGCCAACGCAGAAAGAATCCGCTTGTGTAATTTCTATGTAACGGGACTACCAGTTATGTAAATATTGGCCGAATTTTAATGCGCATCAGCATAATTTTGAAAGTAGATCTTAATCGCGCTTTCGATTAATTGAGTCACATGTTTTTGTAAATAGAGGCTCACAAAACGACTTCTCAGTGGAAGTGGCATATGGATCTATCGGTGCGCGTCGGAGTCGTTGCATAGTCAATGGTCTCGATTAATTATGCGCTGCCTATTGACTATCGGCGCCGAGTGTAGCGCAGGGAATCACTATTTGCCCTCCACTGTATCTAGTGGGCCTGAACGATTACTTACCAATGATACATCACCGCCTCGTATCGATTAAACGTCAGTGCAACTACCGGGTTATCGATATCGGGTAGATAAATCAACGTCGCGTATTAGTTTCCTCGGCCTGACGGGCGACGGCTGACGGCGTCCCTTGGCCCAGAGTCTGCGGTTCATATCACAATGATCGGTCCTGCCCGGTGGGCCCTAATCTCCTGAAACTTTTACGAGCCGACGCATGAATAATTCCCGAGAGGAGCAGCTATCGATCGCACACGTCGAGGTTTTTATTTATACGGCGCGGGTGGGCGAGGCGCATATTAGTAAACAGGCGCAGGCGCTGTGGTGCAGTGACACTCACCGACTTGTAGCACGTTCTCCACGCAGCCGGCCTCCAGCAGCTTGAGGCCGCGGCAGAAGGCGATGTTGCGGTGGTCGTCGGGCGGCGCGCGGGCCAGCGACGAGTACATGCAGATGTCGCGCTCATCCCGCGGGAACGACCAGTACACCACGCGCCGTTGCACCGGCTCTGGGATGCGCTCGTAGCGCTCTTCAATGCGCTGGAACGGGATCGCGGCGGCGACGATCTTCGCGGTGATGTCCAGTAAAGAGACTGGGGCGCGCGGCCGGCAGCAGGCGCGCGGCGCGCACGCGGA
The DNA here is from genome assembly GCA_963582015.1 of Xanthorhoe designata. Classification (NCBI taxonomy): domain Eukaryota; kingdom Metazoa; phylum Arthropoda; class Insecta; order Lepidoptera; family Geometridae; genus Xanthorhoe; species Xanthorhoe designata. The sequence goes on from OY757049.1 coordinate 8,819,105, forward strand.
CATGGCGCTGGCTCGGCCGCTCGGCGCGGACTGAGCCCCCGCCCGCAGCACCCGTCGCGCCGCCCCCCCCCGCACCCCGAGCCCGCCGCGCCCCTCACCCCTCAACACCCGCGCCGCGCCCCCGGGGCACCCCGCCAGCCCCGGGGATGCGCGCCCCGAATCGACACGTTGCCATAAATAATTCATTTGGCAGGCATAATGTGCAATTTATTATTAAAAGTTGGCATTTTTGTTTTGTTCACGCTTGTGAAGTAAAATCGATAGGTAACTATGAGCCAACCGTTCGTCATGCTTTATTTATTTGAAAAATAGAGCAGGTCGATTTAATAATTTAGTTCATAGTTTTAAATTATACTAGGTATAGGTACTTACTTAATTAACAATAAACGCGATTGAATTCTTTTGTTTAAAGGTATTTATAGGTATGTAGGCATATATTATGTACAGTAGGTATTTAATTTAGAATGCATTGAATTCTGGATTTATGATTTCAATGAAGCACAATAGGTACCTACATTAAAAATTAAGTTAACAATTTATCTGCGTGGTAGGTATTTTTATTACTGCGGAAAATTATTAACAACTTTCAGTTTCTCATTACAGTCACATTCACTATTGTGCTTAAATTAAATCGCCACAGTCTAATTTCACAAAATCCTCTAGAAATGTAATATCCAAAATAATTTAATGTAATTTCCTCAGTATGCCATTATAGCCGCTCTTCCCCGCATTACACAAACGAAGGGGAAAGCGCGCGGGGCGCGGGCGGGCATCATTAACAGCTGATGGCTGCGGGGAAGGGGGGCAGACGTCAGGTGTCCGACCTGACAGCGATATTTCCAGCTACTGAGGTTTTTGTTACATTTGGCGATTTATAAGTCATATTGATATTCTTTAGTTAGAATAATTTATGTAGGTTAGGTAGGTAGGTATGCAGGGTGGATCGGTCGGTATGTGAAACTGAAGATTTAACCACATACTTAATTATCGCATCGATCTAGGTACCTACTAAGTAGGTACCTACTTACTTTAAAAAAATTATAAGTATTATGAAAAAAATTAAGTTCTAACGTTACTAAGTTAGGTAATTGAGGCATCACTATTTATGTACCTACTTACCTAGGTACTTACATAAAAAACACGTGATTGTGTGAGACTCGTGTGTGGTGTGAGCTTTGTTCTATTTTTTCGACTCTAGAAATCTAAAAACAGATTAAGTATAGGTAGGTAAGTACTTATAGGTAGGTAAGTAATTAAACCTACCGATTTTTACTAGGGTCAAAAATCGGGAAAAAGTAGGTAATTACTTACTCCCTGATATTAGATCAATCAAGAAGTTGTCAAACCAAATGAATAAATAGAACTCAGCTTTGGTAATTTCCAGCCGCTTACAAAAAAGCTGGCAACACATTCTGTCAGCTGAGCTCCGCTTCAAGCGCTGCAGCGCTGAGTTGTACTCGCTGACCATTGACCTTTTTGTTTATCATATTTTTTTGTAAACATTACGATCTTATTCATTATAGCTCGTAGATTACGAAACTAATGCGCCATCACGATTGTTTACAGAGGCACCTATAATAATTCTGGCCATCTTTATTATTTCTGTAGTGGTCTTATCCTCATCTACCTGAACGTCCCAAAAGCGTTAATCTTTATGAACCACCTTTATGTAAGTAGGTACCTATAGCATACAATTTGACATAGGTAGGTAGGTACTACTTACCTAGGTAAGTAGGTACTTATTCTATTTTCAAAAATATTCTAAAGCAAATTTTGTAAATAAAACAGTTCTATTTTCAAAATTTGCAGCTTTATTCAACAGTGTTCAGTCTTTATGATTGTGTTTGTTTGTTGACAGTTTTTTCAAGTGGAACGAGCAATACCTACGCCGAAAATGTGAAATAGGCGGCAAAACTGTTTATTTTTATTTTATACCTATAGATACTTTATTATTATTGTTACTCAATAGGTACATACCTAAGTACCTACCTACTTATTATGCTTTGAGATATTTGAGCTGCCAGCTGAGTCCCTACCTAGCTAAAAAATTAGGTCCTAGACAAAAGCACAATAGCTATCATTTCCTTTCAAGACTAGAAATTTATTTTCTTTTTACTTATTTGTTAGTCTTGAAACTCAAGTTTTACCTACTTCAAAGTTCAAATTGTTATGTCAACTTTCGCATTGTCACCAAAATTGTAAGTTCTTGTTTTGCCCCATTAGGATGCAAAACAAAAAAAAGAATACAACCAAGTCCAAAGATTAGTTCGTCTCTGCATTAATTATTTAATGAAATAAAGCTCATTATAATGCTAATCTCTGATGCAAATATTAGAGAAGTTCGTTGGCTGCGACGAGGTTACCTACCTGGCATTGCCATCGCACTACCCACATCTACAGGGTGTAACAAGAGTACTAACAAACACTAACAAAGACCGTAGGTACTCAAGCGTGAATCTTGTTTCGAGTGGCTAGAAGAAATAGAAAGCTATCTAATTTCGATCACCTATGTATTGAAATAAAACTTAAATGTTATGATAATTTATCAACAAAATTTAAACAGAGAATACAAGTATTTATCATTGATAAATACTTGTATTCTCTGTTTAAATTTTCAAGAGAGATATTTATTAAACCCAGTATATATCACTAGTTCGCAACAATGTAACAATACACACAATAGTGTACCTACCTACAAACTAGTAGGAAGGTATTGAAATACAAAAACTCCTATTATCTACCTAGGTATCCTACTCTACGACTATTGTTTATCGGATAATCACAATCTACTGTTTATCTTTGTTAGGTTTATATGCGCATGAGTTTAGTCACTTATGTAAATTACCTAGAAAATGTGTTGCCTGTTATTTATAGTTTGTTTTTTAAATACAAATTAATATCAGCCTCATTATTAGGTAATATTTAATATTGTAGGTAGGTAATAATTTATAGACCTAAAATAATTAATTCAGATTTTTGTTCAATTTCAACAATAAAACACATACCTTATAAGTATCTACCTAAGTAGGTACTTAGGTAGGTACTAAACCAAAAAATCACCAAAACTTAAATAAAAAAAGGTAGGTACTTCGAATTAAAAACCACGTGCTCTAAAAAGATTGAAAAATTGTAAGTAAGTACCTACCTAAGTAGGTATTTATTTTATCACACAAGCTAAGCGTACAGTATTTGTACTCTCGTCGAAGAATTCGCTTCAAAGCGCTGAATCGCTGGCAGCGCGTTTTGCCTCAAACGGAGGAAGTCCCAGCGACGTCTACTATATACCTACGCTATGTGTAGCATAATGTTATTGTAGCGAATTATGTCAGTCAGCTGATTGATAACGAAAGTGAGTCTAGTTCAAATTAAATTGAGGTTTTTAGGACTAAGGGTTTAGGTATTTTGTGTTTTGATACCTACTACTAATAATAGTAGGTAGGTATACCTACACCATGCAATAAGATTTATGTGTCTTCATGTCACTTAGCCTCTACGGCTCTACCGTATCTTTAGAGCCTATTATAAAAAGTTTGTTAAAAAGAACTGTGACCAGCGCTTAAAGGTACCTTAATAGTTGCACTAGTTAGGGTTTTAAACGAAGTTAGTTCCATGGTAGGTACTAGAAGAATCTTTGTATCTAACAATTGGAAAAATTCAAAATTTTACTAAACCGACTTCAATTTCGTAAGAAGAAATAAATTACCTGCACTCTCGAGGTACATTTCTGTTCATAACTACGAAGATCCTCATCAGATCCTCAAAAAAAATTAATGGGACCTCCTCGGGGTCGGGGGTATACCTACTCTTTCAAACAAAAAAATAATTTTCAAAATCGGTCTACTATATTATAGGTAAATAAAACATATACAAACGGGTATTTATCACGAAGTTTACCTCCGACGTTTCGACCGGATTGCAACAGCCGTGGTCGCGGGAAGACTGAAGTATTGGAGGTACCGCCACAGCAAAGCGAAAGCGTTTATTCAACTACCCTCACTTGCTCTTCAATTAGGGCCGGTTCACACTAGGACAACACCTACACTAACAGTGTCCGTCCACATACTGAGATGATCTCACATGACGAGTACAACTTCTACTATAGACGGAGTATAGATACTTAAAATAAAGAAGTACATAATAGACAGAGAAACATCCTTTTTTGAAGTCGGTTAAAGGGTACCTACCTATACAAAATAGACAAGATGGATGAAAAAAATGAAATGAAAAAAATAAAATAATTTTGATAGCGACTGTATCCCAGGGAGCGGTAGACATTTCTTTCAGATCTTATTGCAATTACTAACATATTAGATCCTTTTTAAGAAGTCTAAGGGGGTAGTCAGATGTATGTCCAACCAAATACATATTTGGTACATGCCCACATCTTGCATAAGCTAACTTTCCATACGTGACAGGTTGCAAGCCCATCGACGCTATTAGAGAGCTAACTGGATTCCTCACGTTGGATGGATTGTACCAAACATGACAACGATAGAGGTTGATAGAGGAACATTATAAAAGAAAAGGGAATTAAGTAGTCGGTGATGGTAATTTGACATACCTACTTAAGTAGGTACATTAGCTGTAAAAATTTTTACTCAAAGTTGGGTTTAGGCAAATAAATAAATAACAACTAAGTATGAATCAGTAGTATTTTCCAAATGACAGGGTGATTTGGCTGTCCTGGCCGTATTTATTATTAATAAGATATGAGTCAGTTTCCCCTCCCCATTACTGGGTGTCGGGTACAAATTTTTGAATTAGAAATAGGTAGGTACTTACTAATAATAAAACTATTGTAACTTGAGTCCGTGTTACACTACATCACCTCCAAGTGTGAGTTAGCTGTTAGGTAAGGTAAGAAGTGGTACCGTGGCTAGATCAAAAAGTGGTGGATGGCATGGCAAACCAAGTTCCTAATTGGATTTTATGACTACTAATGAACTATGGAGTTCATAACTAAACATTGAACTAAAAATATTACATAGGTACTATTGTCTTTTTGCGATGTATAATACTGAAAACCATTGCTGAAAATTTAAACTAATTATCATCAGATAAAAGCACTTAAGCAAAAAAGTAGGTAGGTATAAGGTCACAAAGAAGAAAGGTCTGTAATTTTTATGTGCTCCAAAAGTCTCCACGGCTGCTATTCTGTCCAAACCCCCAATCCCCACAGCCTACATTCCCAAAGCAAACATAATTGCGTAACAGATGTACCCCCTACAATCGATAGGTCTGAATTTAAACTGTGTCCCCGCCATTTTTGCCGGATCTAATGAACTATTAAACTGCAATTTGGCTGCGCGATGGGCGGCTAGATGGCGTTGCGCACACGTATTGATCGCGAGATGGCGGCCAAATATCTCGACATCAAGTTTTGCCAAGTCACGGAATGTATTGCTGGCTATTGTGGCGAAAAATGGGGGGAGATGGGTTTGAATGCCGGCCGCCTGGTTGAGCTGCATTGAATGCCGACCCCCCGACCGCAGATTAGGTATCAGTTGGCACATAGAATCCGAGTTAGTATGTCCACAGATAATGTAATAGTGTAATCGCACGGAATACATCAGAGTTAGTATGTTGTGTTGAGCTACAAATAATAACTTTTGTAGAGCCAGTTATTAATTACTAGAGAATATTTTAGGAACACGCATCAGTTATACGAAAGATAGATATCCGAATGTAGAGCAATATTTTATTAAAAAATATGCATCACTGTTTACCTAATACCTAGGTAGGTAGGTTAGGTACCTACCTACATACATTTTATGTTAGTAGTAGCTTGATACGTAGATCTACAGATTCCTAATTAAAATTAATATAGAGTAGAGGCATGAATAAATTCCGATTCTGTTGTGTGTGTATGTAGAGCTTAAGATAAATTTGGCGTAGAGATCTTAATAATAGTTGAAACTTGTTATTAGAATTACCGCATCAGTCACTTGAACACAGAAAATAGTAAATTAAGATACAGACCTCTCTAGAATGAATAAGCATAGTACTTATAGAATAAATACAAGTAGGTTAGCTATCCATAGAATAAGTACTAGTTAGTAGAGCAGGTAGGCTTTCCGTGCGGGTGGTTTGGATGCAATTAAGGGTTATTGGGCCCGGGGTTCGAATCGTTTTTCTTTATTGCTTGGTGCAGGCGAATTATAAGATTATTCCGCCTTAAGTTTTGGGGCTGAAATACGTGTGTAATAAATAACTCTTTATGTAGTGTAGGTATTCATTATATTCCTTAGATAAAGGGTAAAATACGTTAATATAAAAGTAGGTATATAGGCAGGCACGTATACCGACCATCCGTAAAGTTGTTAAAATTTTGACCATCATTATTATTTTGAGGCTCGGAAAATGCGTGTAAAGAAAGTGCCTGAACAATTTAAAATTCCTAATAGGTACCTAAGTATGTAGTTTACAATGAACAAAATTGTAATAAAAATAGGAGTCTTTAAAATGTAATGAGTTTATGAGTAAAAACTAATAACTTTGAACGAAATTGTTTAAGTATTCTCAGTTTCAATAGTCTCGGGAGGTTCATATCTGACGGAACATGCGTCGCGTATTATACGCCAGAACAGACAAATGTAGGTACCTATAGAAAAACACTTGACCGTTCACACTCAACCGATGATACGTTAGTACGCTAGATGATACGCTCGGCGTATTTTACGTCAGATATGAACCTTCCCTTAGGTACCACTAACTTCCGAACCTAACAAAAATATTCTCAACTCTTGACCGCTACGCTAATTGGACTAATTTAGTTAGACAGACACCCAGAATACATACTGTGGCTCTCGGGACTATATCCAGCCAGACAAATAGATTATTTAGTGATCCAGACAAGACGAAGTGCAATATTGTGTCCCAGCCACAAATATCTCTCAAACAGGTCAACCCGCTTTCGACGCCATACCAAGAAAGACTAGCTTTTTGAATATTGCAGATTAGGCCCAGAATACACGATGAGAACCAACCGTATTCCTAGACCAATAGATAATTCAAAACCGTCTGGCAAGGTCCTCTTAGTATAATTTATTGATAACGGCTTGGCTTGTTTAGTTTGAAATCTGTTTAATAAGTAAAAAGAAAATCAATAGTTGACGTAAGTACCAAAGCAAATTAATTTTTATTTAGCTTGATTGCCTCTAGATGTAAATTTTTGTTGTGCTGCCATCTGTGGTTAAATGTTGAATCTTAGTATCGCCATCTGTTTGAATAATTTGACACTTTTCTAACAACTGTTCTAAACGAATAGTTCAATTGCTTGTCTCTAGATGGCTCTTTACTTTAAAGTTTTGCAACCCAGCAGACCATACAAACTTACCCAAATAGTTCAAACATTTTTACCATCATTGTCAAAATCATAATTTTATCGTTTTTTACTCATCTCTTTTTTCATGCGATAAATCCAGTCATCCATAACATTGCTCTTTATCCAAATTAAGAAGAACACAGGTATAGGTACTTACTTAACTACCTCTATCCACATGACTTTCATCCTTTCTCACGATGACTTGCTCAAGCAACGCTTACACAAGACACAATAATATACCTACCTACTGAGTATAAAAAATTAAAACATTTTTCTTCATAGTGCAAAAATAATTTCATTTACTATATTCGGCTACTTATCCTAGGGGCCTGGTAGTTCATTGTATCTGACAGGATAGGTTAGTTGGTTACCACGGTCCCAGGAATACAACTCCTGAAAACATAACAATAATTTCAATAAATAAAATTCTCGTAGCACCTCTACGTCGTAGAGGCTTTGTTTTCGTAGCATGTGGATATTCAATAAAAACACTGTCCATACATCACGTAGGTATCTATCTAATGTTAATATAATTATGTAGGTATGGAAAGTAAGTAGAACTGTATGCTACTACCTAAACTCTAGAATCCCTCTTACTCGGGGTTCAATATAGCGCCCGCTACATAATACACTACTTTAAGCCCTTGTTGCATAAACTACTATTCCGACGTTTGCGCTGTGTTGTAACACTAAATTACGCAATAAAATCCTGTTAGTTCAATTTAAAAGTATGAATTCTGATCGCGAAAGTTTAAGAAATATTATTACGATAGGTACCTTATGCATATGATCATATCCGAGTTGAGTCGTTTTTCTGAACGGGTTTGTGAACTGCAGAGACACCTCCACTGGCTTACTGAGGTACAAGTCAATAGCCACAGTGACTTTACTCTCGCGGTCAGTGGCGGAGTCCAATGCGTAGAGAACTCCGCAGACTATGAACATTTCGCCAACCTGGAAACAGAAAAAGTATACTTTAAACGGTGAAGGAAAACATCGCGAGGAAACCCGCGGCTAATACAAGTCTGCCTCACTCATGCGTCGCTTAAGGGAGATTATTATAATGATCTACTAATAATAAGATACTAATACTAATAAGCCCGTATTCAGAGTCCACTCAAGCGCGTGAATTGTGTCTCAAGCGGTGATTCATCAATCAGTTTCTATAAAAACTATAAAAAAATCGATACTTCAGCAAATACTCTTGGAAAAGACAAAGGGGCTCTTGTTGCGGCCAAACCTAATTTTTAAGACCTTATGTAGGTACCAACTTGAAGCAATAAATGAATATGAATGACTCTGATTGCAGACTGCTACGAGCCTTATTAATAGCCAATCTCAATAACCTATCTATCCTTGGTTTGGTTACTGTCAGTAGCTACTTATACTTATTTGACGTTTTTTGTATGGAAGAAATGTTAAATACCCGCAGTAAGCAAAACCAAAGATAGATAGGTTATTGAGACTAGCCGTAGATTGTTAAATCCACACTCACTTGTTTATGGTTAAGCGAGATGTTCCAGATATAGTCGATGTTAAGGCCTTCCTTGCTGGGGTCGAAGCTGAGCTTGGCGACGGCGGTGTTGTTGGACCTTTCAATCGAGTAAATAACCCAGAGGCCGTTGTCGTCTGCACTAAAGTCCACCTAAAAAGTAATTGGATCTCAAAAGTAGCACTCGTGATTCATGATAGATTGACAAATCTCTCTCCATCGTGACAAAAGTCAGGTGTGTATAATATTTAGAAAAATCAGCTGGTGCAATCCGGTTGAAACGTGTCGAGCGAATATTAAAGGTAAAATTCGTGATAAATACCCGTTTGTATATGTTTTATAATGTGTTCTGATCGCGAAAGTTTAAAAAAGAAATTGAACTATTTTATGTACTAACTAGACTTTTTTTTGTACTAACTAGACTAGTTACTAACTAGATACCTGGTTGTGCTGCGAGCTGTAAAGTCTTCCATCAGCATGTGGTAGTCGCACAGATTTGATCCGGCTCTGCGTGAGGTCGTACCGGATGATGTCACCTGGGTGCCCGGTCTCGTTGGCTTGGTAGAAGAACGAGCCGCTGTATACTATGTGGCCATTACCCTGCGAAGATGGTTGTGATGGTAATGTTGAATAATTTTTAACCATTGAATGATGTCCACCTTTCTGATTACTTTAGTTTTCTTTACTTTTGTTTTACTTTGTTTTCGTAATTTAGAATGTTTAGTATGAATCCTCAACTTTACGGTGTATTTTTTTCAAAGTGAATAATACAGTATTGTAGATATAGTAGAGGATAATCAGAAGCACTCTGACGCCTTCTGACAACCTATAAGCTCTTAATAGAGGTTAACATTTTGCTCTAAATCATTATAACTACTTACCCTCATATAACTAACGCATGCTATAATAATAATCTAAGCAAACCGACGAAGACGGTGTAAAGTAAAGCATCTATAGATTCATCTAGGAATTGTGCGACATTGAATTTAAATCATAATGTAGGTAAGAGACATTATGATAATTATTTGAGGTGCCCAAAACTACGAGAACAGCAGATTTGAACACTTACAAAAAACGGTTTCTGCAGTTTGTGGTACTCATCAACATGATCGTTCTTGAAGCTTTGTTTAGTTTTATATTCTCTCAGCTTTTCCACATCACTCTCCTGCGTCGTCCACAGCTTATCTCTCTGAAAATTAATTAACACTTTGTAGTATTGTACTGACGAAACTTAAATAATCATAGGTCACAGTTGATTGGCAAATAAATTCTGACTAAAAAGGGTATCAATAATTTGTTTATAAGAGCTTTAGGGTGACATTGACATTATGGTAACAAAGCCGGTACAGCTCAAATAAATGGTTTTTATCAAGAGAGTACCTGTGGATCTGAAGCGTTGGAATCTCGCAGCCAAGCTCCGAACAGTTCGTCTCTAAATCTGTGGTATACTGGCTTCCCTATTGCGTAAAGTTGGCAATCTGAAAAAAAACAAACCTCTTAGTCCAAGGCTTCAAATATTTGCCAGAAAGTTTAAAAATATTACCAATTAATTATGTCGATTTATAGGGAATTCTTGCCACCAAGGGACCTTGCCACCTAGAGTGGGTCTCTGACCCTGGCGATGACGATTTTAAAATAAATAACCCTCGTGTTAAAACAAAAAAGAAAAAAGAAATACTTAAAAACAAAAATACAAAAAAGAAATACTTACTTATATATGGCTTAATATAAGTATTTCTTTTTTGTATTTCAGGTACTAGTGTAATGTACAGACAGTAATGAAATCTCACTTACTAGTATTCCGTTTAGGTTTATATCCAGCAGTTCCGTTCATAGATGTTATGAGCAGTTCTCTATCACACCGTGGGCAGGACGGGCACCGCTGCACCTTGCACAACTCCTCGTAAGAGGTCAGGGTTGGTGGGAGGGAGCCGAACTCCATGGGCTGCTGGACCGTCGCAGGCTGATTTGGAGAGGGGTCTGAAAGAAGAGGATCTTTAATATAGTACACTGACATTAAATCTCTCATAGGATATAGGCTTGTATACAAATAAATAAATCTTTATCTTTATCTTTATCTTTACAACAGCCTAAGGGAACCTTAGGTACCTAGCTCAAACTAAGCATACAAGAAAATTACAGTTACTATGAAATTGTCTAAACCTAGTTGATTAAAAAAAACTGCTTGATTCAAGGGCTGATCATCTTATTATATTTTTCTCTTCTGGGAGTTTATTACCTAAGTTTGTATGAACTAGTGAACAACTCTAGAGATGTAGGTTGCCATCAGCTGTTGACCAGAAATATTTGTTTTTACGGTTTTAAAGAACATAACATTATTGAACATTGATATCGGAGGCGTCAAACAGATATGCGTCGACCCGACCACTGGGAGCCTAAGCAACCAACCCTCACAACCATACCATTCCAAAACCATCGACCTCAGTAAATTATCAAATACTCACACATCAACCGAACATAGCCCTTCACAGTCGTGTTGTTAAGCTCATTCTTGGCCACACAGTAATAGATCCTCATATCATGGTCTCTCAGGCCCGGGATCTCCAGGCGCATGATCCAGCGCCAAGGGTCAGCGGTGGGAGACACGTCGGTCCGGTACCGGATGCCTTCGAGCGTGACTCCGTCAGACTCCCACGCGAAGACAGGTTCTGGCCATGCTTGGACCTGGGAACCAAGGGACCTTTCAACTAGAGTTATTGTATCGTCGAAAGAGTATAAAGGTACTCAACCCTCCTCCTAACCTCTCTAATTATTTAATTTCTTGAGGAGGAGAGTCATGGTGAAAAGACAAATGATGATCATGAAGGGATACACCAGAGTTGGCTAAAAAATTATAGGGTAGAAATTTTGCATGTTTTGTGCGTAAGACTCAGCGCTGAGATGACGATAAATACATGAAAATCGAGAAAGGAGACTTGTGCCGCCAGCACTAATATCGAGCTACCAAGTTGTAGCAGAGATGGAAAGTGTACCTACCTATTCTAAATTATATTCTACTCACCTCGCACTCAAGCTTCGTGCTCCTGACTGTTTTGTTTACGTAGACTGTATTGCTAGGCACCCGAATAAATGGACTAACTGAAAATTCAAAAGTTTATAAGGAACACAGAATTATGCTAGGATAAAAAAATCTTTAACATAATAACTTAATTAAACATGGACATAAGGAGATAATTGGGTACATTAAAAAATAAAAAAATTTTATATAGGTAAGTCGTCCACAGACCACCTACAAGCGATAAATGAACTCATTGAAAAATTCAATGAGTTTAATATGCCTTTGTATCTTGCTTTTGTGGATTACACAAAAGCCTTCGATAGTCTCACTCACACTGCAATATTCGATGCTCTTCAAAATCAACACATAGACCCGACATATATCAATCTTTTACGCAATATTTATTCACAAAGCACAGCATCTATAAAACTAACAACCACCTCTGGACCATCTTTCAAAGTAACAAAGGGAGTCAAGCAGGGAGACCCGCTTTCCCCAAAATTGTTTACTAGTGCTCTAGAAGATATATTCCGAAAGTTAGCGAATGCCTGGGAAGGGAAGGGGATTGTCGTTGGCGGAGCGAGATTAACAAATCTCCGCTTCGCCGACGACATTGTCCTTTTTTCTCAGTCAGCCTCGGAGCTACAAACGATGCTTCAACAGCTAAGCACTGCAAGCTTTGATATTGGACTTGGAATGAATAGGTCAAAAACCAAAGTCATGACCAACAGCGTTGAAACCATAATAACGGTGGATGGAGAAGATCTAGCATACGTCCAAGAATATATCTACCTAGGCCAAATAGTCTCCTTCCAGGACAGGCAAGTTAAGGAAATCGCTCGGCGAACCGAAAATGCCTGGAGGAGCTATTGGTCTATGGGAGATATGATGAAGGGAGAATTACCGCTGTCACTTAAGCGGAAATTAATGGACGTATGCATCCTCCCCGTTCTCACATATGGTGCGCAAACATGGTCGTTGACTAACATTCTTAAGTCCAAGCTCAAAGTTTGCCAACGAGCAATGGAGCGCAGCATCTTGGGTGTCAAGTTAACGGACAGAGTCCGAAACACCGAACTGCGCTCCAAAACTAAAATTGCTGATGTGGTTTCGAAGGCCGCCACGCTAAAATGGAATTGGGCAGGTCATGTCTGTCGGATGCCAGAAGAGCTGTGGGCGAAGGTAGCTACCGAGTGGCGCCCCGACCCAGCGAGAAGGCGACGCGGCAGACCAAAACGGAGGTGGACAGATGAAATCGACCAGTTTTTGCCGGACTGGAGGGTAGTTGCCGAGGATCGTGAGGTGTGGAAAGAGTGGGGGGAGGCCTTTGCCCAGCAGTGGGATCATCACGGCTCATAATAATAATAATATATAGGTAAGTACCTACTCTACAAGTAAACTTACAATGTACTTCAACATCAGTGGTCTGATTGGTTGGCGGTGCCATGCCGTTGTTGGCGAGGCAGACGTATTTCCCTGTGTGCCAACGGGACACATTTGGGACGTTGAGATGCTGCCCACTCACTGAGGCGTCTCTTACTGAGCCCTGAAATTATAATACTAGTTTAATTCATCGCGTTTCATGATCAAAATCTGTACACCTTATAAGACTGTGTATAAGGAAGGTGTTTAAGGAAGGTGTATAAGGAAGGTGTATGTGTAGATTTGTATTATACAGAGGATTTTTTTTGTTGTTGTTGATATATTAAAGCTTTGCATAGTTAAGAGCTAGATTTAAAGATTAGCTAATGTTATATTATATGGACAAGCTTTAGACAAAGTTCGGAATTTAAATAGGCAACAAAACCGAGATCAGTGGAAAGAGGGAAGGGAGGCCTTTGCCCTGAAGTGGGAAACATCAGGCTTATAATAAATATAATAAATAAAATAATAAAACAAATAATTAAAATAATCACGACTGTTTTCCCATGACGATTGATTTGGTAACGGAGTTTTCAGGCCGCATAAGGCCTCCGTCATGACTTATGAGCTTTTTCCTTCGTTTGCTTCTAAAAAAACAATAACTCTTTTGAGATTTGCCATCTTAAAATTACAGTTGATGTTTTAAACAAGAAAGAAAGAAAGAAAAATCATTTATTCTGTTAGGACCTCCAGAATCACTTCAGTTTCGTCTTACATTCTAGGTGATTCTAATGCCTGTTCGCGACTCCCTACAACAGGGAAAGAATCAGACAAGAACCTGGTGATGTGGGCCTAGCTTTTTTTAAAAGCGATCCCTTAATCTTAATAGTCAAGCTTCAGTGGGAAGCCAGTGAAGAAGACTTGAGAGATGTCATAAATGAATGAACTGTACCTGAATAACAGCAGAGCTATCAGCTCGTCTCCACTCGACAGCGGGCTCGGGTCGGCCCATCGGGTTGCAGCTGAGCCGAAGTGTGTCGCCTTCACGAACGATAACTCGAGTCTGGTCCTCTGGAAGACATTTAAAAATAATGTGACCGAAATATGCAGCACATCTACATTAGAAACGTCTCAGGGGTACAACATACTCGCACGGAAACAGGAACTACAGCGATTAACACCACGGCGTCAGCTGATTCATCGATTTCTCGTCGATGGTGATCAATTTATGAATGTTGCATGCGCAAGACGCTGATTATGGATGTACTGAACTGTATCACTAACCATCTCTTACTAACACATAATACGCAATAAATAAATTTGAATTTGAAATTTGAATTTGAATTCAATATCAAACTATCTAATAGGATATAAAACATATGGGAACGGGTACAATTCGCGATAAATACGCGTTCGCATATGTTTTATAATGTGTTTTGATCTCGAAAGTTTAAAAAAGACAATATCTAATAGGTTGTTATGTCAGTCTTGGGATAACTCAATTGATTAATATGAATATCATTTTATGAGCAATGTTATATTGGCTTAAGATCAGTTCAAAAATATGCTTACGTGCAAATGTAGGTGGTATGAAAAGCTCCTTCTCCTTCGTGTAGTTGTAGATGGATAGTCCTGGTCTTCCAGGTAGCCCATCACGGCCATCATTCCCCCGTTGGCCCTTGGGTCCGATTGGCCCCTTTTCTCCTTTAGGCCCGCGGATGCCGGAAGGTCCAGGAGCACCTGCTCTACCTAAAAAATGCGTTAAAATTCATTCATAAAATTACCTTTCTCTCTCGTAGAGGTAGGCAGAGGGATCACAGACTTTCACGTGCCTAAAAACTCCATCACCAGAGTTGCCCACTTGCTCATCGAACTTACTACGCTACGATTAAACAAATTGCAAGATTTCAACTATAATTAAAAAAAAATAAAAAAATTCAATTAATCAGGTTTCGTTCAATGACCAAAATTATTGTTGACTGCAGTACTTGGCGTGATGGTTTATTTTTGACCTTTACTCCTTTGCACAATTTCCGACCAAAGTCCACCCACCAAACTATTACTGTCTCCGATAACGCACTAGCTTTTAACTTTTATGAAATCTCACCATCTTTGCCATCTTTGCCGTTCTTCCCAGGACTACCATCCTTTCCTGGTGTCCCATCCCTTCCGTCCTTGCCTGGGGCTCCGTCAGCTCCATTCCGGCCTGACATGCCATCTAACCCAGGCTCTCCTGGAACACCATCTCTACCGTCTAACCCTGGGTTTCCAGGGAAACCACGTTCACCTGGAAGTAGAAATCGTGTTTGAAAAAGCTTACCCTAAGTGTATTGTTATGTTACTGAAAGGGATAGGTACTATCACTGAGATCTTAAGATGCTCTTCTTTTATTTTTTCTTGGCATTATTATGCATGAAAAAAGAAGAATTTAGATCACGAACTCTTTAATATTTAAGGCAATTCTAACTATCTCTTGAATAAGTTTATAGAATAGAATAGAAAAGAAAAAGTTTTTATTTTCTATCAACATAAACATGGGTAACATACAAATGAAAAATACTTATTGACAATCGAGTGACAAGAAAATAAGGCTACCCCTCAGCATTTGCTCCAAGCAGCATCATGACTGTTGGAGCGCTGGTTTTCAGTGGCGCCAACAATGAAAAATTTATGCGACTCAATGTGCGCGTTGCTCTAAATCTGTACATAATATAAATTGACTTCGTGTTTATTATGATTAGGTGAGGGTTTCGTGAATCTTTCATGACCCGTATGAGAATTATACATTTCCAGTTGCTTTATAACCTACTTCAAAAGAAGAGGAGGTTCTATGATCCACTAAACCTATGTATTTTTTTTCATTTACTGGATTGTTCAGTTGGAGGCCGTTTACCTTTTGGTCCAGGAGGTCCAAGTGGTCCTCTAGCGCCAGCGTGTCCTGGGGTCCCCGGGGCACCAGATTCTCCTTTGTCCCCCCTAGGTCCTTGGGACCCTGTGGGACCTTTGGGACCCTGGACTCCTGGCGGGCAGTAGTCTTGAGTCGCTTTGCAGAAACCTTGGACTACTTTATACTGGAATAAAAAACTATTAAATTTACTTTGAATAATGTGCCGTCGGTAAAAAAACGTATGCTAACTACGTATCAGCAATGCTAATGTTGTGAAGACATAGCGGCATGACTTTAAAATGCATTTTTTTAAAAGTAACTTAGGTACTTAGTCCCTTTTTAAATTTCGATGGAAAAAGTCTTTAACTTTCGATTTTAGATTTTTCTTCAATTTTAGTAATGTGTATATTATTGTAGCAGTTATTGCTCAGAACAATTACCATTTACTACCCTTACCACTTACAACTTTAACCTCTTGACACTCTTACGCTACTGTTATCGCTTACCACTTACTCTTCTTACCACTCTTGGGAGTTGGTGAACTTACCGGTACTCTTGAGTAGCTAGTGAGCCACACCCAGGTATCTCCCCCCGGCGCCGGTCCCTTGGCTCCGTTCTTTCTCATCTCCGCTGCGTCTTTCTCCTCTAACTCCGGCCTCATCTTCGGATTGAAGAACTCTACGTGGGGGGTCACTGCGTTGTCTTCTTGGATAGCTGATGGTTTCTGAAAGTAATAAGATACCTAATTTAAAAGTAGGTACCGATTTGTTATCTCGCTACGATACACCAATCCAGTGAAAACCGTAGCACAAATTAATTTAAACACACAATATTGTTATTTTAATAGCTAGCAAATTAAGGTAGGTAACCCAATTTAAGCACTAAAAGGTTTTGGTGGTGGTCCGAGGCAATTATACGGATCCATTAAAATAATGACATTACTTTGTGCTAACTTAATTTGGAGGTGCAGCGTGTGAAGCATACATAAAGTACTCCTGCTCTCTCCGATTTAAAAAAAAGTTACCATGTAGATACCTAGGTACAGCTACTAAGTAGGTAGTATAGTATTATATTATCTTTAGTATAGCTGAAATTGATGTTTAAGAATTTAAAAGAAGAACAGTGACTGAAAACATCTTGAAGAAGATAATTACGTTTGTATGCTAACTTGTCACGTGGAATGCTAAATTGCTAGCAAATTACGTCCATCATTTGAATGCATTAATTATGCTTTTTATTTAATTAATTTCTGATCTGAATAAATGTAGCGTTCCAGAGAACACAGTCGGTAGGATTGTAAACATTTTATTAAGAAACAAGAAGAGCAAAATATAAGGATATTTACAACCACATTTGCACTGAGACCATTTAAATACCTTATAATGCCACACTCATACCCAGATGAAGAATCGAAGAAATCGAAACATTGTCGGTAAGTATCTAAATCGACGATAATTTTACGTGAGTTATTTCCCGTGTGCTACTATAACATTTAAATACCATTCCATTTCTGTTACTTAGTAGATACCTACTAGTAACACAAAATGACCAATAAATAAGCGTCAAAGATTTACCAGCATTGCTTCTCTCTTCTTCCGAGGCGCCTCAATCCTTGCTAAGTACGCATCAATCTTCTCATCTATCCTTTCTTCCAGAACATTCTCCAGACCTACATACCTTCTAACCTCCACATAATTATACGTATGCACTAATAGCGAAACCACTGCGCAGGCGCACGCGAAGATTGACAATCTACAATATTTATCTTCAACACACTCTGAACTAGATCTCTTTCTCTTCACCGCCTTCATTATGATGATTTTTTCACTTAGGTATGTATGGACATTTTTGTTTTTAATAATGAAAGTTTGGTTACGAGCACTCCTTACGAGTTATCTGAGCGTAATCCCGGCCAATGCGGTCCTTCCGGCCGATAGGGTTTCACAACGCTGATAAATGCTCAATTGAGACCGAGAATAAAATGAACTCAATCAGACAATCGACAGCCGTAGTACTCTCACGAGCTCTGACCATCTCTGACGCTGGAGATCTGGGCGCGTGGACAAGTGACAAATGTTTCGCATCTATTCTCTTTCTATCATCGTTAAACCATTGATTTGACTCTTCTAAACGCTCGAGTTTTCGTTATCGAATATCAATTCCTTCCTATACATTTTTTTAGTTTCTACTCTAAAGCGATTGTCGAAATGTAACATGGCTTAGATGGGCAGTAGATGTTCTGATTTTGTTACGGAGAAGCAGAACCAGTAGTCTTGTATAGAAGATGTTTCGAGTTTTACGTTTTTTTAGATGTACCTACAGACCATATTTATATTATTTTTTATGATAGAGTTCTAATTTAGGAATTAGACAAAATAAAATACATAAGTTCAATAACATTTGACAAGAAAAGATTCCGCATCTTTTGTTACAGATGTTGCTAGGCGGGCGTACTGCCAAGACCTAAGTAGGTACAGAAAAACTGAGGAAATTAAGGTCATATTCGTGTGTGTATAATACATTGTTTATGAATAAACTTAGCTATTGTATATCTTTTATATATCTTCTTGTTCAATTACTGTTATGCGTGTTATATCAATAACAATTAAACAAGATTATTTTTTATACTAATTATGTAGTATCATTTAGTAGTATATGATTGTACGTGATAAGTCTGTATTTTCATTTATTTTCCATTGTTATGGATAAAGTTAGCAGGACCACTTATATTTGTAAAACCAGATATCTTAATCTCGCTTCAATCGGTACAAAATCCCCATCAGCATTTCATTCCACTCAGAAAGTGGAAGCTCATAACTTCCATAGCTTCCTTACTTTCACATCCTTTCCACCTAGCAATATGCAAAACTCTCCCCGAAGAAAGACAACAGTCCATGCGCATGCGCGAACAAATGTGTCAGGGTCCTGACCTGGCACACCAAGGTCGTTCATGTTTAGCGTCTAAATCTGTCATTTCACCAGGAACCACCAGAGGGGAAAGTCGTTTTTAGTGCTTAAATCAGTGACACAGTGATAATAATGTCAACAACCACAAAAGGTAGGTATATGAGTCGGTTGTTTGTCAAAGAGGTTATGTATAGTGTCTTGTAGTGTATTAAACATTAGCTAAATTGCCATGTTTGAAAACAAAATAGTCATAAAGATCGGTTTTTTGTTGAAATTATATAATTATTTGGTATTAAACTTATTGGAATGTAAGGCTCTAAAGATTCTGTATTCATATACCCAAAACTATCGGTTTTCCGAGTTTAATTAACGAATTGCAAGATTTGCATAGCCTAATTCATAACCTAGATTTCATGTTCTAAAGAGCAATAACTAGTAGAGTTATCGATAGCTTGTTTGTTTGTCTAATGTTTTATTCAGTACTGAAAATGAAATATGATCACGACTGTATCCCAGGGAGCGGTAGACATTTCCTTCATATCTTTTTAGGCAATTTTTAGATCCTTTTGAAGATGTCCATGGGGGTAGTCAGAGGTATGTCCAAATACTAGTATATATCAAGTACTGTTTACTGAAAATAAAGCAGAGGATTTTTATTCCTACTTATTAAACAAAGTTCATTACTAACCTACAAAACGTAACTGTAGAGTTATTTTATTAGCCGACTGACTGTTTGCATAAAACTATGCTGGCGAGTATCACAATATATTTCACACTTTCATACCAATAGTAAAATAAGTTGCACTTGGTGGCCACCAAACTCTGTTTTCGCTACTCCTCCTAAACTATACAAAATGAAACTATTACATAGGTATTAAAAAAAAGCATATTATGATAGGTTTCACAAACTGTACCTACTGTACATTCAGTTTTTTTAAATTCCTTTGTTCAACGTAATAATAAAATAAAATCGGCGGTGGCGCTAGTTTCACCCATAGAGGCACCTTAAAAATAAAACCAGCTTTTGTTTCTTTTAAAAATATATTTGACATTATCTTAGACTTTGTGTTCAAAACTACATCTGTACCTTCCAGCACCAAGCAAATCGAAGTCCTACAGCATCCAGTCCCTAGAAGATAACGACTCACAACGAGCTCCACTTCGCCGTCAAGTCTCGCTGGACGAAGAGAGGCCAGATGACTGTCAGGGCCACTGGCAAGGTCCCGAGCTGGTGGGAGAAGAGGAACAGAAGGGGATCAGGCTGTTCCGAGCGCTGCTGCTGCAGCATTTGAGGTTGGAGGAGTTGAGGCCTCCGCCTTGTTGGGTCGCCTCAGCTAAGCCAGATCAAAGGTATTTGTAGAACCACATTTTACCTATGACACAAAGTGAAAACAAACGGATTTTAATGCGGTTTCATCAATAGACAGATTGATTCAAGAGGAAAGTTAATATGTACCTATATTTTATGTGTGTGTATATATAATACACATACACACGCATAAACATTTGAGAAAACACCGTAAATAGCCGGGGCGGGTTAGTTTTTAATAATGCCAGATGCAAAATACCAAAAAAAATATGTTTTGGTAATATTTTGTAGAAACACAAATAAATATTTTAAAAGTTAGAGCCATTTAGATGTGTTGGCTAGCGTGACGTTTCTATTGCCACTCGTTGCCGTTGTTTGTATTAAAAATACTAATAGTTAGTCAATAGATTTGTAATATTGATGAGACTAGTATTAGGTTATAATGATAGGACTACAGGGTCACGTTGATGTATAAAACATCTAGAATGTTTATTTTAGTTAACGACCATATTCATCTGGGACAACATTAGTAATAATTGCAGACCTACTGTATAATATAACTTATTTCCAATTTGTTAGTTGACATTTTGCTTTGTCAATTTATTTTTGATTGGAATAGCACTTTGCATTTCGTTTATTTTGTACTATTGTTAAAGTTGCTAAAATAATAGTCCGCTGGGTGTACGCCTCCTCCCTCAAATGCTTCTTTAATTGGCCGTGTGCCGACCTCATCAATTTCTCTCTCTATGATGATCTTACAGACTGTAAACTGCTTCTGATATCAATAGCTAAATGTTCGTTTCAGAGGCTGGTTGATGTACTGGCGCGACTGGCGCGCGCTGGACCGGGCTGCGCGAAGGTTCCGGGAGACGAAGGCACAGGCGCTGCTTGCGGCCAGAGCTGAACACATCCCCTTGCTAAGCTTGGATGAAGTCGAGTTTGAGGATATCATGCAAGAAGTTTGCCAGGTACGACAATAAAACGATGAAACAATCTTTTATACGAAAGACCAAGGGATGGTGTAGTTTGTAACAACTGTACCTACCCGTGAGACCAAGGCACTGGCACTCCTCACAGCTAGACACCAAAGGAACAGGCATTAGAATCACCTAGCATGTAAAACGAAACTTAAGTGATCCTTGAGGTCCTACAAGAATAAATGATTTTTTCTTTCTTTCTTTCTTTCACATATTTGCAGTAAACTGACTTAGTGCTTCCAGCCTTCTCTTAAATTTTCCATGAGGAGATCTAGAATACCAGTTTAGATAGGTCATAGATACGAAAGATACATGTCACACATGCCCACTCTAAAACCTGTTACGCGTATTTGTACGCCCAAAACTGTGTACTTTCCAGGCGTGTGTCCACGTAGAGCAAAGAGCTCTCGTAGTCCTCGCGTTCCTCTGCGAGGTGTGCTCGCGGGCGGTGCGCGTGGGCGGCTGGTGCAGGGCGGCTGACTGGGCGGCTAAGCACGTCGCGCAGTGCGCCACGCCCTGGGCCATTAGACATGGAGGATGGGTGAGTTCTGTTTGACAACAAGGCCAGCAGAAGTTGCATGGAGATATCGAAATTCTAGTTATGAACAACGCCATATAGATTTAGCCAGAATTTCGAGTGCACGCAAATTCGTATGAAGATAAACTGTCTATGGTTCAAATTAAAATAACAAAGTATGTTTCTTTATATGTCGAATAGGATATATATTATATTTTTTTCTTTGTAACTAAATATTTTTTTGCAAGTTGACGGTATGCAGCAGTTTACCACGATGTGTTTCTTTATTGTCCTGAAAAATGAGGCATAGGGTTGTAGTAATCTTCGAATTGAACATAGATGCACTACCATCAGTCAGTTGGGATCTTGTGTTCTCTTATAATTAGAATGAAAACTTAGCATCCTGTTTTTGAAATCAGAAGTCGCCAAAAATATGGTATTGAAATGCTTACATTTGGATTTTATCTTCTAGAGCACAGTTGTAGATCGAGCTGGTGGTGGAAGAAGAGAAGAAGCAACTCTCCTAGCCGGAGCAGCCGTCGCAGCACTTATAGCTTTCATACTCTTCTGTCGCTCATGTCTGCGCCACGTGTAATTGTAAAACTACCCTCATTTTCTACAGGTTACAAAATGCTGCCAGATGTGGCGAGGAATGTTTCCATAATTATGTAAAATGGAAAGTGTGTCGGATAAAGGATTTAAGAACTGGGTTATGGTCTTAAACATGTCCAATGATTTGAGATGAAATTGAAAGAAGGAAAAAGCAAGAAATAATGTTTAAGACGGAAAAAAAAATGTTTGATAATCTAAAATATTTAATATTTGGTGTGGTGATTATAAAACTCTCCTAGAGAGGCAGGGCCAAGCATTAATTGTGTAGGTACCTAGTATGTGTCTAAAATATTGATGTACTTAATAAAATAGTAAGATAATAAGATAAGATGACACTTTAGTAAGACAAAGTACTACTTTTTTATAAACATTTTCTTGATCGACTTCTAAAAAGATAAAGCTTACAATATTTTAAATTATTCAAGTATTTTCGTTTGATATAATTAATTGATTAAGCGTACTTATTCTTTTTTTTTTGTCAACCTAAATCGTCCCACTGCTGGGCAAAGGTCTCCCCATATATCTCCAACCATGACTGTCCTTTGAGACTTCCAAAATATTAAAATATGTATACCTATTTCTGAGATTTAGAAAACTGCACAAAACGATATGCACTTGTCTACGCTCATTAAACATTATGTAGTTCTGTGTACTCTTATGGATTTTTGTATAAAGTTTTGTCTATAATAATTAAATATTTTCAGTATGAGTGTTGTGATTTTTTTGTGAGTTTTGATGCACTTTTGTTCTAAATTCATTTTCAAATACCTAATATTTATGATCAGTATTATTTACATTAAACCATAATTTAAATTTAGGTTAAAAAGATGAGAAGGTTAAGGATATAGAGGAAGAACAGCAACGCAATTTATACTTAGGTCAATCACCATAAATAAAATTCTACACATTTTCACTCACTATTTTATTATTTTTATTGTAATTTTTCATAATACCGTCGACAGCCTAGGCGCGAGTCCGCCATTACTCATAATTACACCAAAATTAATAAATACTAATAAACAAAAATATATAAACATCTGTACGCAATAAACTAGTAAACTTTAAAACTATCACAATTTGTAAATTGTCAACAATCATTAAAAGCTTTGATAATAGCAACAATCGCAAGTAAAGCTAAAATCCACTTGAAAATCAACCAGAAACCAACGGCTTTAAAGTCTAATACTGCTAACACATCCTCAAATTCACGAAAACTCGAATCAACAAATAAAATCCTTCAGCTTTATTCTTCCTTTACTTGTTACAACATGATGAAAATCCCTAAACTTATCTACAATTTAAAATTAATAACATTTTTATTATTTTTTTTACTTAATTTGTAATATCACTAATAACAACCTACGCTGAAGTCTCGATTTCGATAACATTTGTACCACTTTGTGTCATTAATCTACTTCCATATTTACCTACTCAAGGCAAGGATAGATGTTGAAGTAACGTTAAACAGCAATGTGTGTAATAAACTGATAGAATAACTAGTATAATATGAAATACATTCACTCCCTAGAAAATATTTGTCTAGTGTTAGTAATGCTCATACAAATTTTTACTATTGTACTTAATTGTTAACGGAATAGTGATGTAATGAATCGATCAATCTATATACAATAATCTTTCTCTCCATCCAAAGATGAGTGAGACCGCTATAAAGCGATAAGGCCGACCATTGTAAATGTTATTTTCTAGTGAACATCTGGAATTAATTATTTTCTTTCATATGCCATTACATTATTAGTAGAGCCCTCTTCCTTGAATACTGATCAATTTCTCATTGAATAGCTCCATCCATACTTGTTCATCTTCATTCATTATAACAATGTTAGCATATAATTTCATTATTCATTATGATATTTTAACTTTAAATATCACACATTGGAAGCCATTGAAACTTTAAAATTTACCGAAATCGAGACGGCACAGCCATAAATAAAATGGATGACTATTGAACCCACTCCACTTCTCCCACGCGGCTGATTTAAAGCTGAATAAAGAAGACAAATCTTTAGCACTAACATTTCACTAACATTACAATGGTGTTCAAATTACGAAGGCCGCGATGAAAAAGTGAAATGATTATACGTCTGCAATTTCCATATACCATTTTATATAAAATCCATCATTCTAGTAACAATCTACCTGGATATTATATATTTCAATTTGTTAGTAATCATTTGTTAATTGTAGCTTTAAGCCTAGGTAATCTTAACTACGAAGAAGTAATAAAAGATATTTATTAGTGGCATCTTTTATGATACCGAAATGTAAGATACTACAGTAAAGTATTTGAAATTTGATGAGAACTATATCGTTTGTGCTATTTGGTACCGAACAAATGCATGTTTAATGAAGCTACGTGATACGACATGCACAAAGGCAAATACTGAGTGATGAAACAAACGAAATGGGAAACAACACCCCTATCGATGTCGATAAATACGATGACAACCCTCATAGCACTTTGTGAAAATTCAAGCAATATTTGATTCAGAAGCAAAGAGTCTTGATGGCAACACTGACCAAACAATCTCTCTTTGCTCATGACCACTCAACTCCTATCAATCAATCATCAATCTATTCGAGAGGATTCTATCACATTTTCACCAACACCTAAACTATAAACAATATGGAAGGATGATAATTTGATAAATTTACAAATTCTAATTACATTAAAGAGATAGATAGAAATAACTAGTGTACAATATTATAAATAGCGTATAGATTCACGTCAAGTTTGTTAATTACACGTATGTACGCAGTTCGTATTGGTGCTCCCGATTATGCTACAAGTATACGAAGAGGTTAGCACTAGACGTCCTATCTCTTATCAACAAACCTTATAATAATACTTTTAAAGAATGGCCACTACCTCAAACAGTTCAACTTGAATGTTGTGAGAAGAAAGTCGACACAGCCGGAGATTGACCGGTTAGTAGTGGCGCTGCTAAGCGAACTACAGAAAACTATCAAATCCAAGCTTATAGATACAGATACTATGTGAAAACCTGAAGAGATGAACTAACTTTATAAGTATTTCATAAGCATGCCCTTATCACAGATTCTGGCCTAATCGAGTGCGGTACCTACCGATATGTCCTTATTTGTCTCGATAACATTCGTGAATGTTTTTGCATGCGACCATTATTATCACAATAAAATTCTATTTTGTAAAACCCGATAGTAACTTTGATTAACTGCTGAATGTCACGTGAGAGCAAATCTAGGATTTGTGTGGTACTTGTGCGCATTCATATTGTATGTCATACTTGTGTGTTCTGCTGACTCTAACCACACTTTTGAGCGATACAATACATTGTTGTTAAAGCTTACCATAATAATATAATTTAACTATCTATTCTAGTCTATTTATTGCTATGTCATATAGGCGGGTTATCAATATAAAACTTGAGGATAATCATTGAACGAATTGAATATCAACTTGTATTTGTCATGAGTAAGATAATGTTAAATAAGATGGCGAAAGCTTTAAGAAAATTGGAAACAAAATGGACGGTTAACTAGATGTCCAAACCAGCATCTTTAATAATATTTAATTTTCAAACCGTACCATATTGAGTTTAGACAAGATATCGAAATATTTTGAAAGTCGTATTCGAGAATCGACTACCATTCCTAGTAAGCTTTGTCGAAAGTTCTGAAAGAGTCGTTCAAAATAACATTATAGAGCCGAAATAAATACAGAGTCGAGAAGAATTTGTACATAGACAATAATTCGTAGAGTGTAAAAATCTATCTACCGTACCTAATGTATCTAGAGCGGGACAAATGCGCTCTACGTAGACTTAAGAATCTATAAACTAGACGATCATTGATGAAGTACACACTATTAAATGTATACCCAATATTATTTTGGTAGCGTGTGTTTTCAGTCAATTCCTGTCTTTATCTGAATTAGATTACAAATAATACTTGAAACCTGTAAAAATACCAAAGCTAATGTTATAGCCCCTGAGGACATAGGCACGTTGTATTGTGAACATTGATGGCAAGATACATTCGCCCCGCTCCCAGCTCCTTACACCTGCTACGTGTATTTACATCTCTTTCGTTCCTACCCGTTTGTGCTGAGACAACAACATTCACTTACATCGAATCGCGGCAATGCTTGTAACATTATATTAGGTACATCATCAACAATTCATGGACTGCAGGTCTTAACGACCAAAATCATATCCAAATCAAAACGACGCTTTCCTACCTTATCTATAAACACAATGAATCGATATTTACAAAAATAGATACAATATAACACATACGACTTCTAATATATCATTCTGAACTTATTTTATAATTCTTATAAGCGCCATCAAGTTAAATGAACAACTAACATTCATATAAATAACTACAGTCTCTATTGATGGCTAAATATAATTATAATTTGCGATACAAAAATGTACCTCCGTCTATACAATTTAAAGTCTTATATTATTTGTAACAAAAGATTCGACGTATTATTGCAATTATTTTTGGAATTAAACGCTTTTCGATCCGTTGTCCGATTATTACTTTAGTCTATTACAAGCGTCTCGATATCAAAACTCCTAAATTATTATAGTTTTTCTTAAACTTTCGCGATCACAATTCATATTTATAAGTACATGTACACGGGGTTTTATCGCGTTATTTACCTTATACAACGAAACTCAAATTGAAGCATACTCCAGTCCACACGCGACCATGGCTATTGCAACATAGCCGAAACGTCGGGAAGTAAAGAAATAAGGTAAATAACGCGATAAAACCCCGTGTACATGTTCCTAAATTATTATTCGGCAACTCAATCACAACGTAAAGTTCATAATTTGAGCAATGTAGGTAACACGGTTTGTGCTGACATTCAAACAACTAAATCCGAAATCAATTTCCAATTGTCTACGCACGGTTTCTCATCAACTAAGATCTAAGTCGGTTTAAGTTGCACTCTGACATCGGTCATAGACTTTGCGTAATTCATTCGATACTTAAACAGTAATTAACAGATTACTAATTCATTTCTGTTAGTACAAACCAGGGGTTAATGTCCGCTAAGCAATTTATTTTATTATTCAGATGGCATCGTAAATTAAACTATACACGAACTTATCATTTTGCCATCAGATAAAGTTGCATGCATCCATGTTAGCTCCCGGTTCTTAACCGTGGTACGGTTATGTAGTCCGGCCAGCCGGACTATGGAAAATTTGTTTTTTCGATAGTACGGTGACAATACTGTTTGGTCGATTGTACATCTGTAAACTGTACCTTGGTCCGGTTGTAATTCAATGCCTCTATCTATGACTAACTATGAATTAAGGAGGCATTCCTCGTAGCGCACCAAGATGAACCGGACCCAGATGAACCGCACCTAAGTACTTCCATATAGCGCACCCGTTTTGGTGCGTTTCATTCAGTAGGTATACTACACTTTCCGTTGTGAGCTCAAATGAAAGACCTTCATGAGATCTACTTTTTTGATGACAGCTGTCAAACTTCAAACGCCCATATCTCGAAAACTACTCGTCCTAGACTTTCCGTTGTGAGCTCAAATGAAAGACCTTCATGAGATCTACTTTTTTGATGACAGCTGTCAAACTTCAAACGCCCATATCTCGAAAACTACTCGTCCTAGACTTTCCGTTGTGAGCTCAAATGAAAGACCTTCATGAGATCTACTTTTTTGATGACAGCTGTCAAACTTCAAACGCCTATATCTCAAAAACTACTCGTCCTAGACTTTCCGTTGTGAGCTCAAATGAAAGACCTTCATGAGATCTACTTTTTTGATGACAGCTGTCAAACTTCAAACGCCCATATCCCATATGTAGGACGAGTATCGTGAGTATTACTCACATATGTATAAGAAAAAAAACTAGAAGTATTTAATAACGTTTATAAGTCATTCTGTTTAATATCTATTTAATATTCGCAAGTTTTTCCAAGGCATGCCCTAACACGATTTCATGGTTAAGGAATTTCAGTTGTGCGTATCGCATTTTTTTTTATGTTTTATTTATCTTTTTTTATGTTTATATATTTTCTGTATATTTTTTATTTAAATTTACATTTAAGATTTTTATATGCGGCACATCTCCATAAAGTAATCTCATTTTTTTATCTACTATTTCCTTGTCTACATATTGTGACACACAAGAAAGAAAGAAAAATCATTTATTCTTGTAGGACCTCAAGGATCACTTAAGTTTCGTTTTACATGGTAGGTGATTCTAATGCCTGTTCATTGCACACAAGCAAAAAGATTACATACTGCATGTACTCGTATTACAATGAGATTACTATTTTCCATGGTTCGGTTAACCGGACAGCTGAAAAAAAATTTTTTTCCTTGGACCGGTCAACCGAACTATCGAAAAAACAAATTTTCCATAGTCCGGCTAGCCGGACCACACAACCGTACCACGGTTAAGAACCGGTTAGCTCCATATAGTTCTCAGCTCTAGAAAATTGTTCATTATGTTTTCAAAATAATGTCATTAATATTTGTGATTCTTAATTTAAAATAAAGATAATTTATTATCAGACAAAGAACATTGCTTAGCGACATTGAACCCCACACGTTCCTTAAATAATTATGGCAAAAATTATAACTACCAATTTCCACTTCCAAAGCGCATGGGTAAAATGTCCTCCAATCTTTTTGATTTATTTAGAAGAGTAATTACTTCTTTATACCATGAACGAATAGATATCTATTGATGCATCAGTCACAAAAACCGATGTTTTTGTACCGTACTATAACCGTCTAACAAAACAGTCCATCTATTTCCTAGCTCGGGCAGTGTAGGTACCCATACTCCAGCGCTAAGCTGACCGCGACGAACACAAAGTACAGGAGGAACATAGTGAAGCCGAGACCCCGGTTCATCTTCCATCTGAAGCAGGCGATGCTGATGATCACAAAGATCAGCATCGCGAAGAGGAGGACGATGCTGCACATCATGCCTTTGGAGTTGACGAGGACCGGCTCGCCGTTGATAATGCCGTAGAGTAGCCAGGGTAGTGGTAGTCTGGAAAAATAATCTAAACTTAGAGTTGAAAAAAAATATGAAATTAATAATGATCACGACTGTATCCCAGGGAGCGGTAGACATTTCTTTCAGATCTTTTAGGCAAATTTTTCAATCTTTTTTTTTCTTTGAGTAGAAACTAATAAGATTTTTATGTAAATAAAATGTGAACAACGTTTTAATATAAAGTGTTAAGAATCATACGCGATCTTTAATTTTTTTTAATTGCATCTCTACAAAATATACATTGCATGCCCTGATCAATTAAACGATAGGGACTATTATAATAGTATAATTAAACATCAGACAGGTGTCTCATTTTTTAAAGGCTACGATACCGCTACGACGTAGCCACGTTGCTACGAACTCGAATAAACTTTGTAGTTTTGTAGTAGGTACTCTTTATCGTTGTATAGAACAAAATTGTTTGCATGACCCAGCCTAAATAACAGTAAATAGCTCAAGCATTTTCAAGCTATTCAAGCAATCGAAAATTATCAACGACCACTGTTGTTGCAGCATAGCCGAAACGTCGGGAAATAATGAAATAAAATCCTGATTATCTATTTAAAAGAATGAATTGTGATTGCAAAAGTTTAAGAAAGACAATAATATATATAATGTAACATTATTTACACCCTCGTAAAGGTTGACATTAGGTACAGCCAAGCCCCATGAATTGTTGATCATTGGCTTTTTGAAAGTTTCCATAAAAGAAATTGCATTGCGGCCATTTTACCCCATCAAAATTTGGTATCAAATATTTGCATATCATTAAAACTTTATCCAGCAAGAATCGAGTCAGAAAATCTTTCGTCTCACTTGCTATCGTGCATCGAGGTCACTATTTTGTACTGAAAACCAACTTTGACTGCAAACAACCAACTGAAAAAAACACAAAAAGTTGCGACCTAGTATTGTATTATTTAATCTGTGGTTCCCACTACATAGAATTCCATATTCAAATTTTTAATAGGAGAATAGAGAGTTAAAAATATTAAAAAAACAACAAAAATACTCATTTCATTCACAATTGACGAAAATACTGGTCATTAAGACCTTCAAAGAAACAGTCTAAGGTTAACATTTGTAAAAATATAAAGGAACAAACCACCTTTTGAAGTTGCTCAAAGAAAGTTTCTTCTGATCTATACATATAAAGGTCCATTTGATCATTACACCTTACATACTCCAGTAGGTCATACGAGCTTACAACCAGGCTAAAATACTTTTACGCGTCTTGGCATTTCTTTGACCCAATATTTAGGGCAAGGCCTTGAGTTAGGCTGATAAATATCAGTCGCTTATTTTTATAGTAACTTTTCACTCGGTTCATGAGCTGCCTTCGTTATTACTTACAATACTGAGGTCATGCTCGCCAATAATAGTAAACCTTATTCGGAAGCGTGCTTCCAAACTCGGCATTGCTCAACTTTTCGTAAGTACTAAAAACTTGGTAGTTTCGTTCGTTTTTTGCTTCTTGACTCGTTCTGACCTGATTAGGTCCTCGAATAAAATAATGATTTAAAAGAGACTTTAATACTAGTATAACGATTCTCTGTTGAATAACTCGAATCAATTTAGTTCGTTTTAAAAAACCATATTAGACAATTATTTGTTTTAAATTCAAACTTTTAAAAAAGATTTCTCTGTTTCGAGCAAGTTGCAATTTCATCACAAAATTTCACAGAATAGCCAAGATAGAGCCCAAAACAATCCAATTCGAAAATCAAAGTAGTAATAGACAATAACTACTGCTTTTGATATTTCTTTTGAATAAAAATCACGTTGAATTCAATATTTACACAACCCAACAGCTTTTCTCGCATAAATCCAGCAAGCAAAGCGAGTTCAAAGAGCGCTGTCGGGCATTATTTGATAAAACACGAATTTGTGTCTTCAAAACTACAACTGAGAAATTATGGGCGTGAATTTCAACCTTATTCCGAGGTGATTGGAGCTGGCTTGTATTGATCCAGAATGCACCAAAACGTAACGCCTAAGGTTTGGGTAGAGTTAGTGGGTTTGGGAGAAGCGTAAAGTATCATGGAAATGCCAAAAAGTAAATGTGTTAGGATTTAACGAATCAAAATAAATAATACTTAAGTACGGTTATTGTTTTTATAGATTTTATAACTGGATAAAATAAATGGACGACCGTTATAGTTGCCGTTCAGGGACCTGGATGCAAAAGGCCCAAAGTGGAAAAAGGATTATGCCCAACAGTGGGTCACTACAAGCTGAAAATTATGATAATGATGATGGAGTAACTGATGGACAACACGTGTGATGCTGACTAACTGGGTGAAAACTAATAACTGTGTTAGTTCACCTGTTTCGCGCACCCTTTTTATCACAAGAATTAAACTGTGGAAGATATTTTAATGTAGAAACCGGTGATCCCAATTTGCTGTGATGATTTTACAACGTATCACGCAACGCTACCTTTTTAAAAAGTGATAATGTGCCAAATATGTATGTTTTGCCTCCGGCTATCCGGATATATTTCAGATCAATACCATTTTTACATCAAGCTTTTTCATTTTCAGCTACAGCTTTTTAAATATTCTAAAAAGTTTATATTCAGGCGAATTTTTATGACAACATAATAAATAAAAATAATGGCTACATCGTATGTTATCTTGTAAAAACGTTTGACACGCTTTTACTCACAAACGCCTCGAATAAACATAACTCAAGTGTGATATTTGCATAACCAAGCGTGCCTGGTTTGCTAATTCAAAGGTTTACGGCGAATTGAGATTTTTTAGGTACCGTATTATAGAACTCTAGTTGAGTGTCAGTCGCGTCTCTGGAAGTTTCATATTATCTTGAAGTGACTCTGTGTATTTCAAGTATTGTTTTTTAGTTCATTAGCATTTCATCTCATAGCCTATCCACACTTCACGTCGTGGTTCGCGCTGTACGCCGTTGTCTGTCAAAGATCCACACTCAGAGATTTGATAATATTCTTCACGTTCTTTTGTGAACAAAAAGAACAAGGCGCGGATCGCGCCCGAAGCCGTGAAGAATATGCGAATGGAATCCACACTCCACACGGTCACAGTTTCGCGCGCGATATGCGGTGGAGTGTGAATAGGCTATCAAACCTTGAGGTAATGACAGTTATCGATGACACTTAGATTGTTAAATAATATAACAGTGAAGTTGAGTCAAGTTGCCTTGAAGGAATAGATATATATGGATATAATATACTAAAGAGTTCGTGTTGAAATATCTTTACAAAACGAAAAACCCATAAATGACTAGGTTTTTTCAAATTCAGCCTTCGTAACAAAATACGAGATTACCACTATGTCATCACGGCGCAGATAAATTGGTTCAACCGTTACAGTATTATCGTTGTCTAAACAAATCGACCTAAAAACTCGTAAACATTAAACTATCAAAATACGGTACTTATTTCGTTCCATGAATTTTTTATTCAATTAATTTGATCATGGAAATGCAATCAATTTTACTTTGTGGAATGCCTGAACTGTTATCATGGAGTATAAACGCCTGGCAATTATTTCTTTCCACTTTAGAAATTATCAAGTCAACTGCTCGTTTCACAAAGATAGTACCACTTAGCTTAGTTACTCTTTAATCACCTATATATCACCTATATAGGATTGACGGATTAAATATTACTATCATAAATTATTTAGCTATTTTTTTATATCTTATTATAATGCACTTAGGTATTTCATTATACGGCGTCTCTCTCTCCCTATTGGGGTTTGCTGGAAGAGAACTCTTAGGGTTAAGCTCTTTTTATAAATGTTAATTTTGTGCAATAAAGTATAAATAAATAAGTTTAAATAAATAAATGAAAATTTTTACAAAAAGTTACGGACTCTGACGGGATTTGAACCCGCGATGATACAAGCGATCGCCCTTTAGCCGGGGTGCCTTAAACCAGTCGGCCACAGAACCCATGACGTCAAAGCCAAGCTATTATGGCACCAAATTTTATTTAAATTCGTCCAGCCGTTTGGGCGTGAAGGAGTAATAAACATACACAACACACTTACATACACACAAACTTTCACCTATAAGATATTATAGTATGATAGGTAATCAATGGTTTAAATAATCGCTGAGTGGTAAACTTGGTTCAAAGACCTTCACCGTACCTTCGACTTACCATAGCGCCATGGCCGTACCGGGTAAGTACAGCCTTCGATTGAGATTGAAAGTTCAATGCTTTTGTGAGTTCGACACGCTCGTAATTACGCTATTTTCATCAATATAACACTACTGATATTGAAACATGCTGCAAATTCAACTTATTGCAAACTCAACATTTTCTAGGAATTCCACTTTTTGTTCAAAGCGATACTTTTCTATCAAATAAACTGTTTTCGAATTAAAGAAGTAGCTACCTAGTATTAAGGTTACATTTCACTTGGCAAACACGGCTAAACAATGATGACTTGATTCTTTACTATTTTATATTTTAAGTTCAAAATGGTTGAGAAAATATTTTATACGTTTACATACATTTATGTTGAATATAATAATAAGAAAGGAGAATGTAAAAACCTTTTTAACATAGGTAGAAAAAGCGGAAGATACGTCGTGTGCATTTAGTTCTGGCACTATTCCAAGCTTTCAGAGGTATTTAGCACGTTCTACAAACTTACACTCATGTATAGTGTGAATAATATCCCACGAAGGACTTAATTTAATATTGTGGTAAAATCCACTGCTTTGTCTAACTGCACCGTAAACTGAGATAGATGATTCAAATGCGGGCTATTTTGTTCTTGTTTTGCTACCTCTGGTAGACGCGGTAATTTATTGTGCCACAACGCTTGTTTTACGACTTATCCTATAAGGATGCTTTTACACTAGATAGTACTACGCTCTAAATAGCTCGAAACGGTTAAGGAAAACGTGAGGAAACCAGTTAGCTCTCTGCTAGCGTCGATGGGCTTGCAACCTGTCTGTCCATTCCAATAATAAGTAGATCCAAAAGACTTTTCACCATGCAACTAAAGGTTCTATTGGAAAGATATTTATTTTAATTAGAGCAGCTTAGAGCATTGAAACTTAAAACATCACAAGTAATAAGGTAAATTTCTAAATTTTTTCTGGGTTAACTTGCAGTAAATTCAACTACAAACAATACATAGATTAGCGGGATGTGCATCTTCATAGCACATCTTACCCACTTCGCTAAATCTCTTAGCTTTCAAAGAAACGAGTCCGCAGTTTCGTAGCTTAGTTTTAATCCTACTCGCTGTCTCTCTCTGGTGGAAAATCAGCCTTAGAAGGAAATACACCCGAACCATTCAGTTGTAAGTAATTTGCATTCCAGTGAATGCACAATCCAAGTTTTTCTCAGCTTAAAGTTCTTTACTCAGCAGCGACAACATTTGCTAGTATAGACTTTAGAGGTATTGAAATATGTTTGAGAATGAGTAAGTATCATAAAAAAGAAACAATTAAATTTAATTTTGACTAGCTTACTCGCACGCGGCTTCATTCACGTGGTACCTACCTTAAAATATAGCCTATGTTCATTTGGGAAGTCCATGCTACACGTTGGTGAAATTTGAAATCGGATGAGTAGTTTCGGAGATAACCCCAAACAAACAAACCAACTTTACCTCTTTATAATGTTAGCATAGAAACCAAGTAATATTTTTTAATATGATCTCATCAAACTGGCACTTTTTGACATATTTTAGAATAAGAAGCATATTCTAAAATGTGTCAAAAAGTGACAAAAAACTTTATAAGTATACTTACCCAACAGTAACATCAAAAATATTACTGCCCACTGAACTAGAGACGGCCATGTCTCCAAATCCCTTCCTGGCGACGATCACCGATGTGATGAGATCCGGCACCGAGGTCCCCGCAGCCAGCAGCGTCAGCCCCATCACCTCGGGAGGCACCATGGCCGTGGCACCGGCCACGTTCGCCCACCACACCATCAGGTACGAGAAAAAAGCTATCCAAACTATAGACCCTATAAATGTAATAGGGAATAGGTTCTTCCCTGGAAAGAAAAAGGTAATGTTATAACAATAGTAGGTAAAGTAAATAAATAAATATCCTTGGACATTTTACACGGCGTCATCTAGTCCCAAGCTAAGCAACTTAATGCTTGTGTTATGGTAACCAGATGACTGATATAAATACTTAGGAGACATTAGAACATGAAAAATCTTACGAAAAGTTACGACTTCGACGGGATTCGAACCTGCGTGATTCAAGCGATCATCCTTTAGCCGGATTGCCATCGACCACTCGGCCACGAAGCCAATGACGTCGACGACGAAACTATCAGTAAGATTATATTTTTCGGTTAGAGCACCGATTAGCGCCATCTACAGGTATTCTAAAGGAATTAGATACACCTGCTCATTGACTGAAGTTGTATTCAGTACAAATGACCAGAGATTCCTTTAGAATACCTGTAGATGGCGCTAATCGGTGCTCTAACCAAAAAATATAATCTTACTGATAGTTTCGTCGTCGACGTCATTGGCTTCGTGGCCGAGTGGTCGATGGCAATCCGGCTAAAGGATGATCGCTTGAATCACGCGGGTTCGAATCCCGTCGAAGTCGTAACTTTTCGTAAGATTTTTCATGTTCTAATGAAATACCTAAGTGTGGTTTAACACTATAATAAAAATATATAAAAACTATAGAATTAGCTAAAGCGACATCTCTGGTCATTTGTACTGAATGCAACTTCAGTCAATGAGCAGGTGTATCTAATTCCTTTAGAATACCTGTAGATGGCGCTAATCGGTGCTCTAACCGAAAAATATAATCTTACTGATAGTTTCGTCGTCGACATCATTGGCTTCGTGGCCGAGTGGTCGATGGCAATCCGGCTAAAGGATGATCGCTTGAATCACGCGGGTTCGAATCCCGTCGAAGTCGTAACTTTTCGTAAGATTTTTCATGTTCTAATGAAATACCTAAGTGTGGTTTAACACTATAATAAAAATATATAAAAACTTAGGAGACATAATTATTGTAAATAAAATGTATTATATTTATGGAAAAAAAAAACATCAAGATCCGGAACAAATTTCTGCAGACCATGCAAACATTTGTCCCGTGGCGGATATCGAACCTCCGCGTCTCAGGCGGGCCTTCGCCCTCTGCGCCACAGAGGTCGTCAAAATACCAAATATTTGACATAGAACATTTCTTCGTAAATCCAATTTACCCTCACAAATATGGATAGCTATCAGAAAAGCATTTCAAATATACAGCAAAAGAAAGGGTTGAAATATGAATTCCGAACTAACATATTTATCAAAACATGAAAAACTCTCATAGAACCACAGTTTCGGTAGCTCATACTTTATGTATATGGGTATTGTGTCACGTGCAATACATCTATATTTTACGATAGAGAGGCCCCGACATGTGGATACTCTCGCGAGGGTCGGAAGGCTTTGTCATTGACCTAAAATCTTTGCTGACCGGCTCCTGTGACGTCATAGGTCGCATTTATAGAGAAAACAGTAGGTATGCGTCGTCAAAAAATACAATTTAAAGGTACGGTTTATTTATAGATTTCTGTAGCTACTTTTTAAGCAATAAAAAGCGTATTGATGAGCAAAATTAAATGTGAGTGCTAATTATAAATAAATATCCTTGGACATTTTAGACGGCTTCATCTAGTACCAAGCTTGCGTTATGTTAACCAGATGACTGATATACTTAGATAATTTTCTTTGTAAATACATAAATAATTAATATAGAGAGAAAAACATCCAGACCCGGATCAAATATCTGTAGAACATAAAAACGTTTGTCCCGTGGCGTTAATCGAACCCGCTACCTCTGCGAGCCTTGACCCACTGCGCCACAGAGGTTGTCAATCATGGCACTCACATTCTCTATATAGGTTGGTTATGGGAATCGACGCATAGAGAGTTAGGAAGATGATCTCAAAGCATCTACGAGTAGGTAACTATATGCAGTTTTTTTCTTATTATATTTTTTAAAGCGCGATACACTTGTCGATCCTAGACCTATCACATTTTATTTACTTACCTAAATTGAAAAACCTACCTTCATCATATTTTTGAAATTGTTTCCTTTTTAATTAATTGAATTTTACCTGATTTTGTTTAAAATGTTGCCACAGTAGGTGTAAAGGGTTTCAGATTGTCTGCAGATATTTTTAGAATAAATAAGGGTAAAAGCGTAAAAAGGTTCAAATTCTAATCACAACAATTTTGTCCCGAAAACCGGGAATTTCTGAAAAGCCGACGTTTATTTCGGTCTTGTAATAATGACGGTGACCGAATCTGAAACCCAAACATTTTGTATTTAAATCTTTAGCAGACACCCACCCACTCCCGACATCTGGTAAACATTTGCAAAGTATTTTTAAAGAAATATTTGATTGTATGAAATAGAAATCAACTCTTAGTTGTAGTAGGTACAACAGCAACACTATGGTCTAGCTAGTATATCTATCCTCCAATAAGTACTCAAA
Source organism: Xanthorhoe designata (assembly GCA_963582015.1). Taxonomy (NCBI): domain Eukaryota; kingdom Metazoa; phylum Arthropoda; class Insecta; order Lepidoptera; family Geometridae; genus Xanthorhoe; species Xanthorhoe designata. The sequence goes on from OY757049.1 coordinate 8,857,036, forward strand.
ATGTAAATGTAAAAAATGTATCTATGTAGTTTATCAGTCATCTGGTTACCATAACACAAGCATTAAATTGCTTAGCTTGGGACTAGATGACGCCGTGTGGAATGTATGTATTTATTTATTTATTATTTATTTATTTATTTATTCATTAAATACGCCTATCCAGTCCAAACAGTCTCTGTGGTCGAAATCGGTATTCGTGATCCAAGAAGCTTCTAATGAAAGTAATTTGCTTAAAATTCGTTATTTACTTCAATATGAAAACAAGACAAAACACAGTAACAAAATATACCGACGCTTCTTAATTTTAACTAAATTAAAGTTAAATTACATTTTATTGTATTACTCTGAAAACAATATTAAATTCGAAGATTGGCACAAACACAAGACTTGCAAAAGTGCATTTTCCTAGGTATCTTTTACTCTGTACGTTTGTGATTGCACGGAACGTATAACAATAGTTCTTTTTATTAAATTGCAACTAGCCTTCTTTCAAAAGTGTCCCCAGCAAAGAACCTTGCTAAGATTATTCAATTCTGGCGTGAGTTAAATATCGTTAAACTTGAGTTGAGCCACATCTTATTATGTCACTTAACTAAAAATAATAATGGCACACAATGATCGTAGTAATTGTCTTCAATGGTACGATTTCAGTCATCACTTTCTTTGCACACACTAAATACAATTGAATACGACAAGTTCTAACTTGCCGCAACACTCAGGCGATTCCCAGAGTCATAAAATCGAAGTATTCCCAAGTGAGCACCTATTTTTTGATAATAGCGACAACATCGCGTCATTTAGACGGAATATGATTGGTTGACATTTCAAAATGTGATTGGTTGATTCAATTAAGTACAACGTTACCTCTCGGAGTCCTAGTGTCCGGGAGGGTGATCCATAAAGGGAAGACAATTGGAGCGACCAGCAGATAGGTCACACGTTTTCGGAAGCCGGAGGGCCACGACATGTCCAGTGGCGTCGTGTCGTCCTCCAGGTCTCCTATCTGAAAGACAAGGTCATTTTAGAAACATGTTTTTTTAAACATTATAATAGCACACGGGAAATTACTCACGTAAAATTATCGTCGATTTAGATACCGACAATGTTTCGATTCTTCCGGAGAATCTTCATCTGGGTATGAGTGTGGTCACTCCTCGCGGTCGCGTCTCACATTATAATGTCTAATACAACTCACGATAGTTTTGAAAGTGAAATGTTTTTTTAACTTCCGCGATACAGACTTGACCTAGTGCGGGGTTATATGTAAACTTGCCCTTCTTTTTAATTACCTGTATTTTGAATTTTTGTATCATATGTTTATTAAATAAGTTATTGTAATTATGTTACGTAACAAAACATTTGTATAACAGGTTATTTTATATGATCTAGATCAAGGAGTTGTGTTGTATGTGAATTTCTCACAATGGAATAATTAACACTATAAGCTGTTATAGAAGCACTAAAAATGTGTTAGCTATTAATTAACGAACTGTTCACGATATATTTTAAAACGAGTCAGGACATTAAACTATATGAAACGAAAAAATATGATCAAATAATTTATCAATTTAAATGATCTAAATAAGAAAACTTCATGTACTTAATAACTTCCACAGTGAACTACTTTAAACTAAAGTAAGTTAGTAAGAAAGTAAAGAGAGTGTGAAAATAATATGGAAACAGTGCGCTCCAACTTCGTAAGTCTGTATAAGCTGCAGGCTTCCTCCACGTTTATAAAGTAAGATCAAGCGAGGAAATGCTAAAGACGTTCGCGAATGTTCTACAAAGTATATTTTCGTGGTCTAACGCGCAGGAATTTCAGCTTAAGCTGAGATTCTTTTATGCTTGCACAAATGATGTTATACTAGCTATTAGATAGGATTATTATGTTTACATTGTTGTCCAAATTCATGCGGTTCTATGCTACAATAACATTGTATAGAGCTTGGGCCGAAGTCTCAAACAAAAGCAGTGTCTCTCATGGTCCAATTAATTGAAATAGCTTTCCAGTAAAGCCATCGGAACGCTTTTCAATAGAGATTGTCGGAACGTTAGGCGTCAGACACAACCATCGAATACAGCCGGCCATATGCAGACAGAATACCCTGTGGATTCGGAATTTCATTCAGATTATTCATACGTTCGGAATTACCTACTTGATCAGGTTATTCTGAGAAAATTAGATTTCGTGTGGTTTAGGCAACCACATCCAATTTTCATTGCGTTCTGAGTTCTATGGGTTCCGAATTAATAATCTGTATTTGGCTTCTGATTTCGATATAAGTACCTAGTAACCCTTTTCACCCTTTTACGAAATCTTACATTCTTATCTCATCTCACTAATATTAAAAACGCGAAAGTTTGTATGGACGTGTATGTGTAAATGTCTGGATGTATGGATGTTCCTTACTCTATCACGCAAAAACTACTAAACGAATTTGGCTGAAACTGAAACATACAGTTTGTGACCTGGAATAACACATAAGCTACTTTTCATCCGAGTAAGTACCACTCGAGAAAAGCCGCGGACATTACATCCTTTACAAATTCTGCTCAGTCTGGCTTAACGAAAATGAAATTGTCTATTTCGTTAAGCCCCTTGAGTAACAGTATAAGCTGAAAAGTTTAAAACATCGACCAAATGCCGGGGCAACCCTAGTAAGAATTCAAATTAATTGCTTGCTAGGGGTGCAGGCAGAAAGGGTTGCAGAGAGGGGGTGCTTGTCTGGCTGGACAGTGTATCTGTGTAATTGAATTGGGTCCACTACTACTATGCATTGTATTTTCGTATTTTGAAAATTCTCCGGAAGAATCGAAACATTTTCGGTATCTAAATCGACGATAATTTTACGTGAGTAATTTCCCGTGTGCTATTATAATGTCTAATACAGCTCACGATAGTTTTGAAAGTGAAACAGGGTAAAATGTTCAATTGTGTTACTTTTACGTTTGCTTTGGATTTCAAAAGTGGTTTGGTTAGGTTTTAAAATAACAAAAGTTTACACTAGAAGTGGGATTTTAAAGCTCTACTACTCTATTTTACTGTAGGATTGTACGTTTTAGATGAATCTAGTTCTCTATACATATGTGTACCTATCCTAAAAAGTAGGTATACAAACAGTAACTTTTGGCGCAGTCATCGCATACTTTTCAATTTAATTTACCCTCTTTTTGGTTTTAAAAAAGAGGAAACTTTATCAGGCTTATGCCAGAGCGCTAGAGTTCTAAATTGAAAAACACTGGCTTGATATCAACGAGTAGCTTCCTAATTTAAATAGAACCATCCAATCGGAAAAGTCATTTGAAAATATCTACTAATATCAATAATAGTGTGTGATGTTTGTTGTTTCAGTCACGCAATCAAAATCGGAATCGTTAATAACGCCGTAATGCGTGTAGGTATTTTTGTCTGTTTTCTACGCATTTGAAGTACTTACTACTAACGAAATTATGTAACAAACAATTAAACTCCAAAATATGGGGATGGTGTGTGAGAGTTGTAAAAATAACTTTTCTTTATTGTTTTTTTTAATAATGTGGTTAGTTTTTAGAATGCATAATAGACCTCCGTCATGGCTTAGCAATCTTAAACAGTAATCATTTTTTATACCTAGTTTACTATCAAAATCTTTTGAATTATTTATTTCCCAAAAAAAATCTACAAAAGTTACTTACTTACTTGAGAAACAGACTTACGCTTGAACATTATAGCCATAAAATGTCCTCACGTATTGCATTTTTTTAAATGTGGGGGTAAGTATGGGAGGTACAGTCAGCGTCAAATTGATATGTGCGTCTAGAGTAGTCAATATTGTTGCAAGCACTTATACTTGAGCAGCTTGCAACAAAATGATGATTCCAACTGCGTATATCAAATTGCTTTTATGTTTTTCAGATAATTTTGCCTACTCTAGACGCACATAATATCAATTTGACGCTGACTGTACCTGGTGTCTTACGTTTTGTTTATAAAATTAGATTTGTTTTATATAAAAAAAATTTATTTGCGTTTATACTGTACTAAAATATAAATCTGTGTAGGTATAGGCCAAATGTGATAGACAAAAAAAATCATTTCTGTGCGTACTTTCATCTTAAACTCACAATCTTAAGAACGTATATTATGTACATGAGTATAATTGTGATGCTGTATCGAATCTTCAGATAAAAGCAATAACGGATAACATTTGATCTCTGTCCAATTACAGCGTCACGTGCCCCTGAATAAGCTCAGGGAATTCATTCAACGACAGACTGCTCGATATGAGATTCCGAATTATTCATTTTTACATGTTCAGATTGTTCACACGTACTTTTGAATAATGTATTCAATTCTTGAAAAACGGATAAAAGAATCGAACGAGTAGTTCTTTAAAAAGTTTGCTCTAGGCTCAAAAGAGTTTGTATGGTGTAATGGCTTATACTGGCTGGCTTATTTTTTTTCATTGAGAATAAACTTTTTAAAACGAATTGTTGAAACCTCTGTTATGGCTTATCGACTTTTTAGCTGACAATTTGGTGTGGTTTCTGTAAAATCATGCCTTGAACATTCTATTTTGAATGACTATGTAAGCTATACTACGAGCTCTTCTCATGTTAGGGAAGCAATGAGAAGACCTACAAGATTTATCTGGAAGAGATCGCTTTTAAGCGATAAGACCGCCCATTGTACAATTATACTAATAGGTTATTTAGTTCTTAAGTTTCTGTAAAGAATACGATAAAGAATTTTGATTCATTCATTTATGTCAAGCTATTTGTTCCCTATTTTAGTCAAACATTAGTGGCAATTCGGAGTATCGCAAAAGCTAAACTTAACTAACCATAAATGTTGCCATCCCTTTCATAGCGTTGGGAATAAAAAGGATGGCATTAATTTTAGTTAGTTTAGTTTAGCTTTTGCGACACTCCAAATTGCCACTATTATTTTGCGTCAATTTACTCGTGTAAATGAGATGTTTTGCGTAATTAAAAACTCTCAGTTGTATTTATAAATACTGCGTCTTGGGAGATGAATAGATTGTCTAAAAAACTCATAACTTTACTTCAACAATCTTATTCAATTCGTATACTTGAAAGCACCTTATTCGGGTCGTGGAAGTCATTAATTACGGCCCAGTCCCTGTCTAAAAACAAAGGCAGAGTAGGCGCAAACCGCTCACAATGGAAGCCACTTCTAAAGGAACTAATGCTTGCTAATGTTTGAATTTGGCGGTCAGTTGTACTCTATTATCTGTGGTAATGTATGTGAAGTTATCTTCTATGGTCCGGGGTCTACATATTAGTGCGAAATATTACGTACTTTGTTTGAGTTTTCGACGGGGGTAATTTGGACTTTATCTTGTAATTCCTTGTGATGCGAGTGTTCAAAATAAATGGCAAGATAAAAATATACACTCTGAACATCATAACGATTTGTAAAAAGTCCACAAATGTGTATGGTGTTGTAAGTAAACTGTTTTTTTTTCAGATGAAGTATAATGTAGGATATAAGATTCTGAATCCGCTTCGTTTGCGTGAATGAGACTCGTCTAGAATGTAAGACGAATCTCGGTAGGATAGATAAAAATGCCGCATCCAGAAGTTCTTATTGAGGCAAAGTCTAGCTGGACAGCTTGTACGAGACCGTTGACGAAGCACTTCTATCAAAGATAATCGTCCTTGGTGCTATTCAAATTCCAACAGTGGAAACTGGCGCAACCTTTATTAATATTTTATTATTTTAAAAGTCTGACCTCTTTTATCGCGTCAAGCCGGACACCCTGCGCAAGCCCTCTAGCTAGCTCCAAAGAGAATATAACTACTACGTTTAGCTAGCTCCATAAAAACTTCGTCAAAAAAACTGGCGCAGCCTTTTTTTTTCTCAATCAAACCTCTTCTATCGCATCTAGCTGGACGTCCTGCGCGAGCCCATTGGGCAGGTCCAGCGGCGTCTCCTTGGGTTGCGCGGCGGCCGCTGCGGAGTGCCGCGCGGCCGCCGCGCCCGCGCCGCCCGCCGTCGGCCGCGTGGCTTCCAGCAGCACCTTGAGGGACGCGATGGCGTGGAGCTGAGTCGCCTTCTCGTCCACTTTGCCTGAGGACAATGTAAGCTCAGTTTGAGTAGCGGATGTTATTCGTTCGTGTGAGCAAGTGGCCAACTCTAGTGACGGAGTTTTGAGGCCGCCTAAAGGATAATTTTTCTTATACTTTCGCGATCATAATTCATATTTATAAATATATGGGGACGTAAAGAAATAAGGCACCTAAATAACGCGATAAAACGCCTAAAGGATGTTGTGAAAAAAGGGTTAAAACAACTGGTTTATCAATTATCATTTTTGATGTGCGTTATTATGGACGCCTTTCAAATTGATCTTTGGATTCACACACTAGGTACATCCATAAAAATTATTGAAATTCAAAATATTGAAATCCAAACAAATGTCAGCACACTATTAACAAATACGTCCGCAATAGTTTGTTAATATTGTAAACTGAGTTACATGACAGTTGATCGCGTTCGAAGTGTTCGAACCACACTTCCGACCTACATAGCTCTAGAACATCCTTAACACAGTTAAAACTTTAAACCAAATAATCTCGTTTCTGTATCTCCGTGTGTCCAAACTCCCGCGGCTTTGTTCAAAAGTTAGTTGTTGCAGCCGTTTGACCCATTTTTACCGTAACTACCGTCAGGGCTGGACTGTGGGCTGTTACTATGAGAGTTGCCAACTGATGACAGAGTTTTACGTCTGAAGTTACCCAACTTCATTGAGTTCAGCAATTACAAAAGGAACAATAATCTTGTCACTCGATAGTCAATATTTTCATTTCTGTTACCCATGTTTATGTTGCTGGAAAATAAAAAAAACTCTATTCTATTCTATAATCATTAAAAACCTGACTTAGTATTTCAAATGTTAAAATTCTCGAAAAATAATCATTTTACTTATTTTAAATTGATGTTTTAATGACATTACACATTGCGTATGCGTATACACTCATGAGTCGCGACTACGAAATATTTCCGTAGTTTTCTTAATTTTAAGTTTTAAATTTTGCTAATTTTAGTCTCTTTTTTATCTAACAGTAAAGCCAGAAAGGCTTATAATAGAGTACAGTCAAAGAAACTTTTCTGAAGAAAGAATGAGACTATAATTATGTATCCTAAGTAGGTATTATAAAAAAAAAATTAGTTTTGCTTCCGTTGGTTTAATTTGGTATTACAGCCTCTTGATGGAACGTCACTAAATGATCATAATAATTATTAGCATAATTACAGTATTAACTGGTTTAAGATAGTAAGTTATCTGCATGTAACATTTTTATACACTTCTAGTATATTTTTCACAAAGTAGGTCGAAAATCCGACTCTGTATTCTTGAGTGGACCGAATAGTTGTGTGATTGAAAACAGCGGGATTAAAATGCAAGTGGGTGAGATACTTGAACTAAATGCAAACTGAAAGTGGAGTGGAGGCTGTACTGTGCTTTGGGACATTGTTCGCGACCATTATTCGGATCAAAGAGGGTTTGATATTTTACTGTTGGCATTTCACATTCAAGCGTTTTGCTTATCTCGTTTGGACATGAATGATTTTACTTATCTTTAAATATCTTTAATGTGTTTTACAAACATTAGTGGTTTTTGATGCTATAATTAAGTACCTATTTAAGTTTCTATTGTAATTTTATATGTGGTAAATAATTTAAAATAAAATAACTTAATTATAGATATTAAAATTTAGCTAAAAGTTTACCTAAGTCACAGAATAAATAATACTATACCAGTACCTAAGTACATGCAAATTGTCCAGTAGCTTAACTCTACTAATTGCGCTACAGGGCAATTGTAGTAATAGCGATTTTATGTAATCTAAGGTGGCAATTCGGAGTGTCGCAAAAGCTAAACTAACCTAACAAAAATTAATGCCATCCTTTTTATTTCCATCGCTATGAAAGGGACGGCAACATTTTTGGTTAGTTAAGTTGAGCTTTTGCGATACCTACTCCGAATTGCCACTTAAAGCGCGGAACGTATGTCTGGATGTAGGTTCTTGTAAGAGTAGGTGTAGATGCCATTGTGTTGTAATGTCCTCTAAAACAATAGTCTCTCTTTATGTATGTATGTGTGTATCAGTTGTACCTACATAAACTAATTACTAAACCAATTCTGTTCTATATTTTTTTAATAGGTACTAATAGAATTTGTTCATGGCCTACCCTTTATTCCATCCAGTCCTACCAGTAGTTCGATAGTCGAACTGTTCGGATCAAGATTTACACACTATGTAGTTTATTTGTAGCCTGTTTACCTTATATACCCATATATACCCATTATAATAGGTACAAATAGGTATATTTGCAACTCCTTACTTACATCATTTTTCCTACAGAAAAATACGCACGTAATAAGATTAAGTGCTCCTACAATTTAAATACTTGTTAAAATTTGGACGTAAATCGAACTTTTTCAACCTCAAAATCCTTATCCCTTATCTAAGGTTACCATTAAGCCTTCTTACAAAGCTTCGGAATGGCCACAAAGGCCGATACGACTTATCGTCCGCATTGTGTTAATCCGCTTCAGACTAAAGCTACAGGCCACATTAGCCATGGATTCGGTGAAACGATTCGGCTGGATTACGTTGATTTTATTACTCAATGTTGACACTAACGCCCATACCTACCGAAACGCTATAATTTAGGTGGACATTAATTGACGTTTGTGTGTAGGTATACAAAATGACTTAAACTATTTTTTTTTTCGCTCAATGTTCGGTAAATTCTTTAAATATGGTGCGTTAAATTAGAATAAGATTTGACTCTGTTACCCCTTCACACTCAAACGGCTGTATGGATTTGAATGAAATTTGGTACCAAGATAGCTTATATCCTGGATTAACACAAAGGCTACTTTTAATCCCGGTATTCTCATGGGAACGGGAACTATTCACCGCGAGTATCACCGCGGGGCACAGCGCGTTGTTAACATATTTTTTTATTGTGGGAATTTAAGTGTCAAAGAAGGCTAATGGGGCCTGCTGCCCTAGCCATGTTACATTTCGACAATCGCTTTCGATTAGTAACTAAAATAAATGTATAGGAATTGACATTCGATGACGAAAACTCGAGCGATCAGAAATGTCAAATCAAAGGTGTAGCGATGATAGAAAGAGAATAGATACGAAACATTTGTCACTTGTCTACACACCCTGTACTTACAGCTCCAATGGGGAAATTTTAAAAGGATTTTGAGACTAATTCGTTTTTTAAATAGAACTTAGTTAACCGAATCATCTGGTCGTAAATCAGTAGGCAGATTCGATACAGATATCCTTTTGTTCTGCGGTTGACCTCGTTTAGTTCAGCTTTTGGTCAAGTTTCGGAATTTGTGGATTAATATTTCGTGAAAGTTTGTTTTAAATTTCGGATAAACGCGGCAGCTGCGTGAAACCGCATTTTAAATATTAATTATTAAAATAATTAATAATATAATGGTGTTAAGTTCATAATTTAAAATAATGTATTAAAATTCATTGTTTATACCCATGTTCCCGGTAAACGATAACGGTAAGGTATTGCTTTGGTAAGTTTTTGCTAATAACTTTAGCTTCATTACGAGCGGTATATTAATAAACTGTTGCTAAATCAATTAATCAAGGGAATAAAGTGAAGTGTAATGGCGACAGGACATTTCGATAGCTGTGAAAATTATCTCCTAAGGATCCTATAAAGATATTGGTTTAGTAAACCTACTTTAGCTAAAACGGTTAAATCTGTTGCTATCTCTTTTCATTGACATAAGAGTAACAAGAAAAAATATTCTTCAAATCAATTGACTACAAATTCAAAAAAATTACAAATCGAATTACAAATCTTTATGAATCTTAAAGACCATTGCTCTCAAAATGAAATTCCCTCGTTTAATTAATATCTCTGACAAGCTATCTGATAAAATAAATAAATATTCTTAGACATTCCACACAAAGTCATCATCAGTCCCAAGCAAAGAAATGCTTGTGTTATGGTAACCAGATGACTTAGGTATACACTTCGAGTACATAGATATTTTTTTTGTAAATACATACATTATTATGCATAGAAAACACACAGACTCGAGACAAATATTTGCAGATCAATGCAAACATTTGTCTCGCAGCGAGGATCGAACCCGCCTGCGTCTCAGGCGGGCTTTCACCAACTGCGCCACAGAGGTCATCCGTCATTGATCAAGTACCAGGTATGTAGTAGTGAAAAGAGTTTGTAAATTCCTCCCTTAGTCATCCAATTTATTGATTAAGTGTACCAGGAGTGTAAGTAGCGAAGAGAGTTTGTAAGCGTCGTAATCGTAAGTTCAACAGTCGAATCAATACGGGTTTGGGGTCAAGGCAGGGCCGGGACTTTGGCAGCTAAACTGCGCTCTCTACAGATACGGTAGCCGAAATATAGCTTACGTAATTTTACAACTTGCTTGGGACTGGAGCCAAACTGTGTTTTCCACAAATACGTTACCGAAATGTTACTTACGTAATTTTACAACTTACTTTGCTGCAAATATAAGATGGAACTGTCGTTCAAGTGATTTATTGTCGACGGAATAACTTAGAATTTTTTGATTGTAATTAGCTAACCCAGCAGTGGGTGAAATCGGGCTGCGGATGATGATGACGAAATAGTTTATTCGTTCATTCGTTATTATTTTTTATATTCTTCATTCTTCATCGTTTTGAAACTGATCTAAAAGCTTATTTATAAGTGAACCGCTAATTGTTTCATTTATTCTATATCATAACGATGTTTTATGTTTATAGGATTTCTTTCACATTTTGTAACCACATTAAGTTACACGATTTCTGGCTATGGTATTCAGAAAATGATCGATTTTCATGGAAAACTACTTTTAAGTGAAACCTCAGAACCTACGAAGTTGGTAATAAAACGTTTGGCAAACGGAAATAACTTTAGTAAGTAGAAATGAGTGAAAAAGTTATTCTGCGCACTAACCATGAATTACTTTTTGCACGCTTACTTTTAGGAAATAAAACCAGTTTTTTCACATTAAAAGGTTTAAATGGAAAATATCCCTTCTAAAAAATCATTACTAAGAACAGTCACAATTAGTAACGACGCAAACTAATCGTATGCCATTCGTCTACCTCTCTGGTAACAGGTTCTCTTTGTACAATGCTATCCGTAAGTCCGTAACCTACATGGCTATTTGCTATTTCGCAGTGATTTTCTGTAGGTAATCCTTTCCAAAAAGGCTGTTCGAGTAAAAAATGTTATCAATTTGCATGGGTCACCGCAAGTGGCATTAACAGCTGAGCGCTTCAGTGCTTCGGAGGGCACGTTAAATTGTCGATCCCGGATTTTAAAGTTTTTAGGCCATGACGGGGGCCTTAAAACTTCGTCACCAGAGTTGATCACTTGCTTATACGAACTTACTTACTTACCAACAGATCACACTTAAATAAATGTAAGGAGTTTTACTTTTACTGTTTTTCTACTACCAATGTAGGTAAATGATCTTGAAGTAAGGTCAGCAGTAGGTAAGTGACGGAGCTACGTGTACTCGGTACCTACGATCCGATAAAAACTGGAGTATGAACGATGAAACTGCATTTGTAACCTTCGATCAGACTAGTCAAGGATGCTTATAAAAGTGGAGCTAAGCTATCAAAGCCAAAGTTTATAATTCTGAAGTTAAATTGGGAAGAATCATACTTTTAAGAAGAGAGTTAGGGGAAATGACCTGATTTTGGCACCAAATACAGTTTTCATGATTCAGTTACTTCGTGGTCTTTAAAGTGCTAATAATTGGTAACTTTATTAGGGTAAAGTGACCAATTATTGACACTAATGCATTAGCTGGGCAAGCCCACACTTCATCGTCGACTTCATTTTTTGCTTCCAAGCCTTGAAGTCAAGAGCTAACCCATAAAAAAAGAATCAGGGCTACAATTACAGTTTGAAACCTTGATTTTTTTAAATAATTATGTAAAAGAGAATTTTAAGACCTTTGCCCAGCAGTGGGACACATTATAGGATATTTAAAAATAAAAAATAATGTAAAAATACATAGAAAAACGCCTCTATACCCTAAGGTAGACAGAGACTACGGATTTTCACTTGATTATGATCCAGACACATCTTTTGCGTCTTTCAACTTTTGACTCAAAAGTTACAGTTGAGTACCGACAGTGACACAGGATACGTGTTATAACAAACAGTTTTAAAAGTAGGTACTTATTTTAATGATGAAGTTCAACATCATTTGCAGCTAGATCTTTCCTCCTACCTAGGATTCTCTAGAGCTAGTAAGATAGCTTTGTTAATTAATCCAAGTACTACCTAAGACCTCTATTGCAAGGTCAGCTTCAAACACGCTCTCGGCACGAACCGATGGGCTCAAGTGTGGACGACAAAGCAAAAACTCAGATTTGGCATTTACAAAGCGTTGACCGACTTGCTTTGTGCATTATGAATCAGGCTTTGTGAGAGAATTGTGTAAGGACTGACTGGCTTAAGCCTTGAATGCGCTTTCAGACTAAACTACTTTGAGGCGCGTAAAGCGGCTACTGGATATTTCATAATATTTTCATTTAATTTTTCAGCTATGACTGTCCCGCTGCAGGGCAAAGGCTTTCCTTCTTTTTCAAACTATAGAACACAATATATGTTTTACTAGCTGCGCCCCGTGAATAGATTTTATAATCCATAAGGGTACAAGCAATTCTGGTACCAAATTACATTCAAATCTGTCCTGAAAGAGTAACAAACGCACTTAATGTAGGTACTTGTTTACACTCTTACACACAAACTTTCACCTTTATTAGATTCCTGTAATTTAAAATAACATTTTCTTGTGTTAGTTTTTTGTTTTGTGTGTGAGCTCACTCATCTAAGATTAAACATTTCATCGTAGTTTAAAGTACCAGCACTTCTAACGATACAATTATACTATAGGTATCTAGGTACATTTTGATTTATGTTTTAGATCACACATAGATATAATTACACCTACATTTATTTACCTACAGTAATAAAAATGCACAGCATTAGTAGAGTTCATGCAAAACAAACAAAAGTGATGCAGAACAAGTTTTGTAAAGAGTTGTGTTGTGGCCTAGCTCGCTCTAATGAGCACTCGCTTCTACATTCTCAGCTTCAGAAGTAGTATAATTAGACATTTTTTCTAAAGAAATGAATGTGTAGTAAAATTTATTTTAAGTCCAAATCTTCTTTAATATTAGTAAAGTTGTATTAAAACTATAAGTAAAGTATGGATTTATTTTAAAGTTGCGTTAAACAATTATTATTGATGGGGAAAATAAAAATACTGGCAGCATCCTAATTAATCTGATAAATGCTTCAGATTATTTGATTTCGATATTGGTATCACCTACACCTTATATAATATGACTTAGCGTTTTGTCTTGCGCAAAACAGCAAATGCTGAGTTTGACGCCTATTCGGGATACATTGTGTATTTTTGAATTATTATTTTGTGTATTGTTTTAGTTTGTGTGTGTGTCAAATAAATACTTTTTCTTTTCTTTCTTTTCTTTCTTTTCTTTCTTTTCTTTCTTTTCTTTCTTTTCTTTCTTTTCTTTCTTTTCTTTCTTTCTTCTTAGCGTCAGGACGAATGTTAATTCGTCGGAAAACTCAGTTGTTGTTTTCAGCAACCACGAGGCGTAGTAATAACACTTACTAAATGAATTAGAACATTTAGTAAAAACGAAATTACTAAATCCCGAGATCACTATCTTCTTTCTCGAACTGTCTTGCATTACAATCTAGAACTAAACTTAACTATAACTGTGAAGATAGTAGAAAGTGAATCCAGTATTGCTCTTCTTGAGTTCTTCGATCTTCATGTTGTCAATGCAGTCAGGTATTAGCGTCCCGTACTTAGAAAGAAGAAGACTGATAGGTACATATAACGTATGAGTCATCTCAGACCAAGTATGGGCACATCTATTACTGAGTAGACTTCTACTGATAATCATTCTTCTTTGTTGTTACCGCCTTTTTCTTATAATACACAAAATACGTTAATTAGTACCTAATCAAAATTACTTTTTGTTTATAGTGTCGTATATATTAGACATTCTTTTGGAATTATGTTGTGCTTATTTACAAAAATACCTTAGGTCTACATAATAGCATAACGTATTTACAAAGTTTTTTTCTTACCTACTGAAAAACAGAATGCACCCGGATTTTTTTTGAGAAATCGTAATAATCAAAAGTTTATTTAATATCATTGGAATATTTACAGGACCCATTCTAATAGGCGCTATTAGATACCGTAAAATTCATTTATGGATCGTTGTAAACGGTCTATCCCTAGATAATTGGATCAATAATTGATAAAAGGCAATGGCAGCTTTAATTTCACAAGAAAGAAAGAAAAAATCTAATATTTCAGTAGGACCTCAAGGATCACGTTATACATGCTAAGTGATTACCTATATTGCCTGTTCCAACCGCGACACACCAAGAAAAATAATTAGGCAAAAACACATGGTACTAAATTAACCAATTACTAATAACAAAGATTATTTTAGAATAATGATCACCAGAGTTGGCCACTTGCTCTTACGAACGAACGAACCTTAGAGAATCATAATTACCTCGTTTATAATTATTGTACTATGTGTATAGCGTAACTAGTAGTGTTATAAAGTACCTAGTGCTAGGTATCTTACCTCGGTGCAGTCACAAAAGCCTGGAGTTGGCGTGAGGTGCGGCTTGCACACGACTGTGGAGGTGACCTCCGTGAGCCCGTTTTAAGATGGACTGTTACTCAATTATACTCACTGTATCATTATTATCTCGATGTTTAACCAACTTCCTAAAAGAAGGAGGTTTTATGTTCAACTGTACGTTTTTTTATATATATATTTACCGATTCAAAAAAGTTCTAAATGAAAATGGAATATTTAAATTTTATTTTCATCATCACTATCACTACATAGTATAAAACAAAGTCGCTTTCTCTGTCCCTTTATCCCTATGTATGTTTAAATCTTTAAAACTGCGCAACGGATTTTGATGCGGTTTTTTTAATAGATAGAGTGATTGAAGAGGAAGGTTTTTATGTATAATAAGGCTACTTTTAACTAACACGGGTAACACCGCGGGGCGCAGCTAGTAGGATCTAAAACGCCTAAGAATACAAAAATAATTTCCACCAATGGAATAACGTTGTGATCATCTTTTTTTTATTTTTACAGCGATTGTGTTATAATTGAGTAACCTCCCCCAAAACAGTACGAGCAAATAAGCAAAGCGTGCGTACCTAACTCACCATCATGCATGGGATCGATGGTGTGGATCATGAGCTGCAGCAGGCCGTGGCGGAACTTGGCGGCTGGAGGCGCCTTGCTCGGCCCAGGGGTCGCTGTGTTGGTGCCCATTGACGTCTCGCTGGATGTGGTTGCGTTGCCGTGCTGTGGGCAAATTGTTTTATAAAAATCATTTTGTTGTTTTGTTTACAAAGAAATAGTATAAAGAAAATAAAAAATTATATTAACATGGCGCTGCTCGCTTACGCACACTGACGTCACGGAAGATCTGCGTTGTAGTAGTAATATTATAGCATTTTACTGAGTGACGACCGATGTTATGTCACGATTAAAGTCTTTACGATGTATATTAGAATTATTTCGTAGCTGAAAAAAGGTAAGTATTTATATTATATAAAAGGTATTTATAAATTTACAAAGATATTGATAAGAAAGTATTGCTCCATCTTTACTAGATTTTGGGCAAGTGACCAGACCAGAACGCACAAAATCCAAAATGTGATTTTTTTATATGACGAAGTTCTCTGTGCACAACAAAGTTAGCACGTGTTTCGCTAAAAACTTGGTAAGTATTTATTTACATTTTTAGATTATGTAAATATTAGATCTAAAATATAAGTTACCTACTAAGTATTATTTTTGTATAAACATACATAGGTACATAATCCCTCTTTTGTAGTATACAAGCGGGATTATTTATAAATAAATACATTTTATTCTGTGCCAAGTTTGGTGCTGTGCAAGTTAAGTACCTACTAGATTACTTTGTGCAAGTTGAAAATTCTGTAACTGATGCTACGTAAAAGAATAATTTTGATGTTGACTATGATGTATAATAAGGTGCAATTGTTATCTGCATAATGGAGAGAAGGAAGGGAGGCCTTAGCCCTGCAGTGGGACATTACAGGCTCATAACAATTGCAATTCAATATTTTAGATTCGATTCTGAGCATTAGGTACGTTACAATACTGCCTTCCTAACTGATATACACAGCGTCAGGAGGTAATATACAGTTGTACTTCGAATAATATTTGAGTTTCAGTATTGGCCAGCTTCTTCATCATGACATGCTCTTCAGTAGGACCATCCCGGAATTGGGAAATGAGAGTAAAAAGGAAAAAAATTATGTAAATTGTAGGTAATTGTTGTGAAATCTAAAAAATTGTAGATGTCACAGTTTCGGAGTAATCAACATACGGTATGGTCCTGATTCGGGCACCACAAATTGGAGTGTTGGAACGTGTTGTTTCCAACACTCCAATGTGAGGATATCTTGGACTTGGCGATTCTATTCGTAGCCAATGTTGGAACCAAATTTAAGCCAATGTGTGGTGCCCGCATGACAGTAACAGGCATTAGAATCACCTAGCATGTAAAACGATACTTAAGTGATCCTTGAGGTCCTACAAGAATAAATGATTTTTCTTTCTTTCTTTCTTTCTTTCAGTTGCGAAGTAATCAACATACGGTTCGGTCCTGTAGAAGAGCATGCTTAATCATCAGCTTCGACGTCAATATCATTCCCAAAAAAACAACTTATCCCATCTTTTAGTTAGTGTAATAAAACTCACATGTCTACGTTTCCTCTCTAAGCTTATAGATCGGCTATTCTACTTGATAGCCGCCTAAAGTGGGAGCATTTTCCCAAAGTGGTATCACTCATCGTTACTCGGACTGTGAATAAATGATTACCACTGAGTACAAGCCCAGGTGGTATACCACATTGTACAGTCGGACAAAAAATTATTTATAAATGTAGTGTTATTATTTATAAAGGGGTGGAGGTTTTTTTCATATTTTTGTGTGTTTGCAAAAAAAGCAACTTGATACTCTGAAACCGATTTTGAAATGGTTCTTTGTAATTGATGTTTTATAGAGACGACTTGTTGTGTTTTAGTGTATTTTATCGTCATCTGAAATCTGAATATAAAACACTTTATCTACTATTCTCGTACTTGCAGCAGAGGTGTCTTTTTTAGGCTTTTTTTGTTGTGCCTTTCCTTGCAAAACCTTTTCTAAAAAATTAGAAACAACAATTTGCGTGCATTGTCACTTTTTGTCTGGGTTGAAAATAAATAGTTTAATTTTTCATTGTTTTGAATATTTAAATAATTTTTAAACTAGTAAACTTCAATGAACATTAGATTATAATTTTCAAAAACCTCTATAAATTCTAAAAATTTGACAATCATCTTTTGTCGCTGACTGTACCCTGTACGTACCGCTAATATTAATTCCTTTCTCAGTTAAAAGTCTCCAGCGAATTTAGAACATGGTTTTCCAGATGAGATTAGGTCGACAATAAATCCAGTCACTTAATTAAGTTGAAGCTCTCAGACTTTTAACGTTATTTCCCTACGTCCTGTTTAATATCCTATCTATTATGGTTTTGCTGAAGATATTTGAAATTTTACTGTGAAACAATAATTATGCAATATAGGACGTATAAAAACTCTTCTTTCCTGGCGCTGTAAATGCCTAAACTTGGCATTTAGTTCTATAGGATAACTATGTCACTATTACGCGCGTAAGTAGTTCCGCGCAAAAGCATGCCGCCCGCGGCGGGCCGGAATTTTTCTACCTAAATAGCATGCTACATAGCAGAATCACAGATACATAGGATTGAAATTATTTTAGGTAAATAGTAGATTAGTCCGACAACAAATCCAGTGAATCTTGTCTCTAGGCTCTCATGCGTGCGAGTGCAGTGTGCTAGTGCGGAGGAAGCACCAGCTTACTTGCGAAGATGTACCTTGTCAGAAGGCACAGGCAAGACCTTGGAAACAAACATGGCGGATGAGTTCATACGTGAAGATCTTTCGAATGTCTGATTGTTACTACAATGTTGGTTGACTTTCTGAAAATTATATTTTGAAATTGTTGTTACATCCAAAGAAATTGGAATAATTAAAAAATTTAATAATTTTTTTCACTTACAGATGTCTGAATATAAACACGATAAAAGTATATAAATTAAAAAAAAGGGTAAAAGTCGGTAACTCCCGGTCCACGCTCTTAGATTTACATAATTATCTTCCTGAGCCAGAAATTAATGAACAAAAAACCCTTCTCTATAACATAACTCTTCTTCCCTACAATTTATAAATATTGAAGAGCTTTATACACAATTTTTTTTACACTCTTTTTCAATTTTACACAAATACGTAAAATTCGTTGGGTGCGGTAATGAACACTTGAAACACTTCGGGTTTCAAATCCAACAGCTCGACTTATATTTTATTAAAATGCGGAACCTCACTTGAAAAAGATAAATTCTCACCAAAATACATTTATGGCGCTCAGTTTGCAAGCGAGTTTTATATTGCAATTATCGCAACTTGCTTTAATATTTAATTTCAACGTTGATAAAGAAGTCCAAAGATGTTATTTACTAAATATATTTTTTTATCAATTTGTTGTTAATGTAACACTCTATTTTATAAAAAATGTGAGCTAAAATAATCATAATACAATCAACCGAGAGATCAATGACAAAGATGGCTGCTCAGACTTCACCATTATATTAATTGAATTTATTTTTTTATTTGTTGTACCTACAACAAATAAAAAAAAATCTTAAACAATTTTAGATCACTCTGATCTTCATCAATTTTTTTCCTTTTTTAAACTTTCGCGATCAAAAGACTTTCACGGCTTTTTTGCACTGCTGGTGCAATCCGGTCGAAACGGGTCGGGCGAATATTAAAGGTAAAATTCGTGATAAAAACCCGTTTGTATATGTTTTATAAAAAAAAATCCTTTTCAGCAAACCCATCATTCCATTTAAGTTGAGAATAATTGCTCACAGAGTTGAAATTGTTCGCTGTTTTCTCAGCCCGCCTAGAAAACTAAAGGCTTATAACTTCCTCTATATCGCAATGCAGTACTGTAAGCTTAAAAGTACTGAGAGCGACTGAAATATTTATTTTCGCTAAGTTGGAATTTCCTTGCAGATGCACTGCGGAGATTTGAATCAAAGTTTTAATATATTTTGCTATCTTTTGTTGGAGACATTCGATATTTCTGGTCAAGTTAATTGTATTGCTTTTTGTTCAAGATTGTTTAATTAAATCTTTTCTAGTAGTTTATAAAAAATCTATCTAACAAGATACGATTGTTGAACACAATAAAGGGCAATGATTTTTGATTTTAAATTGAAGTTCAACTGCAATTGTGTGTCTGTATTTTGTACTAAATATTTACAGAATTACCTACCCTGCACAACGCAATCTAGAGACGTGGAAAACCAAGACATCGATAGAGAGAGATAGGGAGATAGAGATAATAATCTATTCGAAATTGTATCTTATATCAGAATTAAATTGCCTACAAGGAATACTTTAGCATTGCTTTTAGATATTACTGCCAAACAAAGTTAATTGAAAATGTTAATTGAAAAAAATAATGAAAATCTCGATGTCCTTTAAATTATTATTGGATTTGACTACTTCAGAAAAGTGATAACTGTTGTCTCATGAAGAGCACTCGACAAAAAAACTCTGTCTGAAATTGGCACATAAAATTTCGATTAGCTTGTCATAATTATTTTTGACTGACTTGTAAAAACAAGTTCGAGGGAAATGACCTAAGTAGAAAAAGGTACTTATTTAGTTTTTTTTTTGCTTAGAACCACAATCAACTCATAATCTTACATAAAAAAATACTAATCTATAGTACATAGGTTAAGAAGACCCAAAAACCTGTTTATCCTAGAATTATACAAAAAAGTACCTTATCGTCATTAAATATCCAGGCAAATCTGTAATTAAACACTTTTTAATTAGTAGCTACTATAAATTACTATATTTACTATTATAATAAGGTTGCTCGCCCGCACCTATTAAGGTTAATACTACGATTGTAGTATCTAGAATTCTAGATCATGCTATTACTAGAGATCTAGGATTTCAATGGTTTACTTTTTCAGGCATTATCTAGATAAGGCTATGAGGTAACTACTATTTTATGGTTTACTCTAAATACTTTCTACTTAGTTTATTTTTATAATGAACTATTTATAAATGAAGTCTAAAACTATATACTAGTGGCAATTCGGAGTGTCGGAAAAGCTAAACTAAACTAACTAAAATTAATGCCATCCTTTTTATTCCCATCGCTATGAAAGGGACAACAACATTTTTGGTTAGTTAAGTTTAGCTTTTGCGATACTCCGAATTGCCACTACTATCTAACCATCACCTGTTAAAGTTTTAATTTATTTTTTACTGAGGTACTTACCTACTTAAAATATTTTAAATTATTGTAAAATAAATGGTCAAGTGCGTGTCAGACCACGCTCAATGTAGGGTTCTGTAGTTGCCCAATATGGGAAGGTATACTACCGCCTATTGTACCTACTTTTGCATTGCATATGAGTTGGCCACTTGCTCATACGGACGAACGAACGAACGATTGCATATTATGTGCGTGTACAACGAAGTGTTCATTCATTCATTCACTCATCCATTCATTCATTCATCCATTCAATGTTCGCCAATAAATATAAAAAATCATAGAATACAATATTTTAGACTAATACCTACAAATAAGCCAGACAAACACAGAGGAGTTTTTAAATATGGATTTTGCAGTATTTTAGTGGCTTGTAGACTATGTCCTAAATCCCACATATTATAAACAATTTAATTGAAGTGAAGCTAACAGTAATCTATCTAGACTAGAACTTAAGCCCCTGTGCATAACTAAGTTGAACTTTGTGTATTAACTAAGTTGAAAACTTAGATCAACGCGGAAGCATAACTTAACACTTCTTTGGCATGTTACTGGTTTTAAGTTACCCTTAAAAGGCCAATTCCGTTGAGTCGTTTTGGCGTAAAAGAGCAACGAGTATCCATACATCCATACAAACTTAGACGTTTATAATATTAGTGGGATAAATAACTACATTATTTAGATATAGGTACCTCATAAGACGCTTTAAAAGTTTCATCATAATCTTATGTTTAGGAACGCATAGAGTAGGTACAAACATTTATAAGGAAAATGAAAAAGTTAGAAAAAAAAGATTTAAAATTATTTCTAGCTTATAATTTACACCTTGGTATAATTAAATAGATTTTTCAGGCTACTTGGAAGTCGTGCAAAATGACATAAACGTTTTATAAGCTTTCGGTAATTAAATTTCTATTGCGCATGTCAAGGCCTTAATAATTCACGTAGTAATAGAGAATTAAACATTTAAAATTACTAATAAGAGATTAAGAATTAAAGCTATCTTCATTTTTTTAATTACATATTTATCTCGGAAAAAAACAAAGATTAAATTGAATAATTTAGCAACGCATCATATTAAAAGTAGAAGTAAAATCTCTATATAGATTTCAAACAGCCTCTACGGCGTCTTATGCAGAAAATACACTTCTTAAATAATTTTGCAATCCCTACAAGCCTTAAAGATATTGGGCATGCCTCCAAAGCGTTAGGTCGATAAAAGTATAAGACTTGCGCATGGTGTACATTGCAAATTGTCTTGCCAAGAATGCACGAAATACTTCTTATAACCGAGCTAGGACAGTCGGTTTGTGTTATTGTGTACCTGCACTGGCAAAGACCACCTTTCTCGATCTTCTCTCTGTCATCAGCTTAAGTTATGGATCATAAATTCATAAGTAAAAACCCTCTGAGCTTAAATTATCTTTAAATCTAAGTTTGAATATAAACCATCTTAAAATCAGCAATAACATTTAATAATCCTGATTTTACTTTTATAAGATTTTCGTACATTCATTTTTAGGTTAATTTAAAAGATAATAAGAGCAGGTGTCCCAAAATTACCTTCGTCTTCTCATCTCTGAAACTTACAACAGCACTCTTAAAACTCTGCGACCTATTTCAGAAAGTTCGACTGTCGCCGAAATTTCTTCCAATTGTAGGCCAAGATAATACACGGGATTTTAACCTTTCTTGCAGAAGTATAAGGTAGAGCTTTCGTTGGCAAGGATAGTTATGTCATTGTTCCATAGAATGCCACCTAAGGAGGATAAGGGGGGTGTACAGGAGTACTAAAATGCTGCAGTATGGGTGCCACTTTTATTACCGAACGGATGTGTAATGTGTATATCGCATTACACTTGAGTTACTCGTTTAGGTAAGTAATAACATCAAACGGTAACACTTTAAGTGCTTGGATTGAAAAAATTAAAAGTGACTCCATTAAAACACTTTTACAACTAACAGAATAAATTGGAACCGTAAGCTTAGTATTTTTTCTTAATATAGAACCTGACTCTATTCGTTAATTCACGGACTTCAAACATCAAAAACGTACTGAAATATTATTCACCAACCGATACGATAATAGAATCGTAAAAATTGCGGTCTCGAGAGGATTTGAGGAAAACTTATCTTCACTTTCACGTGTCTGAATTTATTGAGGACCATCCATTGGAGGCTTTCAAATCCTCAGAATTTGTATTTATATTTAGAAGTGGTTTTGTCGATATCAAAAGATATTTTTTTCACTCCACTTTCTTTTTAGTTCAAAGAAAGTGTATTATAATTTCCTATCTCAGAATTGAGGAATCAGCCAATTAATACTTGATCGACGAAAGTGATAGGCACAATCATCTCCCTTATTAATAAAGGGGATTTTGAAACTAGGCCATTAAAAGAAAAGGCTTTCTAGATAAGTTTCCTATTTGCACATTTTAATTGCTACTTAAGCTATAAGTATCTTTTCATGTATTTTATGTACCTAAAGCTTTAAACGATAAAATAACGCCTATTTTTTATTACATTATTATTCCTTATTAGCTGCATCCCGCGGTATTACCCGCGGTGAATAGTTCCCGTGGACATACTGGAATCAAAAGCCTATTTGTTAATCCAAGGTAAAATTAATTCTAGTACCAAATTTCATTTACATCCGTCCATTCGTTTGAGCGTGAAGGAGTAACAAACATTCACACACACAAACATTAACCTTTATAATTAGTGTGATACATTGTCATTCGTGAAATTCAAATTATAAACCATCAGTGAGCTTATTGCTATCTTGAATTCAATTAAATTGAACAGCCGTTATGTTGGAATCTGTTGAAACCCAGATAGTTTCAATGGCTACGATGAATCGTTTCGATATTGGAATTCAGTAATTGGAACAGTTACTGCACTGAATATTATGAGGCTGTGGACAATCTTGGAAATTTTGATCAATTAAGGATCAGTTTTTTTAAATTAAGATCTAAGAAGGTTATTTCAATTACATTATTATTCGTCATTACAATTTACATTAAATGCACAGGACTATCCATGACTAACCATTACCTATTGGTTATAGGGATTTACTTGTTTATTTTAAAGCCTACATAATTTGATTTCAGTCAGTAGATCTCTAATAACAATAATAAGTATAAGTTTTAAAAAAGTATATTGGACATTTTTTTACATAAAAAGTATTAAGTTTTGTTACCAGTTCATTTTGTTGAAAACCTTTTTTTTGTTTATGCACTGCTCTATTGTAAAAATTTTGCTGTTAATATTTATTGAATGAGGTTAACAAAGTTATATTGACGACCTCTGTGGCGCAGTGGCGCAGACGCAAAGGTTGCGGGTTAAATGTCCTATTATATTTATTTATAGTTTAATATATTTTATTATAGTGTTAAACTACACTTCATTTATATTTATTTATTAGATTTTGTGAAGAACAAATAAATACATATAAGTGATCAATTTTAGTTGTTCAGTATTTTGAAATTCAGCTTTGAAAATGCACACAGTTAACGTAATTTATTCGTAAACAAAACATCAGCCGTAGCGTGTTAATCTTCAGTTGAAGATTAAAGATAAGCGCCACTTTGCTGTGCATGGAGCTCATTCATTCTCCGCTTTACAAAGACGAGTGAAAGTGATTAATTAACTCCGTGGCAGCCCTTCACATGCACACACAACTGAGCCTCTATTAGTTTTTTAATACTTCTAAACACAAAAAACGGAATAACCACCGAACCATGGTAAACATGGTTCGTGGCTTTCTGAGTTTGCCGATATTTCGGCACAGTTGTATGCGCCATGTTCTCAGTCAACAAATTCACGAAAAACCACGTATTAGTTGCGTGTGAGTGAATGAATAAACTATTTTTTTCTGTGTTACCTTAGAACTTTAGACTGGGTGAACCGATTATGATGATTCATTTTTTATTTAAAAGCTTGTGCTTCGTAAAATTTTAGGATCTTCAGAGTTATGAACTAAAAATCACCTCAAAAGTGCAGAAAATTGCTCTCTTCTTACGAAATTGAAGTCAACTTTAATAAAACTTTTATTTTTGCCAATCTGTACTTAATATAAAGAAGTTGGTTTGTTTGTATGTTTAGGGTAATCTCCGAAACTACTCATCCTATTTCAAAAATTCTTTCACCGATGTGTAGCAAGGACTTTCCGAATGAACATAGGCTATAATTTATCAAGGTACCACGGGAGCGAAGCCGCGGGCGATTTAGCAAAAAAAATACCTCAAGTGTTCGTGAAAATAAATGTAATTTATTCATTTATTCAATATATCTAACATACATGAATGACAAATGAAAAGTTGACTAAACCGCATGTTTTCTCAACGTTTGTTATTAATTTAAGTAAACACGTTAGCAGTCACAGCTCCGGACACGACTCACACGCGGTCCCCGTGGTAAATATGCTCAAAAATGTATGAGATCTCATTTGCCTTGGATTTCAT
The DNA here is from genome assembly GCA_963582015.1 of Xanthorhoe designata. NCBI lineage: Eukaryota > Metazoa > Arthropoda > Insecta > Lepidoptera > Geometridae > Xanthorhoe > Xanthorhoe designata. The sequence continues at coordinate 8,882,024 of OY757049.1, forward strand.
TGTTTTTAAAATGACTGCTAATATGAAGGCGGTTGCGTTAAGTAACCGGTTTAAACTCGTTCGTTCGTTCGTATGAGCAAGTGGCCAACTCTGGTGACGGAGTTTTTAGGCCGCCTAAAGGCCTCCGTCATGGCTTAACGACTTAAGGTTATTACTTACTAATTAATACTTAGTAATTACTCCGGTTTAAACTAAACGGAAAACATTTAATTTAGAAGTATCCCTCATACATACCTACATTGTTCTTAAATTAAAAAATGTCCAAAATGTCACCAATTTGGTCAATTTTAAGTATTTTCGCCCTGAACTTCCTTCCAGCTATACTCCATTCACACTCGTAGGTAAGAGAAAATGAAATTAAAATGGGATATTTGTGTCTAATCAGCAACAATCGGATAATCAAATATCTGAATTAGGTTTTAGTTGCTCGATATCAATGGATAATAGTAGTGGTTCTATAAGAAAGAAACGTTTTTATTAAAACATGTTTTTCCCTAAAAAACGATGAGCGATACAACCTATTTCTGTGTCGCGAGGGAGCGACACAGGTACCTACAGCCGGTGGACACGCTTTACTTCACCAATATGTTTTCTTGTGACATCAATAAAGAAAGAAAAATCAAAAATTCTTGTAGGACCTCAAGGATCACTTAAGTTTCGTTTTACATGCTAGGTGATTCTAATGCCTGTTCCAACGCGACTCCCTACCCCAGGGAAAGAATCCGGCAAGAACCTGGTGGTGTGGGCCTAGTTTTTTTTAAAAGCGACAATTTAAGACGTTAATCGTTATAATTTAATATCTACTTCACATCAATGAGTTCCTTCACATGTATGTTTATTATTGTGGTCACTATAGCAACAGGAAAATAAGTATAAAAGTAGTAATAAGGAATGATCAAGTCCTAGTTACGAATAATAATATAATTATACTCCTTGCGACAATTTATGCCAAAGGAAAAATTAATTCATCGATAACATGACTAATAAAAGTGCAAAGGGGGTGATTATTCTTTGTCACTATGTGTATGATAGATATGAAATAAAAGAGGTGACTGAACTCTGACCGATCTTCTGTCTTATAGAGAACTTGCAAGCCTAGGATCTGCAAGCAAAATTGAAATAAAAAATCACGAGTGTATTCACTAGAAGCGGTAGACATTTTTTTTCAGATCTTTAAGCAATTTTAGATCCTTTAAAGATGTCTAAGGGAGTACTAAATACAAATTTTCATCTGTATTTGTAGAGCAGTTTCCAAAATATATGTATAAATATTGTGATGTATGTGTGTGTAATGTAAGTAAATTGTTTTATAAAATATTTCTTGTTTAAGGCTTGAGGCTTTCAGGCAACTTTAAAACCGTTGCCACTAGAGACAATTCACCCTCTAAACAAACCAATTCATGGTTTTCAGAATGAAATACTTTCGAGAAACCCTAGTAGAGTGGAGTTCCAAGGCCAGGAAATTACATGCTCTTTGGCCAGGAACGCATTGCAAAAGTAAAGCCTCGCCCGGGATTTCCTGCAGTTTGTCACATAGAAAACCCAGTTATTTTATGAAATCAACCGTAAACTGCACAACTCAATTTCAGTCTTACTTTCTCGGCATTAAGCTCAACTTCCTTCACATAACCGAAGCTAAAGAAAAATAAACTTTAAATCCACGGCTTTTGAGATAAAAATCGCTTGTTATGTAAGCTTCGAGCTTTTTTAGGTTTTTTCGGGTGCTTTGTCTAGACAGATTGTATCAATAAAATTAATGATTTTATTACACTTTGTTCCTCGGTTCATGTTTTGGTAATTTTAGTGTGAAAAAAATAAGATATTCCGTAATAAATCCTTGTTATCGTGCTTGTAAGAATTCTTATTTGTAACATGGAAAACGAAATTGACTTTGTCAAAATAAATTGTCAGACGTGCTTTCAAAACACAAATTTCACTCCGTAAATTATTTTTTATTGTAACTCAATTATTTTGTGTAAATTAATATTTGAAGATTATTTATGGATATCGGTAATATCATTTATAATATATCAGTACTATACTATTTAAAATAAGACCTACCCTTGTACAACAGTTTTGCAATAAACATTTCCGATTATGCTTCTAAATAGGTTCTATCATAGCAACAGTTTTGCTTAGAAAAAGCAATTCGGATACGTATTTTTACAGAACTATATTTCTACCCCTACTTATCAACCCCTATGCAGGCAGACAATTACCTAACCCTTTGTTATTCTTATCAGCCATTACCTATGCTGTCAGATATAGGTCGCGTCGTTCTTTTCTATTCTGAGGTCGCGTCACGTAAAATGAACCCCGAAGGGAAAAGCGGCGCACTTCATACCATTGATTTAGCGAGTGCTATTGGTTCGTTAGCGAGTGAATCCATGCGCAAACATACTCCCGCCACTTTTTTTTACGTGACGTTACTTATATCTTCAGTTGAATTATCCGCTGCTAAAGCAAGTCATAGTTCAGACTTTCTAATGTTACCGTTTAAAACTTTATAACAAAACATCTCCTAAATCTTCGAAATCAGCAGTAGATTAGTTCTCCTAATTACTTTTCAACTTACATAAATATTCAAGTATTCCCCTTTTCAAGAAGCAAAATCTCTGAAATTGGGTTAATTATCCCTTCATTACAGTTTTACAAAATTCCCCTGAATCCAGTCAAGTAGGCAATAAGGATATTTGGAGCATTAATAATAAAGTCTAATTTTGCATAAACCTTTTGTTTTAGGGCTCGCGGACGTCAATGAAATCAACGGAGTAAACTTGGATAATTATGTTCCTTATCAAAGCAATGGCGATACCGTTCTTTATGTTCACAAAAGAGTATTGAAGGAAGAGGCTGAAAAGGCGAAAAAGGCAAAGAAGAAGAAAAGTAAAGCAAAAAATCTAATACACAAGAATAACGAAACAACAAGGAATGATACAGTATTTGAACAGACAGTGAGATTTGCAAAACATCTTGCACCTATAGTTATACCACCAGATGAAGGCAGCGATACGCCGATTTTCTATACTGTTGAAGCTTGTTCCAAATGCAGAAGGAAGGAAAAGTCTAAAGAATTCGAAGATGATGTGACGTACGAGAAAAGAAAATGCAGAAAAATTATAGAAACATACAGAAATGATAGAAAAATCCGAAAACAATTACACAGCACCACAGATTCTATAACACATTCATCCCAAAGCAACACTTTAGATGATCTAAACATCAACCAATCTCTGAACGGCACTTTGTCTGAGCAATCGGAGAAACAGGAAAAATATGTCAAAAATGAAGTTATTAAAAGAAAACGAAACAAAGACAAATTCATTATATCAGAATCCCTTGAAGCCATTGGTAATGAATTAGTCGATACTGATGATACAAGAATCAAAGTACAGCTAATGAACGACGCAGAGAAGAACGCATTCTGTGATAGTATTAGATCACCTGTACTAAAAGCTGTGAGAAAATGCATTGCAGAATTCAATAATATCGAAGTGAAGGAAGAAATCAGAGCAGTGCAAAGAGTAGTAAAATACAATACAGATAAATTAGACAACATTTTAGATAGACTTGCCAACATAGAGAAGTTAATACAAGGTTTTGGACAAAATAAATCTCCTCAAAGAGCCTCTACCTTAGAACAATTAGGTGAAGACGTAGATGATGAAAAGAGTTTTGAAGAAGAATTAGATTTGAAGAGGATAAGACATGAAGACAATAGAGTGGATAAACTTGGATGTGGGGAAATAGTGAGTTTGAGACCAACTTCATCTGTCGGAGTGAAAACGGAGAAAACGAATAGAATTCCAGCAAGATACTGCTGGACTGATTCTAACAAGGATTAAGGTGATTGATGTTATTGAATTAACTGTAATTTTGTAGTTTAGTTTACTTAGTGATTATTATATTTTAGTGACAATTTGATATTTTAATTTGACATTGAAATAAGGTAATGCCTCTAAAATCATTGACAGAATTGAACTAAATTTTAAGGGTCTTAAAGATTTTTTTAATGTTTCACAAGTATTATACAAAACGAAACGTGAAAATCAAATAGTCAACAAAGAATAACAAGTTTGAAACATGACATCTTTACAATAGAAACTCGATCGTTCAGAGTTTGTAAAACTTTTAGAACAAAGATATCACAACAACAGTCAATACTAAACTTAAACAGAAAATATCGAATTTCATCGTCATCACGCAATTAAACGATTATTATGTATTGTTGGATGTTTATGGTTTCATTTTCATTCTAAATACAAGATAATGAGTTTTGTGAAACTTATAAATAGTGCAAACAACCCAAGGTTACTTTTAACCGTACATTCATTATATAGTTAAGAGATTCTATTATTTGTTTACAATAATTTCGACTATAATTGGGTGCCCAGTAATGTCAAAATATTATTTGAAATACCTGTGCTAATGAACCAAATGAAGAAATAAAGAGGTACGGTGGGTAAGCTCTGCAGGAAGCTCGTTCTAGGTTATCGGCCTTAATGCACTACATCTATAATGAGGAAGTTTGTTATAATATCTGACATCTGAAACTATTTATATGTAATCAAATACTCTTTCAATAGTAGAAAAGAAGATTCTTATTTAAAACAGATCGAATAATGCTATCAGTTAATCCGGGTAAAGACGCGGCATACTGCTAATAAGCAGCCTATTATGCAGTTTTGTGGCACAAATGTGAATTTATAATTATTAGGGTTATTAGTAGATTCTGAAACATTATTCCGTAGCTGACTGTACCTCGGCTGGGTAATAGCCATCGCTAGCAATTCCGCTCGTATCAGCCTCTCAGTCGGCGATAAATCAACAATCGATTGCTATTCGAACGATCTGTGAACATCCGACTAAGGGAGTGAGCACACTGCACAACATTATTGTATTAAATAGCTTTGTAAAAAAAATATGATCATGCCTGTATTGGGAGCTTTATAGGGAGTGGTAGACATTTTTTTCAGTTCTTATTTAGGCAATTTTTAGATTTTTTTGAAGATGTCTAAGGGGGTAGTCAGAGGTATGTCCAAATACATATTTGGTACTTGCTCACATCTTGCAGAAGTTAACTTTCCATACGCAAGCTCATCGCCGCTATTAAAGAGCTAACTGGTTTCCTCCATGGATGCGAAAAGTCAATTGATGCACGGCCGGATTCGAACCCACGACCTTCGAATCGAAAGTCGAAGTACTAATCCACTAAACCAACAAGGCTTTTTATTCATCTTATAACTTTAATTGAGCAACTCTAGTATATTCGTTTATTTTTCTATTTTGCGTATTTCGAAATCCGTTTTAACGACTTGAATAACTCGCTACTGACCCACAGTACCCGTACCCCCAGTGGTACGGTGGGTAATTATTTTTCCCAACGATACCACCATAGTGCTGAGACACGGATTGCGATTAGGTAAACTTTATGTATCTATATACGCTATTATAAATTACTTTATCAATAAAACGCGCAGCGAACTAACAGGTGACGCGCTACACAATATCGGGCAGTGGCTGCTCATTTGAAAAACAGTGTGCCCAGGCTCTAAATTATATTTATTTATTATTTATTTATGGAAAACTAACAGCACATAAAACATGTTACCAAGGAGTTAATAGAAACATAAGGCTAATAACAGACTGAGCAAAAATTGAGCACAATAGAGATGCAAGCAAGATTGTTTTTAAACCATTAACTAAAACTACATTTATGGAATTATAGTTGTACACAATTCATAAATTTGTTACCTTTGTGTCAGAAGTACCATTGATTTGTACCATTGATTGTACAAGTGACACAACTTTGTATCCTTAGTACCAGTAAAGTGTTGTGTCTAGACATTATGTTAAGTCTGAGCTACGTCATTTGTCTACGAACTTGCTACGAATACTACGATTTAGACAGGTGTAGACCCCACTATAAAAAGTTTAATGCTTTTACACACCCTTTAACTGTTCGAGTATCTGAACTATGTATCGATTTGCACGATCCGGTTAGCGCCATGAAATACGCTATACAGATGAATGGGCAGTGTTGCTTTAGTAATTTGAAACGTTATGGGCTATCAATAGGCTTCAAATTGCTTCAAAGCTAACTTGAATGACCCGTATTATTGAGTGTTTATGTTGCAAGATAAATGAGCTGCTACGGTTTTGAGAGCTACGAAATTGCTACGGCTGCTACGCCGTAGGTGAATCGTAGAGGGGTACGTAGAGGGAGGTAAAGGCGGGTTTTGTGTAATATTCTCGAATTGAAACCTTTTTGGATCATGAAAAATTCTGTATAACATACAGGTGTTGGTTACGATATCCTCGGGTAAAACAATTTTACCTGAAGTTGTTTTGGGAAAAGTACCTATGAATAGAAATTGGAATAAAACAAGAAATTTATAAAGCTTACGACTCTAACCAACTCAAAATTAAGTTCAAATGAGTCAACTATAGTAGGTTAACTCTTTTGGCGGAGTTTTAGGCGGCCTAAAGGCCTCCATTATGGATTAACGACATTAAAAGCAGACCGATATTTAACATTTTCTTCGAAGCACAGAAGCGCTCAGCAGCTAATGCCACTTGCGGTCATCCATCCAACTGTGTGATCTTTCAGAACGTTTCTTAACTTCAACTATTTCGAGGGTTTTTCATTTATTTTTATTTAATTTATGCAATTAAATTAACATTACAGAAGTTATAGCTGTTCTGTATAAACTTAAAAATACTCTTACCATTATATTACTTGACCATCGGTGAAAAAGAACTTAGCAAGTCATTGTAATAACACACGGGAAATTACTCACGTAAAATCTCGTAAATAGATACCGACAATGTGGTATGAGGTGTGACCATACTCATGCCTAGATTAATCTAAACATTGTCGATATCTAAATCAACGATATTTTTTCGTGAGTAATTTCCCGTGTGTTATTATGTCTACAACTCACGATAGTTCAGTGGAGTAGCAAGTCATGCTTCCTGTGGGATGATGAATATCGGAAACTATCGGATGGGCCCACCTTAGAAACTGCCCTAGTTTGATAAACGTTGAGTCACAACTGATTGTGCAAAAAACTTGAACTGACCAAACTTTCTCCTTTCATTGTTAGTGCATAAACAAATATCTTTGTATATACTACTTATAACACAAGCATTAAATTGCTTAGCTTGGGACTAGATGACGCTGTGTGGAATGTCCAGGGATATTTATTTATTTATTTATAGGTACTTGCAAATTCAGGTACCTAAACATGTTTTCGTATTCATTATAATTTCGTGTTCATAATATTAGTGGGAGCTATATTATCACTAAAAACGAAAGCTCTTATTACGTACACGCGAAAGATCAATACAGCTACTAAAACAGGAAAAATGAAAGGTATTTTTAACTTTGTTTTCATCAGAAACAAAAATAGCCTTACCTAATTCCACATTACACTTCAATTTAACTCAAATATAATAGAATATAAATATAGTAGTAATTTTAGTGATGCCATTCAGTCATTTCGTTTTGAACTTTAAAGGGAACGAAATAAGAGCTTTCGGATTTAGCAATATTTTAACTAGTCAGTTACAACAGAATCAGTGCCATAGTTTCCTGTTTAACAAATAGTTTTGGAACTTGTAAGCCAACGATTATCCGCGAAAGACCTATGTAACGTAGGGCACGTTTTGAGAAAGGTATTGTGATTGCTGCCTATTACACCGGGTATTTCTCGGGAATTCCACAAGGGGTGAACCTGCGTAATGTACCTACCATTAACCAATGTGTTTCAGTGGGAATTCCGTAAAGGTAGACATTCCAGGGGCCACGGTGGCCATTTAGAAGTTTAAGCGTAGTTTCTTTGTATGAGAGTGCCGTAGCAAAGGCTATGGAACGAATGCAAAACATTATCTCGCATTGTATTTTGTATTTAATTATGAAACTGACGAGAAGCTGATGTCCCATTCATTAATATTATTATTCTCAATAATTTTCTGTTAATATGACATGTGTTCTTCCTTTTTAATAAATACATTTATCTTAATTTTATTGAAGCTTAAAAGCTTGCTTACAAGTAACTTTGTCCAAAATGATAAAAAATTATATATATTTTATTTTATTATTAGGTATTTATGTTCTCTCTAATTAATCATTTTCTTTTACGAAAAAAAATGTTGGTAGGTACCTACCTACTTATTTTTTTAGAAATTTTGGGTCAAAAGTGGGACGAAGAAATGAAAATAAAATGAAATATGATCACGACTGTATACTGTATATATGTACTTAGAGGAAAGATATTTAAAAAAATCAAAGGTTTTAATGTAGAGGGATGGGTAATCACGAGGATAGACGCATTAAGAAAAAAAATAACACTTTCACGAATACGACGAAACAATAAATAAAATAATATTATTACATGTATTACATAATTTGCAAAACATGCAATTAAGCAAAGCGTGCATAAATCGGCAAAAACGGTTATTCGATAGAAATTTAATCTTAAAAGTTGCTTTTACCTTGCGATGAAAATAATGGTGGATAATTTTATGTTTATAGAAGTGATTTTGTAAATAGAAATCTGTGGAATATCGTGACAAATGTTTTACTGTAAGTAACTTAAATTAAAAGTGAAATACCCTACCTGAAGATTATTTTTCAATTTTTTTTAAATAGAAGGGCCGTTTAATTTAAGTTTAAAACTGGCAAGCCTATTGCATCTCAAAAATATTCTAGGGAGATTGTTTATACAATTATTATTTATGTTGAGGCCTGAATTTTTTAAGCCATATTGATTTAGTTCCTATAATTTTGGAATTTGATCTCAGAATGCAAAATACTATTGTAGGCCGTTTATGTACCTAAGAATGTAATTTAAAAAAAATTTGATTGAATAAAAAAAATGTATATGTCCGTTAAATAAGCTCCGAGTATTAACCTCGCCCAACAGTTACGTAAATTTATAAATACGACTAAGATAATAATAAACTATTTATATACAGTGCTTCAACAAGCAATTACTCCTTATATTAAAAAGCTTAAAAATATATTAAAACTAGCTCTACAAGCCTTAGTATTTAGCTTAAACTAAAAGCCTTATAATAATGCCCGCAGTTAGTGCTCAAGAAAAGAAAGAAAGTAGTGCGGTATAAGAAACACTCACCAATGTTTGAGCGGCAGTCTGGTGCTGTAAATAAGGCTTGAGTCAGTTAAGCCAGTAGATAGACATGACAGACAGTGCCAGAGAGGAAAACTGAGACTGAGAAAAAAACAGAAAAACCGGAGAGACTGAGGAAGAATACTGAGAGGCTGAGAAAAACTGAGAGACTTTAAAGATATCGAATCACCGAGAAATTACTGAAAGAATAAATACTAAGAAGAATAGAATAAGAATAATAAACTTAATAAAAGCTTAGTTTTGACTAATTGATTTGCTTTATGTAAAATAGTCATACGTTTTACATAAATTAAAATTTTTTCAACGGATTCATTAGAACTCAGCATGCAACGATTAAAGTTCTATTACACAATTAAATAACTACCTTTACATCATTTAAAAGTAAATTAAATTAAACTGAATATACTACACATCTTACGATCTCAAAAAATAAAAGTTACAGAAATAAAAACATTTGATTGATTGATTGATTCGAAATAAAAAACATAATAATATTAGTTTTCTCTAATTAGCACTGTCTGTTAAGAAACAGTAGGATAAAGAAAACCCCGCGGAATAGACAACTGCGGGCATCTTATAAATAACACAAATCTGCTCTATAAGTACACTATACACCTTATAGTAACGATATTCTATGCACTATCCAACTGAACTTACGTAAAAAGCAGGTTATGAAACTTCTTTTTGGAATGTTCGAACACAGCGTTAAAACGATTTTACATTGGCGATTTGAGAGAGTTGACGACTTGCTCATACGAATACCTATACTGGCGATTTGTGAGTTGCTTTCGAGCGAAGCGATCAACGCGCTTGATGCGTGAGCGATAATTATATCTGCGCGCACAATATCATTATGTTTGTATTTTATCCGCATTGCACTTCGATCCAATATATTATATTTTGATCGAAGGCATTGCACATTTATTTTACAGAGACAACGAGCTTATTTTTTCAATAGTAATTAGTAGTAAAATAGAGCAAGTGGCTAACTCTGGTGCTGGAGTTTTTAGGCTGCCTAAAGGCCTCCGTAATGGCTTAATGACTAAAAGTAAACCGCAGAAACAGAATAACAACAAATCGTCAGTGTACCAATCGTCTCTTTTTGCTGCAAGAGGTAAAGTTTCTTACCTGCTTTCTGCATAAGTTCAGATACAACCAGATAATAATGTAGGTAACGTGGGAAATTGTTGCCAGGCTATTGGTTCAAGACTTTATGTTCTGATAAATGTATGTATCGGAAAACACTTAGAGCAATGCGATAGGATTAAATAGGTAAATATTATGACAGTCTGCAGTGTTAAAACATTTATTTCATGTGAATATTGTTTTTGTGTGTATACACAGCACTCTGTTCATTATCTTTTTAGTTCATACACAACAAGTTTTTATATTTTTTAGAAACATACATAGTTTATACACGCCAAGTTTTTTATTTTTGTTAAGAGAACTTGATGAAGCCTATTTTTATAAAAAGTGGTGTTCCTTTTGTAGGGGTGAAAAGTGGCTTATTTAAAATATGAAGTGAGTATGGAGTGGTTATTGGAATGTTTTTAAGTATACTGTATGCAATGATTTGCAGACCAAATATGCTCTATTTAATAATAGAGACGTAACTTTATTGATCAGTAACAGCAAAGACGATTAATATCTAGAATCGTCTTTGGTAACAGTAAGTGAAAAGAACTTTGACAAGGATGAAATTAAATAACTCAGAACAATGAATACCCGATTCAATTATTTGAAAAGTCTTTGCAACAAAAATAGCAACACCCTAATTTTAACGTAAAACGAAGCAAGTTTTCCAAAGTTTCGAGTGTAATTTGGAATCCAATTTATTTTGAAATCTTATGTTTGAAAACGTTAAATTGGATTTTGAATGTATATTTTAAATTTTATAACTTTCCAAATACTTTGAGTGCATTCTTCTCTTCGTCTTTTTAGTGGTCGTATTATTTTAGTTTTTTAAATAGAACAAATCTTTGTTTCACTTTCAAAACTATCGTGAGTTGTATTAGACATTATAATAGCACACGGGAAATTACTCACGCAAAATTATCGTCGATTTGGATACCGACAATGTTTCGATTTTTCCGGAGAATCTTCATCTGGGTATGAGTGTGGTCACTCCTCGCGGTGTGAGACGCGACCGCGAGGAGTAAGTACGAGACGATAATTTTACGTGAGTAATTTCCCGTGTGCTATTATAAATCTTTGTTTGATAAATCTTATATACATGGACAGTAAAAAATCGGTCAGTAGATAAATAGCAAAATTCGTTGTAGTGCACAAACGCTCTAACTCTTTACCTTATTTGTGCTGTTTGACAAATAAATTAATTTTTCTTTCTTTCTTATTTTTTAAGTACCTAGTCACTTGTCAAAAAACCTCCTTCGTATGTCGTAAGTAAGCAGCTTAACGCGTTGACGTTGCATCCCTAATCCCACGGGAACCTAATCCAACAAGTCAAGAGATTACTCTGTGGGTTGGCTTACCTATCAAATACCTGTCGGTTCGGCTAAGCTGTTTCTGACGGGTTAAGCTCGCTAAATTCAATGTTCCTTCGGTTATTTCTGATTATACGATAAAGTTTGTTGTGTATGAGTTATAACTTAACTACAGGACCTAAATCATAGTGACGTGGTCATTAAGCACACGCTGTTATTAATTTGACTCACTTGTACGTACTCGTGCATTAATAAATGGCACATGTAAAGTGCATAGTGCGATTCTTTATTTTTCGACAAGTGCACTGTTATAAATATTACATTACGCGTTGCCATAAGAAATTTATGTTAGTACGCGTAACTGAAAAGTCGTGATAAACAATTTTACAAACAAAATAAATATAGCTTGTTGTTAATGCTCGCCCTATCACTAGGTGGTGTAGTCACAATATATTTTTTTTACTATCATTCATCAACTCTGAATCTCTCCTCTTCCGTATAAAATCGAAAGACTATTTTTAGATAACGTGAATGAAACTATAAGCTTCGGTTAGTAACTGGTAAATAAAGCTGTAAATATTTCTCTACTAACAGCAAAATAAAATAAATGGGATTGGGCAGGTCATGTGGCTCGAATGCATCCAGAACGTTGGGCGAGACTCGTCACTCAGTGGGTGCCCGAAGACAGTCGGAGACGACGCGGCAGACCTAGGAAAAGATGGCGAGACGACCTGGATGCATTCGAATCAAACTGGCAAACTGTTGCCTTGGAGCGCAAAGAGTGGAAGTTGAAGGGGGAGACCTTTGCCCAGCAGTGGGACATGATAGGTTAGATAAAAAAAAAAAAAAAAAAAAAAAACAGCAAAATAACCATCAAACAACGTCGTTTGCCGATACAGTATCGGCGCCCAGTTATGTCATTTAACCGCGTGTCAAACGCAGCCAGCTCGCAGACAAATCGCCGATGGCACGCTGCCAAGTGCTAGTCTTAAGACAACCTTAATTCATTGCAAATGTACGTGTGTCAACCGTATACGTAATTATGTCATTATATCTGCATAGTTCTGTATAGTAATTTCAAATTGTCTTAGCAAGTTAGGTACGAATAGGCCAGCTTAAATAATAATCTCTAAATAATCAATCTATCTATGATTTTGCTTACTATGGTTAGATATCTGTTAATTTTAGTATTAAAGTATTGTTAAATATCTTACTACAGTAATCAAAACCACAGATAGATAGGTTATTGAGACTGGCCGTTAATAATTGAATGGATAAAATTAATTTTCTTCATTTCCTATACATTCAATGAAACTCACACTCTATTAACTTGAGTGACGGTATAGGGAAGCACCGCCTACGAAAAAGTCCCCTAACTAATTTTAATTAAGTATATATATATATTTTTTTTTTTTTGTGTATGTATGTTAGTTTATTAGGTATTTATAAATATTTATTCAAAATTTATTAGTTTAGATGTTAAATCAGTTGAGTATAGGGCACTGGTGACCTGTACAGTAGCACAGGTTTTTATACCTATTTCAGGCACCAGTCTCTCACAAAACAGGTTCCTACCTCTAACCTACAATTGTTTGAATTTATCATAATTTTTTAACTGTATTTATTTTATTATTTTTAAAATTATTATATATTTTTATTTATGTTTGTGAGAGAAACAAATAAACAATTTGATTTGATTTGATTTGAGTGACATAAACAGGCTCCATCTGATGAAGAGTTATTTTGCTCCGAATTATTTTTAATAGGTTGTCAAACGCACAGGCTCTGATAAATGAGAACTGGCAAGTAGCCCGGTTGGAACACTCACACTAATGCAATTTCTGCTTTTTCCATTCCATTTTTTTTAAGCTATAAAAGTAAATTCATTAGAAAACCTGAGTTTTCCTGGGAGCAAGGAATTTCTTACAGAAAAGGAAGAAACTTAATGTTAAAAGGAAATAGTAGGTCAAAAAAATCTAAAAACTTTACGAATAGGAGTAGGAGAGCAAGATAGAAATCTTCTGTATTCAAGTTCATTTGATGATTAATGTTCTGAGTATGAGGATAGAATTTGTGCTCAATTTAGACTTCCCTAAGATTGTAATAACCAAAATGTGGGTAGGTACAAAATGGCTGATGATGACGATGATGATTATTATCCAAATAATACACTTATTTTTGAAGTACGGAATCCATGGGTGACCTCAAATTTTAAGTTATATTTGTTTAGTCGTTTTTATACAAAAGAACACACGAAACCAAAAAAATACATGTATATTCAGATGCGTGAGTGACACGTGTGTTTATTTAATTCATTGAACGTGTTTTACACAGATCTGTTACCAACTTTTAAAGTGGTAACGTTTCAACAGTAAATCAGTTGGAATGTTATTCAATCGGCCGTCAAACGTGGCCAACGTGGCCTGCTGCCTCTGGCAACGCGCCAGTGCCGACTGCCAACCCTGTCGGGTTATATCGTGCTATCGAATGAACTGATAGCATTTTGGGTTCTTATTAAAGTTAGAATTGGCTTCTTTTTAAAACTATCATGATATCATCATCTCAGCGTGTTTGATATGAATGAATGAATGAATGATACTAACTTTCGCAAAATACTTCGTAAATTAATATAAAGCAGTTTTTTTTATCCTTTCTCGTATCATCAGAGTTTTTACACTGCCACTTATTCCTCGATGGAATTATTTATTTTCAACTCAGAATCTATTGTATTCAAGCTGATGCTATGAGTATTTCCAATTCTATATTAACAAAGGGTTTTTACTGCTAAAAACATTTTCGTTTATGGAGGCTAAGGCGTTGAAGTTAGGGAGAATTAATGCCTATTAACATTGAAACAACTGTAGTGGAAAACTCAATGACGTGTGAAAACACCTTACGTTGACCCGATGGTAAGTAGGGTTAGGAGAGAGAGAGTTTACAACGCACTGTATTTGAACAATGTAGGTAGGTATAGGAATTCATTTTGCTAGATGAATGTATGCAAAATGTTTGTATGAGAGTGAATGATGCGAAAGAGGTGTGTCAGGATCGTAGCAAGTGGAATTTTCATGGTCTCTGTCCCCATGGGAAAGAGGCGTGATTTTATGTATGTAAGTATGTATGTATGTATGCAAAAGACTTGGCATTAAATAACGTGCAGTTTATTTATAAAATCTAAATGAAAATCCATAATTAAGTACATTAACAGGTCCTGGTATAATGACAACAAAAACAAATAAATAAACTGTTGCATTGGTTTTTAGCTTAAACAAAATACAATTTATTTATTAATTGTTTGGTGGATTTTTCGTATGGTACACTGACCTAACTGTTCGTAATAGCTCCAACTTACTGGAGCTATCTAGATTTTATGGACCAATGGTTCAGAAATTAAGATAGTTTATGAGCTAGGTTTTAAATGAGTCAGCAATTTTCTTATCGTGTGCGAAACCGGCCTTAAATTTCGTTGGAAGAGATAAATTTCTTACACTCTTGAAGTGCATTTCTGTTCATAACTCCGAAGATTCTCGTCAAGTCGTAAAATCCATACATCAGGTTGCAAAAGTACACAAAAAATATCTAAATCGGTCAAGCCACACGGGAATTATACAAAGATACACCAAAATTGGCTAAGACTAGCACAGGATAGAGGCGAATGGCATTCACAAAGGGAGGCCTATACCCAGCAGTGGGTTAAAAGTGGCTGATGATGATGATGATGACACCAAAATTACAGTTTCAGTTCCACTGTAAACAAAGCCCAGGTCGGTTGTCTATTATTTATAACCTTCAGACCTTTTTACATCGTTCTTGTTTCATATTCGAGAGCTCTTTGTTTCCAGGGCGTTCTTTAAGTCCACCTTTTCAAGGTGCTACAATAGGTTGACAACGAGAGCCCTCCTCAACTGTAGAATGCTACGAAGGTAAAATTTGATAACGTTGCGGACGTTTTCATTCATTCAAATACTTGTACTAATTTGAATGTCTTTAAAAAAAAGACATTGTCTGATAAATTACTGATAAATATGTTGTAAAAATCTTGCATTGGAAAATGTAGGACAGCTTTATCAAAGAGCATGTAACACTTAAGCTTTATAGCCTTTATTTAACTACACTTTTGTGCATATGATTTAAAATAGTTTTCTCAAACCGATTGAGGTGAAATCAGGTGTTCTTTCTCAGTGATAATATAATAATATGGTGCCAGTGAGCTGATATGATTTAGTTAGGAGCTGACGGAAATCCTAAGTAGTGAAAACAGTCAGCGTTGTAAAATAGTTGTGTACTATACAATTATATCTTTTCGAAAAAAGTATAGGATCTACAAGCTAGTAGTACGTAGCTAGGTAGTAAAGCAAAATATTTTCTAATTAGTTTAAAATAAGGTTCTTCGAAGATCTACCTGAATTTAAAATAACAGAACCTAAAATAAAATGTTTTAATTCAATTCACACTTTCGTTTTTAGTATTTTTATATTACGTTTTTATACAGTTGAATTAATTGAAAGAAACTGGGGCAACGTTGAATTTTTATGTAAATTAATTCTATTGAAGGTTGAAGACGCTCTTGTATTCATAATTATATCGGGTAATTTAATTTGCTATGAATTGTTCTATAAAGTGAAAAATAAATAGATTGCACTGGGGACTTTTCACAAGACCTATATAGACAAGATCTATATAATTTTTACGGTCAATCTGATCTCAATGCTTAACTTTTTTAAATCTGGAATACTAAATTCCAGATTTTAAAAAGTTAAACTGCAATATTACGACTATATTCTTAAGATGTAGACATATTGTTTTTAGATCTTTAGGCATAGATTCCTTGAAGATGTCTAAGGGGGTAGTCAGTCTTAAATATTTATAAAGAACACCCAACTTACTCCATAGTAGTGCAGTGCTCGTAATGCAACTGACCGCCAGAAATGAAGATGCGTCGCAAGAATAGTAACAGCCCTGGAAAAGGACGGCGTAGGAGAGTCGTCGAAATGAATTCCATCACAACCACTCCAAGAGTGTCCGACTGAAGAGAGAGAGAGAAGCCATGTTGACGTGTGGGAAGGTATCTTGACTCCATTCGAAGGTTTAGCTTTGAAATACAGCCGTGCATCTATTCATTTTGGAGATATTTTAGATGCTAAGAAAGCCTATTCCAGATTATCATATATTAATCTTACAATACAGCGCCCTGTTAAGCGTAGGCAAAGATTGCCTCCGGTGTTGTATGAATCATCTAGTACAGATGTAAAAACCTTAATTTCAGATAAGTAGGTAAATAAGTTAGCAAAGTTCTATTGCACCAAAAAATATTTTACTAAACAAAACTTGTACTTTCACTTAACTCGGAAAACAAAATACTAATTACTTGGATAACAAACGTTCCTAATTAGAGAAAGAGCTCTACAAAAAGTATTTTTATGGTCACCGTGGTAAGTAAGTGCTTGGCGGTGCGCCAAGTCTGCACGGGTGCAGTGATTTTAATAATAATGCTTTTTTGTAGCTTTATTCAGAAAATATAAGATCTAGGATTTTACTGTAATGATTGATGCGCATTTTGGATTAAGTACATTACATTACATTACATTACGCGCATTACATTCGTGTCTGGGTGTTTTCTATGTATAATAAAATAATATATTATTATGTATGTATTTACAAAAAAAAAATATCAATGTAGTTTATCAGTCATCTGGTTATCATATTAAAAGCATTAAATTGCTTAGCTTGGGACTAGATGACGCCGTGTGGAATGTCCAAGGATATTTATATTTATTTATTTGGTTGATCCATGATGGACAACTTCAAGTGGCCTAAAACCATTTCAGTTAGCGAACTTTTATGCGGTAAGACACTCTGACCGTTTTGCTTCAACGGATAAGCAGGACGCACTACGTCAGGAAATTTTAGGTTATGGTAATATACGCAAGGGCACCACTTAAGTACACCAGTTGGCTACTAGCTCCTAAGGATGATGCTAAAACAAACATGTAGGTATATCCAAACAAAATGTTACAAGAGATTCTCAGTGACTAACATCCAGTTGCTAAAGGATATTTAAATTTATAGGCGACTCTAAACACAAAAGTCAACTTATTTTTTCTCCAATATTTATTCATCGCTGCAACTACCTAACTGATTCTAAAAAATACCATGACATGTATATTTTAAATAGTTCACTTCACTTCTTATATTTGGCTTTCGCACGGCTTGTGCCACGCATTTAGCCACTACCATGTGTTTAAATTTTTAGTTAGTTTAGTCAAGGTCAAGTCAAAGTCATAGTCAGCGTCAGTAAAGATGTGGGTTCTTTACTGCAGCTTTTTACATGGACTTCTTGAGAGAACTCGAAATGCAATGATATACAGTTTTGTTTCATTTGCCTACATTTATGTACGTTCACGAACACTTAACAGTTAATAATCCACCATTATTACATATTAACATTCGCCAAAACACAAATTTCGGAAAATAAAACAAAAGAGACAACATGCCATCTTGAATTCCCGTCAAAAAGCCCTTTTAAATAGTTTACCAGCGCAACAAAGCTCATGCCATTAAAACCATTTGAAGTGACGCAGTCTTGCAATTTATTACAGTGAAATAAACCACTTAATTTGATAACAATGAATCTGCTATGTGGTAATTAAGGTCTGACCGAGTTGCTGCTTTTAATGTGGCTAGTGCAGCTCATTTTCAACTAGGGTAATTAAATGAAATGAAAAATGAAATATGATCACGACTGTATCCCGGGAGCGGTAGACATTTCTTTCAGATCATTAATTTAGGCAATTTTTAGATCTTTTCGAAGATGTCTAAGGGGGTAGTCAGAGGTATGTCCAAATACATACATATTTGATACATGCCTACTTTTTGCAGAAGTTAACTTTCCATACGTGACAGGATGCAAGCCCATCGACGCTATTAGAGAGCTAACTGGTTTCCTCACGATGTTTTCCTTCACCGTTATAAGCTCGTGTTAAAGCGCATATACATTTTTCGATGCGAAAAGTTCATTGATGCACGGCCGGATTTGAACCCACGAACTTCGGATCGAAAGTCGAGGTACTAATCCACTTGACCAACATGGCTTTTTAAAATTAAATATTTAATAAAATATTTCAAGTTGCATTGGGTTTCATAATTATTATTTTTCTATCTTCAATAGGTGATAAATGAATCCCATAGACGCTCAACGGCCAAGAGACCATCTACCTGAAGGTCAAATGACTTTGTGAACGTGGTTGGGTAAGTAAGTAAGTTCGTATGAGTAAGTGGCCAACTCTGGTGACGGTGTTTTTAGGCCGCCTTAAGGCCTTCGTCATGGCTTAACGACTTTAAAAGCCGGGACCAACAATTTTACGTGCCCTCCAAATCACGGAAGCGCTTACTTATCCAAGTTGTGGTTGGGTATCAGTGGATGAGACTCGCTAAAGATCTGAGAGAAGAGCAGTAAAATAAAGGAGACCTATTTAACACACAGCAGTGGGTGGAATTGAGCTAAAATTAATGATGATAAATATTCCATTTGGACAGAGTCCCTAGATAGACTACACCCATGTTAAAGACCCAGGTGAATATCGCGAGAGGAACTCGACTCTTTTAATAAGGCCGTTTTTGATGATAAGTTTCTAAGGATGTTTTTTTTTCTTTCCCTTAGGTACGCAGCTTAACTCTGCACATAACTCTTTAATTCTTTACTCTGCAATTACCTATTGCAAAAACTCTTTTATGTAACTTGAATGAAAGGAATGATCGATGGACCAGTAATATAGCAAAACCTTCAGTAAAATTCAACCATTGAGGGTCTTTTAAAAACTGATTGATTAACTTTTATACAATACTTAGATGTTTACGTATATTTTCTATGGAAATTACAATCTTACCAAAAATTTTAATCATTATTAAAAGTACTAAATTCAAAAAGCTTACGAAACTAAACCTATCATTACTCAAAAACATATCTTTGCGTCAGAAAATCCCGAAATTCAGCTCAATTCGCTGGCAACCAAACAATGCATCATTTTAATAGCCTACCGAGGTATTGGGCTGGCTCCCGGTATAATATTTTATCTCGAGAATTTATGATCTTTTCGTCCTAGTTATTGCCAAATTCTAGTTGTCACTAAAATGTTAAGAGAAAAAGATCAATTCGTATACTTTAATTCAATTTTGTTGGATCAAAAATGTACAGCGATACTTGTAATCGTTTTATTGTTATACTAGATTAGACCGCACTAACGTCTTCGCCTTTTTGGTATTATTTTAACAACGTCTAGCTCCAAACGAATAAAATTGCACTATATGCAAATATAACTACGTATTATTATATTTTAGCACATTATATTTTTTTAAGTATAACGCTTCCAGACATTTACCTGAATGTAAATCAAACATACAAACTACGATAAAGGCTGAGTTTTATCAACTAAGTAAGGCCAACTAAGGCATGAAGCCTTCATGTTTCCTTCATTATTAAAAGAGCAATATTTATTGCTCTCTACAAATAGACAAATATTTCGTCGTAGCTAAACAGTGAGCGCTCAGGCTAACATTGACGTTACGTAACTATCGTAGCTTCGTAGCGCTACGTGGATTCGTAGCTCGTAGCACTGAGAGTATGACTAGAGACGAAACTCGATTTATACAAATAACCCTAATTATAATTATTGCTATGTAAACAGGATATGTGGGGCGAAATTGGATGAGGCTGGCACAAGACCGTGACGAGTGGCATTAACAAATGGAGGCCTATACGCAGCAGTGGGTGAAATCGGAAATGAATTCTACTATTTATCCGACTTGAAAAACATTTAGAATAAAAAACGATTTGATGGCAAAAAAACAGCATTTTTTTTAAAAGGCTATTGATGTTTTTTCATAATACTACGAAGGTTGATGTGGAAAACTGCTGAAGAATTATTATAAAAATGTTATACCTTTTTTGTTCAGAGTAGTAGTGGAGTTTCACATCTAGTTTAACTAGTACGTGATTACGTACGCCCGTAGTATTGACGTAGTGTGCGAGCTACGGGGCCGTTATTCTGGCTGCAGTTTCGACTGTATTTACGCCAGCTTTGTTTTGGACAGTTTGAATGTTTGCCGAATTTCGGTAATTATTTTCGTTCAGCACGTTTGTTTTTTACTATCGTAATAGTTTCGTTTTTGCATTGCGCATTCGTCCCACATAAAAAATATGTTTTTCTTTCGTCCCACTTTATATTGTGTTTATGGCCCATCATTTATTTATTATTAAGAAATATTTTTTCTTCCCACTTTTTAGCTACACATTCGACCCAATATTATTTATATGTATTACTTTTGCAGATTTTATGTCATCGACTTACAAATTGTTCTGTACCTTTTGTTTATTAGTTCCAAACATAGTTTTTATTATTATATTTTGTCACAATTTCATGATTTCGTATCTACGTTATTTCGGAATGTTTGTAAATGTGGACACGGTATCGTTAAAATCAAATCAAGCGAACACGTAACGTTATCACGCTATCGTTAAGTTACATAACGAACGCACTGTCAGGCAGAAACGAACATAGTCATATTTTGGATATTAAATCGGTCTTGTATACTTAATAATATTAACGTCATTACAAAATATCAGATTACTTTGATGACAAAAGCGCTTGGGACTAAACGTGCTCCAATTCAGTTTATATTAAGTATTAAGATAAAATAGCTAGCCCCACATTACCAGGTTCTTGTCTGATTCTTTCCCTGTCGCGTCAGAACAGGCAGTAGAATCCCTAGTTTTAAGGACGTGACATGTTTAAAAAACGATCGTACTGAATAAATACTTTTTGAATTTTCTTCTAGTTAGCACTGTGGCTCTATCTGCGCGGTGTTTCTTTGTGGCGTAGTGGGTAGCCCGCCTGAGACGCAGGAGGTTCCGGTTTCGATCCCGGCCGCGGGACAAAATGTTCGTAAGATTTGCAAATATTTGACATGAGTCTAGAGGAAAATAATAGACTGATTTTGCTGTTGACTAGATAGGTCTATTATCAACAATGTCCCAAAGATGTGCAAAAACTTGAATTGGTACAGCTAAGAAAATTGTTAAAATTGTATTTTTGTCAAATGACTTTACTACAACACGCTTTGATAATTAACTAAACATCAATCTATTTCCTGCCAGTAACGAGAAATTTTGAAAGAACAATAACATTTACCACAGATAAATTAATAATATACCATTTACCAAAAAACTAATTAAGATTTCTTTCCGAGTAACGGGTTTACTGAATTACCTCTTAATTTGTACTACTAAAATAAACCTTACTTCTCTGTTTTACTGCTCATTTTGCCGTGCTAAGCATTGCGGCGCCCAGAAATAAGATTCTTTCCCGTTAATTAGGTAATTAAAGGAAAATGATGTTATTTGAAATTGGTTTCGTGTACTTAATAAGAATTGGGAGGAAAAACAAACCTACATTTATACATTTTGGTAAATCACGTAGACCGAAATAGTAACAAAGCTACCTCTAAAAATAGCTGACTCATACACGTAGCAAATGTACATTATGCGCGGCTTCGCTCGCACTTACCCGGATGAAAAGAGGTATACTAGAAAGCACTTATTTTTCATCAATGAGGTCGCTAAAACGATATTGATACTTCAATCACACGCAGTAAGCTGAGGCGTTCGTTAAGCGTTTTTCAGTGCGTTTAACACTCGCTTTGCCATCTACTTACATTCAATTTTGCGCTTCAATAATCCAAACGCGTGTCGCCCGATGAACTGTTAGGGGCACCATTGGTGACTCGAGCGTAAGTATACGGTTTTTTAACCTTATCTTTAGACCCCATCTACTTCCGTCTCTACGAAATACTGCTTATACGAGCTTACACGTGCAGATAAAAAAAATTAGGTACTTACTTATCCTGCAGGCTTATTACGTATCTCACAACCGCAAAACGACAGTCGCGCGACAGCGATTAATGTGTAATTTTTGCTTCTAAATCGCTAATTCGTAGGTAGTATCTTTTTTTTTTTTTCTTCAATTTATCTGCGATCGGCTGTGTAGCCATAATCAGATCCGTTCTTGAGAGGTTTTGTTTTAAGGCACCTTTCCATTGAATTTCGTAGTATCTCAGAGCTAATTCGTATTATCTGATTGCAAACTATCGACAGTGGCTTTGCTGTCGCTCTTAGATTTACGAATAAGCGATTTAAAAGCAAAAGAATCTCAATTATCGTGAGATACGTAATAACCCTGCGGTATTCTATAAGCAGCATCGAAACAGTCACAACATCCAAAAATGTCGTGTGTATAGTTCGTACGAGTCGGCCAACTCTACTGACGGACTTTTTAGTCCGCCAAAAGGCCTCCGTCTTAACGACTTTAAGTTTAAACACCGAAACTGATTATTTAACGTGCCCTCCGAAGAGCGGAAGTACGTCCAATTATTTTCGGAATTCATCATCAGCCAATTCTCCATCGTTTACTTCGAGCCTTAAGAGTTTCTGCTGACAAAGTACTTATAATTTAGTATGTAGGTCATGAATGAACAAATCCACGATCAATTTCATCTACACGACTGCACACTTAAATCGTAAAATAAAATGTAGACTTTGTAACTTGAGAAATTCCAACCGTTAAGCAATCGAAATTACAAAGTAGGTCGCCAATGGCTGTTAAAATTGAGATTTTTTCGTTTGATACCGAAAAATAACAAGAATATTTTTATTTTAGTTAGATGAGGGTACTTGATTTTAATGATTTAAATAACACAGCGAACCTAATTAATAATAATCTTTTACTGACTGTAAAAAGATTCTTATTTATTAATTATTATTATTATTATTATTCTTCAAAGTTAGTATAACTATGATGATTCATTTTACAGTAAAAATTGAAAAACGGAAAGCGCGATTTGCATAACTGATACAAAAAGAGAATGCGTGTTTTAGATTTTACCAAAATGATTCTTAGAATGGTTTCGATATTTGTACAGAATATTTCAATTTTCAACATAAGGTGCAATTTGCTCGAAAGTAGGTCGTAATATTTTAACAACCCATAAAGATTTTTAGAATTCAGAAGCATACCTACTCAAGTAAAAAAGAAACCTAAGCTAGTCGCTAAAATAAATACTAGGTACCTACCTTCTGCAATGAATCTGATTCAAGTTCCAACTGAAAACTGCGATTTATTGACGCTTAGAAATACAAACTTTATCACTTGTTTCCAGGTTTTACTTGCTTAGTAGGGGCGGGTCTTGTTAAAAATACTTACTATTGTCAAATCAAATCTAAGATTAAACTTCATCATAATCAGTCCAGGAGTTTTTAGGCGTGGTCGATTACATTTCGTGATCTCAATGAATTTTTTACTTACCTACTATCAGAATATCGCGATAGTTTTATTTAGATCATGATGATGATGTTGTGATGAGGTATTTAAGGAGTAGTGAGCTTCGGTCTCACTTGTAAGATTACATTATTTGAAAAATTATTTTTAACTTAGTATCAGTGACGCGATGGTTTTTGTTGCTGATGATCATGATGGTGATAAATTTTATGGATATGAAGCAGTAAACCCCCTCACTCATAGATATTTATGCTTTTGTATAATACCTAAAAGAAGCTTACACTCTTTGTGTCACGATGTTAATCTTCGAAGTTTCGTCTAAATTGGTTCAGCCTCTATCTAATAGCTTGAACCACAAACGAGGTACTACAACCGTCCCCACAAACTTCGGAATTTATAATAGGAATCGTAGGAGGGTTACTGAATAATGAATGAACATTGTTACATGATTGCTGATCGTTATCTATCTATCAATGCATTTATTATAAAGTTACAAGGATGTAATGCTATTATGGTTTGAATATTGATGACAGCACCTAAATATTGGAGG
Organism: Xanthorhoe designata; assembly: GCA_963582015.1. Classification (NCBI taxonomy): domain Eukaryota; kingdom Metazoa; phylum Arthropoda; class Insecta; order Lepidoptera; family Geometridae; genus Xanthorhoe; species Xanthorhoe designata. The sequence continues at coordinate 8,906,502 of OY757049.1, forward strand.
CTATGCTAGTTTTAAATCTAGAGTTTGGCACAGTTTTGGTATTTGACCCATTTTCACACAAAAAATCGTATTTTGCTATAAACATGACTTATTAATCAATATTGATCACTTACCTTGAAAATAAAAACATTTAAATAGTCGTATCCAACAAATATAATAAAATGATTAACATAATATCTAGCCAAATCTGTGCCAAGTTTGTAGCGCCACACCTCAAGCTACGCGTAAACTAACACGTTGTTTGTGTAAGTTGGTAGACACAGGTGCGTCGCGAGGTGTAACACGCTCGCGTTGGAATTCAGGACAGTAAGCGACTTTGAATCTTAAGTGTACGAACTCTAAGGCTACGTTGGAGTATAGTGCTAGGGTAGGACCTGTGGTGTGGCGGCTAGCATGCAAGCGGGTAGCGGGCGAGCTCACCGTCGGCATCAGCTGGTCAGTACTCCTGACGCGCGTCACCTTGTTCTTATAGATGAGCTTCTTGACCGCTCGCTCCACCGGCTGGTTCCACCGCATGAACATCACATAGGCCCCGTACAGGCTGAACAGCGCGAGTGCCTCCTGCCAGTATATGTGACTGTCCTTGAAGCAGTATATCAGCACCAGCAGGCTGATCGAGTAGAACGAACAGTCGCGGAACAACGGCCACCACGTCAGAGTCAGCGTCGTCCGCGAGAACAGCGCGCAGGCACCGATCACGAACAGGATGTTGAACACGGCGGAGCCGACGATCGTCCCGATGCCGACGTCGTCGAACGAGACGAACACGCCGATGATGGAGGTGAAGAGCTCCGGCGCCGAGCCGCCCGCCGCCATGAAGGTGGCGCCGGCTACGTCGTCGCGGATAGCCAGCCGCTCGATGATCACGTCCAGCGCGGGCACGAAGAACTCGTCGCACACGATGGCCAGCGCCACGAACATGTACCCCATGCCCAGCACGTGGAAGATGACGGCGCCCGAGCGTCTCTGCTCCTCCGAGAACACGTCGGGCGGGAACAGCGGCGTGCGCGCCAGCTCCGTGGGCGAGGGGGAGGGCGGACTCAGCTCGAACTCGAACTCGCCGAGCTCGGTGGCGTTGGGCTCGCCGGCGCCGGCCGCCAGCAGCGCCAGCAGCACGCCGCCACCCATGCCGAGTGCGGGCCGCGTCTGCCGCGCCGCGCTCGATACCGCCGCACTGCGCACCCGCGCCCCGCACCCCCGCACACCCCCGCACCCGCCCCCATGCGTGTCTCCGTGCGTGCCCTGGATTACATAACAGTTGGTAGCCCGTCCCGGGCGCGGAGCGACCCGCAGCCCGACGAGGCTGGACCGCCGATACCTATAGATTAGGTGAATTATCGTGCTGCCTAATCGTTAGCGGTCCGCCGGAAAATTGGACGTTTTACCGCATATTTTCTTGTGGATTTAATTCGTAGGGATATTTTAACTCATGTTTTTGCTTTGTGGGTTCGTTTTATGTTAGGATTTTGACAACGCAGCTTTTTGGGCCAACTGCTGAAAATTTAATTACATTTTTTATGACTTATTTATAGAGTACCTACCTACCTACATACTACTTCTAATGAAGTCTAACTAAACCATGTGACCAGCTAAGTATTTATAAATAACAAAATCCGCGTAGGCAAGAATGATGAAGACAAATTGGAAATCAGTGCATATATGCGCCTTGCACGCGAGCAACGAAGGGGTAGATTGTAATCTCCACGAAACTAAATAACAAACTAGGAATTAGCACAAGGTCACAATATTATACAAAATACTCACTCGTAGCTTTATATTTTTATGTTGAAAATAACATAAAACGTCGTTTCCGCTACGAAAGATTAGGCTTGTTCCTTGAATCATTATTGTTTAGTACTAAACAATAAAGAATTTGTAAAAATTTAAAATAAAACAGAACAATAACAAATTATAAAACCAACCAATTTGGTTTTGAGTTCCTAGAAGTGGTAGGTATTATTTTCAACAACGCCAACTTTACTTTCGAAGTTTAGTTTTCCACTGTCCAGGAAACAATCGCCAATGCGCGAGGAGTTGACTAAGATTGTCGATAGTTTCTTAGAACATTTAGTTTAGTCGATGCATCGTTTTCGGTTGGTAGAGTAGACCTACAGTAGGTCTACATTTAAAACTGAAAACGATGCATCGTACCATAATAATCTTAGGTCAGCTTATGTGGAAACGAATTCGGAAGATTAACCAACATAAGCTAACCTGCGATGATTGTCACGATGCATCGTTTTTGGCTTATAGAGTAGAGGGGCTGGGCTGGCCCCACACCGAACGATCTAACGCGCTCTAAACATGCCTCGCGCGATCCAAACTACAACAATCGAGCCGTGATTGGCTAATCAGTCGATCCGCGATCCAAGATGGATCGTCTGGTTGAGACCCAGCTATTGACTACGTTTTAAAGAACTCGTGCAACTTCTACGCTGTAGAGATGTCTACGAGTAGGTAACTTTAATTTACCGTAGGCACTGCTACGCATACCTAGTTCTTTTTTTAACTATGAAGTCTGGATGTATGTTTTAAAATTTTCTGTTTTTTTTTTCAATTATGTTACATAAATTAGGTTTCAGTTTCATTTTTATTCACAATTTTTTTAAATGCTGATGGACTGGATCTGAATTTTTATGATGATTAAGGCGTTTGTGTTATGAACGTATTCGCTAGCGGGTAAACCCTAGGTTGGAGTTTTTGGACCACCTGAAGGCCTTCATTGCGATTTAACAGCTCCGACATTTAACTTGCTCTCAGGGGCACTCATAGGTACCTAATACCCTTTCCAACCGTTTATTTAACTTTTGACAGCTGTAATACTGACTCAAATAGTGATACCCTAACCCGTTACCGATTCGATTTATTTTATCAATCGATTTTATTCATGAAGAAGTTTTAATCGATTTAACACACTCATTATTTACTATGAATTTCAACATTTTGCACCAGTTCATTACAAGGTAGGTACCGCAGTTCATTCACATGTTTTTTATTTGAACCAACTACAGTAAGTCTAAACGATTATTTCAGATTCATTAATTTTCAGCGAAGAAATTCGATCCCATTACTAGGTACGAGTACTATGGAACTGTTTTCATTACGCAAATTATTTATGCATTAAAACAGAGACATCTAAGGCATTTTAAAATAATAAAGGTTTTTACGTGAAAATAATTTTATTGTAATTATGTGTTATTATTATAATCGATAATCGATTTATTTCAAAACAGTTTATAGTCGGTGGTCATTAATTACGAATGAAACATCTCTAAGTGGGCGGCACCCGTCCATGACGTACAGTATTCCCTGTAGTACATTGTATCAAAAATTATTACAAAACTTTATGTGCGTGATCTGTCAAAAGTTAAATAAACGATTGGAAAGACTATAGGTACTTCAGTTTTTTGTTGTTGAATCTTGTTTCTAATGCTGCGTTTACACGCTTGCCGAGCCTTGGCAAGCCTCCGCAATCGCAAGCGTGTAAAGAGGGTGTTTGTGTTGGTTTGCGTGAGCTTGTAGACGCTTGTATCCGATCGGGTCTAGTGTCGGTTTTTGGACACAAATCAAAGGGCGATTGCGGCAATCGATTGCGTCGCGTTTACACGCTGGCGCGCGCTTAGTAGCCGCTGTGATCTCGTGGCGAACGCACGTCTAGTTCTGACTTCAAAATGAGTGGCTGGTCGAACGAAGAGAGTTTATCGTTTTTGAAAAATTACCAAAAATATCAAAAAAGTTGCAGATGCTTGAAGTCGTCTTGCCCAGTTAATGGGAAAGCCAGTAAAGGAATTAAAATCCAAAAAATAAATATTGATGACAACTTTTCGAAAACATTTTTCTGAGGACCTCTGTGGCACAGTGGGCGAAAGCCCGCCTGAGGTGCAGAGATTGCGGGTTCGATCCCCGCTACGGGACAAATGTTTGTATGATCTGCAAATATTTGTTTCGTGTCTGGTTGTTTTCTACGTATAATATGTACCTACCTACTTATGTACCTATTTACAAAAAAATATATATCTATGTAGTACCTACTTATATCAGTCATCTGGTTACCATACACAAGCATTAAAATGCTTAGCTTGGGACTAGATGACGCTGTGTGGAATGTCCAGGGATATTTATTTATTTATTTAAAAAAAACCTGGAAAAAAAATTAAAAGTAGGTTAAACCAAAGGTAACAGCCGATACAAGATCGACGTCCGCCATGCTTGGATGTACGTAGAACACTGACGCAGTCACAAGCGTGTAAACGCCTTCCAAATTCCAAGCGAGAATAATTGTGGACGCTTGTGGTTTGTGAAGGTTTGCCAATCCTTCGCAAGCGTGTAAACGCAGCAATAGCGACGACGATGACGGGATTGCAACCTGTCACGAGTGTGCTAACTTCTGCAAAATTTGGGCATGAACCAAATATCTTTGGACATGCCTCTGACTACCCCTAATTACAAATAATCTTAAACCACAGTGGTCCCTATAAGCTTTCAGGAGACGGTAGGTACCTACATTATTTAAGTAGCTTTCCAGGTTGACAAGGATTAGGTACCTACCTACCCGCTGTAATAGTATTGTACCCTTGAATTAAATAATAGAATACTTAGGTAGTAGTGGCAATTCTGAGTGTCGCAAAAGCTAAACTAAGCTAACTAAAATTGTTGCCGTCCCTTTCATAGCGTTGGGAATAAAAAGGATGGCAATAGTTTTAGTTAGGTTAGTTTAGCTTTTGCGACACTCCGAATTGCCCCCAGTAGGTACATACTTTAATAGAGTAATTTTATTTTATTTTAGTAGGTAGGTAATAATAAAATAACCGATTTAGGTGCATTTTGAATGATGACTACGAATGCTACGAGCGAGCGTCTACGCGGGATGGTATGTAGACATTTCCGTAGAAACGCGTAGCACGTTTAATGGTGAATCAGTAGGTAGGTATATAGCAGTATGAGCAGTAGTTACCTATACCGACCTACCTACTCAGTTTTTTTCATCGTCCCACTGCTGGGTTAGTAGGCCTCCACTTGTATAAGCCACTCTTCACGGTCTTGTGCTAGCCTCATCCTATACGAAGGTATTTACCTACCTAATAGTAGGTACTTAAGTAAAGTATGTAAGTACCTAGATGTAGATACCTAGGTACCTACTTACATTCAATGTTATTTATGTAGGTACTTACTTAATATAAGTAATACCTACAGCTAAAATAAAAACAGGGATGATGATGATGATGAGTGGGATGAAACTACGGAACCCTACATTGAGCGTTACCCGACACGCACTTGGCCAGTTTATTAATGTTCTTTGGTAGCGCAATCTAAGTTGGCCGGAGTGAATGTACCTAGTTTTTGAAAAAATAAGGAGTGGTCGGAAATATCACCATTTTGTTTCACGTGCTGTCGGTATGTTTCTAGCTCTTTCGTAAGTAGTAACGACTGTACTGAGTGCGCGGCCCTGTCAGAAAAATTTACAGCGCCATCTATTGAGTGCAGATGAGACACAACTGATAAAAACGTCAGTGGTAGGGATATAGAGTCAAAAAAAGTAAGTACCTACTTCGTTTCAGAGCTTAATATTAGGTTTCACATTATTATTTCTTCAAACTTAATACACGAAAATCATAATATTGTAACCAACTAAAATAAATAAAATAAAATAAAAATTTTATTCAGAACAAAGTACAGGGTGCACAATAATATTAAAGTAAAACGATGAAACTGCAAAAGTTATAAACTGTGAAGCAGTCTCAACGCCCACCTCCAAAACGAGTGAGTAGGTTTGTTATGAAAAACAATTATACAAAAAATAAAAGTTTTTTTTTTTTAAACAAAATCTTAGAAAATACCGAGAATGCGAGGATTGTGTAGTGTGTGTGAGGGTGTGTATGTGTTTGTGTGTGTGTGAAGATGTGAACTGTGAATAGGATGTAAAGTGTAGATGAAAGTGTGATGACGATTATACCACTTAGTGATGCTAGACTCGACAGAGTAGTATTTCGTAAATAATAGTAAGTTTGATTCAAATTTAAGGGAAATGGAAGAAGAATACATGTTGTGCCGACCTCACATAGTGGGATAAGGGCAGGAAGAAGAAGAAGAATAGTAAGTTTGATTCAATTTTGATACAAGATTTACTTTTTAGTCGATTTAGTGTTTTTATTATCTATGGTCGATTCATCGAATAACAGCTGTCAAGTGTCAGTCAGCACATCACTAATGTCACGCAAGAAATCGAATGTCATTGACCGACTTATCACACGTAGGGTTTCTAATTGGATTATGTCCTGTTAAAATTGGTTTTTGTGCTGTAATAAACAAGATAATTCACTAAATAGTCACCAAGATGTGGCTGGACGAAGCAGATGGGTTCGCAGAGATTTTTAAAGGCTACTTGCCGTTTTATCTTCTGGTCGCTCTACCTATTTTTATCATCATGTCGCCTGTGAAGCCAGTTGCGGCTTCCCATGAGTTCTCTGTTTATCGGATGCAGCAGTACGATCTACACACAGTTCCTCACGGTAAGAACCATGAACTGACCTAGTTCTAATTTAGAATAATAATAAATCAATTAATTTTATTTTGGAGGTTATTTTATCTCCTTGGTTTCTGGCTGTTTACTTTCCTTGCCTTATCTTCCAGATAAAAAAAGAGTGTAATTGGGGCAAGAGCTGGCCAATTTTCATGTGTTTTGTGCCAGTATCAATTCTTAAATTCAAATTTTGAATCAGTTCTAGAACAGTTCATAAGCATAGTACTTAGTGGGAAAAATTATACATTCATGAACTTCATGCATGACTCTGCATCAGCTTGTATTGTAGAGCCGTATTTCATAGCAAATAGCAATGTTCTGTTTAGCATTAGCTACTCCAAACTTCCAACATTGTTTGATTTTGTTATTTTAGGATGCCGCAGTGCAAGTTTCAACCTTGAAGGCCGTTCCCTCACCTCCTGGTCTACTTCTCGCCATTGCGTGGTCGCGCGAGTGCAAGATATTACTATTGACCAGTTCATGGAGATTAGGAACAAAGCTGGTGCCCTTCTTCTAGTCCTACCAAAGAATGACACCTTGCTTTCTGCAGAGGAGAAAGAGGTTTGTTTCTTTAATTGCTACTTATTTTACATACAATATTACCTGAGTAATGCTATTTGAGTGAGTTTGGTATGATTTCTATTGTCAATACCAAAATATGATGCTGAACGGTAGATGAAGCTTGAAATTGATATTCATAGTAAACCAGATATAATAGCTTCCAAAAAAAAATTGCCTAATATTCAAACTGTTGAGGCTAATCACAAATACTTATAATTTTTGAAATCAAAGTATTTGAATGAGACCATTTAAATAATAACTTTTGACTTTGGCTGATCCTAAACTAAGACCTATTATAAGTTATTTTACATTTTATGTTGTATTTAATCATAACAATGAAGAATCAGGGCAACAAATTCTAAAATATTAAGTATGTCTTAATAAATATGTTGTATGTCCAAATATGTATTTGGACATACCTCTGACAACCCCCTTAGACATATTCAAAAAGGATCTAAAAATTGCCTAAAAAGATCTGAAAGAAATGTCTACCGCTCACTGGTATACAGTCGTTAGTTTCATTTTAGTTCTTATTCAATTAAATTAATTCAATTTATTTTTTCAATCTCTTTCAGCACATTGAGCTTCTAGAGATGGCAATGAGCCAGCAAGATATATCAGCTCCCGTGTACTTTGCCCACTGGACTCCGGACTTTGAGGATATCTTGGGAGATCTACAGCACAGCTTCATCACGGATGACAAGTCCGGCACTGCATTGGAGGCTATGTTCAACTCTGTTTCTTCTAATGGCTATCAGATTGGTAAATAAGTGATTTAGCATAAATAAATAAATATCCTTAGACAGTCCTAAGTTAATTGTATACTTAATTTATTACACCTAATAAGTTGGCCACTTGTTCATACAAACAAACAAACAATTGAATCTAGTAAATTTATTAACCATCTTCAAAAAAAAGGAGGAGGTTCTTAATTTGTCGGTATTTTTTTTATCTGATAAAAGTATCTCTGTGTTATACTTAAATCTCAGAGCTTTGGACTGGCTGAACCGATTTTGAAGATTCTTTTTTTATTTGAAAGCTGGTGCTTCGAAAATATATTCAGAGTTTTATGAACCAAAATGCACCTAAAGAGTGCAAAAAATTTATCTCTTAGAATTAGAGGTTGGTTTAATTTTTTTAAAATTTTGCCACTCTTTCATGATAGATAAAGGCGTCTATCCTTAAGCTCAACTCACACCAAAAGAGCGGCCTCTTCGCCGAAAATAAGTATTATAGTAATGAAAATAAAGTTGCAATTCGTATGACACTGAAACTGCGCTCCGCTTCGCTGCTCTTTGCCGCTTTTTTGGTGTGAGTTGAGCCTTATTCCTAGGCCCAATCAGCGTGAGTTATTGATCACCCTTTCATTTCACAGTGGTGTCTGCACCAACGCCGTCGAAGCTGGACTCTAAACCAGTAACTCTGCACGGGAAGCTTGCTGGCCGCTCTGCTGCAGCTCAGACTATTGTCGTAGCCGCACACTATGATGCCTCCGGTATTGTGCCTGTAAGTTTATTCTATTTTTTTACACTTTACACTGTATAAGCATCATCTCAATTGGTCAAATAGCACCCGTAATTATAGGGTATCACAACATGCGTTAGGCCGTATACAGAAAGAAAGCTGGAAACTTAAGAAAGCGCTTACCGGCGCTTGACAACGCTGGTCAGTTCTACACAAAGGAAGCAGGTTGAAGCACAGTTGTATATAAATTTTAAATGGCAGCGCCCAGCGCTGGCCAGCGCGTGTTGAAGCTTGTGGGAACTTGTCGGCACCGTTCAGTGCTTATCGGCGCGCGTTCATATATTTTCCTGCGCGCTTACCAGCGCCGTCAAAAGCTGGTAAGCGCTTATAAGTTTCCAGCTTTCTTTCTGTATAGGCCGTTAGAAGACACCATCTTAATTCTAAGTAGATAATTAGGTAATTATAATATAATTGAATTATAATTATGTAGGTACTAACCTACATTCGAGTCTGGCCTTACAGTATGTACTTATTACTTTACTGTAATAATATTAATATATCGTATATATTACTTACTAGCTGTGCCCCGTGTTACCCGCGGTAGTTCCCGTTCCCGTGGGAATACCGGGATCAGAAGTAGCCTATGTGTTATTCCCAGTCATAATCAATGTTTATTCCAAATTTCATTCAAATCCGTTCAGCTGTTTGAGCGTGAAAGAGTAACAAACACACTTACATACTTACACACACAAACTTTCACCTTTATAATATCAGTAGGATAATATTAGTAGGATTTGTATCTGAAATAGGCTTTGTCTAATAATCCCCTTAAAGATTCCCCTGCGAAGGGGTTTATTAGACTTTTTGTCTACAAATCCCCTTAAAATCGGATTTATCTGAGGCAGCATATTAGACAAAAAGTATAGAAATCCCCTTAACCGTAATTTATGTTGGTGGAAGGGGGTAGACAAAGATTTATTATATTATGGAGCCACTTGTTCCAGGAGCTAGCGGAAGGCGCGGATTCGAACGCGTCCGGGGCAGTAGCCGTGTTGGAACTGGCTCGTATCTTCTCCCGCCTCTATTCTCTGCCGTCGGTCCGCGGGGGGTCGTCTATTGTGTTCGCGCTGACCTCCACCGGACACTCGCTCAACTACTTCGCCTCCAAGAAGTGGCTGGAGGAGCAGTTGGATTCTAATGACGCTTCTTTACTTCAGGTGGGGCTTCGAACATCTATACTAGTATTATAAAGAGGTAAAGTTGGCAACTCTGGTGACGGAGTTTATAGTCCGCCTATAGGTCTCCGTCATGGCTTAACGACTTTAAAAGCCCGAACCGACAATTTAACGTGCCCTCCGAAGCACGGAAGCGCTCAGCTGATAATGCCACCTTCGGTCCCCATCCAAGTAGGTAGTGACCGCTCAGAACGTTGCTTAACTTCGACGATCTATCAAAAACGTCTTATGGCCGAAATTAATATTCAATCCGAAGAACGGTCGCAGATGTATCTCCATAGCAACATTGATATACAACATAATGTGTATGGCACTTTTGGCACAGATTATATAATACACTACTACAGATGCCTCATGTAGAACATTGAAAACAATCCTGAATTTGCGGGCTATTCGTCGGGCTATCCCGTTTTACCTGTGTTTCTGAGTCAGCGCCATCTAGCGTTCATGTCATGTAATTTTATTTTATTTTGTAGAAATTGATCTAGGAAATAAAGTAATGGGATATTTTATTTCGTTAGATTGAAAAAAATATATTTCAAACAGAAAATGTATGATTCTGACATAATTTTGGTGTTTACATGAATTTCCAGAGACATTATTTCGAAATCGCAACACGTAACGCTATCTATTATTATTTTTTGGAACTGCAAGCGTTTATAAGGAAATGGTACCCCATGCTTTTGGACAGATAACAGCGAGCTTCGCCAAGAGCGCTTCAACATTTACTGTATTATTATTCCAGGACGTGTCATTCGCGATGTGCCTGGACTCGATCTCCTCCGCCCCCCGCCTCAGCATGCATGTCTCGAAGCCCCCGCGCGCGGGCGGGGCTTCACACTCCCTGCAGACGCGGCTCGGCGCCACACTCACGCACAAGAAGATCAACCTGGCTGACGAGGCGCTCGCCTGGCAGCACGAGAGATTCAGTATCAGACGGATGCCGGCATTCACGCTTAGCTCGCTCCAGGTGAGGCCACAGACTTGGAGTTAAGTGCCTCAATTCATTATTTATAATACTAGTAGGATTTAAATTGTTTTATTTGATTAACCAGAGCCACAGTGACAAGACAAGTGGCAGGAGTGATGTGTAACAGAGTGGCACAAGAAAGACAGGAATGGAAAAGATTGGAGGAGGCCTTTGCCGACTGCAAAACAGATCTGCAGAAATGAAACAAATAAAAAGACTCAAATATTAGAATAGATTTTTTTCAACCTCTAATGGGGGCAATTCGGAGTGTCGCAAAAGCTAAACTAACCTAACTAAAATTATTGCCATCCTTTTTATTCCCATCGCTATGAAAGGGACGGCAACAATTTTAGTTAGCTTAGTTTAGCTTTTGCGACACTCAGAATTGCCACTAATACCTAGTTTAATACAATGAACTATGTTTTGTTTATGTGTGTACCTTAGTGTGAATAAAAGGCTATATTATTTTTACTATTATTACCCAGAGTCACAAAGACGCTGCTCGCAGCACAGTACTGGACACGGCCAGGCCCGAACACTTCAACAACTTGGTCCAGAATATCCGCTCCATCGCACGCGCCCTGGCCTCGCATATCTACAACATAACCGCTGAAGGCAGCACAGACGATCACCTTTTATATGACGATGCTCTGGTAAATATACTTTAACCGGCTTAAAAAAAGAAGGAGGTTACTTATATTTAATAGGTAAATATATTAACATTTAAGCATTGTATGCTCTTACTGTATAATAATGTGGTGTTTTGAAATAAATATATATTCTACTCTATTCTTATATGTTTTAAAATAATGTTATGTTATGTTATGAGCCTGTAATGTCCCACTGCAGGGCAAAGGCCTCCCTTCCTTCTCTCCATTCATCCCTGTTTTGGTCCACTGTGGACCAATCCTTTAGATGGGCATCTAACTCGTCTTTCCATCTACGGCGTGGTCTGCCGCGAGGTCGTTTTTTGTTAGGAGGCGTCCACTCGGTAGTGGCCTTAGCCTACCATTAAAAATAATAATAAATAAATATCTTTGGACATTCTACACGGCTTTATCTAGTCCCAAGCTACGAAACATAATGTTTGTGTTATGGTAACCACATGAAAATACATACATATTATACCTATATATATATTTCTAATTAGAATACCTGTAGATGGCGCTAATTGGTGCTTTAACCGAAATATCATCTTACTGGTAGTTTAGTCTTGGGCGTAAGAGGCTTCGTGGCCGAGTGGTCAATGGCAACCCGGATAACGCAGGTTCGAATCCCGTCGAAGTCATAAACTTTTAGTAAGATTGTTTATTTCTTATCAATCGTGATGTTTGTCAATTTACCTTTCTTTTTCAGAGTGTAGACGAAGACGCAGTTAGGCATTGGTACGAGTATCTATCTTCGCAGTCCAGATCACCGCATATCATCACGACATCTGCGCCGAACGCAGGTACTATTTCTTGGTCAATTAATTGGATTACAATTGGATACTTCATAAATGATTTTTATTTAATTATAAATGAAAAATCTTACTAAAAGTTAACGGCTCCGGCAGGATTCGAACCTGTAGATACAAGCGATCGCTCTTAAGCCGAGCTGCCTGACCACTAGGCTACGGACCCTCTAACTAAGCCGAGGCCTGAAACTATTAGTAAAATGATTTTATCGGTTAAAGCATGTTTTTTACGCTCATTTGAGCTGGTGGCTACAAAAATCACATCGATTCGTGTTAAATGCTAGGAGATCCTATTGTGTTGCAGAGTTTTCTATCTAAGTTAGGGAGGCCTAGCCTACTCAGCAGTGGATAACATTTGACTGTGGGTAGATAATCTGTCTAATCTGTATCCTGGTGGGTTAACGCCAGTTTACCGTAGTATTGGATACTGTCCTCGATACTGAGTCAAGTATCACAAATGTATAAGAATCCAGTGCAGCGCCTCCCCCGGTAACTTGCATGAACTAAAAATTCCATACATCCTTCTATCCTACTATAATTATACAGGTGAAAGTCTGTGCGTGTGTAAATGTGTTTGTTATTCTTTCACGCTCAAACGACAGATAGATAGATAAACATTTATTCAGCACACACACATACAATAGAAAAAACAATAACAGAGAAGGACACAAGACAGGTATTAAAGGTAGGTAGGTAGGTAGGTACAGATAGAAAAACAAGTAAACCAACATTTTTAGAGGACAGTAGGTAGGTACCTTCCTACACCAAAAATGAAAAATGAATGAATGACTGGACGGATTTAAATAAAATTTGATACCAGAATAGCTTGTACCCTGGATTAATAAATAGGCTACTTTTGATCCCGGTATTCCCACGGGAACGGGAATTACCGCGGGTAACACCGACGGGCGCAGTAGTTTAGTATACTTTACACGTGAGCGAGGTAGACTATATACGCAAAAACCGCCGGTATAGGTCGCGTCACGTAAAAAGAGCTTGGTCGGGGAAGTAGCGGGGGTATGTTTGCGGCTGTGTTCACTCGCTGACGAACCAATAGCACTCGCTAAATCAATGGTATGAAGTGCGCCGCAACACCTCTCCACCAATCATCGACCACTGCGCAGTTTGACAGCCAGCGCTCTTTTTACGTGGCGCGACCATTGAGATCTATTAAACAGTCACAATCTAATATCTGACAACACTAAAAAAATGTGCGAGCAAATTCAATGACATTTGACATTTGAATGTAGACGTTATGTCGTTTGTTTTAATGTTCATTGTCGCTTGTACGCAAAAAAGTAAAACTCGGCGCACTACGTAGTGTGCGCAGAGTTTTGGCGTTTACATTTTATTTGTCTGATTGTGGCTCTATAATACATTTCAATGGGCGCGACCTATAACCTTACTGATTTTGTTTGTAGGCATAACGGGAGCATTGGAAAGGGCGCTGTCTCGATACACAGAGGTGACAGTGAGCGTGCACGCCGTGGACAAGAGAGAACCAGAGTTCACCCTGTACGGACCCACGGGGTCCACCCTGTATGTGTACAGGTAAGAACCACAACATGTATAAATTTATAATATATATATATATATATATATATTTTTTTTATTATAATTATAATATATAATATGAATTTATTGTCGCAAATGAAGCGCTCGTGGCGAAGCTTGCTAAGACGTTCTTGATAGATCGTCGAAGTTAAGCAACGTTCTGAGCGGTCACTACTTGGATGGGCGACCGCAAGTGGCATTTTCATCTGAAGCGTTTCCGTGCTTCGGAGGGCACGTTAAATTGTCGGTCGCTACGTAGCTACGTAGCGACCGTACGCTACGTAGTGCGCCGAGTTTAACTTTTTGCGTACAAGCGACATTGAACATTCAAACAAAACGTCATAACGTCTACATTCAAATGTCAAATGTCATTGAAGAACATTGAATTTGCTCGCACATTTTTTGAGTGTTGTCAGCTATTAGATTGTGACTCCCAATGATTGAATGGAACTAAAATTCAAGTATGGAGGAGGGCGTTGATGCCTGCGACACAGTTTTTACAAACTTCTGCAGGTATCATCGTTTCAATAGTTTTGTAAGCCACTGTAACTGTTCCTCAATAAATATGATTATGATTATTTTCAATTGTTTTCAGTGTAAAACCAGCAGTGTTTGACCTGATTCTGACGCTAGCGATCATCGCCTACCTTACCCTCGTCTACTTCGCCATCCATCTCTTCCCAGCATTCTACGACGAATACGCCAAGTTGGTCACAGGGAAAGTCAAAGTACAGTAGGTGAGTTAAGATCGTTGTATTGTTCTCAGGAATTGGAAAGAAAAAACTTATTAACGACACAAACGGAGAATTGCCATTGGCCATTCTTATGTTGGAACCAAGTTGAAGCCAATGTGTGGTGCTGGCATGAAAAAGTTGTGTTCGCTGGGTCAGCTAGTAAAATAAAACTGTCATGGTTTTGAACGTTATAAACACTTAAAATGGGATATTGACGCACAGTTACTTTTAGCTTTTAGGCTTGACCTAGTGCGGGGTTGGTTGTAAATCGTTTACCCTTCTTTTTAATTACTTTTGAATTTTTGTATCATTTATGTATATTAAATAAATTTAAATTTAAATTATAATTGCATGCGCTATGATCACGGTCAACTGCAACTGTGCGGAAATATCGGGAAACTCATAAATCTACGAATCATGGTAACTATCCCGTTTTCAGTGTTTAGAATTAGAAAGAGAATGAAAAAAATTTACAAACCCGACGTCAAATGGCTTGAAGTTATCCATCGTATCGTAGAGTAGAAAGGTGCGATTGATGGCATACTCGCCCTTAGCCGGATTCTACGCTATTCCTGGATACAGATGCTTTTAAGTTTAATTTGCGTTTACTTTATCAATAATCCTCACTGATAGTTTATACTTCGGCGTCATAGGCTTCGTGGCCGAGTGGTCAATGGCAACCCGGCTAAAGGGTGATCGCTTGTATTACTTTCGAATCCCGTCGAAGTTTATGCATATTGATCTAGTAAACCTACTTTAGCTAAAACAGATATTAAATCTGTTGCTATCTCTTTTCATTGACATAAAAGTAACAAGAAAAAAACATTTTTTATATCTTTATTAAATTGACAAATCTTTATGAATAAGACCAATAAACTTTTATAATTTTTCATTTATCAATCCAAAAAGGTATTTCCTCGAATTAATTCCTAAAACAATACAACTATCTCAACCGTTAGTTAGTAAGTGTTGAACAATATCGTTTATAAAACACACGTCTTGTCTACTGGTATAAGTACAACAGATAATATATTTAATTTATTTAATAATTTGTTGATAAAACTAAAAGACATTTCGTATAATAAAAACAGCATGTGAAAATATCGTCTCCTGTAGATTTGTAAATTGATCTAATAGTGGCAATTCTGGATGCCACCAAAACTTAACTACACTCATTTGTCAGCACTAAAATTGATGCCATCCTTTTTATTTCAATCGTTATGAAAAGGACGGCAACATTTTTAGTACTGTCAAATTGGTTTAGTTAAGTTTTGGCGACATCCCGAATAGCCACCAATATCTCGATATTTAATACTAAGATTAAAATATAAAATAGGTTTATCGTCGTGAAGCAATACTACAATTTTATTATGAAATACGGAAAATTTATTTATGTCATGGCGTTCTTGCTAAGTATTATTTTCGATTAGAATTGAATCAAAGAGATATGGTAAATAATTAAATGAATTAAAAACGAAGTTAATTAGTATTTTCATCCAAGTTTGTGAATTTATTTCCTTCGTGTGCTATTTTGTTCAGCTACGGTAGATTTGTCTGCAACTTTTTTCCTAAGACGTTAGTGGCAATTCGGAGTATCGCAAAAGCTAAACTTAACTAACCAAAAATGTTGCCGTCCCTTTCATAGCGAAGGGAATAAAAAGGATGGCATTAATTTTAGTTAGTTTAGTTTAGCTTTTGCGACACTCCGAATTGCAACTATTGTAGTTTAAAAGTTTTAAAACTTAACTGACTATGTCATTATTAAATAGTTTTGTTGACCGTCCTCTTTGGAGTTCCTTCAGATGAATAAATGAACCTTATCGGGTTTTGTACACATTTTAGATAGAACATTTCAATTGAATATTAGAAATATCTTTTTGTTACACCTTCTACGGTAATTTTAAAGTTCTATTCGTGTACTTTGTTATTGTGTACAGAATCCAAATATTTCTATTACAATGAATTATCAATAATAATTCATACCTATGTAATAATACCCTATAAAGTTACGTATCCACTGTTGTAAAGGTAAGAACTCACAAACCAACACTTATAATTTATTATAACTAGTCAAGGAACGATAACTCATATTTATACTAACATTTATAATTAGTATTCACACAAGTGGATGCGTAGCTGGAAACCATTTTTTTTGTGATAAAAGTTAATATAATGAACTGCGCTTGTTGTGTTTTTTCCATTAATTTAGTTTAAAATCAATCAAACGAATTGTATATAGATATAGGTGGCGATTGGTGGTAGAAGAATGTTATGATTATATTATAAGCCGTACACATTTAATAGTTTTTTCCGTTGAAACTTATTTTATAAAGCTAAGGCTCAACTCACACTAAAAGAGCATCGAAGAGCAGCGAAGCGGAGTGCAGTTTCGGTGTCATACGAATTTCAACTTTATTTTCATTACTATAATACTTATTATCGCATGAGAAACTCGAACGAGTCGCGTGGATCCCCGCGACGCCGCGGAAATACGCGCGCCTTCTCTGCGATTTTCATTCGACGTATTCGTATGACACTGAAACTGGGCCCCGTTTCGCTGCTCTTCGATGCTCTTTTAGTGTGAGTTGAGCCTAATAAGCTAAATTTGTCCTAAAATCAGAAAGAAATATTTTCCAAACGTTTTGAAAACAGATATCTATGAATATCATTGCTTTTTGGTGTGTGGTTTTGATGATTTCCCATACATTTGCTCGATAGTTAACATTCTGTCGTCTCGAACAAACTATCAAGATTTGCATTTTGATTTAAGTGAAAATGGTGTACGTTGTATGGAATTGATCAATAAAACTTTGTTTTTAAAAATACACTTATTTTATTTATAAAATGACCTCTGGCGAATACAATATGCAAAATATTAAACTCTTTAAACTTATTGTAAATTATAAGTATAATCAAAAATAATTTATAAATTCAACTTTGCATTATAAAAAATATAAAACGAAACGTGTAGGAAGTAGCAGCACTAACTACCATTTTATGGCACTGATATAAAAGACATTTAAGTACTAAAATAATATTGGTATATTAGTGTACTCAAACAGCTTATAATTTATTATAAAACATATGCAAACGGGTATTTATCACGAATTTTACCTTTAATATTCACCTGACGTTTCGACCGGATTGCACCAGCCGTGGTCGCGGGAAGCTTATAATTTATAATAGCACACGGGAAATTACTCACGTAAAATTATCGTCGATTTAGATACCGACAATGTTTCGATTCTTCCGGAGAATCTTCATCTGGGTATGGGTATCTAAATCGACGATAATTTTACGTGAGTAATTTCCCGTGTGCTATTATAATGTCTAATACAACTCACGATAGTTTTGCAAGTGAAATAGCTTATAATTTTATACGTCCCAGTAAAAATTGTTCAAAATTAAATGCGTATCTAAACATACAACTAGGGAATCCTACGGCCAATTAACTCGGCCTATCCTATTAACTGGGATGTACTCAACTCATCACTTGCTCATAACTCAAGATGCGAAAGGAGTAAAATACATTTAGAAATAAAGTCTACATTAGTGGCTATTCTGGATGTCGCCAAACTAAACTAAACTAATTTGAAAACACTAAAAATGTTGCCATCCCTTTCATAACGATCGAAATAAAAAGGATGGCATCTAATTATAGTGCAGTCAAATTGGTTTAGCTAAGTTTTGGCGACATCCAGAATAGCCACTATTTAATATTAACTTAAATAAGTATTGTAGGTGTTTATCCTTCGTAAACCTCAGCACTGGCCGCACCGTTGATGTCTTTCAACTCGTTGGATTTGAAAGTAGCCACAAAGTTGATCTTGCCGAGTTTCTGTCAAAAATAAGTGTTAAAAATGTAAAGAAATCAATATAATTTATTACCAAACATACAAACAAACCAACTGGTTAAGTTGGTTTGTTGGTTTTTTTTAAGGCCTTAGTAGCTACTGACCTATTTACGGTATAAAAAAGAATCCATTTTCAGAAAAAACTTTCTGAAAATGGATGAGTTTGGATGTCTTTGTACCTAGTTCAGGTTAGACTGGAGAGCTAGAAATTGTTACCATTGTATCAAGTTGCAATGTTTTAGAAATGATTTCCATGTGAGTTAGCGCATAGATATAAACTAGGCAGTAATGGCACTTAGACTGTAAGCAAGTACCTACTACCTACAGATTGAGTCCCTAACCAACGGTGCGCGAGATCTCGTTCGGGCTGAACTATTAGTTGTTTAAGTAAGTCCGTATGAGCAAGTGGCTAACTCTGGTGACCGAGTTTTTAAGGCGCCTTAAGACCTCCGTCATGGCTTAACCTTTAACGTACCCTCCGAAGCACGAAAGCGCTCAGATATTCATGTCACTAGCGGTCACCCATCCAAGTAGTTGTATTTGTCTTACATTGGGCTGAATAGGCAGTTGCGTGGTCAGAACCTGTCCAGGCTGGACATCATCAGCAGGGAACCTCAGCGTGCGTCCCGCGATGCCGGAGGAAGTGAATCGGAATTCGCAGTTAGTCAGAGGCATGTCCAGTGGGTTGGTGAACGATAGGGTCGCTGTGGCCGCTTGCCCGATGACCAAGTCTTCGTTGAACTGGGAAATTGTAAGTTTTTTGAAGAGCGGAAAGAAAGAAAGAAAGAAAGAAAGAAAAATCATTTATTCTTGTAGGACCTCAAGGATCACTTAAGTATCGTTTTACATGCTAGGTGATTCTAATGCCTGTGCGGATCGGAAAAGAAATGAAATATGATCTCTACAGTATTCCCAATTTAGGTAGAGTAGTTTTTCAAATACCTAGGTGTGGATTAACACTGTAAAATAATATAAACTATAGAATTAGCATTTAATAAAGACCTAATGATTGTAAAATAATATCTAAACGTTTGCGTGGTCTGTTACAATAAAAAGCTTTTTAGAATTAGCTATAGCGACATCTCTGGTAATTTGTATTGAATTAAACTTCAATCAATGAGCAGGTGATATTATAGTTTCCTCTATTATCCCTGTAGGTGGCGCTTATCAGTGCTTTAACCGAGAAATCATCTTACTAATAGTTTCAGCTTTCGGCGTACAGGTTCCGTAGCCTAGTGGTCAGGCAGCTCGGCTTTAAAGCGATCGCTTGTATCTAAGCTATTTAGCATAGGTTCAAGATAGAAGTTTAAAGATAATTCTTACCTTGATACTAATGTTCGGTTTGAGGACTTGGAAGTCATCATCATCAGCCCAGGACTGCTTCGTCTCCTCCACGATGGCCATGGCAGATATCTTCATGTTGCAGTATTCCACCAGCTTCGGAAGGTAATCGCTGGCTGTCACAAGTATGCTGATCATTTCATCTGGAATTATAATTGGTGATCAATAATGTAATGTAATGTAATGTGTGTGAGTGAATGTAAATAAATATTTTCTTAGACATTTTATATTGAACAGAATAGAATATTCTGTTCAATATAAAATGTCTATTTACAGATTCGTAGACTAGACTATGCCGGGTTCCTATATCCAACTAACGGATGTCTGTAGGTCGGTCGTCATAGCAACGTTGTTTTCTGTCAAAAAGTCTAAATACATTTTGTGTTGAATAAACAACGTTGCTATGACGACCTACGTACGGACATCCGTTAGTTGGATATAGGAACCCGGCATAAGTACAGAACGATACTTTTAACGATTATAGAGACTGTAGGTATTGTTGCATGTTTTACTTTATATTTTTTATTAAATATAATTGTAGTCTGTAGGTAGATCACTCTAATATTATAAAGGTGAAAGTTTTTGTGTGCGTAAGTGTGTTTGTTACTCTTTTACGCTCAAACAGCTGGATGGATTTAAATGAAATTTGGTACCAGGATTAAAGATAGGCTGCTTTTGATCCCGGTATTCCCACGGGAACAGGAACTATTCGGATAAACTTACCTTTTCCAGGACCCACGAAGATCTTTCCCTCGACCTTCTTTACTGGCTCAGCTTTCACGCCGTTGTAGTATACACTTTTAGCTGTTAGGGAAGCCTTGATATTACGCGGCTGGGAAAGAAAAAGTTTTCAGAATTACTAGCAATCAAACAGATTTAATTAGAAAAGAAGATTTTCAGGTAGAACCTTTTGATGCGGGCACCACACATTGGCTTCACTTGGTTCCAATGGCCACGAATAGAATGGCCAATAGCAATGCTCCGTTTGTGTCCAATAACCCTCCAAGATCGATCCCCACATAAGAGTGTTGGAACCAACACGTACCAACTCTCCAATATGTGGTGCCCGCATGAGAGACGGTTCAAGGAGGATTCAAGAAATATGAAAATATCGTGGTAAAGAGAAATATTACAATAATTTCTAGCGAGTTGAATATAAAGTTCGTATCCCTACCTGACTAGATGTGTTTTTAATTTCGACCATAACTCTGAACTCTTTTCCAATCTGCACAGTGTCTATATCCTTTAGATTGAAGGTTACGTCGTTGTCCAAGTTCTGGGCCACTGAGTAATATCTGCAAACAAAATTTAATTAAATATTGTCATCTTCTTTCATGCCCTTATACCACCAACTCTAAAAAACATATAAAAACGGGTATTTATCACGAATTTTACCTTTAATATTCGCCCGACGTTTCGACCGGATTGCACCAGCCGAGGTCGCGGGAAGATAAGGGTAAAATTCGTGATAAATACCCGTTTGTATATGTTTTATAATGTGTGCAACTTATACTCGTACCACTATATGTCGGCACAACATGTATTCCTCTGCCATTTCCCTCTATCATTCGTCATCTCTGCATTCACTCCTATCATCCCTTACACAATCCATCTATCTTTTCTTTGGTCTACCTCTATGCCATCCAAGATATTATTTTAAATCCTTTGTTGTTGTGGTGGAAATTGAGATAGTTAACCACTTTCCAAATCTTCAAAGTGGAAGAGTGGATGCTTGTTTTGTAAGTATTTGAATAACATGAAAAAAAAGTTCCATAAATTAAAGTTATTGCCACCCCTCTGTTTTGGTATTGATCACACAATCAATACAGAAAGTTTACTTCTTCAACTCGTTTCTATCAGCCATCATCTGTCTCCACAAGACACTCATATTTTCTTAAAATAACTTAACTAGAAGTCCAACACTTTCAGTCTGCGACCACGGCTGGTGCAATCCAGTCGAAACGTCGGGATAAAATTAAATAGAGGTAAGTATGTCGCTACATACTTACCTTTATTTAATTTGATTAAATATATGTTTTATCAAGTTGTATTACCTCTTGGCCCTCTCAGAGTACCGCACTCCATTCATAAGCGCAAGCCTCTCGGAAGTGGTGCCCTCTCTGAACTTGTACTGAGCGGTGATGTCCTCACGGTCCTCATCACCGTTGGGGTCGAACACGTACGGCTTCTTGGTGAGGATCATGCGCCCAATGCTGTGAAAGAAGGTTGAACTGAACAATGTTCGTAATTTTAAAGGGATGAGTCTATGATCTAATAAAATGTCGTATGGAAATTACTGTCTGTAAGAATGAAAGCGAAACTTAATCTGTTTGTCTGTTAAACATTCACTTTATCTTAAATAGATTAGCTGTGTGTTACCCGCGGTATATAGTTCCCGTTCCCGTGAGAATACCGGGATCAAAAAAAGCCTATTTTTTAATCCAGGGTATTAGCAATCCTGGTACCAAATTTCATTCAAATCCGTCTAGCCGATCGAGCGTGAAGGATTAACAAACATTCACACGCTTAAACTTTCACCTTTAGAATATTAGTGTGATTTTATTTTATTTATTTATTTATTTATTTATTTTACAAAACCCACAGCCCTTAGAATAATACAGTAGTAGTTTCTTACAATTAATCTTACAGCCAATAACGGGTTTACATTCTATGGACAGAAAATTTAGAACGACGACAGTCGACTGTACACAAGTTTTAAATACAGAAAACAATGCTACAAAATAACAAGATTAAAAACTAAAATTAAATTAGGTAAACAATGCAAATAATAATAACACCAATAACATCCTTATAATTTAAAATTGTAAATTATGTTTAAATGTTGCCTTGCTACAATTGAATATGTCAGTGGAAGAAGAATACTCTTTATTATAGACTCTCTGCAGTCTGTTAACAATGGAATGGTGTGCATAGTTAGTGGATGCGTGAGCTACAGCAAATAACTTTGTATGCCTTGTGCGAGTTTTAGGGGTACATAGACGTAGTACTCTATTAGTGAGTTCGGGGCAGTCCACAAGACCATTACAACGTGATACTTAAAAGTCTACTGTTTCTGGGTATGACGTGATCCTGTATCTCTTCTGGTTATTTATTTATGTATTATATTTTTACTCTATCTATATAACGCCTCGGAAAATCTACAGCCCTACACTTAGGGTTACTTTTCGGCTTCTTTATCACAGAACCTGGCCATGATATCCTTTTCTAAAACATATAATTTCAGTTAAACTCACTGGTAGTTGTTGGTATCCACCATAGAGTATCCTGATTCCGCGTCAGGGTCCTTCCTCCACCTCATCAGATCAGCGTTCACCGACGCAAGCATGAACTCAACATCGTATCCCAGACCGATCACTCCTTGCTTGATCGCTTCGAGCGGCGCTGGTCCACATTGGAAGAAGTTGGATGACTTCTCTTGGGGTGTCGCGTCGATAGCTTGCCAACCGCCGTAACCTGGAGGTAGAATGTTTTTAGTGATTGTTATCAAAACCTTCCGTTGGTGCCTAGGTACTAAAATGATACGATAGGTACCCGAAGTCGACGACAAATTCGATAAATATTATCCCAATGTGAGTTCAGCTAAGCTTAAGCTGAATTTCAATGTGATTGTTTAATCTATCAATCAAATTTATTGTGTATTTTATCTCCTTTATGTTTGAATATTAATTGATTTAGTAGCCCAGGTCATAGAAAAATCTCCTAAGTAAGTACAATGAATTGACAAATTGCTAAAAAATCTCGCCTCTTTACCTGAAGGCAAATCCGGTCGTGCCATCCACACGTCATTCCACACATGGTAGTTCCAAATAGAGTCCACTCCAGCAGGGTTCGTGGGGTCGTAGTCCAGTTCCTCCATGTTCTCCGTGTAGAACTTGTCGATGGTCAGCGAGCTGTTGGCGTCGTGCGCTGACACCAGGTTGGAGACCACACGGGAAGGGATACCGAGGGCACGGCAGACTGGAAGAAAAAGATAAATCAAAATCTTTATCTAGGAACAGTCAGAGTGTTTGTGCACTAGGAACACGGAACTTTTCTGTTTTACTGACCGATTTTTTACCGTCCGATGTGTTATGTTATGTTATGAGCCTGTAATGTCCCACTGCAGGGCAAAGGCCTCCCTTCCTTCTCTCCAGTCATCCCTGTTTTGGGCCACTGTGAACCAATCCTTTAGATGGGTATCTAACTCGTCTTTCCATCTACGGCGCGGTCTGCCGCGAGGTCGTTTTTTGTTAGGAGGCGTCCACTCGGTAGTGGCTTTAGCCCACAACGTATTCGACATGCGGCTGACATGACCTGCCCAATCCCATTTTAATCTACCCACTTGCTGCCCGTCCGATGTGGCATGAATAAAACGGATGAACCGAATGCCACAAATGCAACACGTTTTACATTGCTGTGATCTCGGATCGGAAAAAAAACGACCGGAATGGTAAAAAGTAAAATGTCGGTCGGTAAAATTAAAATTACGTAAAGTGCACAAACTAGCAATACATTTGCGTGTCGTGCCATATAGGACCGTAAAAACAAGGTCAGTAAAACAGTAAAATTCCGTGTAGTGCACAAACGCCTTAACAATGATATAGGCCCTTTTGATATACTACGAGCTGTCGACCATCCCGCGACAGCGTGTCGCCGGCGCCGTGCCTTTTGAAAGCTCTCTTGTAGCTCATGAGAGCTCATACATTTTTACTTCGGCACGGCGAACTCTTATTACCTTACAATAAAATATTTGCTGTATTTGTTCGCGTTTTGATGTTTAATTTGGTGGATGTGATAATTCAATTACCTAACTAGGGTTCAATGACCATTCACCTAGTCTTAGATCGTTCAAGATCTCATTCAAGTTGTTTAACCTTGATGCCATAGAAGGTTAACATGGGGATTCCCTTGAGGTTTAATTTTGTTTTATAAAATATCGTCATTTAAAATAGCATGATGATTCCTCGGTCTATTTTATGCAGTTACCTATAAGATTCTAAATAGACTACATTTATTTCCGCTTTGCTACAAAACAAACTCGTTTGGCCGCGTGCCACATAAAAAATAGGCTTAGCTATTCTCGCAAGCGACGAAATGGGACTTGACCGAGCGTGACCTAAGATACAAAATATCTAATTTATGTTATAAAATGTGATAAAATGGTTCGACCTTTTGAAGATATCCGTATTCCATTTAGGTTTATCAGTAGGTACCTACTGACAGTCTGACTGATGTTTTTTTTATATTATGTACCTAAGTATATAATAGGCCTGGGTACATTCGTGCGCGAGTGTACCTACCCATGCGCAAACATACCCCCTCCACTATCTCCCAGCGCTCTTTTTACGTGGCGCGGACTATAGCAACAAAATGATAAATATGTTTTTATTTCGAATAGCTTAATCCACACCTCCACATCGGGAGTGTAGCTATTATTTCAAACAAAACAAGAATTTTTGAAATCGGTAGAAGATGTACTCACCAGTGGTGACAACACCAGCGAACACCCAACACTGTCCATAAGGCACCTCCTGCTGATTCTCAAGATATGACGCAAGGATGTCCACGGAACCGGTCCATTCAGAGGGCGCTGTGCCGTCGCCATACTCGCCGTCCCAGCGACCGATCAGCACTCCACCATCGTCGATGGAGTTCACCATACGAGAGATGTGACGAGAGAGCTTGACGGGGTCTCCACGGCTGAAAAAATAATGGTAAGTCCATCATTCTATCTATCTAATCTAATCTAATGGTGAAGCGCTCGTGGCGAAGCTTTCTAAGTTTCTAAGACGTTCTTTATAGATCGTCGAAGTTAAGCAACGTTCTGAGCGGTCACTACTTGGATGGGTGACCGCAAGTGGCATTTATATCTAAACGCTTCCGTGCTTCGGAGGGCACGTTAAATTGTCGGTCCCGGCTTTTAAAAGTTGTTAAGCCATGACGGAGGCCTTTAGGCGGCCTAAAACTCCGTCACCAGAGTTGGCCACTTGCTCATACGAACTTACTTAATCTAATGGTGTAGGGAGTCGCGTTGGAACAGGCATTAGAATCATCTAGCATATACGACGAAGTTGAAGTGATCCTTGAGGTCCTACCAAAAGAAACGTTTTTTTCTTTCTTTCTTTCAATCATACCACGTCAACTTGGTAGGACGTGGGAGGAGGGTTCGGAACTCATTTGTACACCACTTTTCCCGATTCTGCCTTTACTAGGTAAATCATTATGAAGAATGATGAGTAGAGGGAAACTTGTAAGTAGGTATTTTAAGGTTTGCAAGTTGTATTTCGTTTGATAAAGGTATGGTAATGTAAATTTAGATGAGATTCCAGATATCTTCGGCGAGATATCTCAATGAATAATGCATCAAGGTACTTAGGTATAGGTATGTTTTATTACCGTCGTTTTATTTTAGACTTAGGGCATTAATGTAATCAAATTCAAGAGTTACAAAAAAGGCCAAAAGAGTCGTTTAAAATGCAAAAAAACTCATGTACAAACACAGGTAGGATCTTCTACGCAGTAGGTACATATTATCTATTAGGTGCCTGTGGTTACAATTGCAACAAAACAAAGAAACCGGTAACTCATTAAACCCACATTAGCGTATAATTAATAGCACATTTACGCATAATCAGCCATTTGTTTATGATTTCCATCATCACGATTCAGAGAACACAATCGTTGTATTAATGTGCTAAGTTTTTCATAACTTGTTATTCAAGATGCATTACCGTTAAAACGTTGCTCACGTATGCATGACTCGGATTAAACTTGACATCACGCGTGCACTTCGGAAAACCCGTGGTCATTACAATACAATTTGTTCAATAACTATGAAAGTCACTTTGAAATGACATTGCATTTCAAATAATTTTTTTTTGTTGGTTTGTGTGTGTCCCCACCAATGATGTTTTACCTCTTTCTAACTATAATATCTTTGGTCCCCACCCCACGTCACGTGGGAGTGAAATAAAGATAAAGATAAAGATTTTATTTGTTAGGACACACGCACACTATAAAAAGACAAAAAGAAAACATAGAATAAAAAAAAGAGCACAGAAAAATACATCAATATCAATAAACAATTAGTGGAAATATTGGTCTTTCCTTAAGTGTCGCTACCGCAACATGTGCGATACCGACGCTGGTTTTCAGTCTGAACCACAATGAAACCGAACAAGTACAATAAGATAGGTTACCCCACAAATAAGTTACCCCACGTTATTCTCAGGTAAATTAAGGTTCCTCATTTGATTTCAATTTTTTAAACAAAAATGTGAGAGTAGGTCCAAAACGTCTGATAAATAATAACACCATCTAAATGATTACAACCAGGAAAACAGTTAAAACTCGTAAAGTTAAATACAACATAATAGTTTTGTATGCAGGTATTTTCGTATGAGCTAGACTAACTGATGACGTAATCGTCATGGTTTAAGCACTTAAAAGTCAGAACAACCAATTATTAACATTCCTCTGAAGTAATCGAATAATTATAAATACATCAGTTTTATTGTATTTTCCCCACAAATATCAAGAATACTTACTGGTGGAAAGGCACTTCTCCTCGGTCGAGCATGAACATACAAGCGGGCAACACCACGGCATCAAACTGTCCGTACGCCCAAGGTTTCCCACGCGTGGTCTTAATCGGGCCAACCCAGACTTTACCGACGTCGTTCAACACGTATTCTTGTAGGAGCGATGTGTCTTCCATGTAGGTTTGGTCATCTGTCAAAGAAATAAGGACTTAACAATATAGGTAAAGCAGAATAATTTGGAGTGATCTTTGTGGACAATAATAATTATAGTTGGACAATGTGTGAGCGTTCTACGTTAAATAGATACATTTTGCTGATTTTTTTACCTTTGATCGATTCAAAATTTTAAACTATAATTTATAAACCGCTACGACTGATTGAACCAAGTCAAGTAACCAAGTTTACCTGCCTACATATTATTTTTACGATTACTGAACTATCAAAAGGAATTTATATGGGATCTGGCTAAAATTCACAAACTAATATTATCGATGTGATAATACGAAATCTATTTTCAAAACGATAAAAAGTGCCGTTATTGATTCCAAGCCAAATATCAAACACGTTGTAGAGCAGGTATTTTAGTTTTCCTGTCTAATGCAAATGAGTGAATTTTGAATTTAAATTACGAAATAAAATGAAATAATTTAATAGGTATTGAAAAAGAAGTATTTATCTACCAAGCTATCTAGAAAATCGGAGGAGGAAGTAACCATAACAATATACTTACCAACTATGTAGGCTTTCAATAGGGCTCACAGATCACAAAATTGATCAGTAATTATAATTAACTAGCTGCGCTTCGTGGTGTTACCCGCGAATAGTTCACGTTCTCATGGGAATACTGGGATCAAAAGTAGCCTATGTGTTATAAACTATCCCGGTACCAAATTTCATTCAAATCCGTCCAGCTGTTTGAGCGTGAAGGAGTTACAAACATTCACCTACCTTTATAATTAATATTGTGATGACTAATAATGTACATACGTAAAGAATTATCTATGAAAAAATATAAGGTGCCAAGTGACTCAAAGATCTTGAATCACACCATGATCTGGTCATTGACCAGATAAGGTTATTGTTGCAACAATCGTTATTGGTGACGCTGTGAGTTTTGCTATGTTCACGTCACTAGTCTCATCGGTCTCATCTCTGAGTCATTGTAACTTGCACGTAGGTTCACGACTTATGTTTCTAACACGGTAGATAACCGCACAGATCCGAAGATTACAACAATAGTCGTAAAGTTGTTTTAAAACAACGCGAGAAACACTTTATACGCGAGTTGATTTTTTTTATTTTTAATCATTGATTTTGATTTGATAAATGGGTTAAAATCAGAGATAATAAAGTGACCGCATAGAATAGATGTTACTTTCATACTATCACTCTTTTCTGATCATCCAACTTCAATCAAATCATTTTCAATTCAATCGAATCGAAATATTTTCAATTCAATCGAAACGAATCGAAAATAGGCCCTAAGCAGTCATCATTATAACACCTGTTTATTTTAACATGAATTATCACGGATGGTTTATAATCATGTAATGTAGTAACAAGTTAAGAATATTAATTTGATTCACAAGAAGAATTGCTTAGCAGCTAATACCCCACACATCATTCGATTTAAAAAAAGCTAGGCCCACCAGGTTCTTGCCTGTCTCTTTCCCTGGTGAGGGAGTCGCGTTGGAACAGGCATTAGAATCACCTAGCATGTAAGACAAAGTTGAATTAGTGATCCTTGAGGTCCTACCAAAATAAACGATATTTCTTCCTTTCATCGCGCAAGCTCTTTGTGAAATACCTTGGTTCCAAGGGTTGAACAAGATGTACAGGTCCTGGTTAAATTCGTACAGTTCCCTGGCTGTGGAGCTCTTTAATCTGGTGATCACGCGGAGAGACCAGTTGCCGACAGGCAGGGTGACGGGCGTGGACACCTGGGAGGAAGAAGGGAGATTTAAAATATAAAAAAAACATTTATTACTTTAAAAAATAGCTTTTATGCATACATTTAAAACAGGCACAGATATTAAATCATAGGAAACAATATTAAAACTATTCTCAAAAACTCTCAAAAATAAAAAATGAGGATGCAGCGCTGTTTTTCAATCTTTTTGTTTATTTGCAAACTTAGATGGATAGTTTTATGGTTTATCATTCAATAGTAGCAATTTCCAACTTGGTTTCCAGTGCTGAGCATAGTTCTAGGTAAGCAGTCTGAAAATTCTTGTCGTCTTTTATATTGATTTACAAGCAATCTGTTCGAAAACAATAAACTCAAATAACTATTACAACCTACCAGACATAATTCTGATCTCAAAATGCGATTTCCTTTAACATGGTTTTTATTAAGTGAATATTTGGTACTTGAAATAGTATTTATATTTGAACAGGAAACAATAAAGTAGAAAAAATGATTGTCGGTCTCAGTCGACTGCTGATGAAAATGATGATGATTACAATAACCACTATGCTTACGCCCGCGTTTAATTTTGATTTGCATCAGTGCTAGTCACTAGAAGTCAAGTTATTAATAGACATTACAGCATGGATACGAATCCAATGCACTACGAACTGCACCGTGCAGTCGCAACAAAAAGTATTTTCAATTGCAGGGGCAAAGAAAAAGGTTTTATTGTGTTGGACTACGAAAATTAAGTACCTACTTATAGTTTTGATAAATATGCCACCATAACTGCAATAAATTGCCACTATCACCCATCCATTTTATTTTCGTGCAGAAGTCTCGAACGTGCGTGACTGAAGCCAAGCTCCAATAATGATTATAATTTGTTAATATTCTAAAGAAATGGACACAGGGGATGTTTTTGTATCTTATGTCAAGTGATCGCAATAGATTTTAGCAGACATCTGAGGTTTGGGAAACTTATAAAAGACAAAATGTACAGTTGTACAGTAGCTAGCTAGCCAGTAGCTATCGCTCTTTTTTACTTATTGTACTTATTACAAAAATTTACAATCCAAGAAGCTAATGGTCTAAAGCTATGGAAGACCAATCTTTGAATGAATTAGTCATCCCGGCACCTCATCTGGGCCTGCTGCGACATTGATATAGCATCAGATCGTGAAAGGTGGAAGGGGGATAGAGAGGGCTTGCTGTGAGACAATATGCTAGAAATAATCATACTAGAAATGAGGGTAGTTTTGCGCATGCTTGTACTTTTAAACTCGGTGCGCAGCATCGTCAATTGGAGAAACAAAGTCTTGAGCGAGGCAAATTTAGAATTGGCCTTCATAAATCACAATATATTATGTATTGTGTTGTACCTTCTTACAAAGTATGCCAGTAATAGCCTAGGAAAATGTTTATTACTCATATACAGAAATCTTAAGAAACAACAATTAGAAAAATAATTAATTTCATTTGCGCGATCTTGGAATGGATGACCGGCACGTTTAAAGTATAATACCTAGCGTATTCGCGCTAGAGCACGTCAAATTGTCAGTCCAGTTAAAAATATCTTGTTTGTAATACCTCTGTAAAAGTTTCATTTTGTACAGAGTTTGGTGGCCACCAAGTGCAACTCCGCTACTCTTCCTAAACTATAGGTACTATAGGTACCTACCTACAAAATAAAACTATACGTTTCACAAACGGAACAATCAGTTTTTTTTTATTTCTTTGTTCAACCTAATAATAAAATAAAATAGTTTCACGCATAAATAATATTATGTACTCTTCCAATAAAATAAAATCCTTATAAGTTTAAACAATACTTGAACCAATCTACAATTTTGACAAATTAAATTTAGTAGTGTAGTCGTACTACGCACTAAATTAGTTGAGCGTTCCTGCGTACCTCATTATTTAGATTAGAACCACGAAAATTATTCATTAATTCAAAATTGTATTTAATAAGCCGTTTGCATTCAAACACTGTAATAAAGTAGAACTGTATTCATTAATCGAATAAAATTCAGTGATAAATGTAGCCCATAAATTAAATTAATAATTCGTAATGAATAAAGTGGTGTATTTATTTGAAGCTCTTTTGTTTTGCTCTAGGCTCGGTCTCATCGTATTGTAGCACTTATATAAATCACGGTAGTATCTTCAACAACAGTACCATGCCTACATTTATGTTGTATGCAAGAAACAAGTTTTATTTTTGTTACTAGTGAACAAAAAAATACGGGAACGCGGCTCGGCCTCATTGGACGATTTTGGTTTTGATATGTTTGAGTTGAGGAAGCCAATGGAGAAGGTTAAGAATGCGCAGGAAATTGTAAAATTTCGTCAGCTGTGTAATATTCTTTGTGCTTATATAATGTAATCATTTATGCAGACGACTTAAAGGTATATAGAAAAATAAACTGCATTGACGACTGCGCTAGGCTACAGCGAGATCTACACTTAAAATTTGAATGGTGTAACCGCAATCGTATGTTTCTAAATATCAGTAAGTGTTTTGTTACCACTTTTACTAAAAAGCATAACAAAATTAATTATAACTATTTAATGGCAGGTACCCAATTGGACCGTAGATCCATTGCTAAGGACTTGGGCATCTATTTTGATGACGAATTATGCTTCAAAAATCATTACGACTACATCGTAGGTAAAAGTGCTAGACTGCTGGGATTTATTGCCAGAACCACCAAGGGCTTTAGTAATCCAAACTGTTTACTTTATCTCTTTGATAGCCTCGTTCGGCCCATTCTTGAATATGCTAGCCCAATTTGGTCACCATACTATGCAAACCATACTGAAAGAATTAATGCCATTCAGAATAAATGTCTTAGGATAATGTCATATCGCTATAAGCTTGGTCGTTCATTAACAGGATATGAAAACAGATGCAAACATTTTGAAGTAAGCACCTTATCATTTAGAAGAAACCGTATTGATCTTATATACCTGCATAAAATTCTCCACTCTACTATTGACTGCCCTAGTTTATTGGCATCAATAAGCACCAATATAAGATATAGGTCTCGCAACCCCTCAACATTCACCATACGCTTATAAGTATAAAAACAATGTCTCATTTCATAGCCCCCTTCCTCGTAGGTATGTGTCGTCTATTTAATGAGTTGGCTGCGTTTTACGACATCGATATTTTTAATACCAATGCTGTTAGGTTTAGACGGTGTCTTCATGAAGTCTTGCTGTTGTACCACAAAAATGAGTGTATTATTTAATTTTTTATTTATTTCAATTTTAATGATCTTGTTGTTTCTAGTTTTAGGGTAAATTAATGTTATTGCATGCAACACTTACCATATTCACATAGTTGAATTACAATTAGAACAAAACAAATAGTAATAAGATGAAAATGTATTTAAATTGTAATTTGTTTTGTGAATTAATAAATAAAATAAAATAAAAAATGGATGTGCTAGCCATGCTTGAAACAGCTGGGACCGACAAATGTAACAATGCCCTCCCCAGCACAGAGTCGCACTTATCCATCTATTTTGTGACTGCACAGAACGTAACATTGCCGATATATCAAGAACCACAGCAATCTACACCATAAAAGCTCTCTTCAACACAGAAGAATCAGCCCGGCTAAAGCGTGATCGCTTGTATCTCGCGGGTTCGAATCCCGTCGAAGCCGTAAACTTTTAGTAAGATTTTTCATTTATAGAAGAATCATAATTAGAGTCGTTGGAATTTACCTCAAAGGAGACGTTGTTTCCTTCCGTGCCGATGAGTTTTGCGCTCCACGAGTGCTTGTCAGGCACTGAGTCGGTCTTCACGAAGACAGAACCTTGAGTGTCCATTGCCGGATTGTCTCCTATAAATAAAAAACATTTTAGGCTACTAAATACACCCGTGAATTAAATTAGGTATACTTAGGACTTATTCTAAGATTTGCCGCTTTCTGAAGCTGACCAACCATTTTCATTATTCATTATATTTATGCACCAATATACTTTAACTTTTAAAAGGAATATTTCAAATCCTTAGGAAATAATAGAGTATTGTTTAATTTTGTAACAAAAAAAGAAAAAATGTAGTCTCAAGCAAAATCTACGAGAGAAAGCTTTATTTTCTATCATTGGTTTCAAAGAGCAAGCATGTTTAACTCTAAGTATTGGTTTTAATTCTTATCATCTTGCATAATTACTTACCAAGGGTGAACAAAAGCTGTATCATGTCGTTATTCTCATCGAAAGGCCTGTTAAAACCGATCACTCCATTGAACGGCTGACCGCGGCGGACGATCGTGGCCGCCTCTTGCTCTTCATTTACTGCTTCATATCTGTATGAAAAAGTAATTTTATAATTTCTACAAGTATATTAACGAAATGTAAGTCCTTGTTCATGCCTCAGTTATAAAAGTGGAAGAATACAGGCATTCCATTATAAAAGTATTAAACCGAAGTTGAATGGGAAAAAGGCTCATAAAACTTACCTTAAATTAAAGAGCACACAAATAAAAAAATGTTTTAGGAATCGAATCCAATCTGTATCTACGAGTAGGTGTTATATAAGTGTTTCTTAAATTCACTACGCTGATCGCCATTGAGTTAGAGCTAATTTGCGATAAAATAAATTGTTGTATTGTAGGTACCTAATAAAAAATCCATGTTGGCCAATAAAAGTCAATTGTTGTATTCTAATAAAAAAGCCGTGTTGGCCAAGTGGATAATTACTTCGACTTTCGATCGTCGCGAAGGTCGTGGGTTCGAATCTGGCAGTATTGATGCAATTGATATTGACTTTTCGTGTCGAAAAATTTATATGCACTTTAACACGAGCTTTAAACGGTGAAGGATAACATCGTGAGGAAACCCGCGGCTAGTCAGCCCCACTCATATTGACCATTGTCTTTCCTGTGGATATGGCCGGCTAAGCTGAGAGGATGGTTTAGGTACTGGACAAGCTTAATTCTATCATAACAATGTCCCAGGCACTAGTGTCCCGTTAAGTGTAAGCAAAAGCTTGCGTACTGACGCTGTATAAATCATCTAGTAAAGACCTGTACCCAACACTTACTTTATAGTATTGTGAATCTGTGCGTTGTCACGAGGATAGAAGTATACGATATCTACTAACAAGGGATCCATTTTTCACTGACGAAGCTTTCTGTAAATTAAAAACAAAACATTCAGTATAAATATTAAAATAATTACAATTTAAATCAACTAAGAGTTAACGCCATTATTAGATTCGTAGCGACGCTCTACGCCGTAGAACTCAATTGAAAGTAAGCGAGTGTAAAAAAAATAGAATGCCAACGTTCACTAGTTACTTTATTAAATCGAGGAAACCTGTATCTTAGCCAGCTCTACACTTATTGTGGACAAGGCCTATTAAGCTGAGAGAAGCGCTTACTGAATTAGTCTACTCCACCCTGAAGTAAAAATATCTACCAACAATAAACAAAACCAAAGATGAATACCTTGGTTATTGAGACTGGCCGTAAGTGAATGTTATTATACCTACTCGTACCTCAAAATAACCTTTTCATCTAATGAATATCCAAAGAGTGATCAGTCAATTCTAGGCATCCTAATCTAGACATGTTCTAGAGGCGTTAAACAGATGTAAAACATTTTATAGCAGGTTCTAAATATTTTTATAGCAACTATTTATTCAAAAGCTTTTTGCGCAGGCTAATAAACTAGTTTTATGCAACTTGCGTCTCTACATTTATTTTTAATGCTAAAATATTCACTTTACTGTTTATGAATAGAACGTATTCATTACTTTGCAATTAATCAACGTTACATTTGAAGTAGAAATCTAGATAATTATTTCGTAGAAAGTTCAAGGCTTTGTTTTCGGGAAAGTTAGTAGTTCTACCTGCCTAATTTTATTTTCAGATAAAAGAATATAAGAACTGATAATGCCTTTACGGTGCAGAAAAATCATGGGTTTAAGTTTTAGCATATTATTGTTTGATTGTTATCAATTTGAAGTTTTTATGACCAATTTATCGTCAATAATATTGTGTGTATTTTGATTAAAAATAAATTTTGGTACTTTTCTGAAAAATATTTACGTAAGTAAGTACTTAAGTACCTACCTATTAAGTATTTTATTAAATAAAACATATTTTTTTATCAACCTTTGTCGTCCCACTGCTGGGCATCTCTCCAACCATCTCTGTTTTTTACTTTCTTAAACATGTAATTTATTAATTATGGTGGTGCGGAACTAATCAAATATTCCTTTTAATTATTCTAAAATTTTGGTTTCATGAAAATTCTTGAGGAACTTTAAACTCGTAATAACTCATCTATAAAAAAATGTAGTAATTTAAATTTAATATTTTTGAACTCCAATTTATAAAAATGAAATGAATAAAATACCTCGAATA
Organism: Xanthorhoe designata; assembly: GCA_963582015.1. NCBI lineage: Eukaryota > Metazoa > Arthropoda > Insecta > Lepidoptera > Geometridae > Xanthorhoe > Xanthorhoe designata. Next base: position 8,942,029 of record OY757049.1, read on the forward strand.
AAATACAGCACTAAAAAACCAAACACTTAAATAAAATTAATGAAACACTTCACAATCACGGTTCGCGACTTTTCAAAGAACGGTCATGAGTTCATGACAGATCGGACAACTCTGCGCCCGCGCACGTTCGGAACTGACGCTAGATTTCGCGAGTCCGTCCTATTAGTATATCGAAAGATTCGGACGCGTCAAAGTGTAGGGTGACCATTTGTAACGAATCAATGTATTTTTATGGAGAAGATTTTCATCCATTGCTAGCTAATTCGTAAAATAAGAAAAATTACCTCATTACCAAATAATATCCAGACCTAGAACAGACGAACGGACATCTGCATTACCTTGCAAACAATTATTGTCTCATTGTTAAAAACAAGACCCTATGACGATATTGTAAAAAAATCATCAATAATCTTTGCTAAACAGCAGCGCGTTGAAATCTTTTCTATAGAAATTGCGTTCAAAAACTTCAAAAAAGTATATTGGGGTAACTAAAACTATTTTTGTACAGTTTTTTTTGTTCAAATTTTGGTGTCACCAGTATACATTAGAAATAAGTTGTATTCTAATATAGTAACTGGTCCACTAAAAGTGTTTCCCAAAGGTCACAACAACGATGATCTAGCTGTTATCCAAAATTAAATGATAAATCATAATTTAATATATCGCAATGTTTTTAAAAATGTATTTTAAGTTATAAAATAGCTTATTAATCAGGTAAAACCCATTAAGACATTGTTCTGTTTAATCTTGTTTTTTTCCGTGCATTTACCTAATTTATTTCTGTAATGAATTTGTAAATTCCCAATAGTGTCAAAAATTGCGTCACAGGGTAACTGCAGTGCCTCAGGGCAAGTTTGTAAAACCAGTCTGAACTCTGAATACGTCATAATGAATCATTATTAACCATAGTACCTACATACCATTATCATTTATTTCATTTTATGTATAATAATTCAATGTCATAACTTCGACATCATTATTTTTGATGTCGATCCTGCATGCGTGACATACCTACAGCATTTAGCTTTTAAAAAAACTCTGTCAAACTTACAATACCTAATAATTAGGCCACAAAGTTTTATTTAAAAAATACAGTGGGCAACCTACACGCGATAAATTGGCAAAGATTTAGTTTTTTTACTGTTGTTACATCAACATTTTACAGTTTTATAAAAACCATTGTGGTGGTTTCATTTCAAAGGGTTCAAGCATGTCATAATTAATCAAGCAACAATTATAATGATAATTTTACTATTCTCCTACGAAGTGTAGGTACATAATCCAAAAATAAAAACGGTTTGGTTAATTGACTAAAATTAAATAGTATTATTTTGTAACTGAATAATGTCATTGCCCTCTTATCAGTGTTTTGTAAATACAGCCAAATAAATAGGTAAAAATAAAATAAAATACATTATTATCCTCAATATGTTTTCCTTGTTGATCTAAAAATGACTTAAAAACAGTCGTGCTTCAAAAAAATCAGGTACACAACGCACATCAGTAGATGGTAGTCGGACGTGCCTCTAACGACTTCTTTAGACATTACAATACCCTACTAAAAGATTAGTCATCATCCAGACCCGGAACAAATATCTGCAGAACTTGCAAAAATTTGTCCCATGGCGGGAATCGAACCCGCAACCTCCGCGTCTCAGGCAGGCCTTCACCCACTGCGCCACAGAGGTCGTGAAAATGAGGTTTGACTATTTTGATCTATGCCTACGATAACCAAAAGAACCACGGATATAGATATACCTACTTAAATCTGTGAAAATAATCTTGTTCAAGGCCATCAAGTTTGTGAGTTATTTTTTATTTGTGTAGGTTTTAGCAAACACCGTGGCATATAGGTAGTTACTACAATGAGAAACGTAAATATTTTATTAAAATACTAGCTGACTCAGTTTATCCTGACCACAAGTAGATACAAACTAAATTTTCCCGAATTTCACGAATATTAAACGTATTTACATTTAACAATATGCAAATCGATCGAAACATTCTAGCTTAGTAGAAAATTGAATGTGAGGCCACCTTGCCAAGTATCTGATAAATGAAAATTTTTACGAAAAGTTGTGTTTCGACGGTATTCGAACCCGTGATTATACAAGCGATCGCCCTTTAGCCGGCCTTTAGCTTTTCAAGGTTTTTCTTTGTGCTTACAGAAAAAGTGATTATAAGTAGGCACACATTTATAGTAAGAATGTTTTTCTCGCCATTAGATCACTCCATTTACCAAACATGAATTCCTAAATACTTACCAAAAACTAGACTTACCAATCAATTTTTATCTGATTTCTCCGACATAATAAAACAGCCAGACAGATAATGATTAAAATCGTATGTAGCAATTATACCCCTAGATGAACCGGTACACATTAAGGCCAAGTCGCACGTGTCGAAAGAGGAAACATTTTGCGAAAAAACAGGATTTTTTTTCGCCGAAAATGGATGAATTATTTCATTGCCTTCGAATACCGATACATGAGTTCGTCCATTTTGGGCATCGCGTATTCGATGAATGTTGTAACCTAAAGATCTTTAGAGGGTATTCAATTAAATGTATGTAATATGGTATGTAGATAATAGGTATATAAAATGATAAGCAGTTCTATATACCTGTTTAATTGACTGCATATACTTACAAAGAAAGGTAGCTTTGTATTAAGAATGCTTAGCTTAATTTCTTGTTAATTACACCTCTAATAACACTTATGAAACTTACTTTTAATGAGGTTGAATTCAAAACTAAGCCTGTGCGAACCAAATCTATAAGTAGGTACCTAGGTGTTAGTAGCGCTCTACTCAACAAATATGTTCTAAGACCTCATGACATAATTATGCATTACCTACATTAGTAATTAATATTATTTTTTCCTACGACAATGACGCAAATCGAAAGTACCTACTACACATCATCAATGAAGTAACTGTTACAGAGAAATGGACAGCACTTGGTAAAACTATTTTTATGGTTTTTCTCTAGCTTAGTCAGTATTCCTACGATCCTGAGTAATGACGGATCGCGGATGTCACGCCTCCACCCATCACATGCACTACTGCAGTTCATTATGACTAACTGAATTAATTTATTAATAATGGTTGGATCAAATATGAAGGCGTGAAACAGCTTCGCGCAAAATTCCCAAAACCTACACATAGGTAAAAAAACGATAAAGATATTCTACCAATAGATATATTATGTTACAATTCACTCAACCAGATGCCTTGGACCTTGGATATTTGCAGATGTACCTTTCAGTAATTTTGACCACTTTTTTTTGCCTGATAGGTACACGAAAAAAAACAATAACAATAGGTACGCTTCTATCGAAATTGCGGTTTGAATTGTGAATTTTATTCTAACGAAATTGCGGTTGGCGAAATGTTTTTCCTTCCCGATTCAAATGAATACCTACATTGTGCATTCAAAATTAAAAAAAAAAACCATTAACACACTGCAAGCATTTGGGTTCATAGGAGCTTTTTGAATTGTTTCTGAAATTAAATCTTAACTAGGTAGGTACCTAAATAATTATAAAAATAGTGCGAATTATGTGTTTTTTTAAGAATAAAGTTCCACGGAACCACCACACATATTGAATTATCACAAAAACATACAAAATTTTACTCTATAGTAGTAAAAATTGCTGATGCATGCTTTAAAATCATCGTGAGTCAGGATTGATTTGTTCATTCAACACAACTTCATAATGTTGTTTTGTTGTTTTAATACAAAGTTACAAGTTATAAGTCGTAGGTACTTATGTAAAAGATGACCGCAGAAAAATTCTCGTGCGAAACTTAGGGCTACTTATGGTAAATGATTCACTGGTAGGTAGTGCCTACAGGAAACTAAATTTGTCTGTAAATAGATGAATCTAAGTAGTTAATGACTCATAGTCCTTATAATTACTTGTTACTAGCTTGTAACAAATTTTAATTACTATTTACTTGGCATCCTATATGTTTCCTTAAGGTGTAGGTATTATGCGTTAAACTAGCGCATTGAACAAAGGAATTAAAAAAAAATGTTCAGTTTGTGAAACCTATCATAAGCTTTTTATAATACTGTATGTAATAGTTTTATTTTGTATAGTTTAGGATGAATAGCGAGAATAGAGTTTGGTGGCCACCAAGTGCAACTTAAGCTATAATCGTATGTAATTAAGCCATGACAAAGGAAATACAAAGTCAATTGATGTCATAGTTAATCAGATACGCGATATTACTGCATAAACTATAGACGAGTGAGTAACAGAACAAACAAAGGTAACCCCATCAATTTTACACAGCACTTATATAGGTACCCTACCTATAAATAGTACCTACACGAGGATTAAGATTACCCATGTACTTTGTCAAAGACGTACTACAGGGTACGTCTTTGACAAAGTAATTAGAGGTCCATTAGATTAGCTTGCTTGCTTCATCAATCTTGCACATTCAGTGGAACAACCAGTGGACAAATTGACAAACCGTTCCACTGGATGTGCAAGATTGATGAAGCAAGCAAGCTAATCTAATGGACCTCTAATTACTTAATCATTGCTGCAAATCTTGTCTTTACATAACTTTGTGGGATGTCATATTTATGTTACTTCTACCAAAGACGATTAATATCTAGAAGACAGACAAAGGCCATACACAAAATCGTAACCCGATCCCGCAGTACCAGATAGCCTGAAAACTTTAAAACATCAATTTTATCCAAGAAATTTCAATACTTAGTAGTAGGTAGCAACAATATTCAATATTTAAACATTTTTAACTAGAAAGTAATTGAAATTTCTTGGATAAAATTGATGTTTTAGAGTTTTCAGGCTATTTTTTAGGGTTACGATTTTGTGTATGGCCTTTGTCTGTCTTCTAGATATTAATCGTCTTTGCTTCTACGAAGAATCTTAAATACGTATTCATTTGAATGGATCCTTGGTGTAGTGTGTTTTTCTTTTTCTTTATTACTTATTTAAACTTTATTTTCGCCATAACAACCATATATCGCCGTATCGCCGACTGGAACCGGTTTTGCTGTGAGTCGGCCACTAACTAAGACAGTCGGCACGCGTAACGCTGCAAACTGCGTAAAGTGAGCGCAAAACTAGCAAACTGTGGACACTCCATTTCAAATATATGGAAGGGCGTACTAAAACGATACGCCGCAAACTCAGTCGGCCGCTAACAGTACGATGTGTGCCTACTGGGACACATCGTAAATTGCATAACAAATGAACCATTTGCTGACATTACAGCCGTCTACAGACTTACTCAGAAATTATCCCATAACCAGAGAAAATGATGATTGAATTCCGACTGAGTTCTTGACATACTTTCCTAGCAAGCACATACTTATTTACTACCTTATGGTATTGCAATACGATTCAAAGAAATATTTTTCTGCTAGCAAATTAATGCAAGACCATGTGTAACTACGACTTGAAACCTAACCCTTTCAAAAATAGGGTTTAGAGTGTTTTGTTGCTCATGGTCGGTTTAATTACAGCTGTTCAAAGAATTGGGGATCTCTGAATCATTTTTCGTTGTAACGTGTCACGTTTTGAGTTTATCCTGTTCTTTCTAGGTCATGGTCAAAGATGCACAACAAATGAGTGTAATGAATTCATAGGTAATTAACTTCTTAAATTGATAAGTCAATTATTTGTAGTGGCTTTAGTTAAAACTTGCTGCAACATAAAAATGAGCTTTTATTATCAATGTATTTATTTTTTTAATGGAGTAGGTAATAAAAGGATCGTTTGTTCGAATTCCGATTTGGTATGGAAAAAAATTGCTCACTAATACGAGTTCCTCTTACTAAACGGTGAAGAAAAACATCAGTTAGCTTTCTAATAGCAGCAATAGGCTTGCTACCAGACGAATTAAATGCTAGCTTCACTTCTTCAAAAGATTGTTTGTGGAGTGTACCTATCTAAATGTGCCTCTGACTACCTCATAAACATCTTAAAATGATCTAAGATCAGAGAGATTGTCTACCACGTACCTACCTACTCGGGAATACGGTCATGATCATATTATTTATATTAGGTAGTAAGTACATGTTGTTTGTTTGTTGTTAAAAGTCTAGTTGGAGCAAATAATTGATTTAGAAAGTTCTAGAAAGTATTATGTTTATGATACAACTCTAATAATAAATTCAACAAGCTTTCCGTAAAAATGAAACTCGTATTATGACAACAAAGTATTGTCAAATTATAGAGGCCACTTGGGCAGTAAACGTGTCATTAAGCTAAAGGGATTATAATATTACTGTCCGCTGACAAGGATAGTCGGTAGCAAAAGCGAAGAAAAAATTATAATCAGAATCTTACATATTTGGCTCAGGGACCCAAAGTGAGTCTTCGCCTCCGCCGCGGGCGTGTAAGCTTGTCTATAGGTACTAATAATTATTAAGCAGTAAAGTTGGTTTGTTTGTTTGTATGTTTGGGGTAATCTCCGAAACTAAGTACCTACCTAGTAGTGCTGTCAATTCAGATGTCGCCAAAACTCAACTTAACTAATTTGACAGCAATAAAAAGGGACAGCCCTTTCATAACGATCGAAATAAAAAGGAGTGCTGTCAAGTTAGTTTAGTTTAGTTTTTGCGACATCCGAATTGACACCAGTATAATTGTGTTTCTTGTTAAGAGCGGTCAACCCGGCTCACTTTTCATACAAACGCTCGTACGTGATTATGCCGTTGTAACAGATCTTTCTTTTAAACTTTTGGACTAATAGGTATCTTGTGCACTATATCTAGGTTTCTATCGAAGCTAAAAATCAAAATTTTGAGAAACAAATTCAGTATAAGCTTCCAAAAACCTGTTTTTAGCATAAATTTTACCTGAACTTTGGCCGTTCATAATGTACTCATAAATTGTAAACGTAAAGAAAATATTGTCATAGAAACCTTGCAAATCTTATGGAGATTCTAAATGACTAATATTTATTTTACAAACTTGTAAGGCTTACTGAAAAAAACGTATTTCCTGGAACACTTTTTATGAAATTTTCGCACACTATTTTTCGAGTGAGCGAGTGAGCGGCGAAAGTACTCACTGAATGCCGAGGGCTGAGGCGCTATCTCTCTTTTTTCGCTTTGCTTCTTTTTCTAGCATTGCGCTGGATGAAACAACAAGCTTTTCAGCTATGCCCGCGTCGATGATAGACGCACCGGGAAGGGCCACCTTAACTGTACGACGTACGTGCATGAATGTCTCGGGTTTTGTCTCATCAAATATGCAGCACATGGTTCGCCTTTTATTTTGATTTGAACAAAGTTACTCTTTAACCGATTTCAGACCTGACCCGTCGTCATTTAAGGGGTAGGTAGAGACAAAGGCAGGTTTTTTTAATCAAAATCAAAATTCAAATTTTAATCTGTAATATTGGTAGGTACTAGGTACCAATATAAGAAAAACTTCATATAGAATAGAGTAGTATTACAATTATTTACCACGTTTAACTATATAAAATCCCATTTAGTTTTTTATTAAAGCTCAATATTTTCAAAACTCCATTTAATTAATCTCTTCGCTAGTTCACTAAAAAAAATATTTCAACATCAATATACTTACCTAGTAGGTACTTAGGTACTTACCTAAATATTTTTGTGTTTATCCCAAAATGTATATATCCAGGCATGATTATGCAAGTACCTATCCTTTTTATAAATTGTTAAAAAATTCGTAAAAACGATTTGGAATTTTTTCGTAGGACGTTGAGTATGAGACTAAAAATATTGCTCTTGATTCTGGTCGGAGTGGCATGGACGGCCGCAGAAGAGGATAAAATAGACATGGTGATGTCTTTCATGACGATGGATGAGAGACCAGTGTCAGTTCTGATGCCGCACATTTGTTGGGGATATTGTAAGTACCTAGTTAATATCTAAAAATTGCATTAAGATCTGGTCTACCGCTCCCTGGGATAGGTACAGTCGTGACCATATTTCATTTAATTTATTCATTTATACCTAAGTAATATCTTTAGTAGTATTGTATGTTCATAGAATAAATAGGAAATCTCGAAAGAAATGAAGAAATTGTGAATCAAGACAGCAGTGGGATGTTGTAGAGTTGGTATTAAATTATAAGTAGGTACCTACGTAATTATTCCTCCTTTCTAAATAATGACATTATTATAAGCAGCCTTCAATGTCCCACTGCTGGGCAAATTGTCTCTTGCATCAAGCTCGTATCTCCATCTTGTGCAATTAGTATTCTTCTCTTAAAAGCACAAGTTTCCAGACACATTGAAGACGTTTACAAAGAAGCTCTGTGAAGCTGGGATACCGTTCGGGTTCTCCTTCCAACCGAACCGAACAGAGTTCCACCTGCAGCATATCATAGTGCTGGCTGACCTGGAATGTTCTGGTACTGAGGAGTTTCTGCAGAAGGTAAGTTTCTGTTTTGGAAAGTATCAAAATATTTTACCAGTAAACGTATTGATGTCAATAGGTACCTAGGTACTTGAGTCTTTTGGTATTTATTGTGATTTAGTACCTAATTCTGGTTGTTTTCTATGTATAATATGTATGTATTTACAAAAAAAAATGTATCTATGTAGTATATCAGTCATCTGGTTACCATAACACAAGCATTAAAATGCTTAGCTTGGGACTAGATGACGCTGTGTGGAATGTCCAGGGATATTTATTTATTTATTTATTTATTTATTTAATTATCTACCAATGTACCACGCTGGCAAATATCATAAGATTACAGAACAAAGCGATTTTCTAAGTATCCCATTTCTTATTTCAACGTGAATCAAATCTCGAGCAATACTATTTACTTATGGAGATATTTCAGGCTAGCAGAGAAGAGTTCTTCAAGTCCCCATACCGCTGGCTGCTGGTCAGCGCGGGCGACCTGGCTGTGCTGGAGACGCTGAGCTTGCTGATCGACAGTGACGTCGTCGTGGCAGAGAGGATTCAGGAACACTATCTGTTTATCGAAGGTAACATATTGCAAATAAAATTATCTTTATTTTTATCATAAAATGATTGCAGATAGAACTTTATCCTTCATGTTTTAGCTGGTGTGAAGGTTTGCACTTACGACAAAGTTCTTACATTTCTTATCTACTTTGTGGCTAAAAAATTACTAATGCATTGATGGGATTGCAAAGAAAAATGTTCTCGGTTGTATTGTAGGTAGGTACTAAATGGGTGAAGGCAATGTATTCGGTACCTTCTGCTTCTGAGTATCTAGGTATATTTTACTAAGTTAGCTAGCAACCACTTAACGAGTCAAATGAAACTTTTTAGACTTGAGTTTTTGTCGACAGAATAATTTAGAATATAAAGTCACCTCTAGACAAAAATTTAAATACTAGACTACCTACTTAGGTACCTAGGTATACCTACTACGCAAAAAATCTTGTTAGAATATTTTAAAAACAACCAGTTTATAAGTAGGTACTATTATGTAGTAGGTATTATGTAGGTACCTACCTACCTGGAATGTTTAGTACCTAGGTACTATGAACAAAAACATTGGAATTTTTTAGATACAGATCAATAGGTAGGTTGTCCTTCATAAAAAAATTAGGATCTGACGATGATCTTCGGAATAATGATCAGATATGCACTTCGAAAGAAGGTTGTTGTTATGAAATTGAAGTCAGTTGTACCCTAGGTAGGTTTTTTTTTTTATCAACCTGTTTCGTCCCACTGCTGGGCAAAGGTCTCCCCCAAACTCTTCCAACCGTCTCTATCCTTTGCCGAGTTCCACCATCCTTCGTCAAAGGTGACGAGATCGTCCCGCCAACCCTAGGTAGGTAAAAAAGCTGTTAAGTTCTACATAACTTTGAAAGCCTTAGGAAGCTACTATCAATTATTATTAATAGACGCCACCTAGGTAGAGCTTTAAATTCTGTTTAAACATTTTTAGCAAAACTTTAATAGGCTTATTCATAATAATTATACCCACCTACCTACTTTACAATATTACTAACATTGATTTACCTAACAAATAGAGCCTCAAGCTCTTTAATCCATAAAGTTCTTATGAAATTGAAGTCAGTTGTACCCTAGGTACCTACTTAATAAAAAAGCTGTTAAGTTCTACATAACTTTTAAAGCCTTAGGAAGCTACTGTCAATTATTATTAATAGACGTCACCTAGGGTAGAGCTTTAAATTCTGTTTAAACATTTTTAGCAAAACTTTAATAGGCTTATTCATAATAATTATACCCACCTACCTACTTTACAATATTACTAACATTGATTTACCTAACAAATAGAGCCTCAAGCTCTTTAATCCATAAAGTTTCAAAGACCATAAATTCCTTCAAGCACTTAGTAATTTCCACGTCACACAAGTTAGACAAATAACACGCGCTCATATAATTATGTAAACGATTCGCACATAACTTTGACCCACTGATGGTCTACAAATTGACATCACGTATTACTTAAGTACCTACAGCTTTGTTTTGCACGTTTGTAGATGTAGGCAATTAACTAACAAGAAAATTATAAGCAAATAAATATAATAAGCTAAGTACTTAAACCGTTATAGAAAGAAGACAGAAAAAATATTATCAACTTAGGCGAGGATATTTGCATTTAATAAAGTAGAGCTAGAGATAGTTCTATGAAAATTATCTATGTTGATTCATATCAATCATCATAGCTGACGAATCCATACCTAGGTACTGTATTTTTCGGTGATGTCAGTAGGTACCTACTTAATAAAAATAAATCATTATTTTTAGTACCTACCTGGTCTACCACACCAGGTAGGTAATGATATTTTTAGCAGATGAAAAATGTACTTAAGTACCTACCTATATTCAATATTTTTTAATAGTTCTCTTAGTCAATAAACTCATAAATACCTTGTTATTTCTACAGATTAAATATTTATGGATCTTGATAAACCGTCAATTATAAATGTAGGTAGTCAAGTGTAGGTCAAACAATGTACCTTACATATAGATGCCGAAGTACCAGGCGCCATCCATCGAATATATTATATTCAATGCTATCTAAGGATGTCATCAAGAACTTTCTTTATTATTAGGTATACTTGAAGAGCAAATTAAACCAAGCCAGATCAGTCTTTTATTGAAACCAAAAAATACCAGAAATAGAACCACAAAAAGTACCAGCTGGTACTAGTAGTTTAGTTCAAAGCATATCGATTAAAAATGTTTCATATTGATAACTAGCATTTTTATTTCAGCTTACAAAATAACCGAAAAAACTGAAGTGATCTACACACCAAGAGCACACTGGAGAAGTCGAAACTCTGTTGAAAATATTGCCTTGTACAGTAACACTTCAACCAGTCTAACGATTTATCAGTCAAAAGAAAACAAGATAACAAGGAAATATGGATTTCTAGAAGATTACAGGAAGTCTAAAGTACTTTTTACTCGAAGGAATAACTTGAGAAAAACTAATTTGACAATGGTCAATGTGATCACGGATAGCAATGATACGATCAACCACTTGGATGATAGACTGTAAGTAAACATACTGTTGTCTCTCAGACTATAATGTAAAATTTTTACCAAAAGTTAATGTTAATAAAAAATTGAAGATTCCAATCAAAAACCTGTCGCGGTATTTACATTAGTACCTATACCTACCTATACCTATTATGTAGTACACAAATAGGTAACTCAGAACTAGTTTTTTACTTAGGTGATTAGAGTATTATTTTGTTACATTCGGCAGGACCTATACTTACATCTTTAAACCATAACATCATAGGTACCTAAATCTACCTATTTAGGCATTATCTATCTATCTTTATTTAAGTGGATCCTTCCTTAGATGGTTTCTAACTCTGCTTCATGATCCAGTTTCCTTGAGAAAACATTCAGTTACCTAGGTACAAATTCTCGGGACCGCTAGCTAATAGATATTTATTTTTGACGTTATCTAAGCGGCTAATCAGTCAGGGTCTGTCCAATGGAAGCGTAATTTAAATAGTATTTTCTTCGTACCTAGGTTCCTACACCAAGACTCCATTGCAAAGATGTCATACATAGTCGTGTCCATCTGCTTCGAGATGCTGAATGCCACAGTAAACGCCATGTTCACCAACACGTGGGGGTATAAAGATAAGAACGGCAACTGGCAGGGAGTGGTCGACCATCTTATTAAGAAGAAGGCAGATTTAGGTAAAACTTACTAAGTTTTTCCTCCATTGCTTGGCACTCATATTATTCCATGGACTATTGTTACCTTTTGAGTCATTTTCTTACAGATGATTTAAACGTCTACAATCTAGCCTTCACACGAGACGCTCGCTGTAGTGTCTGGGATATCCACTTAACACAGTAAGAAGTTTCTGTGTTCTGTGATTTTATGCTAAATCGGCAATACTTGGTGCCTGTATGGGTGAAACTAGCGCCATCCACCGCCTATTTTATTTTATTATTACCTACTTAGTACGTTGAACAAAGAAATTTTAAAAAACTGAATGTACAGTTTGAACCTAAAAAACAGAAATCTATCATTATGCTTTTTTTAAATACCTAGGTATGTAATAGTTTCATTTTGTAGAGTTTAGGAGGAATAGCGAAAACAGAGTTTGGTGGCCACCAAGTGCAACTTCGCTACTAGTTTCACCTATAAAGGCACCGTTCTCTTTCGCCCATAGGAGCTCGCGTATGTCAACACTCTACACACTCTGACAGTAGGTACCTACCACCCTTTTGCAGAAACACTGCAGAGGGGTTAGCAGACTCCCAACAGACAATTAACCCACTATTAACTTCAATTAACTTCGCAGTTAAAATCGAGGATACATCCCACAGAATCCCACACTGCTTAGAAGCGCGGGTCCAAGTATGAATTTATTGAAACTGTTTACAGGAACAATGTCTATCTTCACTCAAGACCGCATGAAGGTTGAAGACTACATCGCCATGGTTGGCTCGACAGCAGTGCGCTTCGTGTTCAGAGAGCCGCCTTTGGCCTACATGTCTAATATCTTCGCGCTTCCCTTCACCTGGTCGGTGTGGCTGGCTATATTCATCTGTGTGCTGGGATGCGCCTTGTTCCTGTTTATAACTTCGAAGTGGGAAGCGAGCATGAGTATGGTAAGGGTTTGATAGACTGCATCGTTTCTGAGGGTCTATCGTCAGTTTCGAATGCCAGAACACAAGTAGGTACTTATCATATTTATGTACTTACCTAAGTATTGGAGAAAATATCATTTAATTATTGCAGTAGGACCTCAAGGATCACATAGAAAACGTTCTTGCTAGGTGATTCTATTGCATAATCCAACCGCGACAAGACATTCCAGACTGTTTTCATTGGTAGGTACAGTACCTAACCTAAGTACCTACCTATAATACCCGGTATATCAAAAGTATGGAAAGTGCAGCGCCGCTCCCGTAACATGACTGTACCATTCCTCACAATATTTTAAATTGATATTTTGAATTGGGTATTGAAGATAGTTTACTACCTACCACTGGAACACTGATGATAGCCTATTGTTTGGTAGGTACTAAGGCGCATTATTGATTGCAGCGTGAATCGAACACAATTTAACTAGACATTTTTCAGCATTCTCTGCAACTAGATGGATCGTGGGCAGATGTATTGATCCTCATAATCGGTGCGGTTCTACAACAAGGCTGCACTTTGGAGCCGAGGTATGCTGCAGGTAAGTTATGTTATGATTTCGATACCCTACCCCCAGGGGTAGGTATGTATGGTGGGTCCAAGTGAGTTACATGATATAGGTACTTACAACTGTTTCATTTCAATAAAAAACAAAATGCGAACGGGTAGGTTTTTACCTCGACGTTTCGAACGGATTGCACCAGCCGTGGTCGCGGGAAGACTGAAGTATTGGAGGTAACGCCACAGCAAAGCGAAGACGTTTATTCAACTACCCTCACTTGATCTTCATAAATTTCTTTCACCTAATGATTTGCGTATTTCGCATCAAGCCTGGTAGGTAAACAATTCTTCCAGAATACGATTGGAAACTCCATCTTATTTCGATTCCAGGCAGAATAGTGATGTTAATTCTTTTTATCGCGATGACGATCCTCTACGCGGCGTACTCAGCCAACATCGTGGTCCTGCTGCGGGCGCCTAGCTCCTCGGTCAGGAGTCTGCAGGACCTGCTCAACTCTCCTCTGAAGCTCGGAGCTAGTGACTTTGAGTACAACCGGTATTTTCTTAAGGTATTGAAAAATAAATCTATTGTTGTTTGTCTATTTATTTATTCGCGTCCCAGAAAGAACTAAAAATAAAAAGGTACCTAGGTACCTTTAAATAGGTATGTACCTACATATCTAAGGTATGTAGCTTTTTGAGTGAGTGCACCTCATGCTACGGTCTTTATTTTTTTCTATTAGGATAAATTCAATGTCATGTTATAATTTTGCAGCACCTCACAGAGCCACTTCGAAAAACAATTTACGACAAGAAAATCGCTCCAAAAGGCAAGAAAGCAAACTTTTACACCATGGAAGAAGGCGTAGAGAAACTAAGAAAAGTTTGTACCTATTATCTACTAACTTCTAATAAGTAGGTAGGTACCTACCTTAAAATTAAATAATTTACCTCTAAGTTGGTAGGTAGGGACCTATAGGTTTTTTTATCTAGAGGTTTAGTGGTGTGTTGTAGCCATGTAATTAGGTATATCGGTCTACAGATTTTCTGGAATGGAATGGATCATGAAGTTGGTCTGCCCAAAGCTTTAAATATTTTAATTAAGTACCTAGGTATGTAGGACGTAGGTAGGTATAAGTATCATTTGGAAATCACACCTCTTACTTAACTAGGTAATCACTGACCTTACCCCAGGGTTTGTTCGCGTTCCACATGGAGCTGAACCCCGGCTACCGGCTGATCCAGGAGACCTTCCAGGAGGATGAGAAGTGCGATCTGGTGGAGATCGACTATATCAATGAGAATGACCCTTGGGTGCCGGGGCAGAAGCGAGCCGCGCATAAAGATCTTTTCAAAATAAAGTAAGCTATCTGTCATGTAAGCTATCTGTCATTTGGGGTGGGAAATTAAATGCTAGCTGCTACAATTCACAATAAAACCGAGTTAATGGGGTGGTTGGGAATACTTATATCACCAAATCATACGATTCTAAAATCACATTTTCTAAAACTTAGGCATAAGTAGGTACGAAAGGTGGAGAGGGAAGCGAAACATCATCTACTTACATAACTACCTGTGTTTCAAAATATTTCGTTATAGCTACTTAGAGCTTGCTCTCTTTGCAACATCAGGGTTTTTTACCAGAAAGCTTAGGCACTTTTCGCTATTGAATACCTAGGTCCTAGACTAACAAATAAAGCTCTCCTTCAGCTTCATTACGATTAACCTAGGCTTGATTCTTTTGTCAAAAAAGAAAACAAAAAAGAAGCAAGCCAAAAAAAAGCTCACGCTCGCTTTGCTCACAAACATGAACTTCCAGCTTCATAAAGATCCGCGAGACGGGCATCCAGTCGTGCCTGCACCGTCGCATGTACGTCCCGAAGCCCAAGTGTTCTGGTCAAGTGTCCACCTTCAGCAGTGTGGGCATCACAGACATGTATCCGGCCATGCTCGCTACGCTCTACGGGTTCTTGCTGGCTCCCGCGGTACTGGTGCTTGAAATAGCGTATCATAAACTGTAAGTTGTGTAAGAGCAATTTGGTGTTACTGTAAAAAAAATGTAGGTAGGGTGATCCTCCCGAGATTCTGGAACCGCAGACTCTTTGATGGAGTCCGTTGAGTGCTCAACGGGAAGGCCACGGATGACCACTCGCAATAGGCGTTCCACTTCTAGGACGAAAGTATGGAACGCTATGCGCTGTTAAAGGCCTCTTCCCCAGCACGTCACTCTTGGCGGTGTTAGGCCAGTTAGATCCTCTGGTTTTCTACTGACTTAAAGTCGTCTGACCATCGAGAAGAGCATCCTCTGCAAACTTACTAGGTAAAGGCTAAAGCAATCAAGAGACCTGGTTCAATAAAAAGTAAGAGCAACTTGAAACTCTTTGTCCTATTGTAGGCCAAGTAGCTAGGTACTTAGATAGGTACCTACCTACCTACATTATTAGAACTACATAACTTTGGTAACCTACCTACAAATTTATTTATATTAAATATTTATTTATTTAAAACACTACGTTTAGGTAAGTACCTACTTAAATAACATCTGATGTGTAAGTCTCGTTACCATTTTCTTTTCAGAATGAAAGTGAGACAGAGAAGAAACAAGCTGATGCATCATGACAGCGACGCTTCTTCGGATCGAACATTAGTTTTTAACTAGACTATGGACATATAGGTAGGTAGGTGCCACCTACCTACCTACGTTGTGTGTTGTAGTTTAATACTGTACCTACCTAAGCTAAGTGCCTAGCACTCTTAAAGGAGGAAAGTGACTTTGTTCCAAAATAGCTCGCTTTTGTGTTGTAAAATGCTACCTAAATAAAATAGAGTTGGTAGCAGATATTTTATTGTTTTATTACCATAATGTATTCCTGATTTAGTGAGTTTATGATAAGAAGAAGATAAGAGGCTTTTATTGTTTGAACATAAAGATGTACCTAATAGATAGAATCAGATCAAGGCATCAGCGTTTTCTGGATTTTACTGCGCTTTTTATCCAAGTTCTTGCCACCTCTCAACGAAGAAGCTTTTCGAGGAGCTTCAGTTTTGCTTGGCCTTAGAGATTTATGAGGACGTTTAGCCGGACTTGCCTTTGGGCTCGGGTTGAGCTTATTCAGGAACGGCATGCCGTACTTACCTGCTTGATTTTGGTAACTCCTGGCCTTTATTTTAGCAGGAAATGACTGAATGGCATTCTTCCTCTTAGTTTTTAAAATTGGCTCCGCGAAGTTGTCATACTGAATCGCTGTTGTCTTTTTTTGGGGTTTATTTGCTTCGTCCAGTTTGTAATCCGGGGCTAATAATGCATTGGTAGATAAATTCGAGACTAGAATGCGCAGGTCATTCAGAGTTTGCCCGTGGAAACTCACATCATCCTGCAACTTGTCTAGTTTTTTTTCGAACTGCTTGAACGAGGACATGATTCGCTGCAAAGCTTCCATCGATGGACGTGCTTTATGCAACGACATTTTACTTTTAAATATCTACTGTTTTTTGCAAAGAATTTTAATTTAGAGTTTTTGACGTTTTTGTTTTTTGTGAAGTTTAGTTCACAGACTGGGAAGTGTAATTTTTTAACATTTTTATTGGAAACAAATATTATGAACGCAGATTTAAAAAACATGAACGCTCTATTACATTTGAAACTGTCAGAATATCAAGACTGTAGATGTCAATGTCAACTGACTCAAACAAGCACTCAAGCAAAGCAATAAAAAAATAAAAAAATAGTGTCAATCAAAGTCAAACGTGGAACACAATCGCAATGGGTGATTCGGCTGCCGAAGGTGTTCAAAAACTAAATATTGATGAAAAGGCAGGGTTCTAAGCAATTTATTACGATTCCAGAAGTAAATCTGTGCCGTATGCAAGTGATGCTAAAGTTTGTCGGCTTCCGTGGCGGCTGCGTGGTCCGCTGCAAAGAGGGCTACGCGTATGCCACATGGGTTTGTAGGCTTTGCAGGAATATTTCGTCAGCAAACCGTTTGAATGAATCATTGTAAAACCCAGTCTATTCTAATGTTCTCTTTTAATTCTCTATAATTATTCTGTGCTTGAATTAGAAATCATAGTATTTTCCATTGATATTTTTGCTACTGAATTCAATAGGTATCTCTGTAAACATAGAGAACTGTGGTTGTTGTATTATTCCAATCACATTTAGCAACCCTTCAGGAATAGTACTTATTCCTTTGTAATATCCTAAATAATTTTTGACAGATTTACCTGCTACCAACCTAACCTTTGAAAACATCTGTTTACCTAAACTGTAGGTAGTAACTCTACAACAAACTATAATTTTCCAGTCAAAAACCAAAGCAATGAAAGAGAAAAAGAAGAAAGCGGAAGTACCCTCGGGCGGTGTAGCAGAACTTAAGCCCTGGCCGGAGTTCATCCAGAAACGCATTGATTTATGGGATAAATTCAAAGTGGAGTACCAAGAAGCGCTAGCCTCCAAGCCGGACCTGAGTATAGTGGTTACTTTGCCCGACGGAAAGACTGTGGAGGCAAAGGCATGGAAAACCTCACCTTATGATGTGGCTAAAGGGATCAGGTATGAAAAACAATGTTTGTTCAATTACTTTCAGTGAATCTTATTTATTTTGTGTAAAGGAAGGAGTTAAAAATGAAAAGCAGTAAAGTTTACCAAGTATTGCGCTTTTTATCATTATATTGAATAATATTTTTAATAGGTTAATTAACCTTGTCAATTTGTATTTTTACGACAACCTGTTGTTACATACTGTTTGGCATTCTATATCACAGCCTCGCTCTTTTATAGAATTGCATTATCTACTATGCAGTAGGACCCACTTCGCAAATACATGATGAGCAAAATGTAAATTCTTTCATACTGCAACTTGCAAAGATTTCTTTCAACTTTTTCTGCATCACTGACAATTATTGCAATTGCAATATAATTTATTAATTTCAATTATTTTGCTTGCACACAAGCGAGTTCTGGAACGAATAGTAAGTATTTTCTGCATGGGCGGACTGTTGTAAATGTTGTCAATGGTTGTATTATTGCAAAGATATTACCACCTCTTTAGCAAAGATTGTTGTGTGGGCCATAGTTACTAATATTGGCATATTTAAACTCTTGCCATGAATCAATGGATGTATCTTTTGGAAGGATAAAGTCTTTAGCTTTTACTTGCAGCTTTTTTTGTGTGTCGTCAGCTCAAAAATAATGAAGTTCAATAAAAAAAATAATTTAGTGGTTAAAGAGACTTTTCTATATTGATCCATTAAGGGGCGCGTCTCTAAAAACGCGCGAACAGGCACTTACCATTTTAAAAAATAAACTAATGAAATCACTTCATAGAATGACAATAAAAAAGAATCGAGTTCTCAATAGATGAGTCTACACTAACACCGTGTGATAATTCTAAAATAATCCTTAATTTTTGAGAAAAAAATCGTCAAAATCCATCAAAAACATCGAAATCGACCTTTTCTATTTGAATTATTTATGATATTATTGTTGTTATTATTGATAATATTTTTTGATAAATCGTGAGTCAAAATAGTAGTCAATACATTCACCGTGAATGTTTTTTACTAATTGAAACCAAAAAGCATTAATCTGAGCTTAAACATCATTAATTTTTTTTGCAGAATTTTTTTCCCGCCGCCATACATTTTAGTATGAAGCAGTGCCTGACGTAATTGTCTTTTTATTAGAATACACGCTGCAGAAATATTCAGAACCCGCTGGGTTTCCAAAGTGACCGCACGTCCGTCATAGATCTCGCCGAGCTTCTTTTGTTTACTTTGGACTAGAAAAAGGGTGGGTTGCGAGTGTTGGAAACTATCTGTACCTATTCATCGAGCAAGTAGACGAACTAGGTAGATACGTGACTTTTACTTTGTAGTATTTTTTCTTTTGAATAAATTATCAAACCCTAACCAATGAACTATATAGGTACGAGTTATGTCGTAACTTATTTTTTTACCTATTTCAGAGAGATATGGGAAAACGTATAGAAAATTACTTTAAACACAAAGAAATTAAAGAAGTATTAAAATAATGCAGTAAGCACCCACAATAATGCACCTACTCATCTTTTTACCCGACCGTAGCAAAGACAAAACATTGTTGTGTTTTACCTTTTTTTATTTATTATCTCGGACCTCTGTGGCGCAGTGGGTGAAAGCCCGAGACGCAGAGGTTGCGGGTTCGATTCCCGCTGCGGGATAAATGTTTGTATGATTTGCAAATTATATTTTGTCTCCAGTTTGGGTGTTTTCTATGTACAATAATATGTATGTATTTACAAAAAAAAATGTATCTATGTAGTATATCAGTCATCTGGTTACCATAACACAAGCAATAAATTGCTTAGCTTAGGACTAGATGGCGCTGTGTAGAATATCCAAGGATATTTAAAAAAATACAAAAATTAGGTATGGAAGAAAAGACAAGTTAAAAATGATTTAAGTAGGTACCTACCTTGATTGTATCTCGACTATCACTGAGAAAAACAAAAAAATTAACAAATAAAAACAGGTTCAACAAGGTCATTCATTCATCATCATCATTGGCAGCTCAAATTATAACCCTCTGCTGGGCATAAGCTTCCTCCCTCAAATGCCACTCTAATCGGCCCTGTGCCGTTCGCATCCATCGTAGTTCATTACAGCTAAAATATCTAAGGTTCGGGTTTCCGATTTATTACGATTATTCAACCAGTCTTACTACCGACATTCCACTACAGAGTGAAGGCCCGTCACTCATGGTCATCGTCCCCGTCCCCCCTTTTATAACTAACAGTTTTTTTTTTTTACTTTATATAAATAAATAAAAAAACCTGCAACACCAGGGATCGATTTTTAACATAATTGTTGTAACAGTTTTATATGGATATCGAGTGTTCGTATTTTTGTCTCATTTCCGATCCGAGACGGATTTAATCGAAGTATTAAATAGGTATGTTTCGGAGTACCTACTGTAAATAAGTTGAAGCCGTCCTAATCTGTACATATTATATTCCATGTTTGTACTAAATTGTCTTATAAGTAAACAAATAATTTTGATAAACGATTTTTTATCTATTATTGCACATTTCTCATATTATTATTATAACACAGAACATTGGATTGACAAATTATCTTCAATTTCTCAAAATTTAAAATGATACCAAGAAGCATACACTGTGACCCAACCCTTTGCCGTGCTGGTAACTAATTGCAGGCCGCGTGTTGCTAATACATTGCGTGTTTTATTGTGATATTTATATACATCTCACAACGACAAACTCGTAATGGATGTGTAACTAGTGCGAAACTTCGAAAGTAGTTTTATTCGTCTTCAGGTTGTAAATGCTAATTTCGGGATGCACTTGTGTGAGTAGAAAGTGTCAATGTAGGTGTTAATCAGAAATTCCCACGCTCAAGGACTGCAGGCTTAAGGGAATCTCAGACCCAATTATTTTGCTATGCTTTGAGTGTTTTTATGATATGTCAAAGATGTTTTGATGTTTTTTTTATGATTTTAGTACAGAGTATTACAATAATATCCAAGAGATTATCATTATTTTATTGTATTAACTTAAAGTCCGATTAGTTCCCACTTCCCACTAACTTAAAGTCAATCGTAAAATAAAACTAATTTGTTTTATTTACATTTTTTGTCATGCTTTTATTTTTTGTGTTGCTTGGTGTTATTATAATTATGTCTAAGTATCATTTTTAAGATTCTTCAACGACAGTTTTACGTGAGTAATTTCCCGTTAAATAATGTCTCGTACAACTCACGATACTTTTAAAATTAAAATGATAAGTAGGTACAATATTCTAAATATTCGCGACGCCACCATCGAACAAGCCATCAAACATACGCAAACTAATGCAACCAATGACACCACACTACCAGTCTGCTCCACCTGCCACGATCTCGGCCTCACTCTGACCCCCCTCCCCCCGCAGCCAGGGTCTGGCAGACTCCACCATCATCGCGCGCGTCAACAACGAGCTCTGGGACCTGGACCGACCTCTGGAGGGAGATTGTAAGCTGGAACTACTGAGGTGGGACAATACAGACGCCCAGGCGGTGTTCTGGCATTCCTCTGCACATATGCTGGGAGAAGCTATGGAAAGGGTAAGTGGTTGAAGCAATGCGTCACTGATAAACCAGTTAGAAGTCATAGGACATGCAATTTCCCTGCAAACAACGATTGTGAAATCCGCCCGCGTTTGTATCGATGCAAACGTGTCGCAAAAATACGTCCTTAAGATCGCTATTGTTTTTTTACAGGTATATGGAGGTTGTCTGTGCTACGGCCCGCCTATTGAAGAAGGATTCTACTATGACATGTATTATCCAGAAAAAGGGGTGAGAATATTATTTATGTCCATATTTCATGCACCAACTTATTTTTGTACATTGTCAAAATAAATATAATATACATAATAATGGCAGGACGAACTAGACGCCATTGAGAGGGACTTGCGGACGAAGGCACTGGGCCCTTACTCTGGAACAACGAAAACGAAGTTTCGTGACAATTTTCGGGGTCAGCTTATGTTGGTGGATACTGAATTCGTAATAGTTCACCAACATAATTAGAACCCGAAAATTGTCACGAAACTTCGTTTTTCGTTTTGCAGAGTAGACGGCGATCTATGGATCGGCGTGACTGGCGAAAGTGGGGGGAGGCCTTTGCCCAACAATGGGACAGTATGGGCTAGTAGTAATAGTAATAATATAAATAAGTTATGCCAGAAATAACTTAAATAACCTAGTATAGTCGTATAACTATCGTAAAGATCGTAAAGTACTTATACTGTAATAAAATAAATGCATTATCTGAAGTTAATCTCTTTCCATTTGGAAAAAATATGTTGTTCGCTATATTTAAATTCAAATTCTTTATTAATCTTAGCAATACTTTGATAGGACATTGAAAGCATCAATAAAAAATATAATATGCATAATAGCAGCTGTAGTCTACAGCTGCTATTATGCATTCAGCATTCAGGGATTCATGCCATCTACAGCCTGTAGATGGCATGAATCCCTGAATGTTTATCTATTTGCGTAGTTTAATTCGTACTTATTTTAGACAAATTTGTATCTTGATAAATTTATAGAATGCTCTTGACCAGACCACTCATTTTTTTTTCTTTTATCCTATATTTTCCCACTGCTGGGCAAAGATCTCCCCCCACTCATAAAATATACTCATACAATTTTTACCACTCATAAAATTTGTTTATCTTTCAGGTATCGTCCACAGATTTCAACGTACTAGAAGGTCTAATTAAGAAGATAACTAAAGAGAAGCAGCCGTTCGAGCGGCTTGAGTTGACTAAAGAGCAGTTACTGGAAATGTTTGATTACAATCAGTTCAAAGTGAGGATATTGAAGGAGAAAGTGAATACTGCAACAACGACGGTTTATCGATGTGGACCGCTGATTGATCTGTGCCGCGGACCGCATGTCAGGCATACTGGGAAGGTTAAAGCTCTGAAGGTTACTAAGGTGAGTGGTAAAAGTGATTTCACTTGTTAAAACGTTTAAATAGACCCCATTATTCATGTAAATTTAAATTTAAATTTATTAATAAGATTTCTAGAGTTCTGGTTATTTATTTATTATTATTATATGCGCAGTTTTTCAACAACGACATAACATCTTCATTCAAATGTCATTGTAGAACATTGAATTTGCACGCACATTTTTTGAGTGTTGTCAGCTGTTAGATTGTGACTCTAATACTAGGTACCTCGATGGTTATTTTGTAAATTTTGCTCAACTTTTATGACAACAGAGTTCAGCTACATACTGGGAAGGCAAGGCCGAAGCAGAGAGCTTACAGCGTATCTACGGAGTGTCGTTCCCAGAGCCGAAGCAGCTGAAGGAGTGGGAGACCATCCAGGAAGAGGCGGCCAAACGGGACCATAGAAAAATTGGCAGGGTAAGCTAAACTTCAGCCAAATTCGACATGCCAATTTTGTAAACAAACTGCCATAAATTGAATGAAGTTGATTGATACTACTTTTAAATAAAGTGACAACATAAAAACAAGTGACCGCACACGCAGCTAGAATATATATAATAGCTGCGTGTGCGGTCACTTGAAAATTTGTATAGAAAATATATGGTAATTTATTTATTTATTTATTAAGGCAACGCCAACAGTACATAATTACACATTGTAAAAAACATTCATATAAAAATACTATGATATGTGTACCCATTACAGGCATGCACAGCACTATTTAATAATCATTAATAATAATCCATAATAATATAATAATATCCATACTAATGTGCCTTGCTATAATTTATATTAATATATATTGTAGCTACGTGTGTGACGGGCTTAAGTTGCTTAGCTTGGGACTAGATGACGACGTGTAAAACGTCCAGGAATATTTATTTATTTCATTATTATAGGAACAAGAGCTATTCTTCTTCCACGAGCTGTCGCCTGGTTCTTGTTTCTTCCAACCTCGGGGCGCGCACATTTACAACACTCTCGTGAATTTCATCAAGGAACAATACAGGTAAATACAACAATTAACTTCACTTCACTTCTTCTTTGTGGCTACTGTGACTAGTGATGTCACAATTGACGACCTCTGTGGCG
This sequence comes from Xanthorhoe designata, assembly GCA_963582015.1. Taxonomy (NCBI): domain Eukaryota; kingdom Metazoa; phylum Arthropoda; class Insecta; order Lepidoptera; family Geometridae; genus Xanthorhoe; species Xanthorhoe designata. Next base: position 8,966,222 of record OY757049.1, read on the forward strand.
CAGTGGGCGAAAGCCCGCCTGAGACGCAGAGGTTGCGGGTTCGATCCCCGCTACGGGACAAATGTTTGTATGATCTGCAAATATTTGTTTCGTGTCTGGTTGTTTTCTATGTATTAATATGTATGTATTTACAAAAAAAAATGTATCTATGTAGTATATCAGTCATCTGGTTACCATAACACAAGCATTAAAATGCTTAGCTTGGGACTAGATGACGCTGTGTGGAATGTCCAGGGATATTTATTTATTTATTTATTTATTTATAATTCTGCCAGTGTCGGGTTCGTTCACGCTAGTTTTATAAACTTTGGGAGGGTAGTAAAATAATAATATGGCCGGTAAAAATGACCGATTTAGTTACCGACAAATCAATGATAAGCATAATATAAAACAATTGAAAATTTTTGGTATAATGAAATTGCCAACAAGTAATCTCTTTGCAGACAGCGTGGTTTCCAAGAAGTGGTAACTCCTAACATGTACAACGCGAAACTGTGGCAGACGTCGGGCCACTGGGCGCACTACGCTGAGAACATGTTTTCATTCGACGTGGAGAAGGAGACGTTCGCGCTCAAACCCATGAACTGTCCCGGACATTGGTAAGTTTCCTATGTATTATAGACATTTTAGGCCACGCAATTTTATCTAAGTATACTTCTATACTATATAATATTATAAAGAGGTAATGTTGGTTTGTTTGTTTGTATGTTTGGGGTAATCTCCGAAACTACTCATCCGATTTCAAGATTTCTTTCACCAATTTGTAGCTTATACTTTCCGAATGAACATAGGCTATATTTTATCAAGGTAGGTACCACGTGAGCGAAGCCACGGGCAAGTTAGCTAGTCATTAATAAAAGCATCAATATAAATTCGCTTTCTTTACAAGAATATTCTTTATGTACGTTTTAAACCGAGACCGGAGAGTGTAAGTGTGTAAGTTACTCTTTCACGCTCAAACGGCTGGACGGATTTGAATGGAATTTAAAATAAATAAATAAATATTCTTGGACATTCCACACAGCGTCATCTAGTCCCATGCTAAAGCAATTTAATGCTTGTGTTATGGTAACCAGATGACTGATATACTACATAGATACATTTTTTTTTGTAAATACATGCATACTATAGATAGAAAAACATCGGAACAAATATCTGTAGAAGATACAAACATTTGTCCCGTGGCGGGGATCGAACCCGCAATCTCCGCGTCTCAACGAGCCTTAGCCCACTGCGCCGCAGAGGTCGTAAGAATTGCTTATAATATGTGTGGTGCCCGTATAATATTAGTGATAACATGTACCATTTCCTTATAAAACGCTTGCAGTTCCAAAAAATAATAATTAGCGTTACGTGTTGCGATTTCGAAATAATGTCTCTGGAAATTCATGTAAACACCAAAATTATGCCAGAATCATACATTTTCTGTTTTAAATATATTTTTTTCAATCTAACGAAATAAAATATCCCACTATTTTATTTCCTAGATCAATTTCTACAAAATAAAATAAAATTACATGACATGAACGCTAGATGGCGCTGACTCAGAAACACAGGTAAAACGGGATAGCCCGACGAATTGCCCGCAAATTCAGGATTGTTTTCAATGTTCTACATGAGGCATCTGTACTAGTGTATTATATCATCTGTGGTGATAATCAACAGCCTAATCTTCGATAATCGCAATCGTTCGTGGCGCGAGCTGCCGCTGCGTCTCGCGGACTTCGGTGTGTTGCATCGCAATGAGCTGAGCGGCGCGCTGAGCGGCCTCACGCGCGTGCGCAGGTTCCAACAGGACGACGCGCACATCTTCTGCGCACCGCAACACATCGAGCGGGAGATGGTGAGGACATTACAGATTATTATTATTAAGCCTTTATTTCCATGACAATACATTACATAAATAGAATTGAATTAGATTTTTATCTTATACAAATTTCAAACATTATAATTATAATTAAAAATAATTATAATTATAATATTATAATTTTATAGCCTTATTTATAAAGATTTGTCAATTTAATATTGATTTAATTTTTTCTTGTTACTCCTATGTCAATGAAAAGAGAGCGGAAATTGAACCCGCAACCTCATTGCTATATATTATGGTGGAAATATCATCTTACTGATAGTTTCTTCTTCGGCGTCATAGGCTTCGTGGTTGAGAGGTTATGGCAGTCCTATAAACTATAGTTGCTTATAATCTACATGTTTTATTCCACAGGTTGGGTGTCTAGAGTTCCTAGAAGCGGTATACACTACTTTTGGGTTTACCTTCCAACTGAAGTTATCCACGAGACCCGAGAAATACTTGGGAGATCTCGCCACTTGGGACCAAGCAGAGAAGGTAAAACATTTCATGATTGTATTAACCTAGTAACATGTGTGTATGATTGTATTAACACTAGCTTACTGGTCCGCGGCTTCGCTCGCGTGGTACCTACCTTGATAAAATATAGCCTATGTTCATTCGGAAAGTCCATGCTACACATCGGTGAAAGAATTTTTGAAATCGGATGAGTAGTTTCGGAGATTACCCCAAACAAACAAACCAACTTTACCTCTTTATAATATTAGTATAGATAACCTACGATATTCGACTTTAGATTTTCGGAACAATTTAGATTTCCCTGACTTGTAATCAAAATATTTTTCAGGCGCTCCAAGATTCCCTTGAGAAGTTCGGCAAGCCGTGGCAGCTAAACCCCGGCGACGGCGCCTTCTACGGCCCTAAGATAGACATCACCATCCAAGACGCGCTGCGGCGGTCGCACCAGTGCGCGACCATACAACTAGACTTCCAACTGCCGGAGAGATTCAACCTCAACTATGTCAGGTGTGTAAAAATTACTAAATTGTACAAAAATTACGTGGGTCATGTGTCAAAAGTCGCCTATGTGTTAATCCAGGATACAAGCTATCCTGGTACTAAATTTCACTCAAATCCGTCAAGCCATTTGAGCGTGAAGGAGCAGCAAACATTCACATTAACACACAAACTTTCACCTTTATAATAGTAGTGTTGATAACCTCAACATATCTATCTATAGCTACCTATAGAGGGCACGTTAAATTGTCGGTCCCGGCTTTTAAAGTCGTTAAGCCATGACGGAGGCCTTAAGGCGGCCTAAAAACTCTGTTACCAGAGTTGGCCACTTGCTCATACGAACTTTCTTACTTTTTGCTACCTATAGATCGATTTGTAACGATCCTTAGGTGGCTCAACTGGTTCTATCTGTATGTTGTACAGTTATGTACCTAAATATGTAGTAGTTTAGTACCTTAACATGCATTTGTGTAGTGAATCTGGTGAGAAGAAGCGTCCGGTGATCATCCACCGCGCGATCCTGGGCTCCGTGGAGCGAATGGTGGCCATCCTCAGCGAGTCCTACGCGGGCAAGTGGCCCTTCTGGCTGAGCCCCAGGCAGGTCTGCGTCGTGCCAGTGGGACCGGCCTTCGACCAATACGCTACACAGGTAACTGTACAAAACTTAGATAGATAGATAGAAAATACTTTATTGCACACCATATTTACAAATACATCATTAAACAGCAATAAATTAATATTCTTGGACATTTTACACAGCGTCATCTAGTCCCAAGCTAAGCAATTTATTGCTTGTGTTATGGTAACCAGACGACTGATATACTACTTAGATACTTTTTTTTGTATTGTATTCTTACATGCATAATATTATAGATAGAAAAACATGCAGACCCGGAACAAATGTCTGTGGAACATGCATACATTTGTCCCGAGACGGAAATCGAACCCGCAGCCTTCGCCCACTGCGCCACAGAGGATGGAAAAAAAATATTTTTCTAAGAAAGAAAAAAAGAAAAATCATTTATTCTGGTAGGACCTGAAGGATCATTTCAGCTTCGTCTTACATGTTAGGTGATTCTATACTCCGTCACCAGAGTTGGCCACTTGCTCATACGAACGAACGAACAAACTATTATTTATTTATTTACCAATCTATCTAAATTGACATTTGTAAATTCCAGGTGAACGATCAGCTGTTCAAAGCGGGCTTCATGTCGGAGGTGGATACGGACGCAGGTGACACGCTCAACAAGAAAGTGAGGAATGCACAACTTGCACAGTTCAACTATATTCTCGGTGAGTATATTCTTTAAACCAACTTCTCGAGAAGAAGACGAGAAACTTAAGTGTTATTTTCCATTTAGGATCCAAAGGTTTTGGAAGCTAAATGTTCTTGTGTGCACACATCGACTGTAATATGAGAGCATTCAAAACGTCCTCTAAAAAGAAATAAATTTGCATTCTACGAGTAAAATGTATAATCTATTATATATTTCCCAGTTGTCGGCGATCGCGAGAAGAACTCTGGTACAGTGAATGTCCGCACTCGCGACAACAAGGTCCACGGAGAGATGTCTATAGCGGGCCTTATAGACCATCTCACCAACCTCACCAGGGAGAAGACTCTGGCTGAGGATAGCGAGCTGATACACTAGTTGTAGAAATATCTTCCAGTCTGACGTACGCATACTGAATTCAAAGAAAGTAAGAAATAGAGCGCTGTATATTCCTTTCTTAGTCACACAAAAACAAAGAATATATTTCACTTCCAAAACTATTCTTGTGAGTAAAAGAGACAAAACATTCTATATTTTGTATCTCATTCCGTGCCGCTTTTTTGTATGGCAGAAACTTGATGCTCCGAATTTTGTACTACAAAACTATGGATTCACTGCATTTGCACGCTGTTCGTCCAGGTACTAAGCTAGTATAGGACCATGACTAAAACGCTACTTAAATATTTGGGAGCGTATCAAGTACGGTCTTACAGCCCTTTCACAAGGCAACAACCCGTTTTTTGTTAATACGAACATTAACTGGGGTCTAAATATTTGCTCTCACAAATCTTAAATAAGGAAAAGTAATTGAAGACTGGAAGATCGACTTCTGAAACAATTAATTGTAATAAATTAAACACGATTTAAATTCTACATTTTAATTTTATTCAAAGACTGTGTGACAGTCGAAATCTGAATAAGGATACCTCGCTTGCATTTCCTTTTATTCATTTTGTAAGTTACTTAAGAAACTCAGTGATTATTTGTCTTTCTGCTGTTCATTTCCACCTTCCTGTGGATGTAAAATTATGTGGCATTTATTTATTGATAGCATAAGGAGGTGGTTTCATTAAATTTGATGATTCAAAAGATTGTGTATTTATTTCTTCATAACCTTATAATTTTTAAATAAACTAGTTATCGTATTTTCAAACTAATAGCATCTGTGATAATAAACTTGTATTCTGTTGCGCGTGGAATGCTTATTTCTGACAAAATATCTGAGAAACTACAAAAGCCGCGCCGTGATGTGCCCGGCACAACGCGCCTTGGGCGTTTGATGATGCCGGTTTAGGGCTGAGTTGACGCCCGCTTACTTCAAGCTATACACTAGTGACGCCGGCTTTTAAAGTTAAGTTGACGCCCTTTAACTTACAAGTTATGCACTATGACACCGCTTTACGGCTGAGTTGACGCCCGTTTACTTACAAGTTATTCACAAGTGACCACGGTTTGAGGCCGAATTGACGCCTGTTCACTAAGTTATGCATTAGTATCTCCAGGCCTAGTATAGCGATGGCAAGCGCATTGCCGATGGCCATAAGGATCAGCACAGGTCTTAGCTCCGCCGCGCCGACGCTCGAGAATGAGGAGATGTGCCCGGCACAGCGCGGCTTGGGCGTTTGATGACGCCGGTTTAATGCTGAGTTGACGCCCGTTTCGCGAATTCGTTTGAACCTGAAAGTATTTGTTTTACGTCTCCTTTCACAAGTGCCTGTACAAAAGTTGGCGCTACTAATGAAAGTTGACGCTACGATTGATAGTTGCCTCTACGGGCAATTTAGGGGGTAATTCTAATTAGGGTGTTTTCACTAATGCAGAACTGATCAGCAGTTTTCGTTGCCTTTACGAATAAGGGTGAGTTTTCACTAACGCAGAACTGTTACTGGGCAGAGTGGAGATCAACGGTCTTTACCAATTCCTGAGCGTTTTCATTTCATCGTATCATAGTGATTGGTCAATTTATGCACTCTGCTGCCTCAGTAAAACACATCCTAATTTTAAATACTTTAAACTTACGCCAGTGGAAATTGAAAACGCATCCTAAGGCTGTGTCCACAGTAGGCAAACTGTTAGCGGCCGACTGAGTGAGCCGCAAATTTGGACACAGCCTTAGGGTGTGATGCATTTTAAAAGCTTTATACTTACGCCACCCGCATTAGCTCCAAGTAAGGCGAGCCTTTCTTCATAGGCGCGTAAGGATAGAAAGCGTTCATATAGTCTATCTCCTTGAGGTCGCACTTCTCATTCTCGTGGAACGTCAGCTCGATCCGACGGTACACTTGTTCGGTGATACCGTGCATTGCGAACAGACCCTAGCAATTAGGAAATGTAAAAACAGCAAGCCATTAATGCCAGGTTGCAATATTCAACTTTACTAATAACCGTGGATCTGTCGCCATAGTAATATTGTTATCTGTCAAAAAGTGTCCTACATTTTTTGTTGTCTAAACAAAGTTAATATGGCGATCAATCTACGATCATTCGTAAGTTTAGTATTGAAATCGGCCGTATAAGGACAGGACGCACACCAGACAAATGAAAATTATAATAGCTTAACAACGCTTTATGATTTTTTATTTATGCCTTCCTTGAATGTACCTACCTAGTACTTGCTAGTACCTACCTACTTAGCAGTTTATTAATAGGTATTAATTTTATTAAATTCATCTAATCTTAATAAGTGTGCAGTTACAATTTCAACCGATGTTTTAAAGTAATCAAAACCACTATTTTAAGGAACCCGACATAACTTCATAAGCGGAACCTACCTGTCGAATCTTTTCAACTCCATCTGCTAAGTCGTAGAACTGCTTTTTCCCTTTTGGAGGCTCTATCTTCTTGTAAACTGCGACGCGCACTGGATCGGTATATTGCTAAAAAGATGATAACTATGACCTTACTGGCTGCGCCCCGCGCCGCGGTGAATAGTGAGAGTGAGAACATATAAATGGTCTGTAGTTATAATTTAAGTTAAGTGAATAGTATATTAATGACTGTTTGTTTTCCTAAGAAATAAAAATAAATAAATAAAAATAAAATAGTTCTCGTTCCCGTGAGAATACAGGGATCTAAAGTAAGCTCTTTAATCCAGGGTATAAGCAATTCTGGTAGCAAATTTCATTCAAATCCGTCCAGCCGTTTGAGCGTGAAAAAGTAACAAACACACTTTCACACACACAAACTTTCACCATTATAATATTTAGTGTAATAATTTATTAAAACAAAAATACACTGTAGTTTCTAGTTTAAACTACCTAATAGATCCTACGGATCTTATTGCATAGTGAATTTAAACACTTACAGCGAATATAAAATGGTTATAATCAACGTCATAAGCCGCTAATGTGATCTTAGAGTTGACAAGATGCGTCAGTGTCGCCACAGAATGGGACGGTGCTTGGAGCAGGGTCACTATGTTAGCCGAGTACGCAGCGTGTAGGGCCATTAGTGTGGCGAATACCGACCATACTGCAACACGACCTAAAGAAAACATGACTTGAATACGCTGGCCACCGCCATTTTGAAAAAGATGGCGGGTAGTTACAAAAAACATTGGCTGCCATTTTGAAAAATGACAGTGTAGGTATTTCCAAGGACGATATACTTAGTTAAAAGGACTGCTCATCCAATCTTCAAAACTTGATTCTAAAATTAGTTATTAAAATGCATGATAGGTGTCGTGTCACTAGGAGCTTCCTTTCCATAAAATTTAATAAATTGGACATTCCTTATCACCTTTCAACCCTTACGCAACCTAGGTAGGTAATAATCGAAAAGATTTATATCACTTATTATACTGGTTGACATCACAAATACAACCAGCGGAACAAATCGGAAATTATTGGTAACTTTAGGTATAACACGCTTAAAATCGGAGCTATCTGGAGATGAACGCGATTCAATTATAACAATATCTGAATCACGGTTCCTAGTACCTACATACAATACATTAGCAGTCCTTACCTATAGTCCTTGGTTTTTCTTAAAATCAGTACGCGAGATAACAATTTTCAAAATAAATATCGAATAATGGTGGACCTTGCTTTTAGAATACCTAGGTACCTGAGTTTCGCCTCGGCTCCATAACACATCCCTGTTGGCTCAGCGCGCTCATAGTAAGAAACAACGCATCGCTCATTCCGCCGTCCAATTGCGTTGAACTCTGAAAGCCGAAGAAAATAAGTCACTGCTAGATCGCTTACCGGCTATAATCATTAATAGTGACAAGAAAAACATTCAAAGAGCCTTGCGGAAGTGTGTTTTTTATGCCCCATCCAGACTCTCCACGAGGCTACACGAGGGAACGCGAGTGCGAGAGTGAGGACGGTGCGTCGTGTCCCCTCGTCTTCCCTCGCCTCGCCTCGCTGGCGCTCTGCTTGGTGTGGATGGCTAACACTCCTGCCGCCTCGCCAAGACTCGTGCCGAGAGCCTCTAGGAGGCGCCTCGCGAGAGTCTGAATAGGAAAAAAATAGTCACCTTTCCAAACATAGCTTCCCATCTAGACGCCACCGACAATGCAACAGCAGAAACAGCAGCGCACAAAGCTGTCGCTACCCAAACCTTCGTAGAAAACGGCAGTGAGTAGATGTTAGACACGTAAGACAGCGGGGGCTGGCGGAATATGAACCGGACCCGGAATGGACCTAGCGTGTCCGTATAGGTCACTACTGTAAGACGCTCTGGGTCCGTGACTACGCAGTTCGTTCCTGAGAGAAAGATCGGTTATTAGCGAGCGAAGGGAGCCACTGATTTTGGAATTAGTGAAAATGTTGAATTCAAGTCATAATATTAAGGCACTAGCTGCGCCCCGCGGCGCAGTAGGTAGTTCCCGTTCCCGTGCGAATACCGGGAAAAAAGTAGTATGTGTTATTCCCGGTCATAAACTATTGATATTCAAAGTTTCAGCCAAATCCTTTCAGTAGTTTTAGCGTGAAAGAGGAACAAACATCCATCCATCCATCCATCCATACTTACAAACTTTCGCGTTTATAATATTAGTAGGATTAGCATTCAACCATCTCCTGAAACGTAATTTATTGAAAGGAAGGCAAGCTACACCATGAGCGTTTGAAAGGATTAGAAAAAGTACAGATATACTCAAATATTATATAAGTAATCTATTGTTACAATAATAATTTATTTACAGAAACTAAACTACTACATATTTACATAACTGTACAAAATACAATTAGAACCAGTTGAGCCACCTAAGGATCGTTACAAACTATTTGAAAACCTTACCCAAGTCCGCTTGCCCAGAATGCACATCATTGATCATGCCAGACCATTGCCCATCAACTTTGTATCCATACCGATAACTGAAGATGTAACGCGGCGTTGCGTTTAACATCAGAAACGCAAGCTTACCGACCATCCAGCTTATCTTAGTCGTAGCATCGTTTTCAAAGTCCCTGAAATATTTGTTCTTGGTACAGATGGTGAGCGAAGCGAGCTTCTATCCAATTGGTACTTAAATAGCGCCAAAAATTGCAGACATTATGAATAGCAACAAAAAAAGGAATAAGTAGAATAGAATAGAAAAAGTTTTTATTTTCCATCAACATAAACATGCTGGGTAACATACAAATGAAAAATACGGAATAAGGACTTTAACAACTGCATAACATTTGGTAGGTACCTAAATGAGACAAGATAAAGTATTTTTTAGAATAGTAGGTAATTAGCAATTGGCCATTCGGGATGTCACCAAAACTAAACGAAACTAATTTGACAACACTAAAAATGTTACCGTCCTTCATAACGCTCGAAATAAAAAGGATGGCATCAATTTTAATGCTGTCAAATTAGTTTAGTTTAGTTTTGGCGACATCCCGAATAGCCACCATTATATACTTACTTACTTAAGTAAATTAACCAACCCTTCTACCAGTTTCCTGAAAAGTGTTGTACCTACTTATTTACACTGAACTGATTAGACCTTAATAAGAAAGTGCAAAGTAATCAAACGTCCTTTTAACCTTCGATAGTTTTCAATCACACTGATCGAAATATCGTTAAAATGCTAGAAATCTAAGCTAAGAATCTCAATCAAAGCTAAGAATCTGTTAACTTAGTAAGATTTTTATGGTTGCCTGGAAGAAATTGCTTTTAGCAATAAGGCCGCCAGTTGGTTTCACAATTTGTTCCTTGAAATTGTTACTATTATAGTTTAAAGAAATCAATAAAGAATTAGGTATCTATCTATTTTTCATTTATAATGGAATATAGTAAAAATACTTTTAAAGTCGTTAAGCCATGACGTAGGCGGCCTTAAAACTCCGTCACCAGAGTTGGCCACTTGCTCATACGAACTTACTTACTTAATGGAATATCTGCTAAGAAAAAAGGCAAAAGTATAAACAGACAAACTCACAGGCCATCCTCCCTAGGCAGATGGTATTGCGTCTTATTACTGTCCTGTATAACATTCGACATGGTCAGGATATGTCCCATCAGGTCCATTCGTCGTCGGAACAGCTCTCGACGCGGCCTGACATCGTGGTAAGTACCGTTGAAGATGCCGCGGGGAGTCATCACGATTGAGAGGTTGTAAGCTGCTCTGTGAACTGGATAAAATAAACGAAGGTATTTAGCGGCCTTCTTGGTTTATTAGAAAAGTATCTTAGATTGGTTCAAGCACCGTGCTTTCATAGTTTTCATTACAGAAAATGTACCTACGTAATTTGAGTCGATCTAGTTGAAAACGTGAGGCAACCCCACGGCTTTGTATTTCATCTAGACACGGACAATAAAGATAGGGCTGATCAGTTTCGGAACCGGTTTATAGGTCGCGCAACGTAAAATGAGCGCTGGCTATCAAACAGCGCAGTGATCGATGATTGGTGGAGAGGTAACGCGGCGCACTTCATACCATTGATTTAGCGAGTGCTATTGGTTCGTCAGCGAGTGAACACAGGCACAAACATACCCCCATTTCTTCGCCTCAGCGCTGTTTTTACGTGGCGCGACCTATACCTTGTCTATATTGTTTTAATCATTACACCCATCCAGTTAAATGTAGGGATAGGATCACTGTATAAATCTTATAGTTCCCTATGAGCATAAGATAACATCTAGCCCGAAACTTACTTTCAACCAAGTCGAATCCATCCCCACTTCTTTCAGCCAGGACCACGTCACTATCAGCCAACAAAGAACTATTGAAGAGCGCCTCTTTAGCAGCACTCTCATTTTTACTGCTAAGGAACAGCCAGCGGTATGGTCCTCGGAGTAAGTTTGCTGATGATACCTTCACGAAAAACAGATGTAAATGAACAAAAGAGAGAGAGAACTGAAAGAGCTCGACTGAGATTGGCTAAGAATCGAGTGGAACCGGTAAAATTATATTTATCTCCTACGCTTAAAATGCTCAATAGTGGCAATTCTGAGTGTCGCAAAAGCTAAACTAAGCTAACTAAAATTGTTGCCGTCCCTTTCATAGCGATGGGAATAAAAAGGATGGCAATAGTTTTAGTTAGGTTAGTTTAGCTTTTGCGACACTCCGAATAGCCCCCAATGTCTTTTTCAGGGATCATTGATTATTCGTTCGTTCATATGAGCAAGTGGCCAACGATGGTGATGGAGTTTATGGATTATTCATTACCTATTGTAGATTTAAAAAAAAAAAACACATCGAAAACATCATAAAATCTAAAAGCAGGTACAGCTTGGCAAAAAAGAGTAGAAAATAATGGGGGCGCCATCTGTACAACAGTTTTATTCATTATTGCGTACCTATTTATATCACCGTTTGACCGCTCCAAGCTATTAATTTGAGAATTTGTAATCTATGTTTACATAAAAATGATGATACGTAATTATTTTGAGAATGTTGTCTTAAACAAAAAAAAAATAGTTTCGATTCAAGACTTTTTTGCCAAGCTGTAAATAATTGACTTACTGATTTGCTCATGACTGGGCCAATAATAATCCATAAATCGTTTAAAATTACAGGTTGGGCTTAAATCTTGTGCTTTAGACTTAAAAGACACAAACTAAAGATAGGTACCTAAATAAAGCGCTCACATTTTGTATCTTCTCATCAGCTCCAGGACAGTCAAGATCCAGAAGAAATAACTGTTCGTGATCGTGGTGCCAATTCTCCACAGAATCAGTTGAAACCCTGAATCCTGTCTTCATTATTCCATGAGCTAAGGATAGTATATCTTCTGTAGAAAGACAATAATACATTTATAACATCATTTATTGTAATAATTTGATTCTCTAGTGTAAATTCTTTTATAAATTCATAAAGAAACTTACTTTTACTCCAGCATAAATCAGAAAATACCACTAACGTAGGTTTTTCTTCATTCAAAATGTAACTTGAAACAAAAGTGGTAATAACATCATCCCTTGCATAACACCGTCCTATTATCGCAGACACAATAAGAATAATTTTCAAATCCATTTTATAATCAGTTGGTCCAGTTGGTGTTCAAAGCGAATCTGTTGTATTGGGAAAATTCAGTAAGCTATTTCAAATAATGCTGTAGGTAGGATTTAATTATGCCCACATTATCGTAAGCTTTTGAGAGGTCACAGTAAAGAAGCAATACAGAAAATTATAGGTTTTGAATAAGAATAGGTACAATATAAACCTTAGTTTTTCTTAAACTTTCGCGATCACAATTCATATTCATAAATACATGTACACGGTGTTTTATCGCGGGTGGACTGACAGTCCACCCGCGACCATGGCTATTGCAACATAGCCGAAACGTCGGGAAGAAAAGAAATAAGGTAAATAACGCGATAAAACCCCGTGTACATGTATTTATGAATATGAATATAAACCTTGGCCAAATAAAATGCCTACATTCTACCATTATACAAGTCACTCTTTAAAAAACATAGGTACTCTACTTTTTTCTCTATTTATTTATTTCAGAAAAATTTTAATTTATAATTAATTACCTATGCAATTTCATAGGTAGGTAGACCTATTTTTTTAAGAATCAAATCAAATGGTTTTAACACTCTAACTGATTTTTTTTAAGTACCTAATAGAATAACTAGCAGACTTCTTCGACTTTGACAAAGCTTTCCTACTGTTTTCACTTCTCTGTAGTCTTATTAATTCAGAGTGTTTGCACACGATACATTTATAATTCACAAATTAAACGCTCAACGAGCTTTAACGAAATACCACGTAATTATTATAATTGGTACTCGTATCATTCGATATAGGAAATTATACACGGCGTTTAAGACCTACTTAAAGGTCTAGGAATTTTATAAACGAGTAAAAAGACATATTTTTACTCGTTTATAAAATTTCTAGTAGGTGTAAGTACGTTTTATTTTTTATCTGGTCGTGTAAGCTAGTGGTAACGCTTGTACTGATTTAAAAGAATAACTTAGGCCTTTACATCTTTACTAGATTATTTATACAGAGTCAGGAGGCAAGCTTTGCCTACTCTTAACGGGACACTGTAGTGCCTGGGACATTGTAGAGATGGAATAGGCTTGATTTAAAAGAATATTTTTAATTTATCATGCAGCAACCACTTCAGTAACTCTGAGTCCAAAAACAATAAAACCTCGTTTGGGTGCAATTTAAGGACTTTTTTTTTTAAAATATATAAAAAATCTATCTAGCTATTTAAAAAAACATTTTTATTAACCAGTGAAAGATAAAACCACAGATAAAATAATACTATAGGACACAGTTATTTTTAAAATAATGTATTTAAATTATTTTAAATGAAATACTGGAGAATACTTTAAACGGAATGTGCTTATCTAATTTAAATAATAATACATGCGTAAACATTTTTTTAACTATGTTATAAATATAAATAAATGAAAAATGACTAGGCGATGAGGTCAAAAAATCAAGATTACTTTGAAGATACATTGATGACAGTTTCGCGCGAACCGAGACGCGAATTTTGGATGGGCTTTAAAAGGGAAGAATTAACTAAATGAAAGTAATGTAATGTATCAACACAATAGTGGCAATTCGGAGTGTCGCAAAAGCTAAACTAAACTAACTAAAGTTAATGCCATCCTTTTTATTCCCATCGCTATTGGACGGCAACATTTTAAGTTACTAGTATTATTTTATCTGTGGTTAAGTTTAGCTTTTGCGATACTCCGAATTGCCACTAGTGTAAGATCAACAATGTACTTACCTAACTTCTAAACTGAATCGACCTGTAGGTACTGCCTTAATTATTGCCAATCGCCTATGGGCGTTTGGTGTATAACAATTAGTGTATCAATGTTTGTATAGGTTTACAAAAATATTTTCTCTTAGCTAGTATAATAATGGTGTCAATTCAGATGTCGCCAAAACTAAAGTAAACTAATTTTGTTGCCGTCAATTTTATAACGATCGAAATTAAAACTAAGGTATCAATTTTTAGTGCTCTTAAATTAGTTTAGTTTTTGCGACATCTGAATTGACAACAATGTCCCCACTATTTACATATAATTAAGCTTCAGCTCGTGGCTTTGTCCGCGATGTACCAACATTTTAACTAGCATATTATCGTAGGGAATCAACAACTATTATAAGTTTTAAATCGGTACATTATTCGGTCGGTGGTTAAAACCCATATTTTTTCACATTTTTAGATGCGTTATTACTACTTATAGTGGGGCCAATATAATAATTGCGTAATAAAAATATACATTATAAGTATTCATAGTCATAGCTTCCCAAAACCCATGTAATTATATTACAAAATCAATTGGCATTTGATATTTTACTTAAAAATTATTAAAATAATACTTAAATAAGTATAAACAATTGTTTTACCTTATTCTATTATTTACTATTAAACTGGATTTGAAAAAGAATAATAAAAGAATGAGGATGCGTTAGACATTATTATTCTTTTTTAGATCCTATTAAGATGTCTAATAGGATAGTCGGAGGCATGTCCAAATACATATTTGGTACAAATGCCCACATTTTTCAGAAGTTAACATTCCATACGTGACAGGTTGCAAGCCCATCGACGCTTAGAAAGCTAACTAGTTTCCTCACGATGTTTTCCTTCATCATTTATGCAGGCGCCACACATTAGCTTCAACTTAGTTTCAACATTGTCTACGAATAGAATGGCCAATGACAATGCTCCGTTTGTGTCCAATTACCGTCTAATATCGATCCCAACATTGGAGTGTTGGAACCAACACGTACCAACACGTACCAACACTCAATGTGTGGTACCTGCATTAAGTAAGTAAGTTCGTATGAGCAAGACAAAAAAAGACAAGACCGACAATTTAACGTGCCCTCCGAAGCACGGAAGCGCTCAGATATAAATGCCACTTGCGGTACTCATCCAAGTAGTGACCGCTCAGAACGTTGCTTAACTTCGACGATCTATCAAGAACGTCTTAGCAAGCTTCGCCACGAGAATTAAAGCGCATAGTATAAATTTAGTTTTTCTTAAACTTTCAATACAATAAATTCATATTTATAAATACCTACTCGTACATGTACACGGGGTTTTATCGCGTTATTGCAATTAATGCAGCCGATCCGAATTCTGAAGATCTGTGAGGGTAGTTTTACCAGTGATGCAAAACTACCCACCGCTACACAACGAAACTCAAATTAGAAGCATACACCAGTCCGCGACCATGGCTATTGCAACATAGCCGAAACGTCGGGAAGTAAAGAAATAAGGTAAATAACGCGATAAAACCCCGTGTACATGTATTTATAAATAGTATAAGTTTGTCGACTCGAAAAGTCCATTGATGCACGGCCGGATTCGAACCCACGACCTACGGATCGAAAGTCGAAGTACTAAGCCAAAACGGCTTTTTATGGTGATTATTATAATAATGGAATAACTTATACCTAATAATACCTAATTGGCTTCGAGTAGGAGAACGCCGTTATTGCTATTCGTTTCTAAGCTCTTTGGTTTTACATCTCTGTCTTCGGGCACTCTGAAGTTATTGCAGAGGTATACGATCTGGAAAGAACAATTTTGTTTTAATAAAGTTTAAAATTTAAATCATAATTCTGGTACCAAATTAAATTCAAATCCGTCCAGCCGTTTGAGCGTGATAGAGTAACAAACACACATACTTACACACACACAAACTTTCACCTTTATAATATTAATCGCCGTAACTGACGCTGCTAGTCTCAATAACCTATCTATCGTTGCTTTTGCTTACTGCGGTTAGATATTTGACATTTCTTCCATACAAAAAACGTCAAACAGCTACCGACAGTAGGCAAAACAAAAGATAGATAGATTATTGAGATTGGCTGTGTCATCTAGTAAAGAGGTAAAGGCCTGAGTTGTTACTTACAGTGTACATTATTATCGGTAAGCCAAGCACCGCCCCCGCTAAGACGTCCCACCAGTGATGTCTGTGGTCTATCAAACGAGACACGGCGCAGTAAACCGCTACAAGGCACAACACTATCTGCGCAGTGACCACTTTGTGTGACCGTGTCGCTCTTTGTTGGAGGTAACACTGAAACCATCACACTATCACACTAATATCACACTAATCACACTAATATTATAAAGGAGAAAATTAGGGTGTGTGTAAGTGTGTGTGGTGAACTTATCTATAAGTAATTATTTTATTTCATTCACGCATTACCATTCTATTTGTTATGAAGTATGAAAACTATTTTGTAATTTTAGAAGAAGAAAATGTGAATAAATTTTGAATTTGGACTTGACACAAAAATGTCAATTGCCAATCAGTCAACAAATTTGGTGATTTGATTTCGTAGTATTTTCTTTACCTTCTGTTCGTTAATATAAATAGGCAGTAGGTATCACAATAACTCATTGTGACCACACGCGCCCATATGTGTAAGTATGTAAGTGTGTTTGTTACTCTTTCACTGGTGCCAAATTTAATTCAAATCCGTCCAGCCGTTTTAGCGTGAAAGAGTAACAAACACACTAACACACACACACAAACTATCACCTTTATAATATTAGTAGGATAGGATAGGATAGGATACTCACGATTAGGAATAATCCCAAGTGCACCGCTAACGAAGTGTGTCCCGATGGAAAACTGGTGTTGGACTGCGTCAACCAATGCGCTTTTGTACACGTGTAATGCGACACATACTCTGAACTAAAACAATTAATTCTTTATTCTTTATTGTACACAAGAAAAATACAATTAAAATAAAACGAAATTAAAAGGCATGTACAAAGGCGAGCTTAACCCTAACTAGAGTTTTCTTCCAGCAAACCTTTTGCTTAACAAATTAACAATTAGGTATATTAGTATTATTTTATCTGTGGTATATTATAAATGAAAAATCTTACTAAAAGTTAAAGGCTCCGGCAGGATTAACAATTAATTAAATATGCCATAACGGAGGCCTTTAGGTGGTCTAAAAACTCCCGTCACCAGGGGCTGGATTGTGCAACTTGTCTCGGATTGTATCAAAGCAAAAATCACAGTAAATCGCTTAAATAACTGTCGGATTTAACGCTGATTAAGTAAATTTGTGAGTAACTTACTTAATTACTGTCATATTTGATAGTTGTCTTCGCGATTTACTGTGATTATGCTTTGATACAACTTGGATACAATCGAGACGAGTGTACACAATCAGGGGGCAGAGTTGGCCACTTGCTCTAAAAGTTGGTTTGTATGTTTGGGGTAATCTCCGAAACTACTCATCCCATTTCAAAAGTTCTTTCACCGATGTGTAGCACCAAAGACGATTAATATCTAGAAGACAGACAAAGGCCATACACAAAATCGTAACCCTGATCCCGCAGTACCAGATAGCCTGGAAACTTTAAAAAATCAATTTTATCCAAGAAATTTCAATACTTAATAGTAGGTAGCAACAATATTCAATATAAAAAAAATTTTTTAGGTAATTTTAACTAGAAAGTAATTGAAATTTCTTGGATAAAATTGATAATTTAAAGTTTCCAGGCTATCTGGTACGGGTTACGATTTTGTGTATGGCCTTTGTCTGTCTTCTAGATATTAATCGTCTTTGGTACCACGTGAGCGAAACCGCGGGCGAGTAAGCTAGTTCACAATAAAATTCTACTCACCCTTCACAAGTGGCGGCTTCCTTCGGGCTGCAAGTATCGAAGAAGTGCGGTCGAGGCGAGCCTACGATCACCTTCAAACCTTCCACCACTATGAGGTTGATCAGCATTCCAAATAGGTACTCCTTGTACCAATGCAATGCTGCTGACTTGCTTGTCTTGCTGTGGTATGTACGTTCTACAAGTAACATCTGAAAGGAAATAGATAAATTGTTTTTTGTTTACTTTTAAGCAAAGACGATTAATATCTAGAAGACAGACAAAGGCCATACACAAAATCGTAACCCGATCCCGCAGTACCAGATTGCCTGAAAACTTTAAAACATCAATTTTATCCAAGAAATTTCAATACTTAGTAGTAGGTAGCAACAATATTCAATATTTAAACATTTTTAACTAGAAAGTAATTGAAATTTCTTGGATAAAATTGATGTTTTAGAGTTTTCAGGCTATTTTTTAGGGTTACGATTTTGTGTATGGCCTTTGTCTGTCTTCTAGATATTAATCGTCTTTGGTAGTAGGTAGCAACAATATTCAATATTTAAACATGTTTAACTAGAAAGTAATTGAAATTTCTTGGATAAAATTGATGTTTTAGAGTTTTCAGGCTATTTTTTAGGGTTACGATTTTGTG
This sequence comes from Xanthorhoe designata, assembly GCA_963582015.1. Classification (NCBI taxonomy): domain Eukaryota; kingdom Metazoa; phylum Arthropoda; class Insecta; order Lepidoptera; family Geometridae; genus Xanthorhoe; species Xanthorhoe designata. The sequence continues at coordinate 8,984,984 of OY757049.1, forward strand.
TATGGCCTTTGTCTGTCTTCTAGATATTAATCGTCTTTGCTTTTAAGATCTCCGAGAAATTCTAAATTTTGTTGTGACATTCGTAAGAGTTAATTTTGTATGGATTTATGTGTTACCTACTATTGCATGCTGAAAAGCTGACTATGGTTGATCTGTATGTTTTTTTATTAATTTTACATGTCGACTTTTGTTGTAGGTACCCATTTTCGCAATAAATGAATTATGAATGATTAAAACAGAGTTTGGTGGCCACCAAGTGCAACTTCGCTGCTCTTAAACTATACAAAATGAAACTATTATGGAGGCATAAAAAAAAGACGTGTGCCACTCGGAGACTGCCGCGGTAAAGCTATTGCATAGCATTTTTTCAGAGTAGGGGTGTTAGGTTATTTTCGTTACGGAATTTCTGGATTCGGTCTCCACGCTCCAGGCCCGCGATAGAAGCTATGCAATAGCTTAAAAAGCTTATGATAGGTTTCACAAACTTAACATTCAGTTCTTTAAAATTCCTTTGTTCAACGTAATAATAAAATAAAATAGGCAGTGGCGCTAGTTTCACCCATACAGGCACCTTAACGTGACGTGTAAGTAAATTAGGTAATTAGCAAACAATACAAATTACAATGACTTAAAGCAAAGATAAAACGAAATCACTGATAATAAACCATCTCAGACAATTCAATCAGATAATACACAATCTTTTTTCATAATAATGTAGCGTGACTTACAGTATTGTACCTTGAATAATAAAACAGATTACATTTATTTTTAAACCAAGTCATAAGGTTAATTCTAAAGGCCTATGTTCACTATACCTACCATCTTAAACTTCACCTGAACAAGCAAAAAAATTGTATTTGTTTTACCTAAAATTGTATTTCTTGTTTTTATTTATTGTTCACTAAAATCAAATGTTTGTAACATTTTTCTTCTTCAGCGCTGGCCAGTTTTATTGTTTTTATATGGTTTGCTAAGTTGAATAATATTGTTAAACGGGACATCAGCTTCTCGTCAGTTTCATAATTTAATACAAAATAAGTAAAATAACGTATGCAATGTAATGACAGGATTTAGATTTTAATATTTTTTTTGGATACATACTTTTTGTATTTGGTTCATAGTATGTGTTGTGCACATGGGTTATGTTGGAACCAAAATAGACTGTTGCTTCCAACACTCCAATGTGGGGATTGATCTTGGATAGTTATTGGACACAAACGGGGCATTGCCATTGGCCAATCCATTCATAGCCAATGTTGGAACCCAGTTGAAGCCAATGTGTGGTGCCTGCATCAAGACTACATCCAGTTGAGCACTACTTGTGCTAATATGAATAAAAAATGAAATTGAAAGAGATGTACTTAACATGGTCTAGCTAGGGGCATTTAGGAGTGAAGTAAATTCTAATAATTGGTTTAAAAACTCACCACAGCTAGCGGTAATAGGAATAATGACCCAAACAGGTGCTTAGCCGTGATTGTATCTCCTGTGAACTCGTACGACAGAGCCGGGTCATTGCACTTGAAGCCGATCATGCCACCAGGGATCCATCGGGTTTCTAGTAGAATGAATGGTAATAGCCCTGGAACAATGGTATAAATCTTAAGAGATCAGCTCTTGTGGGTGTCATGATGGTATCTCCTCAATATACTTCTTTCCAATATCATGTTACTAGGAGAGTATTAGATATGAATGTGGATGGATATAGGTGTAGAGGAAGGCCAAAGAAAAGATGGATGGACTGTGTGAGGGATGACATGAGTAAGAAAGGAGTGAGTGCTGAGATGATGGCTGATAGAGGAAAATGGAAGAAGAACACAATATATTGTGCTGACCCCACATAGTGGGATAAGGGATAATAATCATCTAACTATGTAGGTAGGTCCTTAGATATATATGAAAGCCTAAATGTGTACCTAAAGATTGGTTGGGAAGTTCCTAAGCAATACTTTTATTTTTCCCAATCCCCATTCCCATTGGGAATACTTAGGTGAGTATCATTTTCAGTAATGAATTCTCATTACATATAAATTCAGACTTACCTCTATGCCAGCGGTTAGTTTTAGACCAGAGAAGCCTCACTTTATCCATCATGAATAGATTTCAGACACCGAGACCTAAAACTGAAATTTTTACGATTGTACGTTCTCTAAAAGCATAATTCGCGGGGAAGAACAAGAAGTCGTGACTCATACACTTTTGTTAATTAAACTACCTACCTATTTAATTTACTCCGCCTCTTGCGGCTATTCACTTGCGGAAATAAATCAATCAAACACTGAACCAGATATACAATAGTACTCTGTGCACTGAACTGAAATTGTATCTATGTACTTAGGTTTCACTACACTTGAGTTCTACTTCTAGATGATAGTAATCACAGTTATGGGAAACTATAATGCAAATTATTGTGTATGAAAAAGTATTATTCGTAGAAGAATTAATATTTTTCAGCAAAATCTCGATTACGTCCGGCTCGGCTGGCTGGTCGGCAGATCTTGTTGTGTTGTGTTTGACTTTGACGTTTGTTTGTATGTCTTGAATAAAATGTCATAAATTAGGGAACTGTCATTTTCAAACCGGTAGAACAGCTGTGTTTATTGCCAGTTTTCGTCCAAAAACTTGCAAACTGTCATGAACAAGCGTGTGACTCTACATCCGCTTTGCCTTTGTTTTGGCGGTTGGCGGTAACATTTGAAATGAAATACTTAAGGCTTCTGAGCTGTACGACTTCCCCATACAAACGTAATACCATAACCATTTGAAATTTGCGCATATCTTCAGCATAGTATGGTATTATTCGTATTAGGATAGCATTTATCTAGGTCTCTGCCAGAAGCTTTTTTCAAAATACTTAGCTAAAGTGAAATTAAACCGAATCGCATTTTCCATATTTTTACATCATAGAAGACATGTTTTCTTTACATTTATTTAGTATTAAACACTAGAATATTTTAAGTTTCCTTCTGTTAGAAACATAGCTTATATGGTCTAGTAACAGAAAAACAACACTGTGTGAAGAATAAAAACAATTTTCAGTCATAATTTTTGGGACTACGGGAGACAAGCAAATTTCTTGCAAAATAGCTATGACAACTAATACTAGTGCCAACTTTGAACGAAAACACGATTGTAAGAAATTTGCTTTCTTTTTTATGGCCGTTCCGTAACCCGTTCAAATAACGAAGAGCACTGGAAACTCTATAGAGCTATACTAAAGTAGGACACTCCGACATAGACGGAATATAGTAAGAACGAATGAACGAACATAAGAACGAAGAAGTACACCGTCATGAATCATTTTAATCTGTGTCAATTCAAAAACTTCACAAAGTCTTGTTTGTTTTGTACATACATTTTTGTTATAAAATCGCTAATGAGGGCAATTCGGAGTGTCGCAAAAGCTAAACTAAACTAACTAAAATTATTGCCATCCTTTTTATTCCCATCGCTATGAAAGGGACGGCAACAATTTTAGTTAGCTTAGTTTAGCTTTTGCGACACTCAGAATTGCCACTTATAGTTCACTAAATACTGTCTAAAACTTTAATTTATCTTGTAGGCTGTTATAGTGTTTGATCGTGGAAGTAAAATGACTAAAATAACATGTGAAATGTGTGGTGTAAGAAAGAACATGCCGTCTGGATGACAATAAACTTATTTTATGTCTAAATTTCCATTAGATATAGATTGGTAAGCAATTTTATGCCATTTAATATCAAAATTAAGTAAACTTATGATACAATTCGTAAAGGTTTCAGTGTTTTTTGCAAGAAAATTATCCTCATAACGCATGTAAACAATACATAGTGCTTGACACACATCAACCTAGATTTATCGATATCGATATTTGGTTTTACGAAACTGAAATGATTCGTTCTAATTAATTTGTTTGATTGCTATGTTTTGTAAAGTTTTTTTTTTGTTTAGATACATAAACCATAATTTACGCAACTTAGACATTATTTTATAGGTACCTAGTAGGTTTTGCATTATATCATGTTAATTTTTTATCAAAACATTCTGATATGGAATAGGTGTCCTAACCAGTATTCACGTGATGCTAGAACGATGAAGACTAGAATGACGTGACCGACACGATGGTCGCATCGCTTACTTACGCGATAATGGCGTAATCGCGTTCTATTAGGACGGATGCATAAGGCTCAACTCACACTAAAAGAGCGGCGAAGCGAAGCGCGGTTTCAGTGTCATATGAATTTTAACTTTATTTTCATTACCTACTATATACTTATTATCGCATGAGAAACTCGACCGAGTCCGAGACCGAGCGAATTCGAATACGCGCGCCTTCTCTGCGATAATAAGTACTTAAGTACCTATTATAGTAATGAAAATAAAGTTAAAATTCAAATGACACTGAAACCACGCTCCGCTTCGCTGCGCTTCGCCGCTCTTTTGGTGTGAGTTGAGCCTAAGTGTTTTATCATTGAAATATTATCTTTATCTTTGATGCTTTTTAATATATTAATACAACAAATTTTGTTGCAGATAACCTATAAACCTATACAAAAAAATCGAAGCAGCATGGCGAAGCATAAACAAAAGCTTGATGATCATCGTCACTATAATGAAAGTACCTGGATGACAATCATTGCCTGAAAACACGGATAAAACGTCGTTTTCTAAAAATGAATCCTAGCTATATCGATTTATCGCCACCGAAATAACTTATGTTCAAATAAATTAATAGATAAATTTCATTCTTTTATTTGTAAGAAATACAAAAAATCATGAATAAGAATTATGGAATCCAGAAATCCCACCTAGAGCCGATATCGATAAATTATCGATAGTCACTAAGGTACATCTCTAGTTATAATTCTTTGTTTTTACTATGTTGGCAGTATGGCGTAGTTTGGTTTTGTAACGTTGAAAGCAAATTCCTTTTTTTCATAGATCTTTTTTTTATATGGCAGTTCCGTCTCTTACTATTACACGCTCTTTAGAACGCGCGTCACATTGACTTTGCCGAGCCACGTCACCGAACTCTTAACAAGTTATTATTAATATTATACTTGCAATTTAAGTTTGATCAAGACTTTATTAATATAATGCGGAAGACACATTCATAAAAAGATCATCAATTTTAGATCATTTGAAGATATTATCTAAGCTAAGGGGATAGTCGGAAGTAGGTTCATAAAAGAGCATAGGTAGCTAAGTAGGTGGTAGGTAGGTACATATTAAAATAACTTTACCTCTGATATCTTCAAAATGATCTAGGTTCCTACTCAACATGGGGTTGCTAACAACCTATATTGAGTGAAACTAAAGTACCTACCTACCTACGAAACAATGGTTCTACAGTTCTACTATCATTTTATTGCATCGTGTGTGGCCACTAGGTACTAAGGAAACTTTTAATTCTAAGTCGGGATGTTGGCCAACCGCATCTTGTAATCATCGGTAATTTACAGCCACGAATAGATAAAAAATAGTCTACTTTTGGATTAGTATTAATGAGCATGAATGCCGTGGGTGTTTTGATAACAGTTTTTATGGCAGTTTCGTGATGGGATTTGCTTATCATGGCAGAACTGGTTGCTATTAGGGAAGATGAGGGGACCTACTACGACTATGGGCTTAACTGTAGGTGCGACTAATCCCAAGATTACGAAATTGATTAGCATTAAACTTATATTATTTAAAGAAGTCTCTAAAAGCTTGTACACATTCCGTGTAGGCGAAGCTACCAAGAGGAAAATTTTTACTGTGAAAATTGCTATAGGTAGGTAAGTAGGTAGGTAGGTACCCTTTTAGCGACGGAAGGTAAATGAAAGTGCGATATGGCTTTATTGGTATGAAGATTACTACCAGTTTTGGAGAAAAACCTCGATAATTGCCTTTATTAGTTTGTTTGGTCTTTAGTTAACGTAGAGATAAAGGTGTGTCAGTCAGTCAACGGACCTAAGAAACTAAACTAAACTAATTTACCTAACAACACTAGAATTGATGCCATCTTTTTTATTTTGATCGTTAGGAAAGGGACAATAACATTATTTTATTGCTGTCAAATTACCTAGTTTAGTTTAGTTTTGGCGACATCTGAATTGACACTATCATCATCTTGGAAAGTTAAGATGGAGGATAACTCAAAATCTGGTCTTGGTTGGAGTGTCATGTCAGCGTCAACAAAATAAAAAACATCCTCTGAGTTTTACCTACGGTAACTCTCTCTACTTATAACAAACAAACCTTTACAAAGAGCACGATTAGCGGTGAAACCGTCTTGTCTGTTTGTATAACTGTGTCGACTCGTGTGTGGACGTTGACAGATTAGGGCCGTGTTCATCAACAGGTACCTCTAGGTAGGTACTTGGTTACCAACCAAAGGTTACTGGATCTAATGAAGTGGGTGGTAGAGAATCAGTAACGTGTCTGTTACGCTTTCACGCATAAACCACTGAACCAATTTTGATGAAATTTGGTACAAAGATAGACCAGACCTTGGGAGAGGACATAGGCTACATTTATAGGGTCTTACGCGTGGGAAGCCACGGGGAGCTGCTAGTAGGTAATAAATATGTAAGTAGACATACACAGACTTTCAAACATTTTTTTAAAGGTTGGTTTATTTGGTTCTGATTTTCCTATTCCCTATAGGTATTCCCTATACCTATTCAACTATTGGTGTAACTGAGTCAATTCGTAGGTACCTACTGGATACGTTGACAGACCAACAACACGCGTTGTTCAAGAAATAAAACTGCAGGTAAATAACCTTGGTGGCGGGCGAACGAGTGGTGGTCTAGAGACGAAATATAAATATCCGTCTCAATTACAATAACAAAAGATCTAGGTATTAATGATCTAGGTAATTACCTTAATACAATAATAATAAATTCAAAAAAATATTCCTACGATAGTCTTTCTTAAACTTTCGCGATCACAATTCATACTTTTAAATAGAAATTTACACGAACTGAGTTCGCCCGCGACCACGGTTGTTGCAACACAGCCGAAACGTCAGGAAATAATAAAAGGTAAATTACGCGATAAAATCCTGTAAATTTCTATTTAAAAGTATAATATTCCTACGATAAAATTTTGAAAGCTCTAAAGTGCTTTTGTACTAAACTGTACCCAAGCTCTAACACAGTTGAAATTATTTTTTTACTATCTCTCAGTTTACACGCGATTGCTTAAAATCTGCATTATCCCACGTAAGTGTTTATTTAGTTAACTTGCTTAGCTGGAGTCCAAAATTACTTTTGGCATTTTATAGGCAAAGATGATCATGCTATCCATCGGGATTGTGAGCCAGTAAGAGATTTGTTATCGCTAATCAGTAGCATTGCTCGACATTAATAGGTACCTACCTACTTACCTAAATCTTCATCTTCCATCTTTATCTTATTTGTCTCTCAAATTCAAAATTTACCATTGTGGAAATGACACAAACTATCGAACAATGTAGTAAAAACTAGGAAGATTGAATTATTTGATCCTAGAGTTAAATGTTTTTAAAAAGCTTAGATTCTGCGCGGCGCGTAGCACTTGCTACGAAATAATAACATTTATCGCTAGCACTGGTAGCGTAGCTTGCAGTATTTAATAAGCTTTAGCTACCTTAGAAAGTAATATTAATTGGCTATAATTTTTTAAATTTTAAATGAACTCCGCTTACTTTCAACTGCAGTTAATTTAAACACCTCAGGATTATTGGTAGTGTTCATTATCGATAAAACACTTGGATAAGATGCCTTTAATGAAAGTTTATAGGTACCTACCTAAGTACTTTCACTTCACGGATAAAGGTAGTATTTAAATAGATACCTATATTATGTACCCTACCTACTTATTTCAGGTAAATTTCGTCTAAGTTTAATAATATCCTTTTATGATAAAATTTTCACAAACTGAACATTCAGTTTTTTTAAATTCCTACGTAATAATAAAATAAAATGGCGGCGGCGCGGCGCTAGTTTGATGCATAGGTAGGTACCTACAGACCTTATGAAATTATTAATAATTATTAGTTTTATTGCTTTTCTTTATCAATTTCAATGTTCTGTTTGTTGAGTTACGGAGGTAGGAATGTAGGTAAGTAAGTACTTGATTTAACCAAGGGCCCTGTTGTGTTGTTGTAAAATCGATGGTAGGTAAATGTCGTTTTCATTAGATACGAATGAATAACTGTTATTGGCACCACGCACGCGCTGTTTGGGATTGCGTTTAGTTCATGATTGTGGTTTAGGTACTTTATAGGATGTGATGTCACTTATTTTTTTAAACAAATAGGTAGGTACCTACAAAAATTAGGAGTGTTTTAAGTTTGTAGGCTGGGTATGTATTTGTGCATTTTCTGAGGCAACGAAGTTCCTGAGAATAGGTAGGTACCTATAGCAATTAAGATTTTTATTTACCTACCTGCAATGTCTTCAATCATAATAAAGTCAAGTACCTACCTACCTACATTAAGCTCAGCCGTTTTGAACATCATCCTTTTGCTAAATAATTAATGATATTTTGTAATACCTAACCTATCACGTTACAGGACTTGGCTGTTCACATGACTGAACGTCCAAATGGCTCAATCACCATGTGCAAAATAGTACGAGAGCCAAAATGCACAAAAGGCATAAAATATGCTTGTTTGAAAGAACTATTGTTATAATGCATTATAGTCAAATAGTAAATTTGTCAGAACGAGCTAGTATCTAAATGTACTAACTGTTACAAAGTGCATAATGTTAAAACGATCGAGTGTCAGAATGTTTAAAATTCATAACGACATCATTGTTATGACGAATGAGTGCCAAAATGTACGCGGTTTGTATCAATGTCATAATGACCAATACTAATTATGTATTGTTTGTTAGCATAGAGTTTCCATAAATATACATTAAAAACTCTTTCAAGTACAGCTTACAATTATTCCTATACCTACCGAACTCTTGAAATCGAATGAATAACAAAAGAATAGAAATTTTTCTGGCATTTGGTTGTCAGATAGGTAATTTGCTCCATCCACTCCAGACTTCTGTGCGTAGATCTCAGCGTAGATGAAGAATTATCTATTTTATCAAAATGGAAAAACAATCACAAGAGCAATTTTTGTTCAGTACAAATCAAAAAGGCAACGAGACATTACTATACGGTATATACAGATATAATTTGGGAGTAACAAATAAAAGTGGTACTAGTCTTTGGAAGTGCATATAAATAGGATATCATGTGCTGCGTCTATAACATTGGATATTACTAAAACAAACATATTACGTAGAAATGAGCATACATGTAATCCGCCATCTTCAAAAAATAAAATTCACCTTGCAACTCGACTGTGTAAAAAAAAAGTATGTGAAAATTATAAACCTGTTCAAGAAATATTTGAAGAATGCTTTGTTCCTCAAAATGAAGAATCTGATTCTGCTGATTCGGTGACGATGCCAAAATTTGAAAATAAAAAACGGGCGCTGTATCGTGCAAGAAAAACATACTTGGAAGTAAGTAACAAAATCTTCATTTTCTACTCTAGAAGAAGTGGAATTACCGAAGATTTTAAAGGAAAACTTTTTAGTGTGGGAAGATGGGACGAGTGAAAAAATTTTATTATTTTCTACGAATTTTATACACAAGTATATTTATGGTAAAGACGATGATAAAATGTGGTTGGGAGATGGTACATTTGAAGCAGCTCCGGTGCCTTGGGAGCAATTGTTTACTATACATTTGGATGTAAACAGTACAGAAGAGAGAACCAATATTGTACCAGTGATGTATGCTTTGATGCCTAACAAAAAAACTCAAACTTACACACGTTTATTTTCATACATCAAGAATGAATTGAAAATTGTCATTAAAAATTATAAATCTGATTTTGAAAAGGCACAAATGAATGCAGTAAAAGAAGTTTATCCAGAGTGTGACTTGAGTGGATGTTTCTATCACTTTAATAAAGCTATATGGCGTAAAGCAGATGCATTAAAACTTCAACAGACTAAAGACGGGCGAAAACTTGCAGAGCTAGCATCATATATACCACTTTTGCCCGAACACTTACTAAATATTGGATGGACAGAAATTTTAAATAGCATTTCAGAGAAAACTGACGAAATGGAAAAATTTGAAACATATTTTGTCAAGCAGTGGCTGTCGAAAAATAATATTGGTCAAATTAGCTGTGCTTATCAACGCCACCGAACAAATAATAGTTTAGAAGGGTGGCACAATCGGCTCATAAAGAGGCTGCGATGCAAAACAAATTTATTTACATTTGTTCATTTATTGCGCAAGGAAGCAAAATATCAGGAAACAAAAATTAAGAATACACTATTTGACAATATCAAACGAAGGAAGTGCGATATTATTTTTGATCGGAAGATGAAATATTTCTTAACCCAACTGGAGAATCAAGAAATCAATCCGCTCAATTATTTAAAACTCATTGCAAAGCTAAAACGCGATGAAAAGCAATACAACAACTAAGCCTGCAAGCCTAACCAGTAGTAAAAGAGTAACCATTGAAGTTTTTTAGTTAATTTAGAATAGAATACCTACTAGAATAAAAATAAATAAATACTTTGTATGAGAACCTTTCGTATGTGTTATTTTATTTACCTATTTACCATTCAAAACAAACTTTATACTCGTACTCTCAGTAGCTGCAAAAATTGATGTTTTAGAGCTTTCAGGCTATTTTTTAGGGTTACGATTTTGTGTATGGCCTTTGTCTGTCTTCTAGATATTAATCGTCTTTGGTAGCTGTTATGTCAGTCAATTTCTCCCTTTATCTAAGAATACTAGCTGCGCCCCGTAGTGCTACTCGCGGTGAATAGAATCCCATCCTGTTGCCATGGTATATATATACCTAAGCTCAAGCCAGTGAGCATGAAAGAGTAACAAACACACTTACACACAAACTTTCACCTTTAAGTATAATATTAGTGTGAAGTGTGAACAATATTATAATTATAATACATGGCAACCTATATTTGCCATTGTAAGATTTAGTTTTATATTCAATGACATGATTTGTCACTAAAATATTGTAACATTTAAATATTTAATCCCTGACACGACTTGACATTAGTACATTGTAAAATGTTTACATTCTGGCAAAAGCATAATGATACATTAATACAATGTGAACTTTTATCATTTTCACTTCACTTCACTTCTTATATTTGGCTTTCGCACGGCTTGTGCCACGCATTTAGCCACTACCATGTGTTTAAATTTTTAGTTAGTTTAGTCAAGGTCAAGTCAAAGTCATAGTCAGCGTCAGTAAAGATGTGGGTTCTTTACTGCAGCTTTTTACATGGACTTCTTGAGAGAACTCGAAATGCAATGATATACAGTTTTGTTTCATTTGCCTACATTTATGTACGTTCACGAACACTTAACAGTTAATAATCCACCATTATTACATATTAACATTCGCCAAAACACAAATTTCGGAAAATAAAACAAAAGAGACAACATGCCATCTTGAATTCCCGTCAAAAAGCCTTTATCATTTTGTCACTGCAACTTTATAACCAATAGACTTTGTACATTTTGACATCTATATATTCAAACCATTTGGACGTTCAGTCATGTGAACAGCCAAGTCCTGTAACCCTGCAGAATACCTACGTAAGAATCGAAAAGGGCATATCGTCAGAACTTTCTTACTAGAAGTGTTAATTCAATTAAAATCCCACGATTTATTGCCCTAGCATGCAAATGTATGGAAATATGATTAAAACTGAATTATGAAAATTTACAACGGTTTATCAACATTTGTGTGTTAATTAAACCTTGATTATGACTACTTACTGTAAGTTTTGGAAAAGTCAAGGTAGGTATAGGTACTTACCTATACCTACCTACTTAGCTTGAATTCAAATTTTGTAAAAAGACAAAAAATGGGATGAGACGTCCTCTAGATATCTATTTTAAAGGTATGTTCCGTATTCATTACCTAGATATGAATCTAGATATTTTAAGGGCCCTGAATTCTAAGGGGATAGGTAGGTAGGTAGTACTAGTATTCTTTTATCTGTGTAGGTAGTAAGTTATGTAAGTACTCACACATACATTTACATTATGTAACTAGCGATTGGATAGTAGAAGTATCAAGTATTTTTTAGGTATTTCAAATTCCTATCACTATAATCGAGGTAAGTATCTCATTCGAGCTCAAGCACGTGATCCATTAATACCAAAGACGATTAATATATAGAAGACAGACAAAGGCCATAGGTACACAAAATCGTAATCCTGATCCCGCAGTACCAGATAGCCTGGAAACTTTAAAACATCAATTTTATCCAAGAAATTTCAATACTTAGTAGTAGGTAGCAACAATATTCAATATAAAAAAAATTTTAGGTCATTTTAACTAGAAAGTAATTGTAATTTCTTGGATAAAATTGATGTTTTAAAGTTTCCAGGCTATCTGGTACTGCGGAATAGGGTTACGATTTTGTGTATGGCCTTTGTCTGTCTTCTAGATATTAATCATCTTTGATTAATTCCTACCAACCAACCATACTTAATATTTCAATTCAAAAGTCGTAGATAGTACCTACCTACCTACGCTCACATCAGAAATGGCTACTAGAATTAATTTATTCATTCAAAATAAACTTGCACAAAGCCTTTAGCCAAGGTTCTCGCATCAGAATTTATGGTTCCCATTGTTGGTCGCCGCAGCGGTTTTTTAGTTCTATTTCAACTGCATTGAGGAAAAGTGTGGGCTAGCCGTTAAATAAATAAAAAATAGAGGGCTCACTGTATTCAATGGTACGGTAGAATAAAATATCTAGGTAGGTACCTACTTTAACTTTAAGCACTCAAGATAGCTACCTATTAAATAGGTATATTCAATGGTAGGTAGGTACGGTAGAATAAAACATCTACTTTAACTTTAAGCTCTCAAGATAGGTAGGTAGGTACCTATTAAATATAATTTTTATTTCGACTTGACAGACAGAACTCACAATAATTCAACTCTACCATCGCAAACTCAAGACATTTATCGTCGCTGTCATTGCAAAAAGTCGTATGTAAAAAAAGCTGGTTTTCAGGAGACACAAAAAACTGTTTTTTATTGAGTGTGGGCAATTATTCTGTTATGTTTAAATGTAAGAAAATTTAATTTTAAGTCTTCTATTTATATGCAAAGCTTTCATAACTAGATTCCAGCCAGAAAACGGTTTTCTGAAGCCATACGTCCTATTGATGATATTTTTTTTACAAAAATATCAAGCATACGACATTTTGAGTTTAGTTACGACTTTTTGATTTTAAATTTCTAACATAGGATATTTTGATCTGGAAAACACCTCATTAGTTAAAATCACAATTTAATATATTTATTAAAAAAACTACTTCTCAGGTAAGGTGCCTTACTTTTATCAAAGTTTTATCATAGATCAACAAAAAAATCTATTCTCTATCTATTTCTCTTGTCTCTTCTCTATTTATTATTTAAGCTAACCAAATTCAATAAAGATATAAAAAATAAGGACGAATATTACAAAAGTATTCTTTTTAACACATTGCAATCAAAATCAACTACAAAGAATCTAACAATAATTAGCAGGTATACTAGGCACTTGCATCAATTTAGCCCATAAACCAGTCTATTTAACATCATTATAAGTTGATCTTCTAAAATCAACGTTGTACCTAGGTATTTAAAAGTTTTTTTTATATTCTAGGTACTCAGTTAGGTAGGTATGTCAATTTTACGCCAGCATACTTAAAAGTATACCTACCTACAACTAATAGAAAAAAACAAAGTTCTTGGTACTAAGGTATTGCTTAAATAATTATTTATAACGCTTGAAACATTCACACTAATTAACAGTCGAAAAAATAAGCCTAAGCCATCAACTAAGTTTTGATGTGGTGGCTATCCTTGACATTCATGAGGCAAGGAATCATAATAAGGATGGTAGTAATTTTCGTGACTTAAAACCTTGGTCTTGCAGATCCTGAAACTTTCTGAGAGTTATTTTTCTTTTTGAATTGTATAATGGAGGTAATGTAATGTTGGGATATGGCATTTTGTTTCTACGTGGTAACAAGGTCCAATCATCCATTGTAGGTACAACAATTTATATTCAATAGTGCCATTTGGATTATACTTCAAGCAGCGAATATCGGTGTCAACGTTATCACCAGTTCGATTGCCAGGTCGTATAGGTACTTGAATAGTATTTTATCTTTGAGAAATCCCTAAAAAAGTTATGATTTAGACTGCGTAGGTACTTTATAGGGAGTTGGATTCGTTCTAGCCGATCGTATTATATCCACGTATTTAGCAGGCACGTTGTTGTCCTTGTTGTTCTTTTTTCTTTCGATCACACTATGTTCAGAATCTACTTCCATAAAAGGATGACCATGCTCCAAATATTTTTGCTCTATGACTAAATTTAATTCAACAGCACAAATTCAAAATTGCATTAGCAACCGTTTAATTCCGATTTAGATAACAACAACCATCTGACCTTATGGTCCCGTACTGTAAGCTGTTCATAGGTTTATTTTATTGCATAGGTAATAGGTATACCTAACTAATGACGAGTCGAAATTTATTTGGCATTTAAATCAATTATTTATTTATTTATTTATTCAATTTAATATTTAGGTATTGCCTAAGTCTGATAGACTCTGCTCTGTAGATAGCTACGCTATACGCTTTCAATATCGTTAGTATCGATCCGGGATTTAGCAATCGCTCTCATGAGCTCCTCTGCTATATCTTTTAATTTTTGTTTAGTAGATGCCTGAAATAATTAGGTACCGTACGTTGATTACAATAGTACATAAACCACCATTTTTAATACAATTTTAACAGTACCCTGCTAAGAGAATGTATTGTTAAAAAGTCGTATAAGTAGTATAAAAACGCACAAAATAACTGACAATTTTAAAAAGTGGGTAGTCAAGAAGTCGTATGGATAACATAAGACATTTTGACTAATGCGTATGAAATACAACCTTTTGACATACGTAATAAAGTCTTATATCGTAGAACACAACAGTCTATGATATTTTGTAGGTAGATGCATTACGTTCCATACTACGCATACAGCGAATAAAAAATAAACGAAAAAAAATACATACGACTTTTTGCAATGACAGCTATCTATCTAGCCCTATTTTATTTAGGTGCAACGTGGGTAGGTATGGATTTCATTATTAGGGTAAATTATAGACAATTGGTGTTAATTATTCAGATATCGCAAAAAACTAAACTAAACTGATTTGACAGCAATAAATTTGATGCCATTCTTTTTTCGATCGGTATGAAACATTTTTAGTGCCGTCAAATTAGTTTAATTTAGTTTCATTATAACAAAAAAGTGTTTTTTTTTATCATTTAACTTCAAAAACTCAAGAATACACATAATTCAAATTTACATACCTAGGTATATTATTATAAAAAACCCTAAGTATGACTTTATGCTCTTAATATTTTCTTTAAATTTGTATGACTCTTGTTAGATAAAATACGGTTGTGGAGAAAAATATCCTACAAAGTTGACAAATGCGGGTGTGGTCAGTGTTCTACAATTTTGTGGTTTTGGTCACAATTGAAGTTGTCATCTAGGTATAACACATTTCCGGCCCAGCTACCACAAACGTCTTCGAAGGAGAGGATCGTGGCCCACCGTTCGCAACTACTGCGGCAGTGAACGCCTTAGTGTGTTATAATGCTTTAATTAATGGAACATGCATGTTTATGATAGTAGAATTCCCGCGGGCTACCACACAACTCAGAACAAACCTATATTTGGATGTTGAAAGTATTTGTAAACTCAGGAGGGCCGGCTTACATCAGGATTCATTCAGGTGGCGTGGTTGTGCAGATTGGGAGTTGGATAAATTAAATGTCTTCTTCTTGACAACCATTATTTTAATCTTCCAGCAAGTAATTACAATTTTCATAAAATCAAGACACCACAACTTGTATCACATTATGAAGACTGGTTATTAATATCTTCTAAGTTCAGATAAGATTTGATTCAGGCAGTAAATAGCGATTTGTCGCAAAGCGAGGTGCGCTGGCGGCCATCGTTCAAGAAGTGTTCCCTCTTGAACTCCGCCGCCCCGCTCCCATCGGCACGACACTTCGCTAGAGCAACCTTAACCTCTTTGGTGCTCTCGTCCACAGACTTCTTCTCGTGTCGATACTTCAACTTCCTCGTAGACAGGACAATCAATGCCCTTGACATTGACAATTCAACCACGCGCCGACACGGCCAGACTGACAAACCGACCGTCCTCGGGCGTTATAGCATTTCTGAAACAAACATGTCCAATCACTAGGACATCCGCTCGTCCATCCTACAATCCACTGACAGGACTTCATTCTAGGAACATAAATTGCCAGAGTGGCATCAATCAAACACAAAATCACTCACATCAATATCATCATGATTGCCGTGAGTGGCATCAAACACAAAAGCATTCAAATCAAGACTTATGATTGCCGTGAGTGGCATCAAACACAAAATCATTCACATCAATACCACCATGATTGCCGCTTAATCAGGATAAGTGAATTCTTCTAACCGCCGCGCCGCCAGCAGGTACCAATCTGACCTGATAAAACTTTTCCGCCGTCCCATCCCATCTACAAACCGCATCATCTGGATCGGACAAGCGCATCCCCTCCACCCAGCCTGAGAGCAAGCTGGTCGGGATAACCATCTCTTTTGTATGAGTGCATCCCCTCCACCCAGAATGAGAACAGGCTGGTCGGGATAACAGCTTCCGACCAGGATAAACACATCTGGACCGGACAAGCGCATCCCCTCCACCCAACCTGAGAGCAAGCTGGTCGGGATAACCATCTCTTTTGTATGAGTGCATCCCCTCCACCCAGAATGAGAACAGGCTGGTCGGGATAACAGCTTCCGACCAGGATAAACACATCTGGACCGGACAAGCGCATCCCCTCCACCCAACCTGAGAGCAAGCTGGTCGGGATAACCATCTCTTTTGTATGAGTGCATCCCCTCCACCCAGAATGAGAACAGGCTGGTCGGGATAACAGCTTCCGACCAGGATAAACACATCTGGACCGGACAAGCGCATCCCCTCCACCCAACCTGAGAGCAAGCTGGTCGGGATAACGATCTCTTTTGTATGAGTGCATCCCCTCCACCCAGAATGAGAACAGGCTGGTCGGGATAACAGCTTCCGACCAGGATAAACACATCTGGACCGGACAAGCGCATCCCCTCCACCCAACCTGAGAGCAAGCTGGTCGGGATAACCATCTCTTTTGTATGAGTGCATCCCCTCCACCCAGAATGAGAACAGGCTGGTCGGGATAACAGCTTCCGACCAGGATAAACACATCTGGACCGGACAAGCGCATCCCCTCCACCCAACCTGAGAGCAAGCTGGTCGGGATAACAGTCTCTTTTGTATGAGTGCATCCCCTCCACCCAGAATGAGCACAGGCTGGTCGGGATAACAGCTTCCGACCAGGATAGAGCATGGGTGGGACCTTTACTTCTGGACTTGACTATCGAAATCAAACAGCAAACACGGGTGTCTCCATCATGTCCAGGATCAACATCTCAATATGCCAGCTTAGCAAACAATGCATAACATAAAATATCCAGCTAGCATTTCTCTAGACTAGTGAAATCAAACAGTGACATCCTATCCAGGATAGGATCATCATTTAAACATCTCAGCATAACCAACACAATCATGTATGACATAAAATATTCTGATAACATTTCTCGGATTGCGAAGTATCTTGTTCATCATAAATTACAATAAAACTTTGTATAGGTACCTCATGCATGTCTCATTATGAAAGTATATACTTAGGGTGTACCTATAACCACCAGAGAGCACAGTCCAGTTGTCAAAAGAAGTGATCACCAATCAATAATAATTGTCTCCAATAGGTACTAAGATTACTTCGTCAAATTGTCTCTTATAGTTTGTCGTCGTAAATCAATAATGAACGTCTCGCTCGATATACCAAGGTTACTTTCGTCTACGCCACACACAATGTCGTCAGTGTATAAACGTCTCTATAAACCAAGGTTACTTCGTCAAAATCATAATATCGCCGACTCGGCCTCATCATTTACAAAATGTCGTTTCAAGCAGACTGTGATTCGTATCGTCAGCATTGACGATTAAGGAGCCCCACATTGTTAGATTGCCTCTCCACTGGAGTCTTACTATTTAGATTCACCTACGAGGCTGGACCACCGAAAAGAAAACCAGACCTATGTCTATATGGTCCTTCATCCTTCATGGATCTTTAGACCTAGAACCATGATTAGGTAGGTACCTAGAATCACCTAGCTCTTCATAAAATAGATTTTCTTATTTGGGTAAAAGAGAAGGATTCGATGTATGATCACTCTTCGCGGTAGTATCTCACACTAACTTTTGGTAAGAACTATCTAAATCTCTTTATTTTACCTATTCCAGACAATTTTTATCGTTAGTACGTAACGATGATTGCAACACTAATGCATCACTATTAGCAAAGAATATTCTTACAGAAATCTCAAGAAAATATCAGGCCAACTTTTGAAATCAATGATATTGCTTATAAAGTTTATCTAAAACCATATCGCAGCAGAGGTGAATATTAGACGATAAAAGTAGTTAAAAGCAAGTACAAATATAAGCTATTAACAGTGAGGGAGATCTCAGTTTAGGACAAACTACATACAAGTCATTATGAGTGTTCTTTAATCAGAGTTCAATTTAGGAGCGTGGAACCAGTGGTTGACCAATAAACCATATTGTTTTGTACGATAGGTACCTACTCCTGATTAGAGTCCTTGATTTCCTTATGCATGAGATTCTGCCCAAGTGAATGAAGGAGTAGAGTGCTATTCCTAAAATCGTATGTTTGATATAACTCTAGCAAACCAATTGTAGTGTTCGTGTCATAACTGTCAGATCGGTCATTTAATGGTTGCCTAGCAACAAATAAACTGAAGAATAACTCACACACATAAAAACAGAAGAACTAAAGAATTTTCAATTATTCTTCAATTATTATTACTCGACTCGACTGGAAGGAAAACCTAAGTTTCTACATACATTTCATCAATGATATCCTGTAGTATCCTATATTTTACCGTTGCGAATATTTATAATCAGTAGGATCCCTTAAACTGGACTTTAGTATCAATAATAAGACCTTATATAATAATCAGAATGAAGATTTGACAATTCGCGAATAGGACTAAACATGGGACACAATCGGTAGAATAAGAGATTTTTAACGTCTTGCTTGCTACGTACAACTTCATAGTTCAAAGGAATGTTCGAAGACTTCGAAGCCTACATAACAATCGGTTGTTCTTTCGTATAGGCTAGCTAACAAAACTAATGTGCTTCTATCATGGCTTATAGACTCAGGACTTTCAATTCCCATGTATGTCCACCAGGAAGGGCTTCAGGGTTCTCTTGAATTGAAGCCCTACTTCGGAGACGAGAATAAACTACTCTTGTGTCTTCCGTCCGAGGTCACACAAAACACAACCCATCGATTGTTCATTTGATTGATAACATTTGATTGATAACAACAGCAACACTAACGGTCACTAGAGGTGGTCGTTAATCAATAAACTGCTTTTTAATCCTGTTGACCATTAACGAAAAGCTGTTACGTTAAATTAATTTCAAAACCGTCAATGACACACCTCTAACGGTCACCCATCCTAATTGAATAAAACTGCACATCAAATAGAATAAAAGCACTACGTTTACTGCTCATCACAGCAGTCAGCAGCACGAACGATGCATTCTCACTCTTTCAATATCATCCATTCAAGCGAACTACAAAAGCACACTGTGCACAGCGCTTAGCGCAGCAGCGAGCGACCACTCGCTACACTGTCATCTCTTCAAGACTAGTAATGATAGCAAAGTCGTCAGCACTCAGGATTACAAAAAGAAAGTCATTTCTAACGTCATGTTTTCGTCAGCGCGATCTAGAAATTGGTCATTTTTAGTAACACCATCTAGTTATTAATTCAGTTACTATCTTACGTCAATGCCATTGTTCTACCAAAAACGAGTCCTGAAAAAGTTCGTCATAGCTGGGAAGAAACTTCCTCAAATTACCTAATAAGTAGCACATCAAGCAGATTCTGAACCTCACCTTTAACCATCAGCCTTTCTACCAGTGCTTATACAATATTGCACGACGCGACTGTGCAATATTGTAAGAGTCTACGAAGTATTATAAATTGACTTTTATAGATTCAAAATAGTCAAAAATAGATTCACAATTCTCAATAGTCTGGTCTGTTAAACTTTCAGTCATGAAAACTACTTACGTTTTCTTTCATTCGAACTTACAATAATCATTATCAATTTTATAAACAGTACTGGTAGCTTTGTCACAAAAGCTTTCTTTACAAGAGAACAAGATGATTCACAATCAAACAAAACCAAAAACTGGCTCACCGGATTATATCCACTCCTGGCGGTGCTCATACTGATCAACCTCTTAGATCAGTGCTCCACCACCGTCCTCCCGTCTGGACAAGTAGGCATCATGTTTCCAGGCTGACCGCATGTGTAGCGGGTGGAAATATTCTCGTTCTCCATAGTATAATATAATGAAATATGAAACATCTTCTATTAGGCTTGCAGTAGTTGCAGTCGGATCTCGTACCACAATCAACAGTAGGTAAAAGCCAGTAAATGTGTCAACTCCGCGGACTTGCTTGGCTTCTGGTTCATCATAGAAACGTTTTATTTTACCAAATATTCGGAGCGTAGCTCATTACAGCTTGTTTTGTGTAGACCAGGAACTGAATTCATGGTGTATTATGCTGTCATTCTGACACGGTACTCTAGCTGACTGATGTGACGGATCCAGATATGACCTCTTCGGTCATTGTGCAGTCCAGATATGACCTCTTCGGTCATCGTAGTAGTCTTGAAGAATTATTAGTTTTCAATCTCGCCATTACAATTTCTTTCTTCGAACTCCGTGTGATAGACTAGACAGGATCCGTGTGATAGATAGACTAGACATGCACAGGCTTTCAGTGATTCCATTGATGCAGATAATCATTTTCTTGATTAGATAGCAGACTTATCCAGATCAAACTTCAATAGCAGGGTTTGTTGGATTCAAACGTAACGAACGGTAGGTACATGGTACGCTGCTAAAAATGGCTACCATCTTACTCAACATTTCTCAGAAACCGTTAACTCCAGATGCTCCTCATTTTGCAGCACTTTCGATCCCACAACTGATGTAAACTCAGGAGGGCCGGCTTACATCAGGATTCATTCAGGTGGCGTGGTTGTGCAGATTGGGAGTTGGATAAATTAAATGTCTTCTTCTTGACAACCATTATTTTAATCTTCCAGCAAGTAATTACAATTTTCATAAAATCAAGACACCACAACTTGTATCACATTATGAAGACTGGTTATTAATATCTTCTAAGTTCAGATAAGATTTGATTCAGGCAGTAAATAGCGATTTGTCGCAAAGCGAGGTGCGCTGGCGGCCATCGTTCAAGAAGTGTTCCCTCTTGAACTCCGCCGCCCCGCTCCCATCGGCACGACACTTCGCTAGAGCAACCTTAACCTCTTTGGTGCTCTCGTCCACAGACTTCTTCTCGTGTCGATACTTCAACTTCCTCGTAGACAGGACAATCAATGCCCTTGACATTGACAATTCAACCACGCGCCGACATATTCAAAGAAAATTGTTTATTTACGACTGTCATGGATGTCTTTGTGTGTCCAAACAAATTTTATGAATCCTTTGATGGTTTTATTTTTAATTTCGATCTCTGGTTCAATTATTCACTATGCTATGATAGGAAGTTTTATATAGGTAGGTACTTAAGTAAGTATACAAGATGGAAAATTTGTAGGTAATTGCATTATTGTTATTGTATAGTATCTAGGTACTACGTACTACTATTTCCTCAAACATTGTGGTGTCCCGACGGGGCTCTAATTGTTGCGGCCAAACCTAATTTTTAAGACCTTAAGTACCAACTTGAAACAATAAATAAATGAATATGAATATGAATATGAATAAGTACCTAGGTACCTTTTAAGTGTATTTTGAATTTGTGATCCAGCTTTTACCTACGTACTACCCACTCATAATATAAGTCACGTTGCTTAGCTTGGGACTAGATGATGCAGTGTGAAATTTCCCGCGATATTTTATTTAGGTATTATTTATTAAGTAATCCTTACAAATAAGAACCGAAATCACTTGTTTAAGCTTGTAGAAAAACAAAAAGTTAATTTAATCTCATCGACAAAACAATGACTTGTGCCTACGGCTAATCACATTCTCTATTTTTTTACTGATCGTTTTAACGATAGAGCTTTATTGATACCTACTAAAAAATAAAACAATAGGAAAATGTCTATGCATTTATTCATATAGACACATTTACATCCAAACATTCACTAAAACTATTTAAATACCTATAATTTATTTACACAATTCATACAATTCAGAATTAGCCTATAAGGTATACTAAATGCATAGGAATGTCATTGATTTTTAAATAATAAATGAAAAATCTAACTAAAATTTTCGATTCTGGCGGAATTCGAAAAATAAAAAATTGTGTCTAATTTTTTTATATGAAAAATGTATAATATTTTCTTTTGAAATCTAATTCGTTTTTTAAATATTTAAAGAAAGAAAACTGTCAGTAAAGGTGGGTAAATTATTCTGTTTATTATTATTTAAATAAAATATTTTTTTAACTTACGACTAGACAG
This sequence comes from Xanthorhoe designata, assembly GCA_963582015.1. Classification (NCBI taxonomy): domain Eukaryota; kingdom Metazoa; phylum Arthropoda; class Insecta; order Lepidoptera; family Geometridae; genus Xanthorhoe; species Xanthorhoe designata. Next base: position 9,007,721 of record OY757049.1, read on the forward strand.
GTACTGTATGTACATAGAATACTGTTACTGCTATAACAATTATTGTTATTTTAATTAGTAATTGTAGGCTGTTTATAATAAATAAGTAGAGTTTAGCCTTTACCTACATTAAACAGTTAAATTGTTTTTTTTTTCATACTCAACAACCACTCAGTAATTTAGATTTAGAAAACTGTTAAAATTTATAATCTTAAAAAAATCACTGGTTCTGTTGATAATAAGAAATTATACCTACAAACTCAACCACTATCTTAATGAAATCTCAATTGATATTTTCAAGATTTAAACTATCGTTTTATACTAAAGCTGCCTTATTTAAACTAGGCTGTGTCAATAAAATTCAATTGTCGCGAAAACTAAAAAGCACTAAAGCACTAAAGTTGATGTCATCCTTTTTCGATCGTTATCAAAGGGACGGCAACATTTTTAGTGCTGTCAAATAAGTTTAGTTTAGTTTTCGCGACATCTGAATTGATGGTATCACGGATTTACAAAGTTATCAATTGCAATGAATACGATATTTTAACTATTAATTGCATTTTAAACTTTATAGAAGTAAACATCTTATTAAGCTATTAGACAAACTCGACTAAAGTTTTTTTGTTAAAAAATAAATGGCTGCAGGGTTTCTACAATTTCAAGCATACTGTATAAAGTTAAGTTTGTAAATAAATAAATAAATTAATAAACAAATAAATAAACATTTAGAGATAACAAAAATTTAGTAGGTAAATTCAAATCTCTCAAAGTCTAAAATTTAGAGAAAAGATGTCGTTGTTGATTTGAATCAAATTATTTAGAGTCTAAATCTAATTAATCTAAATGAAGTGAATGAAAACTATGTGTCAACCCTACAGTTATTTGATTTTTAAACTTAGTCTGAGCTACATAATTACATTTGTACCTATTCTTTTTTCGTAAGACATGTTCCAGAACCTCTGATATCTTATACTCTTAAAATAAGCAATGAACTTGATACGAACTGTAAGATTTAACTAATCTAGTTCATTTTCTATTTGAAAGCTCATACTTAATATTTAAAGAACAATCACAAATTGATAATCTACTAAAGCTAATTAATGAACATTTTACATAGTAAAACTTTACTAATTTTATTTACAATTCTATTTAATATTTAATTTACAGATAGGGCCTACAGTTCATCTTAAATTTTAATCTTGAACTTTTAAATTACTCTTTTCAACGACATTTTGTCTATCTTACCGACTATCTCTATCAGAAAATTGTATGCCCAATTTCAATGTTAATTTTCGAATGTTTGTACCTAGGTAATTGTATCGCCATTATCACAATAAAAAAACGTAGGTAAGTAGGTATAACACTTTTTGTTAATAATGTTACAATGGCGATAGATCTACGGTCTTTCGTAAAATTTTGAAACTGGGCTTAATTAAAACGATGCTATTGCAATATCGAATAGTAGGTAGTTTATCAATCTATTTAAAAATTTGAGTAATTTCACAAGAATTATGCCTACTAGACACCTAACGTCATAATTAAAAAAATCTGGCAACTCATTTCATATAAAAGATACTTTCACAAGAACACTAAATTCCAATAACTGGCCACACAGTTGAAAATGACCAACCTCTTTAAAGGTTTTAAGCCTGATTACATTCCAAATTCAAACATAAGTTAAAACATTTCGGCCAATCTCATATTAAACACAGAATTTCAAAATGTTCCGGCGAATTCTATCAAGCGCTTCAATCAAACTCTAAGGTATCAGTCGTAAGCTATCAAGCACATGCCCTGAGGCCCATAGTCCATAATGGCTTACACAGCCTGAGGCTAGGGCACAAACAGGTGTGCATGAAAGCAGTCGTAGCTGATTGGTGGTTCGAGAAAAATCTACTAAGCGCTTCAAGCCCTGAGGCACACAAATTGTCCATCAAGCGCTTATACAGCTTGTGGCTAGGGCACAACCACGTGTGCGTCTCGCGATAGTAGCCGGCGTACTGATTGGTGGTTGGTGCCGTCGCTGCTGGAAATGTCACTGGTGCTGACCACGGCGGGCTGGGAGAAGTTCTTGCAGAGAACTAGCACCTGGAAGAGGAGGTTGGCTTAGAATTTAGATAATTAGAATAGAATAGAATATAAATAATTTAGGTAGGTTGGGGCGGGTTTGTGTCCACGGATCCCGGGATCAGATTTAATTGGCCACTGATACCGCCAAGTTTTATCCACGGGCCTACGAGATTATTTTTTTTTTCGGACGGATTTTTACCTTAAATGGTCTTCCGGACCTTGTTAAATTCACCGGGCTTTGGCGAGTGCAGAAGGCCTCTACGCCGGATGCAGAAGGCCTCTACGCCTCTACGAGTTTATTTGAATTGAAACGACGTTATCACAATGTTCACCACCACTCACCGTATAAACCGCGGAGAGCGCGCCCATGCTAGCGCCAATGAGCACATCCCACCAGTGATGGCGGCGGTCAGTGACCCTGCTCAGTGCGCACACGCATGAGTACACGATGCACAGCACCTGCACTAGCGGCACCGCGAGCACTGAGCGGTTGTGCCAGCTGAACGCTCGTCTTTGGAGGTACCACTGGAAATATTAAAAAATATTAAAAATATTACTAACATCAGTAAGTAAATGGAAAACCTCCGCCAATTACTCCACTTGCTCATTTTTTATAAACCCGTTTCGTCCCACCGCTGGGCAAAGGCCTCCCCCCAAACTCTTCCAACCGTCTTTATCCTTTGCCGAGTCCCACCATCCTTTGTCAAAGGTGACGAGATCGTCCCGCCAACGACTCTTGCTCATACAAAGATAAATTAAAACTAAGGCCTTTTTATTTATAATAAAAGGTTAAGATATACAGTGTCACTACCTATAGGGATACCTGTCTGTGACTTTATTGAGATGAAATAGGCTTGCCCACCATTTCCTCAACTAAATCGATCTTATCCACACAAAAAACACGGTGCCTCCGCGAGTTTCATGATGTTTTCCTTCACTGTTTAGAGCTCGTGTTGAAAAAACCATTGAAGGAATGCCACGGTTTGAACTTTTGGATCGAAAGTCGAGATACTTTCCCACTCGGCCATTACTGGGTAGATTCTTTGCATAGAAATGTTATTTTATTCAAGATCCATAAAAGTCCAGGCATCTCAAGCACGTATGCGGTAACTGTACACCGAAAATCTAGGTTACAATAATACAAATACTAACTAGGACTATAATTATCTCAGCACCGTATCATGATGCCTAATTACGTCTAGTGGTCTAGCCCACAAACCTAAATGAGCATCTTAGCAGATGCGCGATAATTAGAAACATGTGTCGAAATTTTAGCATGATTGATATAAATGCTTCTATAAATATAAATGACTGACAGAGAATAAAACTTTGTTGGCGCGAATAGTTTTGTGTAATTAATTATCTGGTCAAGTGGTGTGATGATACATGTACATGATAAATTAACAGTTAATTAATTAATTGAGATCGAAAGCGTGTAAGACAGAAAAAGCTTTAGAAGACTAAAAGATAACTCTACATTCATACAAAATATTTTTTTTATAAGTTAAATCTTTCTTTTAGTCTGGCTTCAAGCAGAATTATCGCTATAGGTACCTACATGTATTATTTTGCAAACTATTACTCTGATATAATATAATTGATTAATGCATGCAAAAATTAAGTATTTTATTAGATTATCAAGCAAATTAAATTGTTATATTTATCATATTTTATCTAACTATTGTTATAAATTTGTTTGAATTTTACTGTTGCATATGAAATGAAATTCGTCATTCAGTGGATCCTTGAGGTCCTACCAAAATAAACGATCTTCTTTCTTTCTTTTGATACAGTTTTGTTGAATGAAATTTGGTATTTCTTTGTAGACTAGATCCATAGAGTTACTATTCTAATCTAATCTAATCTAAATAGCCCACTGGATCCTACTGCTGGGCAAAGGCCTCCCCTCCTTTTTTCCATTCAGTGTAGGGCTTCTGTCAGCCAGCTGGTGGAGTACTCGTCGAGTTCGTCGAGTTACTATTGATCTCAATAAATATTACGATAAGCCTGTCGATATGAAACTTACGGCTAAGAACAGCCCGCAGTATATGGAGAGTGAGGAGTGCGCAGATGGAAAGCTCCTGCTGGAGTCTATCCGAAGGTACCGGGAGTACTTCGTAGATGTGCAGGTGTAGCTGCTCACGTATTCTCCGCTGGGAAAAACAGTATAATAAGACTTAAATAAATAAATAATCTTTGGACATTTTACACGGTGTCATCTAGTCCCAAGCTAAGCAACTTCATGCTTGTTGTAGGCCTTTAGGCGGCCTGAAAACTACGTCACCAGAGTTGGCCACTTGCTCATACGAACGAACGAACGAAGGTAACCAGATGACTGATATAATACTTAGATAATTTTTTTTGTAAATACATGGATGAGACTCTAAACAACACCTTGACAAGACTATATTGGCCTCAATCGTTTTCTATACAAAAGACATAAACGCGCTCACAGTCCTAAGCGTCAGAACAGAAGTTAAATAGGCTGCATCCTAATAACCATAAACTCAGTAATTTGGCTGCCCATGTATCTATATAAACCTCTATGTTACAAGATAGGTACATAAGTAAGAGGTTTATATAGACGAACGAGTGGCACAATATTGCAAAAAAATCCTTTCCAACAAAAAAATAATCATCAAAATCGGTTCTTAAACGACAAACAAACATAAAAATGATGTCGAATTGAGAAATCTCCTTTTTTTAAGTCGGCTAAAAATAAATCGTAAATCGAGGTATTTATTCATAAATGTACTACTGAAGCAAACTATTGTTTATAACGATTTATCCTACTTGTATGAGTAGGTATTGTAGGTACCTACCTATTGTGTTTTCTTCATATTTTATGATTGATGGATTTTCATTATTTTACATTTGGCATGGTCTGTCTATTTGCATATTAAGCAATTTATTATCATTACAATACCTAATTACGATAATGGACATTGGACGTAATTACAGACAGGACTAAACACTAAAGATGTGTTATTTGTACTCAACGTATGGCATAAATACAACATCAAAGAAAGATATCCATGTATCTACAATACAGACCAGGGTGGTTATTCGCTATGACCTAACAAAACGTAAAGCGACAAAACATGGCAATAACACGCAGAATACATTACGATAATACACGATGAGCCGATTTATGTCGCGTTACTTTTTGTCGGGTCATGGAGCTGCCCAGCTGCCCTAGCCATGTTACATTTCGAAAATCGCTTTCGATTAGAAACTAAAAAAAATGTATAGGAATTGACATTCGATGACGAAAACTCAAGCGATCAGAAATGTCAAATCAAAGGTGTAGCGATGATAGAAAGAGAATAGATACGAAACATTTGTCACTTGTCTACGCACCCAGATGAAATTAAAGGGAGCTGGTGAAAAAATATACCCAAATTACAATAACAATTTTACAAATTGTATGTGATACTCACTCAATACATGTTTTCATCTCGTCAGGTCGGCACAGATCAAAGAACGTCGGTCTCGGCGACCCCACCACGCATTTTAACACCTCAAGCACGGTCAGGTTGACCACGGCGCCGTAGATGTAGTCGCGGTAGATGAGACCGGTGGTCTTAGCGCTGGTCAGGAGTTTACTCTGCTTCATGCTGTACTCATCATCACGGTGGAGGGTTGCTTCTACAGCCCAGATCTAGGAAGAAAAGCTTAGTTTATTTCGAGTATAATACTTACTTTACTATAATACTTACTTACTTAGTGTTTATAATACTAACTCCTAATTAAATCAGTATGTATAATGTATATCAGGGGCGGAAAAACCAAAATAGCTCAGCAGCAGATGGGGGATAACAAACAACGAAAAATAATTATATAAAATATTATATTAGGAAATATGATAAGTTTATTCTATTTTTGTAACGTATAGGCGTTGCCGATTATGTATAGGTAGGTACGTACTTATTATAATAATATTTTCCTATCAAATTACTATAATATACTAACCAACCCACACTGTGCATTTAAATATGTCATGTTTAATACAAAACGTAGGTACATAATCTGATTCTGTTTGCTAATCATATTGTAACGGCTAAACCGATATGGATGCGATTTGGCTTAAGACTTTGGATTTGCATATAATGCTTTCATAGGCCCGGATAGAAAGTAGCCTAATAATTAGGCTACTTTCTATCCGGGCCTATGAAAGCCTGGGAAGAATCTCAGCAAATGGTTTCCAATAAATTAAATAATTATTCTGACTAACCATGGAATCTCGAAAACCATTAGATAAATAAATCTGGAATTGGGCAGATTTTTTATTGATTTCATTGTCAACGACAAAAAATATTTTAAGGTGGTTGTATGCGTCAAACTGGCGCCGCCGCCTATTTTATTTTATTATAATAATATTATAGGAGTAGCGGAGTTGCACTTGGTGGCCACTAAACTCTGTTTTCGCTACTCTTACTAACCTATACAAAATAAAACTATTGCAGAGGTATAAAAAAAAGCTTACTAAGTTTCACAAACGGAACATTCCGTTTTTTTTATTTCTTTGTTCAACGTAATAAAAAATAAAATAAATCGTTATTAGTGGTCGTTTTTGGTTTTATTAGTTAGTTCCTGTTCCCGTGGGAATATCGGGATCAAAAGTAGCCTATGTGTTATTCCCGGTCATAAACTATGTATATTCCAAGTTTCAGCCAAATCCGTTCGGTAGTTCTGGCGTGAAAGAGTAACAAACACACTTACATACTTACACACACACAAACTTTCACCTTTATAATATTAGTAGGATTAGTAGGATAGTAGGATAGTAGGATTTGCTTCTTAAAAGCATCAAGCAGTTGTCAAAATATGCGTGTAAATATTGAACTTCTTAATGTAAGTTGCGTTTGAGTACCTACATGTTAGTTATTTGTAGGTAAATAATGTCGTAAGTATGATAATATTTATGTAAATCAAGTCATCTAAGAATTTATGATAATTTGTAGGTACAGTGTTTGTAATCTATTAGTCAATTCTAGCACAGACAGACACACGGTTGAATAATTTTCTGGTGGGTTTTCTTAAAACCCTATTTCATACTATACAAAGTGAAACTATTACAGAGGTATTAAAAAAAGCTTATTATCACTTACTTACAAAAATTAAAGATAGGTTTCACAAACTGAACATTCAGTTTTTTTATAAAATTCCTTTGTTCAACGTAGGTAATAATAAAATAAAATAGGCGGCGGCGCCGGCGCTAGTTTGACGCATACAACCACCTTAAAAAATATATCATATCGTAAGTTCTTATCTACGAGTATCTTCTATAATAACAAATGAAAAACGACCTATTGAAACGTCAAAACTTGATGTAGGTACCTAGTTATATAAAAATGAATCCTTTTTCGTTGTCACTCAATAACTCGAGAATGGCTAGATAAGGATATTTTTTTAATAGTTTATAGATGGTTTGTGCATTAAAAAGAAACTGGTGGTACGAAGTTTGCAATCTACCTACATGACATTAGCTTACTTTTTAATTTTTTAATTTGTTAAAGATTACAAAATATTATGTTAAGCTTTCTCGGCACCCCATAGTGCAATCTTTTAAATTTAATTGCACCACAATCATGATACGCTCACTACGCTCAGTACATTTATTAAGGAAACTAATGAAATTTTATACATCTATTAATATTTTAAAACAGGTATTACAAGTGTAGAACTGTTCCTTATTATAAAGGATGCTGGTTGTATAAAATTATTTAAAATACCCAGTTATTTAGAAATAACCTCACTTTAATTTTAAATAAACATTTGAAATTGCGTTCGTAATTTTAATTGGTAAATACTTATATCACAACCCACTTTTTTTTCTCTTTATTTTAGCTTCGCACGGCTTAGTGCCACTATCAAGTTCAATATTTCAATATTTTAATTTCAAGTAATGAAATAAATGTACACAAATACAAAATATATACCTACCATGATACATACATAGGTACCTATATTACATAATATCCCACCCACACCCACACATACCTAGTCTTTAGGTACTGAAGCATCACACAGACTTTTTGTAAGAACTCGAAATGGAAAAGATAAAAGATAAAGATTTATTTATTTGTAAGATTTTATGATTTACAGAAAGTTTCTTAATTACAATATGGTACTTACAATGATAAAAGGAACGATGATTGTGATGGCAGCGACAAGTGAGATGGTGAATGTGTCTCCCGTGTGAGGGAAAGAGAGGGCAGGATCGTTGCAGGTGAAACCACTTCTTCGGCTCGGCAGCGCTCCGACTTCAAGTAATATGCATACTGCAGCCACTGTTGACAAAGAAAAAACAAAATAAAATACTAAAATTCAAAACTAAAAAAAGGCAGAGTAAAATATCAATTTTATTCTGATTTCTTCCTTTTATTATGGATCTGTCTAGTTATAAAATAGTTGTTTGTAAGTTAAGTAAAAAGATAAACACACACAAATTTATAAGTTTGTTTTCATTATTAAAATATAGGTATTGTAATCTTCAGGATACCAAAATAAATAAAGAAATAAGTACCTACCTACCTAGGTATGCTTGGATAATTCATACAGCATAAATACTATTAATTTTGGTAAGTACTTACCTATTAGTTTTGATTACAAAATAGGTACTTACTTACCTACATAAAAAAAATTTAACAATTTAAAATATAAAATATATATATATTTTTTTAAATATTTACATCTCTAAAACATGAAAGATTTAGGTCCTACATATACACTACATATATAATAACCTAATTTAATAATAGAAAACATGTCCTAGAAGTTTACTTAGTATTCATCAACTTGCATACAAAGTAGAGTTAAAATTACTTGAGATACACTTATCAGTTTAAACAATTTGAAATAAATCTTAAGAACACACAAACTAATGACCCAAATGTTTTGTTATCTAACCATTTACAAATGTTTACGGACTGTCCAACTAACACTTAATGGTTTTAAAATTAACTGATAAAACGGTTTTAATACTTTTTTAAGTGGATATGCATTGAAGAGACACTTACTTAAATTCTAAAGATAAGTAGCAATTTAAAAATAAGTCGTAGTTTGTCTAGTGAGAATATTCAACGTAATGGCTCAAAAGATCAGCATTGCCATCCAGCGCGGCAATGCTGCCAGTGTCTTGGGCACGCTTCCGTCTGGCAGTGTTTTAGATAAGTTGAGCTACCTATAGATCGTTTGTAACGATCCTTAGGTGGCTCAACTGGTTCTAATTGTATTTTGTACAGTTATGTAAATATCGTCCCTGTAGTTGGAAAACTAAATAACTAACACATTTTGCCAAATCGACTTTATTGCACCTTCATAAAGTCCAATTCAAGCTGCATCTTTCTGTGTTACTAAAGTTTTGATATCATATTTTAATAAAAAAATAAACAAAAATGAACCTGTCAAGACGTCAAAGATGGAAAAATGAATTTTGAAGTAATGATAAAAAAATAGCGAAGGAGAAGTAGTTAACTCGGCAATAAAATAGCTAAGTGTAATTCTGCGTTACTTTGCGGCGAATAAAATGCATAAAGTTACTTATTCAGTTTTCCTTCGACACATTTCTACGCTGTACAGGAACAATGCAGTTAGGAATAATTAATCAAGAGCATTTATATAATTTTCGTGTAACATGATTGTGTTAAATAAAGATACTTATTTAATTTAAATAGATACTATTCAATTTCAATTTCCTACTAATATAAATCTCTCTAACTGTTTTGAATTTTAGATTAGGTAAAATTTAATATAAGACTTTGTTCAATATTATTGGACCAGCAGAAACGCAAAATGAACACAAGCAGAAACACTAATGGTAGAAATTAACGGAAAAAGAGGCAGTATAGAAATTGCTTCATCGATCGATGAAGAGACTTAACACAAATATAATTAATAACACCATTAAGGCATAATAGAGGCCCAAAAGTCTTTCGTAGAAAAACTTGTACTGAATCTAAACAGTTATTAAAACTTAAAGATGATCACGGAACTACTGTAACTGATCGAAGCCTAATCGTAACCATTGTGGAAGAGTTCTATGGGAAACTTTACGCATCGAATGCAGCAGAACCAAACTCACCTGATGGCGTTAGAGCTCCTCCAATTGAACACCATGACACGGAAATCTTACCACCTATCTTGCCGTGTGAAGTTACAAGAGCTCTCTACGCCATAAAGACAGATAAATCTCCTGGGGAGGATGGAGTTACTATCGAAATGCTTAGAGCAGGTGGAACTCCCGTTTTTAAGGTTCTCGTGGAGCTCTTTAACATGGTTTTGTACGAAGCTCGCACACCGGAACAGTGGAAAAATGCAATAGTACACATAATGCACAAAAAAGGTGACATTGCAAAATTGGACAATTACCGTCCAATTAGCTTACTATCACAGGTGTACAAGCTGTTTGCCAAAATTCTCACCATTCGCCTTACACGCCAACTCGATGAAGCTCAACCCGTAGAGCAGGCCGGCTTCCGGAGCAGTACCATCGACCATATCCACACGGTAAAGCAGCTGATGGAGAAGTGTCACGAGTATAACAGGCCCCTTGTTATGGCCTTTGTAGATTACGAGAAGGCCTTCGACAGTGTCGAACATTGGGCCGTGTTCCACGCTCTCCATAGCTGCCATATCGATTCACGTGGATGTGCTCCGGGAGCTGTACACGTCAGCTACTCTGCAAGCTCGAGTGCATAGTCTAACGAATCCTGTACCGATTAAGCGGAGAGTGAGACATGGTGATACTATTTCACCCAAGCTTTTTACCGCAGTGAGCAGTTTTAGAAGAGTAGTAAAAATGCTTGAATGGGAAAAATTTGGAATCAACATCAATGGTCTCTCTCTGTCACACTTAAGATTCGCGGATGATCTTGTTCTTTTTGCAGAGAGCTTTGAAGATCTCCAGCTCATGCTACAACATCTGTATGATGCGTCTTTGGAGGTAGGGCTAAAGATGAATGTCCAAGACGAAAGTGATGGAAAACCTCTCCGTCACCGCAGTTTCTGCTGTTACAGTTGGAAATTTAAGGTTGGAGATGATGGAAAAATACATTTATCTTGGACATACTCTATCTTTTGGCAGGGACCATAAGAAAAAGGAGATTGAAAGGCGAGTACAGCTTGGGTGGGCTGCATTCGGAAAATTCGACGACATTCTGAAATCTGTCAACGTCCCACAGTGTCTGAAGACCCGTCTATTTAATCAGTGTGTACTGCCCACCATGACTTACGGTGCCGAGACATGGACCCTCACCCAGGAGGCTGTGTACAAAATGAGGGTTGCTCAGAGGGCCATGGAGCGTGCCATACTCGGCATTAAGCTTGTAGACCGAGTTCCCAATACCGAGATCCGAAGAAGAACCAAGGTCAAGGATGTCGGTATCCGGGCAATGGAACTCAAATGGAGTTGGGCTGGGCACCTGGCAAGACGTGGTGACGACAGGTGGTGTAAAACGTTGACAGAATGGTTGCCGAGGACTGGCAAGAGAAGCGTCGGACGTCCAGCAGCGCGATGGGTCGACGATATTATCAGCGTCGTGTGCCTGCAGTGGATCAGGCAAGCGCAGGACCGGGAGAAATGGCAAGAACGAAGGAAGGCCTACACCCAGCAGTGGGAGAGAGAACTAGTTTTATTAAAATCCTTACCCATGGGTAGAATAATAGGGAAATAGGAGTCAAATAAATAAATAATAGGTCTTATTATTAATTAGATAGTGTAGGAAAATTAAATAAAGGCACTTAATGTTAGCTTTTTTATGTTGTATGGAGAACATTGACGAAGAAGAACTAAACAACTAACATGAAAAAATAAATAAGTGCTTAAAAACTTTGAAACTTTGTTGAGGGAAAATTACATAATCGCTTTTTATTTTTTTTCTTACAAACAAATGAGCTAACGTATAAGACTGTTAGATTGAAAAATAGGTTCAATAACAATCTATAACATAGCAAAAGATGCATAGTAAAAATGTTACCAAACAAAATTTTATAGCCATTTTACACGCAAAAAAATAGTAAATTGCGTTTTTCTCCCGATTTTGGTTTTGTTAGTTATTTAGTTTTCCAACTACAGCGACGATATGTAGTAGGTTAGTTTCTGTAATTTTGTTAATTAAGTAATTTTTATTTAACGTAATGTAATACCTACCAAGGATCGTCCGATCGTAGCTTTGAAAAATAAATTGTAAAGAATTTTTTATTTTATTTGCATCAAACTTTACATTTCAATCATGATTGAAAAATGGAATAAGTAATAACCAGTTTCAGCTCTTAATTATCTACGCTGATTTCAGCTTCAATAAGAATATGACCGATTTTTTCAGTCATTCATAAAAACCATTAAACTACCTTACCTACTATTTGTCGAAAATAGTTAACCCCACAGATCACTATTAGAAATAGTCTATTTATAACATCCTCCATTCATAATATATGTACTCTTCCATGATCTCATAACTTCGAGCTATAAAAATAAATTATTCGGAGAAAGATCATTAAAATCCTTTAAATTTCGATTCCACGTCAATAAATTACAAAACCGTTAAAATTATAATTGGGTGCAATAAAAAATAATTTCTTAGTTATGGATTTTAATAAAAATATTACTTATGTCATTCATCGATAAACTCACGCCTCTTTCCCGTAGAGAAGAGACAACCCTAAAATTCTTTTTTTTCTCATCCACTCTCATTACATTTCAGTGAGGACTGACTAAAACCCCTTCTGAAGTATTTAGGGGTAGTTAGATGCTGTCCTACTAGGTGATTATTTGGCAGACAATAGTGGCAATTCGAAGTGTCGCAAAAGCTAAACTAAACTAACTAAAATCAATGCCATCCTTTTTATTCCAATCGCTATGAAAGGGACGGCAACATTTTTGGTTAGTTTAGTTTAGCTTTTGCGACACTCCAAATTGCCACTAATAACATACTATGAATCACAAAATTGCAAACCCATTGACGTCAACGGTGGACGGCTTTACCTATTCCTTCCTATCTTGTTTCTTTACAATCTAGGTCCCTTTAATCCCTTTACCACCTAGAGCATGTTTTTGCATTATGTTAATTATGAAGAAACAAATAACTGTATACATTAAAAAAAAAATCCATTGATGCAAGGATTTGAACCCACGACCTTCGAATCAAAAGTTGAAGCCTTATCCCACTTGGCCAACATGCCTCTCCCGATAACAAGCAATAATTTATCACCCAGTAAAAGCATTGAACGGTACTCCATGAGTCACTCACATGTACCTACATTATTTAAGGACGTAGAAGCGTTATCAAAGCATTTAGCATCAAGAGGTAACGGTTTAAACACTTTAAGCTGCTTCCACCAAGACATACGGCGGGTTAAGTTGTTGAGTTTAACAACAACTCGGGAATAAATTGGTAGCCATGGCTGATGTGAGTGGAAAACGGTAAAATTTTGGGTAGGTGGAATTTATAAAATATAACAACTGTCTTTTTTAAACTCTCGCGATCAGACCACATTATAAAACATAATATGCAAACGGGTATTTATCACGAATTTTACTTTTAACATTCACCCGACGTTTCGACCGGATTGCACCAGCCGTGACGGATAATAAAGGAATATTAAACGTAAAATTCGTGATAATACCCGTTTGCATATATGTTTTATAAATATAATAATAATATAACAAGTTTTAGGCTGCCTCAAGGCCTCCGTCATGGCCTAACGACTTAAAAAGCCGGGACCGACAATGTAACGAGCCCTCCGAAACACGGAAGCGATCTGATGATGCCACTTGCGGTCACCCATCCAAGTAGTGACCGCTTAGAACGTTGCCGATCTATCAAGAATGTCTAAAGCAAGCTTTGCCACGAGCGCTTCTTATAACGCGTTTAGTGCCCAGGACGCAAGGCACGTGGCCAAGTTGCATGCGCTCGGGCACTCGGCCACAGCTCTCTCATTCGAAGAGCACTGTAGTAGCTGGGCCGGGAATTGATTAGTAGAGTGATGACAGTTGGTTTAAAACTTGGTGCAGGTACTCAATCCTAATCGCTGAAGCCGATCGTAAGTGGTGAAAGTCCTTGGCAGGGCCGCGAGATGAACACAAAGCTGATGCTCGGGTCTGATTGTTAAGATTTAAATGTCTGAAGCTGAGGTTTCCAACCTGTTTGTATGGCCTTTGAATGGACGAATTGTTTAGTACTGCTTTGCTCCTGAGTAAGTGAATTGTATTGAGTGCTTTTGTGATTTTACGACTGCGTAGGAGATGTAGATAGAGAAAAGTTAATTGGAGTTTTATTCTGCTGTCATCTTTATTACACGTTATTCATGATTTTTTTGTAAGAAAATGTATGGTGCTGATATTGTTAGAGTTCTATAGAATTTTCTAGAATAAATTTAAAAATTAGTTTTTAAAATTTCCAAATAGGCATCTATTGTAACGGACCTCCCATTTCTTAAGAGTTACGATGCTTTCGTAGGTCAGACTATTTTAGTAAATTAGTTACCGAAAACAGAACTAGATGTCGCTGCTAATTTTGACCCAATGCTAGAGCGCGCTATCGTTGCGTTTATAAAAAAACCGCTAAACTAAGTATCAATTATTATTTTTTCATGCAATTCTGGAATTGTTTGAAGTTTAGGTGAAATCTTGTTTTTCTTTGAATTTCTCAGAGTTCGCGCTAGATCTCAGTTCAGGACAAACTACTAGTAATTACACGGTTCTCAGACACAACTAACCTAATTATTACAGTTGATATAAAATACAATATTTGCAGTATGCAGTTACACCGCATTTCGCACCTGCAATAGGCTTGATGAAGCCACAATACCATTGTAATGAGTATCCCAGTGTATTCATTACAACTTAGGTAACCTAGGTATTATAGTTCCACCAGATAATCTGTTTACGCGGAAAATACGGTTCTTGTTCTTTTAATTGTTTCACTAGTAAACGTTGAGTAGTTCCAATAAACAGTTCTAAACTTCAAAGATCAGCTTGCCGCCAGAAGCATGCATTGCCTGAGTCTGCCCGTGACCACGGCTGGTGCAATCCAGTCGAGACGTCGGAATAAAATTAAATAAAGATAAAAAGCGATAAATAAATATCCTTGGACTGGACATTCCACACAGCGTTATCTAGTCCCAAGCTAAGCAATTTAATGATTGTGTTATGGGTAACCAGATGACTGATATACTACATAGATACATTTTTTTGTAAATACATGCATATTATACATAGAAAACACCCAGACACGAAACAAATACTTGCAGATCATGCAAACATTTGTCCCGCAGCGGGGATCGAACCCGCAACCTCTGCGTCTCAGGCGGGCCTTCGCCCACTGCACCACAGAGGTCGTAACATAATACCGATAAATATATAATGTTTTATCACTTGCATTGCCTGATTGCATAGGTACTTAATTTGTCATTTTGTCATAGTAGAATTATTTAGATAGGTATTAGATTTAGAAATGTTTCATATTTTTTGCAAGAATTTGAATAGACATAAAAATTAAGTTCCAAATAGAACTATAAGTACCTAGCTTTAAAACATCTTCATTGTGCTATGAAATAACTAAAAGAGAAATAGTCATTCACTAACGGCAATCGGCTATATCCTCTAGGAACGATATCAACTGAACAAACGGGCTGGTGGCACTACAATAATCATTCATTGTTGTAAATGAAGTGTCAGGATTGCAATATTTGTTTGTTTTGAACATAGATTATTTCTGCGTAATTCCCGAAACGTCGGGAAATAATAAAAGGTAAATTACGCGATAAAATCCTGTAAATTTCAATTTAAAAGCATAAGGTAAAGTTGGTTTGTTTGTTTGTATGTTTGGAGTAATCTCCGAAACTACTCATCCAATTTCAAAAATTCTTTCACCGATGTGTCGCATGGACTTTCCGAATGTACATAGGCTATATTTTATCAAGGTAGGTACCGTGCTTACGCTCAGCTCAGTTCATCAGTTATTCATGAATTAAATTAAGTGACGGGTCAGAACAAAGGTATTTCGCGCGAATTCGTCGCGGTGTTGGTAAAGATAATGTTTTGTATCGAATAATTCGCTACAGTCGTGCCTCATCACTGTCAACGAACATGTTTGCTTATTTTCTTTATTTTAGATGTATAGCAATTTACAAAAAATTTGAATAAATATATTTATAGCTGTTCGAAAAACGTGATGTGCTCATAGGCTCTAAGCTCGGCCAAATTCAGGGGTCATCGTCGGTTGAGCACTAAATTATAGACTAACAATGACATCAGCCCATCGATCCCCGCTGCGGGACAAATGTTTGCATGATCTGCAAATATTTGTTTCGTGTCTGGGTGTTTTCTATCTATAATAAGTATGTATTTACAAAAAAAAAAAGTATCTATGTAGTTTATCAGCCATCTGGTTAACATAACAAGCATTAAATTGCTTAGCTTGGGACTGAATGACGCTGTGTGGAATGTCCAAGGATATTTATTATTTTATTATTATTATTATTTTAATTATGCCCGGTTCCTATATCCAACGTACGGGTGACCGTAGATCGACCTAGCAACGTTGGTTATCTGTCAAAAAGTGTCATACATTTTGCGTTTTATAAACAACGTATCTATATAACGATCAACGATCCTATTTGGTCCACACCTACGCCAGCTCAGAATAGAGAAAAAACATTCTGAGTACGCCAGACGCTATGGCTACTCAATGTTGAACGGGGACAGCTTCTAATTTAGCTGTACCTACTTACCTAGGTACAATCTTGAATCTACTGTCTGTCTCCCTTCCTATTTGTATATTGTAATGTTCGTCTGTGCTATGTGTTTTCCAAATAAATGCTTTATCTATCTATCTATCTATCTATAGAGATAGATCGACGATCATCCGTACCTTCGTTGGATATTATAAGTGATCATTAGTGATCTTACTCTTTACGAATACCTTTTTTGAGCTCAGCCTGATTTTCACTTTACAAATCGCGTGGGCAAACTTGTCCAACAGAATTGAGTTGTGTCAACCAACCGAATTCTACAGATTATACAATTTTGCACTCCCTCTTAGCATTAGTTTCTGATGCTAAATAGATAACCACAACAGTAAACACAATGATAAGCACAATTAGTGTAGAGAATATAATAAAAGGGCATCAAAACTCCTATTTAAAGATTCTATAATCTATTCTTAAGATACTTGGTCATGATAGTAAGTTCGTATGAGCAAATTACTAACTTGGGTGATGTTATTTTTAAGCTCTTACAGCTATAAATATTACGGGTATGGCAGAAAACAGTGCTTAAGTTTCAATTGTGAAAGTAAACTTAATAGAATTTGGCGTTTATGTCTCTTTAAAGATCTTGGAAACAGGATCGTAAAATTGTAAGTAGTTTGTATTTGTACATGTAAACAAAGCTTTACATTACACAATTAACGACCACTCTCAATATCCTATCTATCTTTAATTTTGCTTACTGTGGCTTTCTATCGGTAATTCTGAAACATGTTTTATAAAAAATATTACTGCTCTAAAAATTACTACTACTTAGGTATATTATCACTGACGTTTACTTACCTATTTTCCGTGCACCCCAAATCTGCGTTCTTTAATACTGTAGCCTTATTGGTGCTTTATCTCTCTCTATATCATGTACTTAGTGATTAGTGAGATTAGTAATCATGGTACCTATGCTCATTAATCTCTATCATCACTACAAGTAAAACTGCGTTTAACATAACACTATAATATTTTTTGTAGTTACAAAATTTAAAGTTACTGTGAGTAATAATATCATCCAGTTCGATTTTTTATTAATATTACGGTGTCTGTACTATTTAGAATACACTATAACTCAGATTTTTGCTTTGAGTAGAATGGAACATATCTTTTGGGTTGGTAAGCACTTTAAAATCCGTATTGTTAAAAAACTCTCTTAAAACCAGTTGACATTTTATCATAGTATTCAAACAACTTTTCCCTGCGTAGGAATGAAATGGAGTCAAGATATTTTTCATTTTACTGCATTTATTATCATCCCACAGATGATGTTATCATGATGTTATCATGACGTTTCTGCTTTCCATGATTACGAGCAACTTGATTCGGCTGACAAAACCCACACATCTGCTGCCCTAGCCATGTTACTTTTCTACGTAAACACTTTAGAGCAGAAAGTAAAAAAAATATAGGAATTTACATTCGATGACGAAAACTCGAGCGATTAGAAATGTCAAATCAAAGAAATAGCGATAATAGAAAGAGAATAGAGACGAAACGTTTGTCTAGCCAAGTGACAAACGCTTCGCTATTTCTTTGATTTGACATTCCTGATTGCTCGAGTTTTCGCCGTCAAATGTCAATTCCTATAACATTTTCTTCGTTTCTATTCTAAAGCTATTGTATAAATGTAACATGGCTAAAAGGGCTGAGGGCCTAGCCAACCGGCATTCGCTATGAAGCGAATCGATTTCTACAATCGTCATCGCTGAAGCGATAGCGAACTTCGATTGGTAGACAAAGTAACCTTCGCATAGCGATCGCCTTGCCTATTCGTCTGATCGCCAAATACCGCGTAAACGAGTGTTACATTCTCTTTGATACCGCACTTAGTCTATGGTTGTCGATATCAAACGTCAAATGAGTCATCGCTTATTTCGCAGTAAATCGGGTTCGTGGCTTAGGCCCCCAGTGGTCGATGCACCTGTGGTTGACGCCCCCGATTCTACTAATTGTATTATTATTATGATTTGCACTTTTGCACTAGTACAGTAAATGTCAAAAGTGTATCTTACCTACATACCGTTTTAGAGATAAGCTCACATGACTTTTAAGTAATTGTACTTTACCAATAAAATACTTCTGTCTTTAATCCTACTAATATAATAAATGCAAAAGTTTGTAAGTAGGGATGGATGGAGAGATGAAAGATGGATTAATGTTTGTTACTCTTTCACGTAAAAACTTCAGAATGGATTTTTGCGATTGGTCTGTTGGTATGAGCTGACTTGGGTGATAGGGACTTTTATCCCGATTAAATGCTCCCTTGGGAATATATATTACAAGCTTATGCCTTTTATGCCTGCCAGTACATTTGATAAAAAAATCTTTGGATTAAATTAAACTGACCGGGGGCATCTTATGATATTCTTTCGACAGCTGTTTATAAAATCGCCATTTTTTTCGATATCTACAGGGTCTTAGCGTTCGCTAGCGTTTCCATCAGAGGGCCAACCGGCATTCGCTATGAAGCGAATCGATTTCTACAATCGCCATCGCTGAAGCGATAGCGAAGTTCGATTGGTAGACAAAGTAACCTTCGCATAGCGATCGCCTTGTCTATTCGTCTGATCGCTAAATACCGTGTAAACGAGAGTTACATTCTCTTTGTTAGCGCGCTTAGTCTATGGTTGTCGACATCAAACGTCTAATGAGTCTGTCAACTTTGATGAATTCGGAATCCTATTGGAATTATTTTATTGAGATTTATAAAGATAATGCAATCAAGAGCACGAGCCAGCGGTGAATAGTTTCCAACTCTTTTGGAGTCAGCGCCGGCGGCAGCTGGCAGCGCCACTGGGGCCGGCGCGGCGCGGTGCTCACCGACCCGAGCTGCCAGTCCTCTCCCGCCTGAGCCTACCACGTTCACCCCGCTCCCACCTGTGCCTACCACCGAATCCTAGTGTTGCCTCTCCCCATCGTCGACATTTGAGAGCGCGCCGAAGACGAGCGCTAACTCCATTTGACCGAGCGACGAGTGAGTTCGTGGCTATCGAGCAGAGACGCCTTCAGTTGGAGGAGAGACGGGCACAGACTGAAGCCCGAAGAGTAGAACTGAATAATGAGCGAAACAATGTCCTCAACCGTTTCACAAATATTGCTGAAGCTTTTCTTCAACAATATTTGAGTAGGGACAGCGATGTCACGGTATGGCTTGATAGCGAGTGAGTTTGTGTGATACCTTGAGTATAAGTGTAGACAAGGTGAGAACGTGCAGTAGCGCATATAAGTATACATACACAGACAGCATGTTATGGACGGTTTTGTTTTAAAATAAAATATATTTGTAACTTAAGTACTTTTATTTATAATCCACTTAGAATTCTCATTTTCATGCATGAGTAAATTATTAGGTTGTGAGGTGTAATCATCACTGCCATCATTATTTGTGCCAGAGCTAAAACGTGGTGTTGGAAGCCGAGCCTTTACTGCAATGTTGTGTAGTACACATCATGCAAGTGTTATCCTGTTAGCTACATAAGGATGGTAGTGAAGAACTCTGTCTTTAAGGAAGCTTCTCCAACGAAACTTCAGCAAACCATAGCAACGCTCAATACAGTTTCTGGCTTGTGTATATATCTTCTCGAGACCCAGGTGCAGCATTTAAAACAGGTGTTATCAGCCAGGGTCGCTTATCAAACACATCCAATGATATTCTTTCTACAGCTGTGTATGAAATCGCCATTTTCTTTCGATATCTACAGGGTCTTAGCGTTCGCTAGCGTTTCCATCAGACGATTCGACTATTAAGCGAAATCGACTGTCAAAAGTGCAACTTGGCTAGGCATTTGTATGAAGTAATCGTTCGATGTTGTCGATTTGTTTGGTCAAAGACGATTAATATCTAGAAGACAGACAAAGGCCAGACACAAAATCGTAACCCTAAAAAATAGCCTGAAACTCTAAAACATCAATTTTATCCAAGAAATTTCAATTACTTTCTAGTTAAAAATGTTTAAATATTGAATATTGTTGCTACCTACTACTAAGTAATGAAA
Source organism: Xanthorhoe designata (assembly GCA_963582015.1). Classification (NCBI taxonomy): domain Eukaryota; kingdom Metazoa; phylum Arthropoda; class Insecta; order Lepidoptera; family Geometridae; genus Xanthorhoe; species Xanthorhoe designata. Next base: position 9,028,525 of record OY757049.1, read on the forward strand.
TTTATTGGATAAAATTGATGTTTTAAAGTTTCCAGGCTATCTGGTACTACGGGATAGGGTTACGATTTTGTGTATGGCCATTGTCTGTCTTCTAGATATTAATCGTCTTTGTTAGAAACTAAAAAAAATGTATAGGAATTGACATTCGATGACGAAAACTCGAGCGATCTGAAATGTCAAATCAAAGGTGTAGCGATGATAGAAATCGAATCGCTTCATAGCGAATGCCGGTTGGCTAGGCCCTACGTAACAGATCACGTGACATATCGAAGGCATATGTCAAACCAATACATTTTGGACTTTTCTACTATCGCTTTCGCTAATCGATTGTTACATTGTCTAGGCCCTCTGGTCTCCTATTAGATATTTTTCAATCACTTAACATTCAAACACATAGCATTTATTAATTGCTGACTAAGCAAACTATGTGTTGATGTGTTGTAAAAAAATTGGGATTTTATTGTAAGTACCTATGTTTAAAGGTATTGTGGTTTTCACCAGAGTTGGTCACTGACTCATATGCACAAACTTACTTACACAGTAGTGGCAATTCGGAGTGTCGCAAAAGCTAAACTAAACTAACTAAAATTAATGCCATCCTTTTTATTCCCATCGCTATGAAGGGGACGGCAACATTTTTAGTTAGTTAAGTTTAGCTTTTGCGATACTCCGAATTGCCACTAGTAACTCTGCCGTATCGTAGGGCTTAGCATGAAGGAATTAAATCACGTTATCTCCACGGAAGTCATTCGGCATGTCTCGGATTATCTGTGGACACGTTGTACCTGATCTTGTTAAGGTCGAATCCCACGCGAATGGTTGTCCTGAAAGATACTGGAAGGAAATTGTCTTAGAAAACACTAAAAGATTGAAATACCAAAGAAAGAGTACGAGTCAAAAGTGCCTGATAATTCGAAAACACTAAAAGATTGAAATACCAAAGAAACAGTACAGTAAGACAGTGTCCTGTTAAGTGCGTTTTTAAGTCATAGAAAAAACATTATTTTTATTAATTTCGATATACTTATATACCTAATTAAACCTACACTTTTTTAAAACCATGATTTTATAATGATAAAGTATTTAAGATATCTACCTACATATCAAAATAATTTTATTTTGGTTTACTATTGAAAAAAACTTTGTAAAATATCTTCATCTATCTTAATGTTATGTAATAAGTTTAGCCTATATTTTAACCCATTAAAACAAGATTTCAAGCTAACACACCCTTAACTTTGTTAGTTAACTAATAAGGCAAGCACATCATTCTAGTATCAGAGATTCTGTTTATCTGCTAATGAGAAAGTACCTATGACTGTAGTAGACTAATTGGCTGGTCCCTTTATTTATATAAATCAGTGCTCAAAAGATTTGGATCAGTTGAGCTACCTATAGATCGTTTGTAACGATCCTTAGGTGGCTCAACTGGTTCTAATTGTATTTTGTACAGTTATGTAAATATGTAGTAGTGTAGTTTCTGTAAATAATGTATAGGTAATCAGTGATTATAAAACATGAAAGTATTATATAGGTATTTAGACATGAACTGAAAAAGAATGAAGACATCCAACGTTAAAAACGGTCACAATTTTGAAAACTTTAAGTACCGATTTTATACGTATTTTTTCTATCTAATGCTTTGTAGAACTTTCTACAAAGCATTTACTTTTTATCACGGAAACAAATAAATTGCGCAAAAACTAATATCCCAGAAAAGGCGATTCGTTAAGGCGAAAAGTTAAGAGTCAGTAGAGATGTGGGTCTTAACTAAAGCATCACACGGACTTTTTGTGAAAACTCGAAATGAAATGATATCCAGTTTTGTTTCATTTGCCCACATTTATGTACGTTCACGTACACTCAACAGTTAATAATCCACCATTAATACACATTAACATTCGCTAAAACACAAGTTTCGGAAAATAAAACATAAATTCTCAAAATCCCGTCAAAAAAAACAAACTTTATGTAATCAAACAATGTTTTAAAAACTCCTACACCGTGACGTCACTGCCAAGTCGAAAGTCAAACAATTGAGATAACTTCACTGAGTTATTGGACTTTTCAACTTTTCAAGTTCAACATAATTTATAGGAACTTTGAACTCGGAACTTCTCAAATTTTCACCATAACGGCTCGGTTCTTGCCCTTTCCGCGAGTAGAATTGATGGGATTTTTATTTCCTAACAGCCTATAAATCTTATGGTTCTAGATACGGCCCTTGTTATAGCAAATTTTATCATTTGTGGACAAGACAATTTTGGTACTTATAACATTAGTCATTGTTTGTATTAGTATTAAATACTATAAATAGTGCCTTTGTAGTAGGTAAGTCTACCTTTTAACTAAGTAATCTACCTTTTAAAAAGTATACAAGTAAGTACCTACCTATTAAAAAATAAAATGATATTACTTGTATATTTTTTATCAATAACATCTGTGCGTGGTACCTACGATATTATAGTTTTGTTTTTTTTTTAGACTTCCTTTTATTTCTTTACAGTAAATACACTAAATACGTCTCATATCGAAGATGTACTTACTATTCCTTTGTTTCTCGCGTTTTTATTGAAATGTAACATTGTATATCCAAAAAGTACATAGTGTGCCACACCAAGAGCCACAAACTGTAATTATTATAGGTAGGTACTTACTTTTTATTCTGTGGTGTCAATTTCCTCGACCATGACTATAAATGTGACAAATTAAGAGCATCAACACCTTACATTAACTTTCGAAGTTGTAGTTTTAAGCTACTGTTGGCATAGTAGATTAAAACAACTAGTAGAACAACTTTAATTACGATCATCATATTATTAAAATAAAAAAAGTACAAGTTAGATTAAACGTAACGCTTAGGTACTTATTAGTGGCAATTCTGAGTGTCGCAAAAGCTGAACTAAACTTACTAAAATTAATGTCATCCTTTTTATTTCCATCACTATGAAAGGGACCGCAATATTTTTAGTTAGTTAAGTTTAGCTTTTGCGACACTCAGAATTGCCACTCTCAACGTCCCATGAATTGAAAAATAATAATTTAAATTAATAAAACTATAAGGTAATTACGCGATAAAGTTTCGTGAATTCGTTTCATATTTTAGATTTTATCTAGGGATCGTGCAAGTTTTAATTGTAGGTTTGAAAAAATATTGTCAAATTTTTTTCTTAATCAAGTAAGTAATTCGCTTTAGCTTTGTTAACTGTAAGTATTTATTAATAAAAATATTGTTATCTTGCGTCTTAAATTTTTTTCATTGTGTACTGAAACGTGGGAACAACTTCAGTATAGAACATGAGTGATTAACTGATGATTCATTAAATAGGTAACTTTTCAACAAGCTTGTTTTCAGTTTTTAAGTAAATGAATACTCTTATATAAAGCTGAGCTACTGTCACATTTTATACTGTGAATTAAGTTGTAATTAGTTTAAATAGGCGCCAGCGTCACAGTGTTATCTTTTATGATTTCCGTGTGTCAATTAGCATAGAAATCTGTTGGATCGCATTCAACTGGTTCCATAGAAGACAAGTTCTATTGCGTCAGAGTTGATATACGGATACTGCAACTGTTATTGTGGTAGTATGGAAAAATGAGTAAGAACAAATTGGAATATTAAACTAGATTATAGACATTGAATTAAAGCATCAGCTTTATATACCTACAACGTAATAAACGTGTTGTAATGCCTGGTTTGTCATAGTTGAAATCTTTCCTAATTCAAACCATCCTCTCAATTTATTTTTTATTGGAATACCAGAAGTTAAAAGACTTGTTTTGTATGAAAACTAAGTAAGTACAAAAGTGTGATAGTAGAGCAGGATATATATTAATAGATATATCGTACTATTATATCCTACTCTACTATCAATGTTTAATATGTATACTTACATATTATAAAAGTTTCTCAAGTTAGATTAAAGTCAAAGCACTAGAAAAATCTAGATAAATTATTGGCACATTCAGAAACTGCAAGCCGAACTAGTACAATAATTAATCAAACTTCTAAATTCAATTAAGTTTAATCATAAGCTATAAAGCATTGAGCTACTAACCTATTGATAAGGACCCCACACAAACGAATGATGTGAATGTATCCATTTGACAGCTGTCAGTGACGAACGACGAATGAACGGTAAATTCCAGAACAATAAGAATGGTACCTAGTCATATCAAGAGTTGGCCACTTGCTCATAGGTACGAACGAACGAACGATATCATTTTTTAAAATTCATTTTGTTTCAATGCCTACGGTAAAGTACCTAATTCTCATTTCTATCAGAAAATATTGTAATAAGAAGCCACTTTTATTAATATTCTCTAAGCGATTGATTTATTTTTCAAAAATATAGGGATGGGTAGAATTTTTAAAACTTGCAAATAAAGATCAAATATAAAAAAACAATAAGCAATGATTAGCTAAGTATTTTTAAAAACTTTAAAATTTCATAAAGTTTTGTTCCTGTCTTGTCTGGTACCCTAATTTAGCAGAGAAATTCTATAATCGTGACAACTTTTAAGGAACAAAAAAACTGTGTGGGTGGTATTCAAAATGTAAGAGTAGGTGTTAGAAGCACATAGGTAGTTGTACATCAATGACTCATTAGATTATTTTTTGATACTAATACTTAATATACGAACGTTTGCAATATTAATAGATCTCTGTCACTTTTGATATAATGACTTTACTCGTTAAAAATATCACATCTTTAGTGTATTATGAAATATTTAACAATATCTTAGATAATTATTTTTAATAATCAACTTTGCATCATTGACAGCATCCAAGAATTTTTGAGATAACATAACGGCGCCAACCACTTAAATAGCCCTAAATAAAGCTTTTATTACATTATCATTAATTCATTATCGGCAGATAAAATGTTTAACAGACTATAAATACCGGCATTTGTGAAGAAAACCGCCTACAAGATACTAGTTTTTGATACGTAGGTAAGAGTAATAGCATTATCTATGAGACAACAAAATGAACACTATAAAAAAAAATTGAGTGTAGGATGCATCAGTGTCCTCACAATGTCAATATTATTCCAAAATAATAACAAAAAAAATCTAGTCTCTTTCGTCAAAAATATTAAAGTTTTTTTTGGTGGATGTGTTTTTGTTCATACACGTTCAATCTCCCATCAAAACTTCATAGCTGAATCGTATTCACTTTAGTACATTATTCAAAATTGATACCTGACATTAAGCTATGCCTACATTGTCCACAACTGGGACATAAGGCTGCTTTCACATGAAACCACAGTTAGAGGCGCACTCTTACTAAGTACTCGTAAGTTCGTATAAGCAAGTGGCCAGCTCTGGTGACCACGTTCCTCACCGATTCTAATTGTTGTCTGACAATAGTGGCGAAAGAAGGAAAGCCAATAGTTAATAGTAAAATACACTGTAAAAAGACTAGGTAATTAAAAATAATCTAAAGTGTTTTCAATGATTAATCTTTTGACTTTAATTTGCAATGCATCTCTTCTAAAGTGATGAAGATAAATAAAGAGGATCAATAATCAGAGGAATATAATTATACATTTACACTTTTTTATTTAGCTTTCCTACGTTAAATGTTTTAATAACATCGTTTGTTAGAATACTAACTAAGTTAATGACAATATTTTTCCTAAGCAAGTTTTAGAAAGTACCTAAAGCTTTCTTCAGTCGTCATAACCAAAAGCTTTTCTTTACTTACTTTACTTACTTTGCCAAAAGCAATCCAGAAGCAGTCAAATTAAATATTTCAAGCAGTTAGCACGAATCATAGAACAATATGACATGTGTGGATTATACAGTGTGTCTGAGGACGCCTAAAGGCGTGGCCACAGTGAAAGCAATAACGATCTACCAGCTAAGTTCCGCTACTGTGCCACTTTCCTTTCGATCTGATAAAGGGCGGGCCGGTAATCGTAATATAATAGATCGTATTCATTAATAAAACCTATTCATAACAATTTGTCAACTTTTAGAACGATATTCACATTGATAAAGTCGTAAGTAAACGATGGATTGGACGGAAGGATAATCGCGGATGGCGTAAGCTGCGAAAAGGCCTTTTTCCAGCAGTGGGCGATGTATGGCTGTGGATGATGATGGTAATGAAAGAATTATATTGGTGATCCGTGGTATCTGCCTACCCCCATGGGAAAGATGCGTGATTTTATGTATGTCTATACTAATATTATAAAGAGGTAATGTTGGTTTGTTTGTTTGTATGTTTGGGGTAATCTTCGAAACTACTCATCCGATTTCAAAAATTCTTTCACCAATTTGTAGCTTAGACTTTCCGAATGAACATTGGCTATATTTTATCAAGGTAGGTACCACGTGAGCGAAGCCACGGGCAAGTTAGCTAGTATGATATATTTTTGTTACTTTAATGACAATATTTATTGTGTTAGAGAGAAATATGTATAGTTTTTTCGATTTCAATGACAAGAGACAACACATTCATTAGCAGCCATTAAAGCTCTAGGAAGCCTCTAAGTTATAAATAACTGGGTTAGGTTTTACCAGTTTCAACTTAAACTCACTTTACAAGACTAATACATTCTTGGGCGAAACCCGCCCTTCAAATGAAATACTGATCTTAATCATAATGTCTATAGCATAAAATAAACAGGTCCTCGTCTGCTAATGCAGTAAAATAACTGCTTGAAGTATCTTAAGTGTTGGAAAATCATATCGGAAAGCTAGGATAAGTAAGTACTTTTAAAATGTCTAAAGTAGCAATTATTGGTTCATCTACCAAAATTTTAAATTGGCACTTTTCAATATTTCACGAATAATTCTCCTGCCCTTATCCCACTCTAAGTAGGGTCGGCACAACATATTTTTCTCTTCAACTCTCCTCTATCACTCGTCAACTCTGAACTCACTTCTCTTACATTCATAATTGTCCTCTTTTACACAATCTTTCCACTTCTTCTTCGGCTTTCCTCTATTTGACTACACATCCACATTCATTCAATATTTCGCGAAATAAAAGAAAAACACGTTAGAGGTTGCAATCATAGTTGCATGGATTAGAATCTCTTATCATTAGAGATTGTTCAAAATACTGAAGTTACTTATGTACCTAAGTGGTGCTTAATTTGGACATTATATGACGTCTGTCTATAGAAATCTGACAAGTAAGAACGTCTCAAACGGTTGGCTCTTAAATACATATTTAATAGCGTTTCAATATTCGGGAGAGATATTTGGAGTGTAAAACAATTATTTTCATGGATCAAAACATTTACATTTGATGTTACTGAACCAATTCTGATGATTCTTAAAGGTAACTTACGTGACCTGGATTAATGCAGAGTCAAAGACATAAATGTTCCAATATTGTTTTAATATGTTTATAAAATCATCTAAATACATAATTAGAATCAATTTATGATAATAAATGGTTATAAAACTGCCCGGTTTGTGAATAATAACCAAATTAAAAAGTTTCATTTAATTAAAAAGGAAATATTTTAACTCAAAGTACCTACTTATTATGTATGATATAAATTTATGTAGAGCGTGAACATTTTTTTATATTATATTTATTATGTTTCGTAATCCAGTTAGTACCTACACTAATTAGTGGTAGCTGACAGCTTGTGATGTTTGTAATGATAGCTACATTAAAAATAAATAAAATAATTAATTTACGTAATCCAGTTAGCATTTTAATTACGAGTCAGCGTACAGCTTTTGTGGTATGAAAGATCTTGTGTTAGTCTTCAGCAGCCAAAGATAAATGATGTATTTTATAACTATAATTCTGTTTTGCCCTGTAATGGGGTTGTACCTACAAGCCTTCCTTCTTCTTCTTTTAACTAGCTGTTCCTCGCGGGGACCCGAACAAAATGTATCCTATGTCCTTTCCCAAGGTCTAGTCTATCTCTGTACCAAATTTCATCAAAATCGGTTCAGTGGCTTAAAGACAGACATAAAGAGAGAGTTACTTTCGCATTTATAAAATTAGTAGTGGATTACTATCCTCTAATAATTGTAGGGAAGTGTGGGGATTGCTTTGACAGTTTCGATAGTGTTTCCGAGAGAAATTCAAATGCCTGTTTGTTTATAAACTTCTTTTTAAATAAACAACGAATATTCGTTGTATTAGATTTTTCGTAAGTAGTTATTTTTCCCGATATGTTTTAAATGTATTTTATGACTTTTGTCATAATTTGAATGGTAAATAGTTAGAAACAGTGGCTTTCCCTACAATGTGGAGCAGAAACTGCATAGACTTTCCTATATTAACAATTTAAATGAGTGTAAAGATGGACTTATATTTCTTTATAAATATTTCTGTGTTAATATGTCCAAAATCTTCTTTTTATCTTGTTAAGTGCATGATTTTGCTTTGTGTTCTCTGTGTAGGTATGTCAAATAAACGTTTTTTCTTTCGCTTTTTCTTTTCTTTCAAAATATTAGAGTTGTGGTTTGATTTAAAATATTATATTGAAATGAATTTCGACTGAATCCCTTATATTATGGTAAACAAGCTGCGCCCCGCGATGTTACCCGCGGTGAAAAGTTCCCGTTCCCGTGGGAATATCGAGATAGTTACATACAGATACAAAAGTAGCCTATTTTTTAATCCAGGGTATAAGCAATCCTGGTACCAAATGGTGTGATGTCAATTTTACAAGACATTTAAAGATAATTGAAAAGCAAAATAAATTTGCCGTCAGAATGGTTTTCAAAAGCCCCCACTGTTTTATAACAGCTTACAGCTTTTAAAACCGTACTGTACATAGTTAAATATTAGTTAAGCTGCACCTTACGTTTATTACTTCGCTCACAGAAATCTAAAAAACGCCAGTTAGCTCAAATTAATTTGATACAGTCGGATACGGTCGTGAGAAAGCTGAAACATTATATTTATGGCCACACTATGAAACATGTTGGGAAATACTCTGCCGTCCTTATCATAAGTACGATAACTCGAGTTTTTGGCCAAATAGAGTTATATACATATTCGTGATCAGCAAAATGAGATCTACGTTTTCTTCTTTGACAGTTTTTACGTATCTATTACCGTTTCCGTTTTTTTTTTAAGCATAACCGAAATATGTGCAAATTTAGTCTAGGTTTACTTATCAAGAGTGAAATAACTAGAGTTGTGGAAAGGTAAGCTGAAATATTTCATTAAATTACTAACGATAACTACAATAAGTATGGTTATTTTATTTTTAGTAAGTACGTTCAAAATTAATAGGCCTAATTTACTAGACATAAGTGAAATAACTATTAGTTATAGCATTTTTACTTAGTACAATTTATTTTTGTGTGGCCTTTCTACTAGTCAAAAGTTAAATAAGTTTAGTTATTTCCGTTATGATAAGCAATGTTATTGAAAGAATCAGAAAGTAAACTAATGTTTTAGAATAACTAGTAGAGTTATCGCATTTTTTGTAAGGAGAACACACAATTGGACAACTCCTACGCATAACAAAATCGCAACGTTTGATTACTCAAGGGTATGCGGGGGTACAGGGGGAAAGAGATTGGCTCACGCACGGGCTAGCTCTAGACATGTCTCTCTCTAAACATGGTACCCAGAGTTTATTTGAAAAACATCATGGCGGTCAGGGTCGAAAGGGGAACTTTCCTGTTGAAGCACAAAGAGAAACATGGCAATTGCGACTGGAAAGAATTGGATTTCCTTCAAGTCAAAATAAAAAAAACCCAATCATTTCCAATTGTTGCAAATAAAAGTTCTGTAAGAGGGATAACCAAAGAGCGCAAAGAACGAATCATAGCAAATTTGGTACCCCTAATGCCTATAACTAGAAAGGCGTTCTGGTTAAATTTACCCGAATCTTCCAGGGTGCCAAACTTAAATTAAGTAAAGTTTATTTAAAAATATTAACGGGACTTAATCGCGTATTGAAATCAATATTATTTATTTACCTCGACGTTTCGATGACATTACAGTCACCGTGGTCACGAGTAGACTGACGGCCGACATCCGCTCGCATCTTCAACTGACGGGGTTTAAGACTACCCTCAATCAGTCAACACAAACTAAAACTAGGGTTGCGACACACCACACTGACAGTGTCCGGCGATGTGTTAGACGATTTTTTACGATGCGTACACAATTTGATGACTGGATCCCACGTTGATGACAATTTGTAACCACTGTGTCGCGGTTAAAATTCCTATGCTTCTTAATTTCAACCGCTTCACGCACAATTCGGCTATAATAATGGCGATCATTGGACAGGATTAACGGTTTGTGCATTTCTATCCAGTGGTTTGATCCTAATTCAAGCAAATGCTCCGCTATCGCAGATTTTTCCACCTGGCGGTTTTTGACAGCTGCGATATGTTCTTTGACTCTTTCAGCAATAGTCCGCTTAGTTTGTCCGATATAAGAACTACCGCAACTGCAATCAATCTTATACACCCCCGGTGTTTGATAGGGTATGGTATCTTTGACTGTTCCTACTTGCGCTGCTATCTTGCATAGTGGAGTGAAAACTGTCTTTATTGCATATTTTTTGAGCAAAGAACCGACTTTGTCTGTCACCCCACTAATGTACGGCAAGTATGCTCTTTCTCTCGGAACATCAACCTTCTTTACCCTATTCATACGTCGAGCACATAGGTATATTCCTCATCCTGTAGCCGTTTTTCAGTGTGGTGTGTCGCAACCCTAGTTTTAGTTTGTGTTGACTGATTGAGGGTAGTCTTAAACCTCGTCAGTTGAAGATGCGAGCGGATGCCGGCCGTCAGTCTACTCGTGACCACGGTGACTGTAATGTCATCGAAACGTCGAGGTAAATAAATAATATTGATTTCAATACGCGATTAAGTCCCGTTAATATTTTTAAATATGTTTTCAATTCGCGATAGTTAAAAAAGTTTTATAAGTAAAGTTTAATCTTAGTGTGTGTACTGTAAATTAAGAAACAGTAATTAGTATTTTAAAACTTGGATCTCATTGTGCCATAATTAAGATAAAATACCTAAGATAGTTTCGCTGATTGTTTTAAAAACAGGTATTAATAGTATTAATATTGAGATTTAATTTCTTTTTATTTAAATTCTTAGTAAGTATTAAAATTGAGATAATTTTATTAAAAAATAAATATGACTTATGAAGAATTACGTACCAAATCGTTTTATTTACATAAGTATAAACTAAACAACTTGTAGGAATTAATTTGGAATTGAATATTTAATTTAATTTATGTATGACAACTGACATCTTAGCTTGTTTTACTAATGAAAACCAAAATATGTCGGATGCTTATTGCACTAATCGGTTGAACATATCTGAAAATATAGGAATTACCTGCTACTCAAAAGTCAAATATATTAAATTGCTAATCATAAAACAAATAACTATACTACTTATTTTGGTTATGACTAGTAAACATTATGTCTATTTATATTACAGTCCTAAACATTAGTACAATTCTGTGATTTTAAATAACTTAGGTAACACTTTTACCAATTCTAGGTACTACATAATATTCTATACATTTTTATCTATAGTCTTGTGAAAGTTTCATTTCGATATCTTGTATAGGAATTGAGATACATAAAAAACAAAAAAAAAAACTTTGAGCGCGTTTTTCTCGAAAGTAGCTTTGACCTAGTTATCGCATTTATGATAAGGACGGCAGCTGTGGGAAAATTTACTTTAACTGCCGCCATTTTCCTGCGAACGAAAACAAGTGGCAATTTTTTTTAAACCAACTTCATTTTCTTAAAAGAACAATTACCACACTCGAGGTAAATTTCAGGCCTTACTCCGGATCAACGAAAACGAAGTTTCGTGACAATTTTCGGGTTCCAATTATGTTGTGAACTATTACGAATACAGTATCCACCAACATAAGCTGACCCCGAAAATTGTCACGAAATTTCGTTTTCATTGATCCGGAGTAAGACACCTGTTTGGTACTCCGAAGATCCTTATTTTTTTATGAGACCACCTCCGCGGGATTAAGTATATGTCCAAGGATATTTATTTATTTATTTATTTACACTTTGTTTTCTTTCGCAAGTGACATTCCCATACTGCTACTCCAAACAAAGTATTGTTACAAGAAAACGATAAGTTTATTTAAAATAATACTACCTACAGAAAATTTAAAACAAAAGACGGGGACAGCGGGAATAATTTTTATCTATTTTATTCAACTATATTTACGGGGACAGAGTACGGGGACAACGGGAAGTATTTTTAAATATTTAATCAAATTCCCGCTGTCCCCGTAGTACGGGGACACGGTATACGGGGACAACGGGAATAGACGACTTTTTCAAACCAAAAGAATTTTCAGAATCGGTAAACTATTGCCGAAATAATCAGAGTTTACATTTTCAATGTTATCTTGTATAAAGAGTCACAATCCAATAGATGACAACACTCAAAAAATGTGCGTGCAAATTCAATGTTCTACAATGACATTTGAATGTAGACGTTATGTCGTTTGCTTTAATATTCAATGTCGCTTGTACGCAAAAAAGAAAAACTCTGCGCACTACGTAGCGTGCGCAGAGTTTTGGCGTTTACATTTTATTTGTCTGATTGTGGCTCTATAATACATCTCAATGGTCTCATGTCATTCTTCGTTGACTAACAACATTGATCGTGTCAAACACCTTTATCATTCTAGAAATGTCATAGCCAGTGCTTTAATCTGATTGCGATATTACCAAGCCTACACCTGCCCACGGTTTTACTAGATTATGTACCTACCTACCTACCTACACTTTACAGCGAAATCTAGGTGAAATAAACTACCTACATACCTACATAATAGTTAGTTAGAATAGAATGGTTTAATAGTTATTTTACTAGGAACCTAATGCATTGGTTCAATGGGATAAAATAAGTTACTTTCAATCTGCAGGTCGGAAGTTGAGAAAAACAGTCGTTGGATTTATTATTTTGGAAAATAATTAACACTTATTCAACCCAAGCTGGTAGTTAATGTTAGCAATTTTTAGGACCTTATGTACCAACTTGAAGCAATAAATGAATATGAAGAATAATATTTTGGTTTGTTTTTTTTTTTTCTCTCTATTTTGTTTAACAATCCTTAGGTGACTCAACTGGTTCTAATCGTATTTTGTACATTTATGTTTACAATACTTATATTATAATTATACATATATAGGTACCTCTATTATTAGGTATGTTAGTTTAGTAAGTTTAGTAGTCTGTAGAAAAAAATTGTTACTGTGTATTGGGTAAGGTTACTGTGTTTTGGTTTGAAACAACAGAATCAGAATCAGAATCAGAATCAGAAATATTTTAGTGCAAAACTGTTGTACAAGTGTACCTAGGTCTTAAATGATAAGTAGGTACAATAGTTTATACCTACAGCTATCCATTTCGGATGTGCAACATTATGATAATTGGTTACCTAGTGATAAAATATCCTAGGCTAAAGTATGTAGAATATATTAGTAGCTTTAAGGAGATAAAAAAGTAGTAGGTACCTAGTTGGTGTCTATTTTGGTGTTCGCACCTCGGGGATACAATCGTGATCCTATTTAAGTATTACCGTCGGTGTGATGCGCATGCGCCAATTGATCGAATCTAGGCCACTGCAGTTACTGCAATAGTTTACTACTATCAAACGTAAACGTTGATAGTAGTAAAACATTGCAGAAACTGTCAGATAAAATTATCGCGATAAATTCAGATGTGGAGTAACATAAAATATTATTTAGCTATAATTGGCCAGGTTTCGTAGATAAATTAGCTAGCTTAGGGTTTATTTGACTGTAAAGTTTTGTAAATAACGGTAGAGAATGAGCAAATGAAACCGATAATCCAGCCATTCTACAAATTATTGCTAGTTAATACCTACTTAGATCGTAAAAGTCGTGTGCCAACACTATAACACTATAAATATAAATAAAAGCAATTGAATGCTTGTGTTATGGTAACCAGATATGACTGATATACTACTTATATACAATAGTTTTTCTTAAACTTTCGCGATCACAATTCATATTTATAAATACATGTACACGGGATTTTATCGCGTTATTTACCTTAGTTTTGAGTCCACCCGCGACCATGGCTATTGCAACATAGCCGAAACGTCGGGAAGAAAAGAAATAAGGTAAATAACGCGATAAAATCCCGTGTACATGTATTTATAAATACTTATATACAGTTTTTTTTCTGTAAATACATACATATTATACATAGAAAACACCCAGACTCGAGACAAATATTTGCAGATCATGCAAACATTTCTCCCGCGGCAGGAATCGAACCCGCAACCTCTGCGTCTCAGGCGAGCCTTCGCCCACTGTGCCACAGAGGTCGTCTAAATCTAAAATAAATAGCCATAAGTCCAAACCAAAATAACTTAAAATATAGATAAGAGATATCTCTTCTTGTTTATCAAGTGCTAGTGCAGTCATTACAATTACACAGGAAAAAATATTTTTATTTTGTCGTTAATTTTTATACAAGTTTCGATACATCCGGAGAATCTTCATCTGGGTATGAGTATGGTCACTCCTCGCGGTCGCGTCTTACACTGCGGGCAGCTTCTAGTGCTGTACAGTGTCGTCAACAGCAGAGTGCTTCCCTGCTTTGAGGACACGTTGAATTGTCGATCGTAATTTAAGCCGTGGCGAGATGAGCTTGACTCCTATAATAGAGACTGGCTCCAATAGGCACAGAACAGATATGGGAGGGAATGCTTTTGCCCTGTAGTGGGAAACGTCAGGCTTACAATAATAATAATTTAAGCCGTGACGGAGACCTTCAGGTGGCTTAAAAAGTCATCAGAACAAGCCACTAGCTTATGAACGAATGCAAGCTTTCCAAAATACCTGTAAGTATACCTATTCCAGAAGGAAAATCGAATGCACTGTTCCCAAAAAGTTCAATCTCTGTCCTTCTAGGTCATGAGAAGTTGTGATGTATTTCATAATAAATACAGCAACATACAACCGCATACCACATCATACAAACCGTATGTTTTCAAGAAGGAAATTGGCAGTTATCGTTGCGATGATACGAACTTATAAGTCAAAGGTACCGCTCATTGACGGCGGGAACTTAAGAAGCTTCTACAAGTTATCCTTTCATCATCATCCACTAACCTTGCTGAGTTTAAACATACCTTAACTTCTATAGCATCTTTCTACTTATTATATTTCTAACCAGCTTAAAAAATGAAGTAGATTCTTAATTGGAATCTTTTTGTAAGTATTTTCCCTTAGGTACCTGTGTATTTTTCTTCTTTTATTTATAATCGTCAAATACTCGACCTTTTAATTGCATTTTCATTAAAAATATCAATCATAAATATGTAAAATCAAATCGCTGCATAAGCTCATTCATGAAACCCGACACGTGAACTAGCCATTACATTAAAAACTGCTCAAACGACCTTATTGCATTACCATAAAGTTCAATTCTCCCATTTTTAAGCACAAGATTATGAACATTGCTTTTTATCGAATTAGCATACTGCATGACCTGAATTGTCGTGGGCTTTATCACCTTTGGAATACGGTTGAAATTGTATCTAAGTGCGCAGTGTGTTATGGTAATTAACATTAGGCGTGCGTAGGGTCATTGAACATAATAAATGCTGTATGCGGTTCTTCAAAGGACCATCTGATCTAAATAACAGATACGACTGAAACCTAATACGCCGATGGTTATAAACTATTTGCTCTAGGTAGATTGGTAATAGTACCACCACAAATCCTCTTCAACTCCTCTCAACTCCTTCCCTTTTCCTCATAGGTAAGGCTGAAAAACAGCGTCTGGTTGTACAACCAGACACAATGCTGAGCTCTTTCCTTTTCAGCATGCGATCAACTGTTTTAGTTTAAGATTATTATTATTAATTTACTTATCAATCTATTATTCATACCAAACTGTCTCAAGTTTTTGTGTTGTGCTGAATAAACATGTTTTCTTTCTTTCTTTCAAGGTGCATAACTATGAAGATCCTCATTTGATCCTAAAGAAAATATGGGACCACCTTGGGAGTATATTCTATCGAACTAATTTTTTTTTAAATCCGTCCACTAATTGACGCAATAGGTAAACGTTGAACATAAATAAAAAAAATCATGCAGTGGAACTATTAGAACCTTCTACTTTTTTAATTCGATTAAATTGACATTATTATTTGAGTTCAGAGTTGACGAGCGACAGAGGAGAGTGGAAGAGGAAAACATGTTGTGCCGACCCCACTTAGCGTGGGATAAGGGCAGGAGAATGATGATGATATGCTTTTTATTGATATAAAAATTTCGATAACCGTAAAGAAAGATGGTGAGTGAAATCAGCAGAGCAACTGTAAAATAAATAACAGAGTTGGCCACTTGCTCATACGAACGAACGAACGAAGTGTAAAACTTTGCAATTTTGTTTTAGGAAATAAAACGTGCTTTATTCAGCTTTCTCTATAAAAACAATTTCACCATTTTGTTTAGACGTTTTCTGACAATTTACACCATAAACAGCCGTTTTCATTACTAAACATAAAGCGAGCTTCCTTTTTCAAAAATTAAAAATAAATCTGTCACATCCCGTCATCATAAAGAGGATGTTGATATAATCGATTAACGTGTTACATCACTATTTTTATAGTAGAACGTGTCATCTGAGACATTTTTATTCAAAAGATTAATAGCATCTCAGCCCTAATAATCTTGTATCTTAGCCCGTCACACACGTAGCTATAATATAGCTATATAAATTATAGCCAGGCATATTACGATATATTTTCTATACAAATATTCAAGTGACCGCACACAGAGCTATACCTAATATATATAATAGCTGCGTGTGTATTTGTATATATATAGCATATTAATATATATTATAGGTGTGTGACGGGCATAAAATAAAGATTTCTTCTATGTTTTAAAAATTGTTATTCAATGTTGTGGCGATATTATTTTTCGCCTATTAGTTGGATAATATTTTACAGTGATAATATTTTATTTATTTCACAAATAATATTTTATTAATATAATAATATAATATTTAATTGTGCTGATTTCACTCACTATCTTTCTTTCTGATTTAAGTATCGAGATTATGCAAACTTTTATATTGACTTATTGTCATTTCAATTAAAAATCTTACCAATAATTTTAACTCTCTTTTTATATAAACAGTCCCAACGCAGAGTTAATATAACGCTATAAACAATGGACCGTTAGGGATGAAGTTTGAAATAATTATAGTGGAACCTGATGCTATTCAAAATGACGTTACCACGCTAAGTGGCGGACTGAAGCTATAAAAATAAAATTTACAATTTCAGTCACTGCTCTACTTTTTTGAGTTGAAACTCTAGTTCATCGAACTCATCTATAATTTTCCCGCAATTAAACATAGTCGCAGTATAAAAAGTAGTTTTTATAACACGTCCGTCCAATGCATTCACACCGCAGATATATAATATACTAACACATATAATATCTGTGATTCACACAATGTTTTTCACAGTTGCCGATTTAAATGACAATGGCGAATGGGAAATACTGCGAATGTTATCTTTGCGATTTGTCAAATAGTAAACAATGATTTTTACACTTCCGTGCTTACTTAAAACACAAACTGATGATCGTCACTACCAAGACACACAGACCAATACTACTCTACGAGAGCAAGACAAGCTATCTATTAAAAATATTTTATAGATACCTTGTCTTGCCTATTAAAAATACTTCATGTTCCATTTTCAAACGTTTTAGGTAATGCTCGGTTGAACTATAAGCAATTCTTAAAAAAAAACTTAGTTCTATTTACTATCAAGGAGTTTCACTTCGAAAACTCAACCTCAAAATGTTTAATTCAGTACAATCGTTTATAGACCACTTTGAAATATTTTCGAACGATGATGAATGAACCTGATAAGTACATTCCATTTTTTGAACTTTTTCTACAAAGCTATATCAGTCCCGCTTTACTTTGTGTAAACTCTAATTATTACAGATAAATCACGTATAACTCTTGTTCCTTACCATTTCACCATTATTATTGATTATAAAAGCTGAGTCAGTCCGTTGAAAGGGTAAGCGCCTCAGGCCTGGCGTAATGCTAGATCACTAGGATACGAGTATAATGTTCCTTGCGGCGATAGACTTGGACCTGCCCGTTTCTATGCTTCATAAGGTATCTGGTAATCGCTTGCGGGGCTAATACAGTTTAAGATGTATAGTATGAAAATGATGTTATTTCTAAATCAACTGGTCCTAAAGTAATGTAGATAGTAGATATATACCTACTTAATTTAGGCTTGTTAATCTTACTAATAGTTAACAGCTCCGACAAGATTCAAATCTGCGTAGATACAAGCGATCGCTCTTAAACCGAGCTTCCTGACCACTAGGCTACGGAACCTTCACGCCGAGAGCTGTAACTATTAGTAAGATGATAAATTTATAAATAAATGTCTTTGAATTGATTTAGTAGTTAAAACTTGTGCTTCTAGTCTCAGTTTGCTCGATTCGCTCCTGTTTGTAACTCTTTCGCCTTGCATTTGTATTGATACAAACGCACAGTGACTGAGTACTTTAAAAACGTGGTGTGATTATATTTTAAAGTAACTTTTTGCCTTGATGCTGGATCTTTGAATGTTATTCTTGTTGACCTGCGGGCCTAGCATGTGCAACACGAGAAATCATCTCGTCGTCGACAAAATATTCTCTCCTTCTCTAACATAGTACGTTAGAGCAGTTTGACATTATCGAGATATTGAATTTGTCGTCTCGACGCGTTGCACATAGGCCTACTGATTGTTTACGGTTTTAATCGCGAGGAATCAGACCTATCATTTTTTTACCTATCTTTAAACTATGTTATGTGACCACAGAACAGTTTCTTTAAATTCTCGGACTATTTCATCCTTACGATTTTCAATATTACATTTTAATAATGTAGTTTTTTAAACACTGCATTATGAACTAACTCGAATGTATATTGACCCTTGTCTACAAGAGGTACTTACTTCTTGTATACATTGTATAAAAAGCTCGTAGCCGTGACATTGTACTTATAAAAAGCGTTGATCTTGTAAGAGATTAGTTATCGATGTGTGTCTGACAAACATTGAGATAACATTGTGTTGTAAGCAAGCAACGCTTGTTGTACAACATACACTCGTCGAGATAATGTTCAACCTTAAAACTTGTTTACTTTTTTTGTTAAAGCCATTGAGTTATAAAGAGTCACAATCTAATAGCTGACAACACTCAAAAAATGTCCGAGCTAATTCAATGTTCTACAATGACATTTGACATTTGAATGTAGACGCTAAGTCGTTTGTTTTAGTGTTCAATGTCGCGCAACCTAGATTGTTAATTAATTAGGTACCTAGAGTTTGGACCTGTTCCATTGAATAATCGAAACAACTCATAATTAAATGTAAATAAAACAATTCATTGACAGTTCAATAGCGGTCATAATAACAAGGTAATGGGTTAAATAATAAACATCGGATAGTAATGAGCAAATAGTGAGGTAATATTGTTTAGAATTGAACCCCTTTTATATTTCTAAATCTCCATAGCACTTGCGCACACGCCTGTCCATCGTGACAAGATGTCAGCTAGGTGTCAACTGTGTCAACAGTTCACTGTCACGTATCGAGTTTCACGATGACCACCCACCTAGACTGAAACTGACACCATGACGCGATCAAAATGGTATGTCATGGTCATGGATGCCATGAAAAACCCCTTATTTAATTAACATGGTTACAAAAGCACCACTATAAAAAAAAATGTACATAACATAGGTACTTCAAGTAAAACTATATAAAAGTCAAAGTAGAAAGTCAAAATGTATTTAAAGTGATTACATAAGAAGATAAACACTGTAGGTATACTTATTCTATATTTCTATACTTTACTTATACCTATAATATAAGTATAGAGTTTGGGGTAATCTCCAAAACTACTCATCCGATTAAAAAAAAAATTCACCGATGAAAGAGAAAAAAAAGAGTACTTACCTAAAGAGTATTCCTTTATCTAACATAGAACAATAATTCATTATAAGTACTATTTGAGTGGGTTTGTAGGAGACTGGTGCCTGAGATAGGTTCAAAAACCTGTGTTACAGGTCCCTTCACTCCCCGGATTCAAAAGAATAAGTAAAGGAAGTCATGACAATAATACAAAGAGTTACATCAATATAAAAATAAAAAGTAAAGAAGTGCCGCGGATGGCGCGTACAGAGATTTGAGTTGACAAAATCTCAACAATTTAAAAAGTTTACATTCCTCGTGACAGGTTGAAAGCTCATCGTCGCTTTTTGAATTCTAGCTGGTTTGTAAACAAGCGGAGAAACTGGTTTAGGTACATAGTCACGATGTTTTTAATGTTATGTAATGCTTGATTTGAACTTGACACCTAAAAAATATGGCTGAATCGATAATGCTATCTTCGGCACTGAGCATTGCATAATTTTATCAAAATATTCCACAGCCACAATATCTTGTATCTTCCCAAACATTTCTATGCTAATATTATGGGAATTTATTCGTTTTTTATCCAATACTGCACGTACCTACAGCAAAATGATAAGGTTACAAGAATATAGGAACATAACCCAAGCTATTGACCCCAAATACCTTAGGTTACAGGTTAACTCGATGTAGAAGTAACGTCGGCGTTACTGTGAGATATTTCTTATTTTAGAAATAAATGGACACATAATTGTATCGCGTTAGCCGCAGTCAACAGTAAACATTTTCATCACTCTTTTTTTTCATGCTCAATGACATTTCATGGATTTATAGCTTACACCAGAGACTTCGCTCGCGCGGTACCTACCAGAATAAAAAGTATGGGTTATTTAAGGTCATATACCTACTAGGTATGTATATTCCAAGTTTCAGCCAAATCCGATTTGTAGTTTTTGCACGAAAGAGCAACAATCACACACCCATACAATCTTTCGCGTTTAAGTGTGTGCCATAGCGCCGAGGAATGAGCGGGAGAGCGAATAATGTTTTTACTCGTGAGTGAGAAGCGCAGAACGATAGACACGCAACATAATTTATAGCGAAAAAACAGTTTTTATTTAATTACAAGTTAATTAAACAAGCAATCGAAAAATTAAAAAACCAGAACTAAATAAATACTTCTAGGCTATTTGTCAAAACATAAAACCAACAAAAATAGCGTTCTGTTTCTGAGATAAATAGCAAACTGTGTGAAAAACATGTATTTTTCAAAAAAATATATGATCGAGAAAACTTTTACCAATCGTGTTTCTAAAAAACCAAGATAGAAGATAAAAGTTCAAAGTATCATTTCCCTAAATATGAAGGACGTAGCTTTTACATATACTGAGATAAATAAGGATTTCGACGACTAATTTGCATATGACGCCCTCTTAAATATTAGTAGGAGTAGAATTAGGAAGGATACGAGTAGAATAAAAAAATCCAAAAGCCCGATGTGACTCTGATGCGATATGACTTCTACATTGCGTTGCGTAGATAATAAAGATACATGATGTGTATATACTCGTATATGTATAACTCACATTGTTGCTCGGTAGGTACCTACTGCTTTCTGTATTATTGATGTGTTAATAGTTTGTCGATTTTTTATTGATTTATGTGCCTTGCCATAGCCTTAATTTTATATTTCGTATTAAATAGATATAACGAATTAGTACAACTCTAATGTATTAGTAGGTACCTATGTGTGAATAAATAAATAAATAAATGATTTCTTTATTGTAAAAATATTCGTTCAATCTCAATAGATGCGTTGTCCGATCCATTGGATCTAGTATGCCATCTACATAATCATGGCATACCGGCTCATACCTACACACCGTTATTGTATCAGTTTTCTTCAAAACAAAGGTATCAAATGCCGGAAATACGCACCTTCGGGATCAGAGTGTCACTTCTGCATGTTTTCCAACTTTACAGGAGGAGCATTTTAAAGTTTTTTTTTACGCAATTTTTTAATAACTTTGTGCTGTTTTAGAATATTAAGGTGTTTCTCATAGTCTTAGATTGGTTAGTTTTTCAGGTTTAATCGGCGCTATTAAAAAACAAAAAACAAGAAGTCGTTTTTGAGAAACAAGCCGTAAGCTGAGGGAAGGGTACCAAAAGTGCCTTTTTGTTACAAATCGCTAACTGTATTAATGCAGAAATGACATTTAAAAAATATTAATAAAATCACTAAAGCGCGTATAACAACATGTTTATGGATGCTGTAAGTTTATTTTTAGTAAATATGTATTCTATAAACTGAAACGAGCAAAACAAGGAGCATTATCGCTTAATTTAACGGTTAAATAGAGGATTATTAAATAAAATAGGTGATATTATCAAGAATTTTTATTTAAAATGCAAACGAATGGCACATAAATGAAAAACGATAGAAAACATTTCGAAATAAACTACTAAATATGGCTTTCAACTTATACAACTTATAAAACCTTAGTTTAAACTGAATAGTTAGTTATCACGACTGCGCACTCTGTTCTAGTATTATAAAGTCTTTATAAAAGTGAAAGTTGTACTTATCATTTAAAAGGAATGAAATTTATCTCTAAAAGACATGTCTTAGGTGCATGGCATGAATAATCTAAACAAAATAGGCATAGTCTCATTTCAATTTAATAATCTATTAAAACTAGTATTTACAATCAAAACAGTTAAACTAACTTTAGACAGTTTGCAGCAGAACGCAGTTAGCTCAATAGTTTCTATTGTAAATACCAGTTTCATTATCTTAAACTATAGTCAATAATCATCTAAGAAAGTAATAATCTTATAGAACGAGAAAGGCGGACAAAATCGTAGAAGATATTAATAAATTCTAAAATTGATGTATGACATCTTTAATATTTAAATAATTATTTTATAAACGTTACAATATTTATTTCTTATTTATCACTTAGGAATCTACTTAAATCACTTTTTCACAGCATTATGGCCTTTTTATTTAGAAACTACTAAGTACTTTGGTAACAAAAATATAATGAAAATCAGTAAGAAATAAAAAAAAACAGAATGGGCATTATCAGCCGCACTTTGTGTGTAGGTACCCTCGAATGTGTTTGATGGAATTTATTTGCAGTGTGTTTACTGCATTTATTATGCAGTAAATTCTTACAGGTTAATCATAAATCTGAAATCAAAACAAAACTATTACTTAATAGGTTAGTTCCCTCCCATTCGATAATCAATCTAAGTAATAATGTAAGTAGAAATCTAATAAATATTTTAACCAAAAGCACACTTGTATACAAAAATAACGCATGGTTACAATAAAAATGCTAATGATTTCAAATTTTAATGTTACTTGTACACAGAAATGCCGTTTTGGTTCCAATGAAAACCAAAGTTTTATGCTATAATGTAATTTTTAAGTAGAAGTGCCGTTATGTTTACAGCAGACAAATGCCATAATTTGGTAACAAAACGTGAATTGTGTTTAGAAGTAACATTATTATTGCAAGAAGTGTGTAAACAAAATGTCATTACTTACCGTAGTGCCCCTCCGCCGCAAATGCATATGGTCATCCTTCGGCAGTCAACGCTCTACTGACCGGAGAGACGTTTCGTTTCAAGCAAACGGGCCAATTACGCAAAAAAACAGAACGTTCCTCCCGCCGTCAAAACGATGTGATTCATGCGATTATCACCGATTTTGCTGAGTATATAAAGTCGATTATCGCGGTTCTTTCTGCATATTTAGGTTGTTTTTGTAAAATTTTGCAGAAGTGCCACTCTGATCCCGAAGGTGCGATATGCTATATGGGCACAGTGCACCTACATAAACAGATGGTTTGTAATCGTCGGTTAGTGAGGTTTTAATTAAATTAAAAAAAATATATAAAACGACTACAATTTTTTAAAGGTCAGGTGCATTTTTGTTCATAGCTTTTAATATCTTTGTCAGATCCTATTTTTTTTTTAATGACTACCTAGGGAGTAAAAAATAATATTCTTAATCGGTCCACCATTGACGTAATCATGGATGACGTTTCTAGAACCTTCTTTTTTTTGATAGCATCTATCCATGTCTAAAATAGCTGAGCTAATTCAGTAAACTACTAGATTTTGGTCAATACCATGAATTAATTAATAATCCCAGGCTCACATTTTGTTTACTCATTTTGCAAGTAGCAGGAACTAATCCTTGTTGACGCAAGTTTATTATGAATATGCATTTCATAGAAGCGTCAAAGTCCATACAGTGTCAAATCTCAAATCCACGTGGAATGTTTACACAAACATTCCGCTGCGGTCGTTAATGTCGCCTTTTGTTTTGATTACAAGAAATAAACTTGAGCTTAGTTTAGAGCTTGTGAACGCCACGTTTTGACGCGAAACGCGAAACGCGAAACAAACGGGTAGCGAACAAAATGTATCCGGCAAGCTGTAGGTCTACTCTACAAACCGGGAACGAAGCATCGTTCCAATAATCGCAGGTCAGCTTATGTTGGTGGTATCTGAATTCGGTAGATTAAACAATATTAAGCTGATCTGCAGTAATTGTCACGATGCATCGTTTTTGGCTTGTAGAGTAAAGGGGCTACACAATCCTCGCGCTTGTAAGACGCGCTGTAAAAAAGCAGTAACGCGCCACACAAAATCGCGCAGTGACCGCTCGAAAATCGTAGTGTGCTTGGGATCTTAAATGTAACACTTTGGTTACAAAATGAACGTAAATAAAACGAATGTTTAGATGATAAATAATAAGAATGTTTAGAAAAGAAATTGGATCACGACTGTTGTGCAATAGCGGGTTCTACACAGAACGATCCATCGCGCTCCGTTGTTATGTTTTATTACGGTGACAAAATAAAAAGATCTGGAAAAATATTTCTACCGAATCGGAATACAGCCGTGATCATATCATATTTTAACATTTTTACAAAGTGCCAAACATAAGGGTTAGTATCCCTGTAGATGGCGCTCATCGGTGCTTTAACCGAGAAATCATCTTACTAATAGTTTCAGCGCTCGGCGTGAAGGTTCCGTAGTCTAGTGGTCAGGCAGCTCGGCTTAAGAGCGATCGCTTGTATCTACGAAGGTTTGAATCCTGCCCGAGCTGTTAACTTTTAGTAAGATTTTTTATTTATAATGAAACATCTAAAATATCTAATATCAAAGTGTAGTTTAACACTGTAAAAATATATAAACTATAAGGGTTACAATCAAGCATAAGAAACAATCTAAGACATTTTAGAATGTAGAAGAAAGACAATTAAAGCCGCTGTTCAAACATATAGTAACGAAGAACACCTACGTTGTACACTTATCGACAAAATCTTAATATAATAAATGGTACCATACATTTAAAGCAATTCTTTAGCACAATCGGTCCAAAATTGGACAGAAAAATGTCCAGACAGCTAGTTCATTTTGCAATTTCCAATTTTCTATCGTGTTCTATTTTAATAGTTATTTATTACCTACCAATTATCCAATAATTAGTAATTTATTTACAGAAACTAAACTACTAGATATTTACATAACTGTACAAAATACAATTAGAACCAGTTATTATTATATGAAATGAAAAATTATAAAAATTATTTATAAAAATTATATAATCCATGTTATGAAAAGACAAATCATAAACTCATTAAGTACCTATTTAATATATAAATCAATACCAATTGTACCGTCTCTAACGCTTTTATTAATTGATTGAATAATTTAATTACTTATAAGCAATCTTATTAATTTTTAATCATCGCAGAGTAATTAAGTTTATGAGTGCATAAAGATTGTATCCGAGATTAGAAACACGTGAATGTGGTTTGTTTATGTTTTTACAATAACTACATTATCAATTACTTATATTAATTATTATTGAAAAGTATTTGTCTTGAGAATAAGTCGATCATTCACCGGTAAATAGACAGGTAAAAAGAAATTGCAAAGAAGTTGATATAAATATTTTATTGATTAAATGAAAAAAAAAAAAACTCTACTAAAATACCAACTCTTAGGTTTTTTATTTGATAAATTAATTTTCTCAAATTACACTTAAAAACCTTTCATTATTATTTTTATAAAATCAAAACACTCTTGTCGCTGACTGTACATTGTTAAACATTCTATAATTAACCGATTCAATGGACCGAAATAATCCATGGCCTTAAATTGCAGCTAATGACGCATGCATTTTAATTGTTCGTTAACTAACATTCATAAGGTGGCTTAATGTTTTAATTAAAAAAATAAATTAACATATTTGTGTAACAAAAACATTAGATATTAATTTTAGACACTTTTATTTACGAGTAGTATCCATACCGAAATGATTGGTCATCTTTTACGACATGACAGCTTTGTATGGAACATCATAGAAGGAAAAGTAGAAGGAAGACGAGAAAGGGGAAGACCAAGAATTAATTACATTAGTCAGACAGAAGAGAAGGTCGTTGTCATGTCGTATCAAGAAGTAAAAGAGATCGCATTGGAAAGAAGTAGGATATGGAGGAAATAGCATCAATACCCGCTGAGCTCTTAAGTTTTATGTATCCATACCGAATATTTAAGCTCTTAAGTTTTATGTATCCATACCGAATATTTATCAATAAGTGGCAAAATTAAAAAAAATATCAAACTGACTTCAATTTTGTGAGAAAGAAATTTCCTGCACTCTCGAGGTGTATTGCTGTTCATAAATCCGAAGATCCTCATCAGATCCTCAAATATGGTTTTATGTCAAAAAAAATCCCCAAGGGGGTTTTGGGAATTTAGGTGTCAAAATCCCCTTTAAAGCAGACATTTCAGATCAAGTGATTTTGACACTTAAATTATCAAAATCCCATTTGATGTTAAATTCATAATTTATAGGACGACCCCATGAGTAGGTGGGTAAGTAGGTACTTATACTCTTTAAAAGAAAAAAAAAGAAAATCAGTCCAATTGACGGTATAATCGGTGAAAATACAAAAAAACATACAGATGAACTGTGAAAATAGAACTTTCTCCTTTTTTGTCTTGATTTTTTGATATTTCGCTCTTTTTCTTCGTTTAGGTTTCCAACATTGGTAAATAAACAAACCAGCAGGTTCACACACTTGCTTTGTCGGTATAAAACAATATGCAAATAAGTAAATTATTCAACAACAGCCCATCTAATTAAATAATTAATTGCAGCCTTTGCAATTCCCGACAAAAGAACTCATTGGTATTCCCTATGCTGTAGAGAAACTGGCATACTGCCAGTACATGTTAGAAAAAGAAAACAGGAGCATTCCAGGTCACGAACTATTCAAAAATTAGAGTTCTATCTGAATTAGCCTTTGCGTAGAAAGGAAACCTTCTATAATATCCCGCTAATATTATAATCGCGAAAGTTTGTATGCATGTATGTTTGTTACTCTTTTACGCAAAAATTACTGAACAAATTTGGCTGAAACTTGGAATAATTATGCAGTATATGAGCTGGAATTACACATAGGCTACTTTATATCCTACCTGGATATAAAGTCGGTTCTCTGCCGCAGCTGAATACTATTTTGTTATAATTTGTTATTTTGTTATAATTTAAAGTGTATTTTTTAACAGTTTTTGAAGTTGTAGCGCTCGTGGCGAAGCTTGCTAAAAGACGTTCTTGATAGACCGTTGAACTTAAGCAACGTTCTGAGCGGTCACAACTTGGATGGGTGACCGCTGAGCGCTTCCGTGCTTCGAAGGGTACGTTAAATTTGGTCTCGGCTTTTAAAGTCGTTAAGCCATGACAGAGGCTTTAGGCGGCCTAAAAACTCCGTAACCAGAGTTAGCCACTTGCTCATACGAATTTACTTACTTTATTATTCTTAAAATATAACAATTATTGATGATATTCTTGTTTTGAGGACGTACAAAGCACGTGTACGACTTATTTACTCTCAATAGTCTGGGTCAAGGGTTTCTCGTTAAAATAAATGTCTCCTAATAGTTTAAAGACGGAGCCGTGACCTACAGGGCTCTTGCGCAAGGTGTGTATTAGGACCATTATCCTTTTTGCCCTACGTAGTTTGTATCATCATAGGCCTCTAATGCCGGGTTCCTATATCCAACTAACGGATGTCCGTAGGTCGGTCGTCATAGCAACGTTGTTAACTGTCAAAAAGTCTCATACATTTTGTGTTGAATAAACAACGTTGCTATGACGACCTACGTACGGACATCCGTTAGTTGGATGGAACCCGGCATTAGTCCATTTCCGACAGTTTTAGCAGTGTTTTTCTGATAAGTTTTTTTTTTTTTTCGGACGGATTTTTATGTTAAGTGGTCTTCCGGACCTTTATAACTTCACCGGGCTTTGGCGAGTGCAGAAGGCATCTACGCCGTAAGGGTTTCTGATAAGCACTTCCTTGTGTGGCTATATACCTAAGCCAATTTGGGCGCGGACAATACCTCCGCAATTTGTTTGTATAGCAAGTTAGTAAACATACATTTTTTAGGAAGTAAATAACATCTTAATAATATCTAATTTTCGATATTTTATTTACAGAAACTACTTCTACATATTTCCATAACTGTACAAAATAATATATTTTTGTTTATTTATTATTTTTTACACAAAAACTTTCACCTTTATAATATTAGTAGGTTGGATTTAAATAAAATAAATACTTATCCTTGGAAATTTCACACGGCGTCATCTAGTCCCAGCTAAGCAACTTAATGCTTGTCTTATTATGGTAACCAGGTGACTGATATACTACATAATTATTATTTTTTGTAAATACATCCTACATAGATAGAAAAACATCCAGACCCGGAACAAATATCTGTAGAAAATACAAAAATTTGTCCCGTGGCGAGGATCGAACCCTCCGCGTCTCAGGCGGGCCTTCGCCCACTGCGCCACAGCGGTGAAATTCAGTCAATTTCAAAGGTTGTTCGTATTAATTGCCACTTACCTAGCAGCAGTATCGGTAGGTCGATGAGGAGGTGCCACCAGAAGCTGTGCCGCGCCTGCATCTCGGCGACGACGGGAACGCTCTCCGGTACTCGCTGTAACAATTATAATAATGTACATTTATTTACAGAAACTAAACTGCTACATATTTACATAACTGTACAAAATACAATTAGAACCAGTTGAGCCACCTAAGGATCGTTGCAAACGATCTATAGGTAGCTCAACTGATAATAACATTAGTTTTATCTTGGTATTCGTCGTCTATGGTTTTATAAAGAAATTTTTTTTTGTAGCAATAAACTTTACTTTGAGGGATCTTTTAAAAATTAAATCTCACACATAAAACTTGCTTAATAAAATTAAAAAAATTAACTACCTAGTTCTTTCATCTGTCAAAATCTTATAATATGCCAAAAATAATCAAAATTAAAGATCGTAGGTAGTTTACCTAGTAGTTTTATTTTCAACCATATTCTAGAACAATTTTAATATTTTTATGTTATTAAAATGAACAATATTATTTTCTAAGATTAACAAAATTACTAAATTAAAGCCATTTTCTTCCCCGATTATTTAATAAGGATACCTACTTTGAAGTCGTTTAATTATGCAATGCAAGCTTTTGGAATTAAATGACCTGCTCAACCAGTCCACTAGTTAAAATCTTACTTCGGTCTGTTTATACTTAACTGGGACAGTAAATCGATTTACTGGGCTACCATGTCACTTTTAACATACAAACTATTCGGAGTTAAGCATTAGTTTTAATATTTTTCGAAACCTACGTAAAACATTTTAACTTGTAAAAACATCTTTTATTTATTCTAACTAACCACAGATAATACACAACAACTTTTGCACTGGTACCATCGACTCGTAGTTTTTCACATATTTAAGAAAGAAAGAAAGAAAAGAAAATTCTTGTAGGACCTCACTTAAGTTTCGTTTTACATGCTAGGTGATTCTAATGCCTTTAAGATTATTTAACGCATTTACTGCCATACTTTTTCTAGCGCGGAGAAATTCTGCATGTATGGTGCGTCCCCAGCACTCAAAGTACCAATAAGTATAACAAGTTACCTGTCAAATCACTGCATTTACCGAACTTAAAATCAGTGATGATAAAATTACAGAACTACGTTAAGAAAAGGTTTATTGACAACACACACAAAAATGGTACAAATCAAAAATACAAAGACAAGGCAACAAATATTAAAACAAAAACGTAACTAAATAAGTAAGTAAGCAAGTACCTATGGGCACTCTGCCTAAGGGCGTTGGCAAAAGGTCCAGACTCAGCTATAAGCTAGCTTCATGAGGGGGTGCATTAGAAAGGCAATGTCAAATATTTAATTTCCACATTTTATGCGTAGTATCTCAGCATGTTACTTTCTAGATCTTAATGATGAATATATCAACATTTTAACTAGTGCTGACAACACTCAAAAACAATAGTGTTACCGTCGCGAACCGCATTTGTCGTGGGCCGTCGTAAACCTAGTTTAACCCATCGTTAACTTAAACGATCCGAATAACCAGACCTGGAGCTGCAGTTAACAGGAGGTGAACTGGAACAGTCTTAAATTACAATTTGGTTACGAAATAGACGTACTGAACTGAGGTACCTATGCATCCCACACGTCGACGAAGCTATCTATCGAACATTTTCTCTGACAAGAAACGAACAATCTCGGGAAATTACTCACGTAAAAGTATCGTTGATTTAGATACCGACAATGTTTCGATTCTTCCGGAGAATCTTCATCTGGGTATGAGTGTGGTCACTCCTCGCGGTCGCGTCTCACACTGTAGTGTGAGACGCGACCGCGAGTTTTACGTGAGTAATTTCCCGTGTACCTACTATTATAATGTCTAATACAACTCACGATAGTTTTGAAAGTGAAATCTATAGTATACTAATATTATAAACTCAACTCTCGTCCAAATCACTAACCAGGCAAGACGTGTGTTAAATTTCTGTAAAATTACTGTACAAACTGCCATTCGACTGTAAACTCTGTGGAGCAGCTTAACAAAGCATAATTTTGAAGTGAACTCGCTCTGACTCATAGACCCATACGAATCGGCGACAACTAGAAGAAACCCCCCGCTCCTGTGCAAGGCAAGGTACCCTCACTTATTACGTACTGTGTATCATTTTTTGTGGTATAACCAAAAACTACAGACAAATCATGCATCGCACGCCAACATCAGGTCAAGCAGCTATGTATTCTTCTCAACCTAACCTCAGCACTGAAAATGAAGATCATGAGGTCGTGAGAAACTTTAATCTCAGAAAACGTAAAAATCCAGATCTCGACCTTGTCATGGATCTTAAGGACACCCTTATGCAATCCTTCAAAGATCTGCTAAATGCTGAAGTTTCAGAAATGAAGCAGCAGAATATGAAAATCATACAATCAAACGCTGAAATTATACAGCTTCTGCAGGCTAATGCTGCTGATCTAAAAAAAGCAAACGAGAAAATAGCTTTTCTTGAATCTGAAAATGCTGTGGCAATCGATCGTGTAAACGAACTTGAGTACCAACTACATGAAGTACAAAAGCAACAGAGGAGCAAAATGGTGGAAATTAGAAATGTTCCAAGACATGAAAATGAAGACATCAAAAAGATATGTAAATCGTTGTTCAGCACCCTAAAGCTAAACCCAGTGGATGATTTTCAACAAATCTACAGAAAAGGCAAGAACCCTAACTCTCCAATTGTGATTGAGCTACAAACTGCTATCCAGAAGGACGAACTCCTAACAGCTGTTAAAAAATTCCACACTGACGATAAAAATCGCAAGTTATGCTCGGAACACCTAGGAGTCAAAGGGGACGGATCGAAAGTCTATATATCGGAAGCAATAACAACCTTAACCAAAAAACTTCATAGTGAGGCACGTGAACTGGTCAAAGATGGTAAATTCAAATATTGTTGGATTTCTCGTGGTAACGTTCTGCTTCGAAAGGATGAAGGCCAATCACCTGTATTGATAAAATCAATGCACCAGATTGCTGCTCTACGAGCGCCACTCTCATCGTGACTGTTTTTTGTTTTAAGTAAGGTCCTCTATGCTTTTGCCGTACTACAATCAATTAATTTCTATATCTTTGTCGTAATTGTTCTTTGTACTAATACCACATTATTAGATGCCTCTTATATATTCTGTAGATTATGCCATATTATTCCTATATATCCATATATATTTTTACTATACCATCATTTTTATTTAAGCCATCCTAGTTTCTATAGTTCAGTGTTCCGTTTTATCGCTCAAAATCAAGTAGATATTAAAATTTACATAGTCCTGAATAATATGATTAGTGGGATCACCCCCTACACATATCCACCAGATACGAAAAATTTAAAAATATTGTTCTCTCTCTATAATTATTATAACAATGGTTAATGATCTAGAGGTAGTTACAACTGACGTTGATCTTGAGATCAACGTTGGTGACTCGTATCTGGTTGGTGATCCAAGTGAATTCGATGATCTTACTAAATCTAAAATGCACCTAAAAGTCATTTCGCAGAATATTCGGAGTATTAACAAAAACTTTGATGAGTTTAATGTTTTCCTATCGCGAGGAGAATCTGTTTACGATCTCATTATCATGACAGAGTGCTGGTTACAGAATTGTATCTCTGTACCTTCGATAAATCATTATAATGACTTCCAAACTGTAAAACACATAAACCAGAATAGTGGTGTAGTTGTGTATGTTAATAACAATATTACAAATTTTAACGTTTATGAACCTGACAACATAAGAGATGCTGATAGTCTTGTTGTGAAATTTGGTGACGGAATCGCTTTTATTTGTATTTACAGATCCCCATCTTTTAAGTCTACTGAAAATTTCCTTCTTTCTCTGGATGAGTTATTAAATAAATTAAAATACATACCAAATATTTACATTCTTGGCGATTTGAACATAGACATAAGTAACAGTAACTGCGACCCTGGGTCCGATGAGTTCCTGGACTTGCTTGCAACTCATGGTCTTCTACCGAGCCACGTAATACCTACTCGCGAGGCTAGATGTATTGATCACTGTTTTGTGAAGTCACAAACTAAAGTTCTTACTGCAATCTGTGACTCATCTGTCACAGACCATAGTAGTGTTCATCTTGCTATACCGTCTTTGCAAAACGAAAGATCTTATAAACAGCGTAAAACTATAACTAAAGTTGATTATGAGGCATGCTATAATCTACTATCGGATGTTGATTGGAAAGATATTTATACAATTAGGGACCCAAACCAGGCTACTGATTTGTTTCTTAACAAAGTATCTAAAATTATCAAAAACGCTTCTAAAACTTATACAGTCTCAAATAGGAAAACAACGTTTCAGCCGTGGATCACTCATGGGCTGCTGAGATGTATGAGGTTTCGGGACACCCTTCATAGGCGACATAAGAAATCTCCCAGAGATATAAAATTAGAAATCACGTACAAGCGCTACAGAAACTACTGCAACAACATACTTCACAACTTAAAAAATGAATATGACAGATCTGATCTACAAAATAACAAAAACAATATTAAAAAAACCTGGAGTGTAATAAAACGGGTCTGTAATTTAAAAAATTCTAAACAATCTCTTACGCCAAATAGTCTACTGGGAATCAAAGAAACACCTCAAGCATCGATTAACCACATAAATGATTATTTTGTTAATGTGGGCAGTAGCCTTGCTGCAAATATTCTGAGAAACAGTAACATCACGGAACATAACCTAGCTCAAAATTTTAAAGCTGAAAATACCAATTTAAATTCACTTGTGCTACTGGAAACAAATGAATTTGAAATAAATAGTATAGTTGCGTCCCTAAAAAACACATCAGCTTGTGGTTGGGACGGAATATCATCTATTTTCATAAAAAGATTCATAATTCAACTAAATTCGCCTATCACTTACATATGTAATCTGTGCCTATCTACAGGAGTGTTCCCAAAATTACTAAAACATTCAATTGTTATTCCCGTTTTCAAGGCAGGCGACGGAGACAGTATTAATAATTATCGGCCAATATCTCTTTTACCAACTTTGGCCAAGATCCTGGAAAAAATTATAAACCGTCGTCTTGTCGGCTTTATTGAAAAAAACCACCTCATATCATGTAACCAGTACGGGTTTCGAGAAAAAATATCAACTACGGATGCAATCGAAAGCCTTGTTTCTTACCTTGCTGACAACCTAGACAATAAAAAGAAATGTATCGGTGTCTTCCTTGATCTGGCAAAAGCTTTCGATACTGTCTCCGTTCCTTTATTAATATGTAAGCTGGAATCCATTGGAGTACGAGGTGTACCACTAGATCTCTTAAGAGATTACCTGTGCGATAGATCGCAGGCAGTAAAAGTGGGTGAGACTTTAAGCTGCAAACAACTGGTCACTTTTGGAGTACCTCAGGGCTCCGTCCTTGGGCCAACGCTATTTTTGATTTACATTAACAGTCTCTGTAGTTCAAATATAAATAATGCTAAAATAATAACATTTGCTGACGACACTGTTATTGTTTTTACAGGGTTGTCATGGGAAGACGTACGTCTCTCTACTGAAAATGGGATGCGCGTTATCATTGAGTGGCTCAATAGCAACTTACTCACATTAAATTTAGATAAAACGAAATATATAACTTTTTCTATTTACAATAACACTCAACCTAGTCCAGACCTATGTATAAAAGTACATACTTGTCAGAAAGCTAACTATAAAAGTTGCGAATGCTACACCCTATCTTCTACAAACAGTATTAAGTATCTGGGCATAACCATTGATAGAAACTTGAACTGGAAGGCCCATATAGATATATTAAAATCACGTGTACGTAAATTATTACCAATTTTTAAGAAAATAAGACAACTGAGAGACGAAAATACTAATAAAGTTGTTTATTTAACATTATGCCAATCAATTATGTCGTATGGTATCTCTGCCTGGGGTGGAGCAAAAAAGACTACCCTAATCAAACTGGAACGTACGCAACGCTCAATAATTAGAGTACTAAATTTCAAGCCGTTTCGATATCCGACATCAAGTCTTTACAAGGAGTTCCAGGTACTTTCTTTACGCCAGATGTTTGTTAGATTTATAGTCTTAAAGCAGCATTCTTGCCATATCTCTTCTGTTATCTCTAGAAGAAGGACCCATATTAAATATCAGGTCCCTGCATGCAGGACTACCTTTGCACAGGGTTTTTCGTACTTTCTTGCCCCGCTATTATATAACCGCATAAACGAAAGGGTTATGCTCAGCAATAAAGCTAAATTTGGTTGTGCAAAGGCTTTAATGGAGTTTTTACTGTCTCTTGATTACGATAAAACGGAACTTTTACTCAAAATAATAAAATAGCTAAATATAAAAAAAAGGAGGCTCAAAATCAAATAACATAATATAATTATAACATATCATTACTTATATATATATATATATATACACACTCTAAATGTATAGGAATTGTACGTGAACTTATATGAAATATATGCATATATTTATATAGGTACATATTGATATTATTTATAAAATGGAATTTAAAATAAAAATATGTACTTAAGTGAAATGTACCTACATAACATAATCTAAGTATCTTATATTACTCTACTCATTTAATAAGGTATATTTCATCTATTCACTAAAGGCAATAATAATTGTAGGTAGGTACTTAAAATAGATAATAAATTAACTATAGGCACTTTATGACAAATGTACCTATTGGTAATATCATAGTAAGTAGTAGTAATATTATAACGACATTTAGTTAAAAGATAGTCTATTAAGTTCATTCTATGTAGGTACCATTACCATTTATGATGCCTCTTAGATTTATCTGTTCTGCAAACGCATACTGCAATTCTTGTATGCGGAAAAAAAATCCCAAGGCCAAACTCGCTCAGATTTGTCTTTTGTATGTTACTCAACTGCACTTTATTTATGCACACTAAATTGGACCGTATTTATATAGGACGAGTGTCATTACCTTGCCGTAACACAGTTTTAAACTAGCACGGGAGGTAAAGATTCTTTAACTGTATGCCTACCGCCAATTTCATTTCATTAAATAACATTACCATAATTATGTAATGATAAATAGCCGTAAAAAAGTTCGTTTCACAGTGATTTCTTTTATTTATTTTTTAATGTTTTGAAGTGAAAGTGTCTATAAAAAATAAGCTAGATCTAGGTAAGTGTACGATGTAACTCTTTTTGCTCAATAAAGTTATTCTTATTCTTATAAAGAGGTAAAGTTGGTATGTTGTTTGTATGTTTGGGGTAATCTCCAAAACTACTCATCCGATTTCAAAATTCTTTCACCGATGTGTAGCATTGACTTTCCGAATGAACATATGCTATAAATTTGACAATTGATATTGGACTTTGAATAAAGACTCGATGAACGTAGAAATCTAGCAGCCAGATTTCGTAATCAATCAATTAGTCAACTCAACAGTGACGTATAATAGGTAGTCGAAGCAAGTAGGTACAAAATAAACCACCAACCAACGGTGCACGAGATCTCGTTCGGGGCGAACTACTAGTAATATTAGTATAGACAATAATCAACGTCATATAACAGTGGCAGATTTTTATAACTTCCCATCCCAGTCAGAACTAGGCCAATCATAAATAAGGCATCAAAAGCTGCAGTCACTTTCGACCTAGGCATTACCATAGGAATGTTGACTAGGAGTAGCTATTGTGACCGACCTTGGGCTTTTTGGCTTGATCTCATGCTGGCAAATGTAGGCAGACTGTTGTAGACAGTCTTACTCCCGAAAAATATACGCTACTTAATGTACTTAAGAAGTGCTTATCTATGACTTATTTGACGTATGTTTATACAAATCTGACAAGTAGGTAAGTGCGTCTTAAACATTTAATCACGTCCCAAATACTGTAGCGTCTTAAAATTAGGGCTTTAGTAGTGGCAATTCGGAGTATCGCAAAAGCTAAACTTAACTAACCAATAATGATGCCGTCCCTTTCATAGCGATGGGAATAAAAAGGATGGCATTAATTTTAGTTAGTTTAGTTTAGCTTTTGCGATACTCCGAATTGCCACTAGTATCTTGTTAGTTCATCTTGCCTAGGAGAAAATATTAATTGTATCAGTACCTACAGTCAGCTTAAAAAGTTGTTCCTACTTTTTTTTAATAACATTTCTGCCGATTCTAGGTTAGGGTAGTTGCGTCTCTAACCTTACGCAGGTTTGCTCATGTGGTAGTGGTACACATTTTTTTACAGCACCTACGCCAAGCTTTCATTGAACTACTAACAAACATCGTTCAAATCAGTCTACGGATTGCAATATTGAAATACATACAATAGAAACATAAAATTATTCTCACAAACTTCTAACAAAATCAAATAAATATAAAGTTATGTAGGTAGGTAGGTACCTACACCAAATTGTTATACCATTATCTTTAGTTTCTTTGAAGATGTCCTAAATTATTAGTGTGTCCAAATTTTGCAGAAGTTTGCATTGTCCAGATAAGATTTTCACTTGTTTCCGACATAGGTAAGTCGCGAAACTTGTACAATAAATTTAAAACCCACACAATTTCTCTGATTGTTACAAAATATTATGATATCTCCCACTTGAGGTTATAAATAACAAAAAACAGTGGGAAGTTCGTTTAACTTAAATATTGCATCTATAAAAATGATATCTGTCTTTTACAACTTATTATTTATCAGTCATGTTTTATTTTATGTTCATAATAAAAAAATATATTTAAGGCACTAAGGTAATAGACACATGATGACTAATTATGAAAAACGATTCTAAAAGGTTTTTATCGGTCTCCTTTGTATAAAAAAAACATTTTCTAATCGAAAAGTAACATTTATTTGCCCAAAATTGAGTCACATTTTGGGTACTTGGACTTTTACACAGCAGCTAAAGTCCAAGGATTTTTTTTTAATTTGTTAGCTGTTTACCACCTAGTTATACCTAACTAATATAATGTATAATATAAATATAATAGTTAGGTATTTACCTAATTTGTTTTTATGACTGTTTGTTTTCCTAAGATGTAAAAATAAATAAATATAATAATTAATACTTACTATGAAATCACAAAAAAAACGCTTAAAAACTAAGAGGCAAATTTCAATAGCTGGGTTGTTGTCGCTAATTAGTTACGCAACGGACGCTCACAAGTCAATGACAGTTTGACAGGTGTCATATAAGGTATGACAGCTACTGTCTCCCATTTGAGATGCCACCTGTCCTGATGACCTCATATCGTGTGCATGGAATAAATGTTTTACATTGGAACAATGGATGTGATTTTGCACATCATAATTTGTAATACTTATTATTTT
The DNA here is from genome assembly GCA_963582015.1 of Xanthorhoe designata. Classification (NCBI taxonomy): domain Eukaryota; kingdom Metazoa; phylum Arthropoda; class Insecta; order Lepidoptera; family Geometridae; genus Xanthorhoe; species Xanthorhoe designata. The sequence goes on from OY757049.1 coordinate 9,066,754, forward strand.
TTTAAACGTAAGTACCTAGGTACCTAAGTATTATTCTCTCAATTAACATTTTATAAACTGAGTAAGTAATTCATTATTATTTGTCAAACGAAGCATCGTGACAATCATCGCAGGTCAGCTTATGTTGGTTATCTTCGGAATTTTGTTTCCACCAACCTAGGCTGACCTGCGAATATTGGCACGATCCATCGTTTTCGGTTTGTAGAGTAGACCTACGAGTGGGCTGCCCACTGCGCCACACAGGCCATCGATTTAGTATAAATGTGCTTCCTCTAAGTCCATAATAATTCAAGATGAATAAGTCCAGTCTCTTCAGTTCAACTAAGTACAAAGTACCTACCTAAACAGGAAACTATAAAATATTAACTAAACTTAGAACCCATAATCTCCGCTACGTTAGTCTAAAACAATACGTCCTAAAGTGTCTTAGGTTCGTTTAAAATCAACGCTAACTTGTAAATCATGTTTGTTATTCCTCATGTTTTTGAAATGGATTGTCTTTGCTAGATTTAAGTCTGAGTGACGACTCTGAATGCCTACAGCCGTAAAAAAACGGCCGTCATGTCCGTGTAATTTGATAGATTGTTGTCTATCTGTTTGTTCAGACGCACATTTTGACTACTAAACAGATTTGGATGATAACTATCAATCAAAATAATAACAAACTCATCTTTTCATTTTTTTTTATTCTTGTGTACCTATTTAGTTAATGAGTTAAAGACTGAATCTAGTTACAGAGCTTTTACACTGCCTGAAGGCTTACATCATGGCTTAACGACCTAAAATCCAGGACAGACAATTTAGCGTGCCTTCCAAATCAGAAGAGAGATCAGCTATAATATCAGCAGCAGTCACCCATCCATGTTGTGATCGTTCAGAATGTCTCAGCAGTAACTTAAATGACCTCTCAATAACGACCGTATGACGTACCGACCGTCACGATACTTAACTTTATTACTTAATTTCTAAGTACTTAACTTTTAAAAAATATAAGTTGTACTTACTATATATATATATATATATAATGAACTTTTTACGGTAATTGTTGATCCAGTATGAATTCTGAACTAATGTTGATCCGCCTATTTCATGTGTACATTTGACTCTAGATCAAGAAAACAGATATACTTTGATCCGAAGCAAAAGAGTACCTGGCGAAGGTGGATCTACATGAATCGGTTTTAAAGATACTTGCTACCGAAATATCACAATTTTGTTGATCCACTAACGGCCAAAAAAAATACACAGAAACGTCATTTTCAGATCCATTACCTATTTGATTTATATGTAACATTAGCGTAGACAATGTTGATCCGGAGATGGTGGAGCCACAAATGGCTAGTTCGTTTGCTCGCTCTTATTTTCAAAGCGGCAACGTCGCACACGGTGATGGGGCTAGTTTCGGGGCTTGATTGAAGATCGGTCGGCCGTCTGTTTAGTCGCGACTCCAGAGCAAATTGTGTTGTGCTTTGTTATTGCGAGATGGAATGTTATGTTTACCAGAGCAGATGAATCAGATGAAGGGATCATCAGATGGAGGGAGAATGGACGGAATGAATAGGGTAAAATCTAATTTGTATCACCTGTATGGTGATTATACCTAATGGTACTAAGAAAATTTGGTAAAAATAACTTTTATCTTTTATTTTTAAAACTACAGGCCTCTTAAATGTAAGGGGCTTGTATTCATCAAAGCTTGTACCTATTAACTTCTATTTAAAGTGGTGACCTACGTTGATTTTTCTTACAGTGCTCATAGAAAAGGCTGACTGTTTGTCTGGCACAGTAAAATCTGCTCTCTAGGTATTCAAGAAGCTATCGTGCGAGCGAAGCTAGTTTCGAACCAAGCGAGCGCAGCGAGCCTTTATTCTCGGAAGCGAGCCGATTTTTTTTATTTTTTTTACAAATATGCGTGACTCTTGATTTTGCCTATTTCGTCCATAGAAAAGGCTGACTATTGGTCGGTTCATATTCTATCGTCTGGCTTAATTAAATTCCGCTTACAAAATATTGTTTTACTTCAAACTTTGACGTCGATTTTCACTCTTTTTAGAAGCGCCCGTGACGAAGCTTGCTTAGACGTTTTTCATAGATCGTGGAAGTTAAGCAACAATCTGAGTGGTCACAACTTGGATGGGTGACCGCAAGTGGCGTTAACACCTGAGCGCTTCCGTGCTTTGGAAGGCACGTTAAATTGTCGGCCCCGGCTTTTAAAGTCATTAAGCCATGACGGAGGCCTGTAGGCGGCCTAAATACTTCGTCACCAGCTCATACGAACGAACGAACGAACTCTTTTTAAGGTTTTTTCGTTAAACCCTTAAACACGGTGTCTCTTTATTTTGCATTTTAAGTATTGCAATGATTGTCATGCAAATCGCTCCACCCTTTAATACTTTTCACTTCTAACTTTTTATATGGGTTTTGTCGAAAAAACCTTAAACAATAATAATTGCCCATTTATTTTGTATTTTAGTACTCAAATCGAGTTTCCAGTCAATCTCAGTCAAAACAATAACTTCAAGCTTTTGACATCGGATTACACCCCTTTTTAAGGGTTTTTTGGAGAAACCCTTATGTGTGTCTATTTATTTTGCATTTTAAGTACCTACCTATTGCAACTGAGTTTCAAATAAATCGCTAAACCCGTTTAAAAGTTCACATTCAAACTTAGACACCCCACTTTTTACCCCTTTTAGGCGTTTTTTGAAAATTCCTGAAACATGGTGTCCAATTATTTTGTTTATAGTATCCAAACCGAGTTTAAAACCAATTGCACCTTCTATTACTTAATACGTTTCAGTTCAAACTTCACTGTATTTCACCCTTTTAAAGGTTTTTTCGAAAAACCCCGAAACACATTTATTTTTCATTGTTAGTATTGCATGCAACCGAGTTTCAAGCAAATCGAACCACCCATTAAAAAGTTCCCATACAAACTTTGACACTACATTTCACCCCTTTTCAGGTATTTTTTTTTAATCCTGAAAACCATGTAATACGTAGGTATTGATCATTTACATATCATATTACACGCTCGTGGCGAAGTTGGCTAAGACGTTCTTGATAGATCGTTGAAGTTAAGCAACGTTCAGAGCGGTCACAACTTGGATGGGTGACCGCAAGTGACATTATCAGCTGAGCGCTTCCGTACTTCGGAGGGCACGTTAAATTGTAGGTCCCGGCTTTTAAAGTCGTTAAGCCATGACGAAGGCCTTTAGGCGGCCTAAAAACTCCGTCACCAGAGTTGGCCACTTCCTCATACGAACTTACTTATTTTTTATCATTAAATAATAATAATAAATAAATATCCTTGGACATTTCACACGGCGTCATCTAGTCCCAAGCTAAGCAATTTAATGCTTGTGTTATGGTAACCAGATGACTGATAAACTACATAGATACATTTTTTTTTTGTAAATACATACATATTATACATAGAAAACACCCAGACACGAAACAAATATTTGCAGATCATGCAAACATTTGTCCCGCAGCGGGGATCGAACCCGCAACCTCTGCGTCTCAGGCGGGCTTTCGCCCACTGCGCCACAGAGGTCTTCAATTACAATAATTATAAGTACCAAGTTTGAAGCAAATCGCTTCACGCATTAAAAAAATTGCTAAATGCCGCCGTGATGCAGTAAATTTAATTTAATTTACCTACATGTACCTAGGTATGGTACTACTTTCTTAAAAAAAACATAGGTAGGTAGGTAGAAGGTAGACAGATATAGTAAGCGTTGATATTGTCGTGGAGTTTCATCTGCACAGATCGGCAACGTTGCAGCCACTATCAACCAATGCGACGTTTACTGCGTTCTCATTGGTTCATTTGAATCGGATCAACATTTTTAAGGTGGATTTGTATATTGGATCAACAAGCGGTGACGCAATACCAGCGCTACTAGAGTCCAAATGTTGATCCGGTCGGAGCCACATTTGTTAGTAAAAATGCATATCAGATCAACAAATGAAGCCGTGATCAACATGTGTTTTCGGATCAACAAAGTGTTCACCTGAAGTCGTCACTGATCAACATTTACCGTAAAGCCATATCTATATATATATATATATATATATCTATATATATATATATATAACTCTGTACTTACAGAGTTTTTACAAGACGGCCAGCAATTTAACGGCCTCCTCATGGTCCAAAGAAAGCCAGCTAAGTAGGCAAGCTTACCGTTAACTAATATCTACTCATTGACTAATCGTGTAGGCGTAGACACAGATTATAGAATTAGTAGATCTTTAAGATAATTTCTCAAAACAATTTATTTCACCTGTATAATTTACAGAATGTCAACATAGGTAATAATTTAAATTTTAAACTGTGTAAAATAATAGAAGAGAGATTGAGAGTTGATGATTTAGCAAATATGGAGGAGTGGATTAAAAGAGAAGACTTTTGGTGTCCTACTCACATCACCTAGTACTTATGTCTAGGTGATGTGACTAGGAGACCAAAAATAAGGATGATTAGGTACATACTTTTGTAAGAATAATTACTTAATCAAATATATCTAATAATATAAATTATACAGGCTCACAACAGATGTAGGTATCTACTGTATAACCACGTCGTTCTTAGATTTAAAAGTTTTCTAAATGAAGAAATACCTAGGTAGGTAGTCAGAGGCAGTACAACTACTTAGTTAAAATAAGGAATGTATTAATGGCATTGTTTCGAAATAGTCAACACTTGACTCGTTTACTTTGTGTACACTAAAGTTGCAAGTAATGGCTGCAGAAACGATTTTACAAATAATGCAAACACTATAAATTGTCTGGAATGGAAGAAAAGTAAATAGACTCCCATTCAATGATTGTAAACTTGTGCTAAGGCTTTCTCATGGGTTGTGCATGGTTTATATAAAACGGCTCCCGCAATAAGACGTCCAACATACGAGTGTAATAATATCCCGGATAGAAAAGACGAGGAAGTCAGAGAACTCAACACCACTTAGGCATCTACTCTGAACCTATATGAATTTTCAATCGATGTATCAAAAAAAATTAGTGGTTTTTAATGTGGTAAAAACTGAGCTCAAAACGTTAACTGAAACTTGAAACTCGTAATGATTATTTTTTTTTAGCTTTAAGAGTTTCAAATGTGCAAGCCTTATCCTTAATTACCTACTATCTAGAATGACAAAATATCTGCGTTATTGTCCACTACTTAAAATATGAAATGATTGTATCTTGTTAGAGTGAATTCATCGTTGACGAATGATAGAGGTGAGAGTGTAAGTGATAAACATTTTGTGCCGACGACACCACTAAGCAAGGGATATAAGGGCAGGATAGGTGGTAGAGTTTCAAGTAGAGCAGTTTTTATCATAAAACGTCCACCGTTTTTAGGAAAACTGAAATTTCTACAGCTTGGCGCCATTCTTAGTATAAGTAGTTACCACAGATTAAATAGCCACGGACACAACACTAACTGTCACTTGTAATTTTCCCGCCAATTTCGGTGTCAAAATGACAGAGCTGTTTTGCAAATATTATTAGCTCTATTATATTGGAAATGAAAGTTGTTCGCGTTAGGAAATTTAACATCGATTTATGGCGAATGAAATGGTTTGGTCTTTTGTGCTTATTGTTATTGATAGACTGATACATTCAAGGGTAATTCAGCGTATCAAAATTAACTCTATCATCTCTATCTAATTGCTTCAGTAAATTGATCTGGATAGACTAAACTAAGCAATGACGGAGGTCTATCAAAAAAAATCCGTTTTTTAATAGCAGACCAAATTAATGGCAATAATTTTAAAAACATAAGTACAGGTAGGTACTTATGTTTTTAAAATTTTAAAACATAACTTATTATATTATATATTATTATATAATATAATAAGTTATATTATTATATTATTATAAAACTTATTTTAAAACATGTAGACCTACAATTACTTTTTTTTTAATGATGTTTATTTTGAATACGAAATTTTATTTTAATTACAACCAGTTAGATTTAAAAGATATTAAAAGTCGGTAAGTATGAAGAATTTTAGGAGTGAAAGTTTTTTGTAAGTAGGTATTCTTTCAAAATGACTGTAACAGTAGGTAGGTACCTACCTACTCCTAACCTACTAGTACCTATGCAATATCTAACGTCGATCATTTAGTCGATGGCAATATTAGTTTACTCCGAAACCGCAAATTATGGCAACACCGCGCTGTTTTGACTAACTTTTGCAGTTGCCAGCCTAAAATGGACAGACTGCTTTATTAGGAAAAGCACGTTCTATGGAAATCTTAGAATTGTATTAGTTGTATGAAAATAGTTCATAATAACATTACGATTGTAAGTAAATGAATATTGCAAACAAAGTTTTAAATATAAGCATAGGATGACTAAAACAAAAGTTAAATACATTTTGTAGGAAGGTAATTACTTTGAAACAGAAAGACTGAAGAATGTTTCTTCGCAAAATATCTCAGAAGAAACAACCTTTTAAATTCATCCTTCTTAACTACAAAGAAAACTTTTTTTGAAACTTTGATTGGTAGGTACCTCTACCTATTGTTACACCCACCAGACCGTTGCGTTACCGACCAGCACCGTATCGTGCCACGACAGTAGGTACCGTGAAATATAAAACTATTACCTATATTAATATTGTATGTTTAAATTTTGTATGTTCTGCTGATGTGTTCCGGGTCTGGATGTTTTTCTATCTATAATATGTATGTGGTACTTAATTACAAAAAAAACATGTAGGTAGGTAGGTATCTAAGTAAGTATCTGGTTACCATAACACAAGCATTAAGATGCTTACTTGGGATTTGATGACATACATACATAAAATCACGCCTCTGAAATCTCTTTCACACGCCCATGGGGGTAGGCAGACCAGGCAGAGACCACGGATATCCACTTGCTACGATCCTGGCTCACTTCTTTCGCCTCATTCACTCGGATTTGATGACGCCGTGTAAAATGTCCAAGGATATTTATTTATTTCTCCGTGGACTTTTATATTCCTGCAACGGTCATGGCACGATTATAGTACGTGGAGTCGGTAAAGTCTATAAGCTAATTGAATCTTGGAAGCGAAAACAAAGAGCGGTCACTCAAAGTTGACCCGACCCGCGGTATTTATAAGCAGGAGATAACTTTGAGACGCAGTCCATTTGTTCTAAGTAATTACTGTTATTATTGATCAATTACTTTGAGGAGTGAGCTATGATTTCAAATGAGATGAAAGGATGAATATGAGAAGTCTTGAAAATATCTGGCTTCTTGTAAGTTGTCGGGGATGTTTCATTTCTGAGTAATAGGTACAAGCTTATTAGTTGAATATCAAAGGAATAATAATTTATTTACAGAAAATAAACTACTTACTACATATTTACCTGTACAAAATACAATTAGAACCAGTTGAGCCACCTAAGGATCGTTACAAACGATCTATAGGTAGCTCAACTGATCTAAACCACTGCCAGACGGAAGCGTATCAAAGGTAATCATAATAATAATTCAAAGGTGATTTTTTAAACGACAACTCATGACGACCTCATTGGCGCCGTGCAGTAAAAGCACGCCAGAAACACAGTTTTTGGGTCGATTTCCGCCAGATATTGTCTCTGGTCTCAGTGATTTCGTAATAAATGCGGCCTATTTACAAAAGAGTTTGTAAGAGAATGTTACACTTTTTAAACTATCGCGACTTGAGAACATAATATTAATTAAATATAATTATTATCGGGAATTAATCGCGTATTGAAATCATTATATTTACCTCGAGACATTTCGAATGAGGTTACAGTCACCGTGGTCACGAGTAGAATAGGTAGGTAAGGTACTATATAATACTATGTCCCGATAATATAAGTATTTAAATGAGATGACAGCACTAAAAATGTTGCCGTCCCTTTCATAACGATCGAAATAAAAAGAATAGCACCAATTTTAGTGCTGTGTTTAGTTAAGTTTTGGCGACATCCAGAATTGCAACTAGTGTAGTTACCATAAAACCAAAATTGCTTACTTTGCAGCCAGGTGACGTTGTTTACAATATCCAGCATTATTTATTATGCGGCAAATCGTAGGATGTAGGCTAAACCTCTAATAAGTCCTCTATTAATCTCTACTAATAAGTTAGTGCTAACTACCAGTGTTTAGCCTATTTGACTAACACTAAAGGTTAGTGGATTACCGTGTTAAAATTCTCGTAACTTTCCTTCTAAATTACAAAACCCTTAACTTTCATTATCTTGAACAAATGAAGTGAACTTGTAAAACGTAACTTATGGGGTCATTGTTTTCTTATCACGCCTTACAAAGGTTAAGGCGTCAAGTTAATTTACTTTAAGTAAACAAAGTTAAATCAATTAACATAACTTGGTACAGAAAACTTAGACTAAGTTACAAGCTGTTGTCTAAACTATAGGTACCTACACTTGGTTTTAACAACTTTCAGCCATGAGGGAGCAATATAAATAAATATCCATCCATCCTTTAGTTAGACATATTTACTACCTACTTTCAGTAATTAACCTAAATTGTTTGTCAGTAATAACAATAAAGTATACAAATTTAAACAATGGAAAGTTGTAAAGTACCTTTTCAACATGTCTTAGTATTTATAGTTTAGCATATTCAGCTCAATAGCTCAATAATTTTAAATTGAATTTACCTACGTCATATTATAGTACTGTATACTCAAACTGTAAATAGCTGCGTCTTAAAACGTCTACTCAAGTTAATGAGACAAAGAAATGGCAATATTTTAAAGAATATGAAACCAACTAACTAAGACGACCTCTGTGGAACAGTGGGCGAAGGCTCGCCTGAGACGCAGAAGTTGCGGATTCGATTCTCGCCGCGGGAGAAATGTTTGCATGATCTGCAAATATTTGTCTCGAGTCTGGGTGTTTTCTATGTATAATGTATGTATTTACAAAAAAAACTGTATATAAGTAGTATATCAGTCATATCTGGTTACCATAACACAAGCATTCAATTGCTTAGCTTGGGACTAGATGACGCTGTGTGGAATGTCCAAGGATATTTATTTATTTATTTAATGTTAAGTTTAAGAGATAAATTTCCTGCGCTCTCGAGGTGCATTTCTGTTATAACTCAGAAGGTCCTCATCAGATCCTCAATTTTTCTTCAGATCATATTAAGCCATCTTCTTCTTATGGTGAATATGGTCGATCGATTGGTCTGGTAACACCCTTAGCGAGGCGAAATAGTTCGGCGGCGCTATCCCCGTCCACTCCCTGATGTTCCTCAACCAAGATTTCTTCCTTCGCTAACGCCTCGGCGACTTTTCCCATCATAATCAGTTGAAGTAGGACATAATCTCTCGTGTCTTATGATATTATGTCCTAAGTAACTAACTTTTCTTAGTTTGATGGTGTGCAAAAGTTCCCGTTTCTGCTGTGCTCTTCGTTAAGCCATGACGGAGGCCTTTGGGCGGCCTAAAAACGTCACCAGAGTTGGCTACTAGCTCATACGAACTTACTTATGACGTGACATAATTCATGTACCTACCTAATGCATCAGATTAGCTTCACTTGTATGAATTCCACAATGTCCGCAAATTGAATTAGCGCTTCCTGGTCACCTGGTGTAAAGTTACTGAACGGTTAGGTTTCAGACTAAGTAGGTATTTAACCTATTGAAACGTGAGTGTCTGTGAGACGTCTGATTAAGGTCCTCCTTTGGGTTATAACAGTCACATTTTATTGAAAGATAAAAGATTGTTGCGCATATAACAAATATGTATTTAGACATACCTACCTCTGACTACCCTGAGGCATCTTCATAGATGTCTAAGAATATGTCTACCGGTCCTTGGTAATACAGTCATGATCGTGTATGTATGTAAAAGGATGTTTCAAGCGGTTATTTAATAAAAAAAAAACTATGTCATATCGATATTATCTTCTGCTGAATTAAAAAATACTAAACTCGGTTTTATACTTTTACTCGCTGTATATCGAAATCTTTCCGCTTGTGCATACATTGATTCAAAAAAATAATCAAACCACACAAACCGATCTACAATAACATTGCAATGCGCAGGCGCAGCCAGTGGCCATAAAATTACTTTACGGCCTTTCTCCAGGAAACGCCACATTAGTTGCCAGCTAAATATAGAGAGGGCGCCATGCCATTACTCATGACAGCTGTCAGATTCAAGGTTAGACTAGATTCATGGACCTAGAAATAGTATGGACTGCTGAAGTTACACAAAACAAGTGGCGAAATTAAAAAAAAATAATAAACCGGCTTTAATTTCGTAAGAAAAGAGCAATTTGCACTCTTGAGGTGCATTTTTGTTTAAAACAATTTTTTTTCCAACATGGGAAGCACCAGCTTTCAAATAAAAAAAGAATTATCTTAATCCAGTCGAAATTACTGAGGTAACACATACAAAAATACAGCAGAATTGAGAACCTTTTTCGAAAGAATAATCGGTAAGTAAGTATACAAAATTGGATTCCGACACTAGTAAAAAGTGAATTTTCAGGCCGTCCAAAGGCCTCCGTCATGGCTTAACGACTCTAAAGATACTTACTACGAAAGGTATGTATGATGGATGACACATTATTTTTTTTTTCTAGGTTATGAATGGAATTCCTACGTTCCAGTGGTATTGTGGTTTAGTAAAAGAATCAAATGACGCGTGTTAACGTATGATGTGACGGATCATCGTGGTTTAGGTTTTTATTACTGTGCCTTCTATTGACGTGACTTTTTATTGATATAAGAATACCTATAGAATAAAATTTACCTATTCTCTGGGAAATTTTCCTAAATTTTCTTTACGTAAGAACCTTTTAAATAGTATAAGGAACCTTTGTTATTTGATTTTCATGTTTTAATCTTTTTGTAATTTTTTTACTTACATACTTTTTACTAGTTGTGTACCCTAATTTTTCTTTAAGTAAGAACCTTCTAAATAGTTTACGGAACCTTTGTTATTTGTTTTTCAAGTTTTAATCTTTTTGTAATCTGTTTTCTCATTTGTATGTTTTTTCTGATAGTTGTGTACTTACCAAATAAACGTTTCTCTATCTATCTCTCTCAAAGTGATAGTAATAGGTAAAGTAATGACTTTTGGAATCATTGAGTTTGATAGCTTATTTTTATGGTGAAACCGCCCAGCAAAGCTAACATGATCAAAATATAGATAAAACTTTTCTAATTAAGTAAAAACTTTTTTTTTAATAAATAAAAAAAAAAATCTTACTAAAACAACAAAAGCAGCTACACGATCGGTTTAATTGCTGTCTTTTAATAGTTGTCATCGGCTCGTAAGACAGCTCTGACGCAGAGTCTAATATAAGCCGCTATTGGTCTATTTTTATAATGCAAATGAACCAAGTTAAGCCGATAAGTAATTACATGGGCAGAAACAATTGTGAATCACATGTGATTCATTTTATAAAATACCTAAATAGAAGCAGGCTACGACTGTATTTAGAATATTTAAGTTGTAAAATAATTTAAGCTAAAATTTTTCCCCCCTTGTATTCTCTTTTACTGGTATTTTTGTATGTTGAAGATTATTGCAACCTGTGTCATTCAAATTAATTAAATATTTTTATATTTGGACTTGTCTCTGACAACTTTTCTTCAATTAATCTAGGTACTATTCTTGTAGATCTGCGCAACTGTATAACTTTAAGGGACACAGAAAAATCACAATTGTCTTTTTAAATGCACACTAAGAGAAAGTGAATGAGTAGATATGTCTTCAAAGATGTCATTACTACTCATTGCAACATCAATTTACAAGCGACGCCACTTAAGGTGGCCCTTCCCGGTGCGTCTATCATCGACGCGGGCATAGCTGAAAAGCTTATTGTTTCATCCAGCGCAATGCTAGAAAAAGAAGCAAAGCAAAAAAAGAGAGATAGCGCCTCAGCGCTCGGCATTCAGTTGGTACTTTCGCCGCTCACTCGCTCACTCGAAAAATAGTGTGCGGAAATTTCATAAAAAGCGTTCCAGGAAATACGTGTTTTTCAGTAAGCCTTACAAGTTTGTAAAATAAATATTAGTCATTTAGAATCTCCATAAGATTTGCAAGGTTTCTATGACAATATTTTCTTTACTTTTACAATTTATGAGTACATTATGAACGGCCAAAGTTCAGGTAAAATTTATGCTAAAAGCAGGTTTTTGGAAGCTTATACCTACTGAATTTGTTTCTCAAAATTTTGATTTTTAGTTTCGATAGAAACCTAGATATAGTGCACAAGATACTTATTAGTCCAAAAGTTTAAAATAAAGATCTGTTACAACGGCATAATCACGTACGAGCGTTTGTATGAAAAGTGAGCCGGGTTGACCGCTCTTAATCAAGCCTGCTTATTTGACACCGAATGAATAGTCTGGCACAATTCGCAAGCGTCATTGATAGCGTTTCTTCAATAGCTCATATTCATTTATACAATAGCTTTATTTGAGTGCCTTATTAAACGTCTTCCTATTTTGATTTGAGTCGTATTCATTGTGTGAGCAAGTATAAGACACTAACTTTCTTCAGCGGCTTTTCTTGCATAATACCACAGATAAAATAATACCTTACTTGGGTGGATCAACTATTTTCTGTCATGAGTCAACTTTTTGTGTAATTTTTTTTTTATCGTAATTTCGCTTTAATTTCACCTAATATTGCTAAATAAATTCATGTAGTTTATAAATCTATAGCGTGCACCGAACATTTTTTTGGTTTTCATAGATTTTTAAGCGTATATTCTAAAAGTGGCTCCCAATAATGTCTCTTAGCTGACAAGTATAAATCGCGGTAAAAAGCAAATAAAAAACAACTTTTAAAACAGTTTTTCTGCTTTAATGGCAACTAACAGTCAATTGGAGCAATATTAAACTATTAAAGGTAAAGTTAACCTTCTCATTTTTTTTTTAATATACCACATTGTGTCTCTGGGCTCACAAAATCAAATAAATTGTCTTAACTTTCCTTATATTTCTGTTACCTGAAATGCAATAAAGACGCAATTTTTACATAACTACTGTTAAATGTTCTTAAATATATTCTCATACAAATAATTGTGAAATAGCCTATAATTATTTTAATATCTTACTATCAATGTCATAAAAGTTGGGGACAACGTTGTGAGCCCGAAGACATATTTTGTGACTCCAGAGACACAATGGTATTACGATATAGGCAAAGTACAATTTGTTAAACATTATTCTTCGACGTAATCTTTATTCGTTAATTTTCAATCAAAGTCGGGCCCATTCCGAAACGGTTTGACTGAAATTTTGACAAGTTTCTACCACATTGCTCTATCCTGGGCTTGTCTCAGGGTAGCAGGTACATTGAGTTCCGTTATTGTTTTAATTTGGTTTAACCGTTTGAATGGGTAGGTAACCCGCAAGGATTTTTCCCTCGACATCCCTACGCAATCAGCTTTGTAATATCTGCGTGTCTCCGGGCGATATGACCAAAAATCCTTAGGATTGTGGACAGTCGGGTTCTCTATCTCTCTCTTGATCTTGAGTTTGAAATTCTCCGCCAACGCCACATTTCTTAAGCCTCGCTCTTTTTTTTGTATGTTTCGCAAATTTACCTTGATTCTGAGCCGTAAAAAAAATCTAGAACACCAAGAACCGTACGAGCCTTGCCTTTTTGTGACGAGATTTGACAAAACAGGGAGGTTTCTATTAAGAATCCTTTGTCTTGCCAATTTTGGTCATACTGCTCATGGATGCTTTGGCCATCTGTGTACGTCTTCGGATCTCCTTATCACAGCCTCCTTTGTTGCTAATCGAAGACTCCAGTAGGGACACAAATTCGCTGACAAACAGATCTGGGAGTTCTCTTGCGCTGCGCGTAGTAGAACTCCAGCTCGATCGATGATCATGGCTTAAGTCTTTGACTTATTGTGTTGACCAAATAGACCTACCATCTCGCTTGCCTGTTGCACTCTTACAAATACATCAGCTAGTTCCCGCTCCGATGCAGCAAACATAGTGACGTCTACTATAGAAGGTTATGCATTGCCCCAACAGAGACGTCCTTCCCACTCTTAAAGCTTTCCTCACTATGTATTCGTCATAGATGTTAAAAAGAAGAGGTGAAAGAATACAACCCTGTCAAACGCCTTTTCGATGTTTGCAAGGTCCTGATCCTGACACTACATAATTCACCTTAGCCATTGACTCTCCGACTTCATACAGATGCGATTAAAGTAATTAAGTGCCAAATAACGTCCATCTCATGGAGTATTCTTCACAAACAGTCCTATCTTACACAATCAAATGCCTCTCAGTAGTCAATGAAACACAAAAGTAAAATAATGATCATTAAACTCTTTGTTCTTCTCTATTACGACCTCTGTGGTGCAGTGGGCGAAAGCCTGCCTGAGACGCGGAGGTTGCGGGTTCGATCCCCGCCGCGGGACAAATATTTGCATGTTCTGCAGATATTTGTTCCGGGTCTGGTTATTTTTCTATGTATAATTATGTATGTATTTACAAAAAAAAAGGTATCTATGTAGTATATCAGTCTGGGTACCATAACACAAGCATTCAATTGCTTAGCTTGGGACTAGATGACGCCGTGTGGAATGTCCAAGGATATTTATTTATTTATTTATTTTCTGACGTTGGCAGTTTGCTCTCTGGTCCCTCGGCCTTTAAGGAAACGAGCCTCGGTACGATATCTGCCGTATTGTATAAGATTCTAAGCGTCCATTGAATACTTAGTAGAGTAGAGCATGAGAAATAAGTGCCACTGTCCGTTAGTTCCCGCATGTTTTCGTTAAACCTTTCTTGAGTTAGACTAAGGATATTATAAAAGTGACTCTTACCAGTCCCTAGGCCACTTCCCAGATCTCCAGTTGATTGCTTAATATATAATTCTGACTATAGTAGGCTAAAAACCATGTAAACGTGAAATCCGTGTAAGATGAATCGAAAATAGTAAGTGTTTGATGACTAATACAGGCAAATTGATGCAAGTTCAGGTTGTGTCGAACCCACATAAGACATACTTCTAAATCATAATTTGACTAATTTTAGACTCAAATTCAAAAGTTTTACTATTCTAAATTAAAAATCTGAAATGATCCTCTTTGCATAAAACACTTAATTTATTCTGCATAATTTATGTCGCTTGGATTTTATGCATAGTTTTGTGCAGAATATCTCTTGGGTCACAAAAATTGTCTCTTGAGTCACTGTTTTTTGTGAGGCAGTGGAACTGTGACCCATGAGAAAAACTACGGTTTTTTTAATGTTTTCTTCAACAAACACTATAAATATTACGAAATACATGCATGCAAAGCATTTCAGAACTCAATTTCACAGCATAAAAACGAAATTCCTTCAAAAAGTTGATTGTTAACCGAAATTTACCGGATAATAACCGTGAGTCAGCGGATCCACAATAAAAAAACCGACTCACGCGCCGAGCCACGAACGAATTGGCCACGTCCATTATGATGGTAAGGTGAGGTTAAATGCAATAATTCGACTACCAGATCAGTTCCTTATTAGCCTAGCCGTCCACTGTCTAATTACTCACACTTTATGGTACTATTTTTGTCGTCTCCCTGGAGACAACGCGTTTTCTGTATATGTTAGGGACAACTATTCAAACTGTGTTTTTTATACTTAAAACTAAACCATTTTTATTGCAAATCAATATTTAGAATGCTGGTATATTGTAGATTTTTATTAATTTAAAATATAAAGACATGTCAAGGAAAAATTTTACACAACACCCAAACATAAATAGACAAAGTGCCTTAGGGACAACTAGAATTTGTATGAAACTCAATTTTGGTCTACTGGGTCACAACTTTTTTTTATATATTTTATCTAAAATTTTAAACACAATGATAAATAGCTATAACTACATAGGATCTGATTTAATTATCAAATAGTTAAACCAGCAATTAAACAAACACAGTACATTTCAAGATTTTTTTTATATCAGGGACACGATTTTACATAAAATAGTTGATCCACCCACTTACACTTGGATATTTAATACCTAAAACGGCTTCAGTGGGCGTATCATCAGTTTCCGCTACCGGGTCAAGTAGGTACTATTTAAAATGTGTGAAATGATTAGTTCATATACCTAAGTTAAGAAAAGGTATTATTTGAATAGTCACAAAAATTACTAGGTACAATTATTTTAAGCTGATCACAACTTTATCCTCAGACAGATAAATATCAATCCCGGTCGGGATTCAAACCAGCAACCGATTGATAGTCAAATAATACATTCCACCAAACCAACACATTCCTTTGCTCTTGTTAAAATAAACCGAAGCTTACGACAGTTTCAAAAAAGTCTCAATATTTTTCTTCCTTTAAACCATCTTGTTTATTCAATGCAGCGATGTTATTCTGAGCCCAAAATATTGACTCTAGAATCTTCCAAGTGGCATAACTGTTTGACAGATCTATTGTCAGATTCGGGTCTTCGGTACAAAAGGGTATTGATGTCTTTTGATATGTTTTTGTGTCACTAACGGGATGACCTATTGTTGATGCTCGGATCAAAGTGGGTACTGAGATAGGCAATTTATTTGTTAGATAAGAGACTGGTATAAATTTAATGGCATACACTCTTAGAGCATTCAACCAACTGAATGCTCTAAGCATACACTACTTAAAATATATTGTAAGTAAGTACGTAGGTTAAATAAAGTGTTAATACGTAGGCATCAAGAGAGCGACTTAACTTAGGTTATAAAATTTGCAAGATTTGTCCCATGCAAAACAAAGTTGAATATGAGTCTTGTACACCACATTTTTCGAACGCGCAGTAAATGCACAGTAAACGCGCGTTCGCTACACAAAAACGTGCAGTAACTGCTCGTTGAAAAACGTCGTGTGCTAGGCTCTACAAGCTTGAAAAATCGTTACTATAATAATATTCTTACAATAACAAACACATTTTCCTTCCTTCTATTACTTTCCTCAAGCATCCATTAGTTGATAGTAAAAATTTACAACACAATGCAATTTGGAGACAGTGCGATAAATTGAGCAATTTATTAGTTTGTTTTTTCAAATGCCGATAAATGTTATCGCGTAACGGAAGTAGCGGTTAGTTAAAAGGGAAAAGGTGCTGATTTGATTACGTCAAAGTTATTTTGTCAACAACTGCAGAATATTCTAGTAAATCTAAACGATGTAGGAATACTGACACAATTGGTATTCTTTGATAGAGTAAGTGTGTCAGGATCGTAGCAAGTGGAGATCCGTGGTCTCTGCCTACCCCCATGGGAAAGAGGCGTGATTTTATGTATGTATGTATGTATGTATGATAGAGTAAGTCCGTATAGCAAGTGGCCAACTAAAACGCAACGAAAAACGAAAAAAAAGCACGAATCACGGAAGCGCTCAGCTGTAAATGCCACTTCTCATCTTCAAAGATCTATCAAGAACATCTTATCAAGCTTCGCTTCAATCAATTGACGTGCTTCTGAGTTTATTTTTCTCTTCATCCAACATTTCGATGCAATGAGCTTTATGCTGATGGATTATTGTGATATTATAATAGCACACGGGAAATTACTCACGTAAAATTATCGTCGATTTAGATACCGACAATGTTTCGATTCTTCCAGAGAATCTTCATCTGGGTATGAGTGTGGTCACTCCTCGCGGTCGCGTCTCACACTCAGTCACTCAGTCAGTGTGAGACGCGACCGCGAGGAGTGACCACACTCCGGAAGAATCGAAACATTGTCGGTATCTAAATCGACGATAATTTTACGTGAGTAATTTCCCGTGTGCTATTATAATGTCTAATACAACTCACGATAGTTTTGAAAGATTATTGTGATGGCTAAAATAGTTTTTAGAAATAGGGCATGAAGTAGTATATTCGATCGTGATGAGGAATCACGGCGTGCAATTACTCTGAACTGCAGTAACCTAACCCTGCGCACGCGCAGTTATTGGATGCATTAGCCGCGCTTTCAAATCTCTACACAGGGACGCATCTAGTACATTAATGTAACTAAAATTAAGATGGATTTAGATTCTTTCTCCTTTCTTTTTTATTATTTCCATAATATTTAATTTAATAAGAATGCGGCCGTGCATCAATGAACTTTTCGCGTCAAAAAATGTATAATGCACTTTAACACGACCTTTAAACGGTGAAGGAAAACATCGCGAGGAAACCCGTGGCTAGTCAGCCCCACACGTATTGACCATTTTCTTTTCTGTGGAAGAGGATGGTTTAGGTGCTGGGCAAGCCTATTCCATCTCAACAATGTCCCAGGCACTACAGTGTCCCGTTAAGTGTAGGCAAAGCTTGCCTCCTGTATAAATCATCTAGTAAAGATGTAGTTTAGTAGCGATTAGGGCACGCTGCGATGTATCGTTTTCGGTTTTGTAAGTAAGGGCCAACCCGTGATCATTATTTCGTTGTGGTTAAGTGTTTCAGGGCCAAGCCGTGATCATTATTTCGTTGTGTTATTTCATTTTATTTCAGGGGGTCCTTAATCCGGCCCTAACGGGCTTTCTAAAGTGTTGACAGGTTGATTACGAGTAAATTATATTAATCAAATAGTGATGGCTAGACTGACCGTAAAGGTTATCTTGATGTAGGTATTATGAATTATTCACGGAAGGGATTGCAATATTTAATGACAACATCATAATTTTCCATAATCGGCAACATGAGGTAAGTAGGTACTCATCATATTATGTCTCAGGAGTTGATGACGGAATTTAAGGTGGCCCTTCCCGGTGCGTCTATCATCGACGCGGGCATAGCTGAAAAGCTTGTTGTTTCATCCAGCGCAATGCTAGAAAAAGAAGCAAAGCGAAAAAAGAGAGATAGCGCCTCAGCGCTCGGCATTCAGTAGGTACTTTCGCCGCTCACTCGCTCACTCGAACAATAGTGTGCGGAAATTTCATAAAAAGTGTTCCAGGAAATACGTTTTTTTCAGTAAGCCTTACAAGTTTGTAAAATAAATATTAGTCATTTAGAATCTCCATAAGATTTGCAAGGTTTCTATGACAATATTTTCTTTACGTTTACAATTTATGAGTACATTATGAACGGCCAAAGTTCAGGTAAAATTTATGCTAAAAGCAGATTTTTGGAAGCTTATACTGAATTTGTTTCTCAAAATTTGGATTTTTAGTTTCTATAGAAACCTAGATATAGTGCACAAGATACCTATTAGTCCAAAATTTTAAAAGAAAGGTCTGTTACAACGGCATAATCACGTACGAGCGTTTGTATGAAAAGTGAGCTGGGTTGACCGCTCTTAAGGTAAACGTATATACTTATCCAAACCACACCTACGCGTCGAAAAAGCTGACGATACGAATTCTAGATATTTTTTATTTTTTTTCTAACCTATGCTGTCCCACTGCTAGGCAAAGGTCTCCCCCCAGTTTTTTTTTATTAATTAAAATTTATATTTTAAATTGATTTTATTAAGTAATTCTAGAATTACTTATTTAAATTCAAATTAATTCATTCCAGTCAATGGCGCTCAAACCAATTTTGACCAGTAAGTAGTTAGCTATGTTAAAGGCTTCATCGGTAGCTTGATTGAGCTGATCCCGAGTGCAGGTGGCAGAGCAAGAAATACGGCATATTTTATTATAAAATCCTATGAAACATCGCAAAAGTCAAATCGATCTGAAAGAATCCCAGAAATCCCAGCTGTCATCCGATAAGGCGCGTCAATGCCGTCATAAAACCACCGATGCGCTCGCATTCTGACAGCTGTCTGAATTTTTTAGTTCATGCAAGTTACCGGGGGAGGCGCTGCACTCGACTTCTTTATTTATTTATTTAAAAAATTGTGATACTTGACTCGGTATCGAGGACGGTATCCAATACTACGACAAACTGACTGACTTTGATATGTTCGACGCGTTCTGTTCGGAAAAGTGTGCGTCCACCTTTACTGACCATCAAGGCTTACTTTATAACCAGGACAGATTTTGTAAGCTTTTAGCTTGTAGGCTAGTCGTACTATAAATCTAGCGGTCAATCAATTCTGTGACATCATTTCTTCTCAGTAGGTTAGAATCAATACAATTAGGTGTATTTTCTCATACTTTAAAATAAAATTGTCCGTTCATTCATTTTAATGTTTTAGATTTTTATAAGTTTTATTATCTAAAACATATAAATCTGAAAATGATAGAGGTCCTCTGAAGTATCTACCTACCTACTTTGAATATTTGGTAATCCCTCAACAAAATTCCTGAGATAGGTACTTAATAAATGTAATACCGTCATAATAATTTTGTTGTTATTTTCCCTAATAAAAATGATAGTTTTTTTTATATCCGTAGAAGGCCCTAATATTATGATTGAGGTCTTCGAATATCCGTAGAAGGCCCTAATATCATTAGATCTCTTAAAGTGACAGAAATAGTCAGTCTTGTCATTAATCTTCATCAGTCTCATCTCAGTAGCCATATTCATAACTTTCTATAATAGTCCGATGCTATCTCTCCTTTTACAATGTAAGTGAGATATTAGTCTTTACGAGCCATTTTTAACGGTTTCCTGAGATACAATCTCACAAGATAAGTACAGGGACACACGAACGACTACTAAACACAACTGTCAGTGAACATCATAGTAAAAAATGTATGAAAAAATAAGCAGCCGCTTCGCTACCGTTTCGGTGTGATTTGAGCCTTATACTCCAAAGGATTTGAAAATGTAAGCAAAACAATGACTCGAGTCCTGTTTAATGAGAGAAAGGGAGATATAGGTAGGTACTTAGAGAGAGAAGGAAACTTTGTACAATTAAAGAATCATCCGAAACGTCGAGGTAATTATGAAAAACGATTTCAGCATGCGATTCCCGTCCCGATAATATTTAAAAATGTGTACAGGGTTCGAATGCTAAAAATTTTAGGTAGGTACCTATAGAAAATTATAACAAAAAATAGTTTTGACAAAGAAGTGTCGGAGTAACTAAAACTGAAAAGCCCAAAGCTTATAAAAGAGCTTTTAAACTAAACAGTTGAATTAGTCGTTGATATCCACTTGATCTGATTGTTATCTAATGGGAGGGGCAATGATGGGATCCATTGACCATGATTTATGAAGAAGTGAGAGGAAGTCAAGTTCAAATTAGGTCAAAGCTTGCAAACGTCAGTTTGACACCTGTCAGACTCTCGATATCAAAATTAAAAAGTATCTAGAGGCAAAAAGGTGACATTTTTGCTTGTGAAGATATTTTTGACAGATAATCTATATAAATAAAAATTAATGGTTGTTGTTGTCTCGTATGCATTCCTATATCATGATCTGATCAATGATATAGGAATGCATACTGGATGGACGTAATAAAGTTGTCATTAATACCTTTACATGGTGTGTTACATAATTTATTACCACAACAAAGAAGCTCTCGTTTTTTTACTTGTATTTAAAATGTATTAAAGATTCACTATAGCCATAGCTCTCAATAAATCTATTCTTCCATATTTAATTACTAGGTATCTGATCAATGGTTCGTTCGTATGAGTAAGTAGCCAATGATCAATGATCAGATAGTAATGAAATTTGGAAAAGGTTTTGAGAAAAAAAAATGTAATTTGTGTGGTACCTACCCACATGAGTACCTATAATTCTTTCAAACAAACAATAATTTTAATTCGTCCACAATAATTATTGATGGAGAAATCGGTGAAAATAGGAACTTTAAATAACATACTTACAGTAGAAAAAACAGTAGAACACAGAACCTCCTGTTTTTTGAAGTCGTTAAAGTGGTGATTAATTTGATGGCTATAGTCTTACAGGCATTAGAATCACCTAGCATGTAAAACGAAACTTAAGTGATCCTTGAGGTCCTACAAGAATAAATGATTTTTCTTTCTTTCTTTCTTTCAATCTTTAATTTTTAATACAAGTAGAAAACGAGCGCTTCTTTGTTATGGTATTAATTATACAACACACCATGTAAAGGTATTAATGACAACTTTATTGCGTCTATGTGATAAAGTTTTCATTTATACCTATACACTTCGCACTTTTACCTATAGCTCATTAATGCTTATATGCTCAATACCTATTTAATTTTAACGGTTGAGAAAACATCTAAGTTTGTAACACTCAACTTTCGCATACCCATAATTTCCACTATATATTCATTATGGCCCTTAACACTTATAGTTTAAGGTTTATAATACTATGGTCATTTACTTAAAATATTAAATTGCTTGTTATGGTTTTATATTTGCAAATTATGGCTTTTTGTTATAGGCAATAAAGCACACTTTCCTTTGATAAATAGAAATTAATTGCAGCAAGAGGGTAGTAAAAATGCATTGTTGCGTTACTAACGGTCAGTTAGGTCTCGGTTTTGGATTATTTTTAGTTGCAACAATAAATTATGACAAGTTTTTGAGTAACACATTAAAATCAGTTATTTATTCTCGGTGGCATTTTTAATAATAAAGTAGTTTTATATTTTATTTTTAATAGTTACTCTGCTATCTGAGGCGTAGACAAATTCAAAAAATCAAAGATCATACAAGTCCAATCAGTCTAGATGTAAAATGATGCTCGTAACTAACCTGACTTTGTGTTGATTAAGAGAATTTCGCTGGAACACCTTAGCACAGTTTAAAAAATGATTTTTGTTTCAGTATAAACTAAAAGTTTTGTAAAACGATAAATAAATACCTACATTGTTTAAATTTTTGTAGTTTATGGTGTTATTGAATATTTATTTATTTATTTATATCAGCCGTTCGTGTCCCACTACTGGGCAAAGGCCTCCCCCCACTCTTTCCAGACGTCGCGATCTTGGGCTAGAGTCTCCCAGTCGGTTGTTCATTGGTCGAGCTCGGCCCGCCACCTCTATTATGCCTATTGAATAATAATAATCGAAATAAATAATAATTGAAGCGCTCGTGGCGAAGCTTGCTAAGACGTTCTTGATAGATCATCGAAGTTAAGCAACGTTCTGAGCGGTCACTACTTGGATGGGTGACCGCAAGTGGCATTATCAGCTGAGCGCTTCCGTGCTTCGGAGGGCACGTTAAATTGTCGGTCCCGGTTTTTAAAGTCGTTAAGCCATGACGGAGGCCTTTAGGCGGCCTAAAAACTCCGTCAACAGAGTTGGCCACTTGCTCATACGAACGAACGAACGAATAATAATAATAATAAAATAAACTCCGCTATAATAATTAGAAAAATAACTCCCCTTCTTCCACTCAACACGATCATAATAGGCTTTTCCCAGCAGTGGGACACAAGAGACTGTAACTCTGATGTAATTTCTGACTTGTATTTTTCAAGTCCCATTCAAAACGGGGTTATAGAGTAGCCATTGTAAAAGAACAATCGAATAATTACATAAACGCGGGAAAATTTTACGACTGTAAATAATCAATAGACTTGCGTGTGAAAAGAAATGTTACGTTACTTATAGCTGGGTACTTATTGTTAAACAACACAGGCTTACTAAATATTCAAGCAATGTACTCGTAGATATTGGTCTTCAAAATAATTTATCGTAATTCAAAATATTTCGACATTCGAGATTATTTGACACTAAAACTCGAAACAAATATTTGCAGGCCATACAAACATTTGTCCCGCAGCGGAGAACGAATCCGAAACCTCCTGCATCTCAGGCGGGTTTTTTCCAAAAAAACTAACAAAAATCATGCACGTACAGATTTTGAACCTACGACCTTCAGGTCAAAGGATGAGGCATCATTTCAACAAACACGGCTAAAATGACTAGGTACTTACTTATGTTTAAAACTTTCAAAGAGCTCTGTTGGTCAGAAAATTAACTACCTACCAACTCAATAACATAACTTCAAATAAATCTATGTCCTAGGCTTACGACAGCTGCCAAAATAGCTGAACATCATGTGATCAACCAAATAAAGCCAACATAACTTAACAAACGCAGACGTACTTAAGTTCAAAATAAAGTGCTCTCTACTTACTAGTCTATTTTTTTTAATTAAACAGAAAAATTAACTACATCAGGTTGCATATACCCTGCATTATACTTATTTCAAACGAAATATAGAGTTTTCAAAGCGCGATCAGTCAAAATCTTCATTAATTTAAATTATTTCAACTTTATTTCATCAGTACTTTCTCAAAAAGAAACTTTAGGTATTTATAAATTTATATTTTGTCATATCTGATTTTGCCTTTCTTTTGCTAGGTTTGTGTACAGATAGTTCCGCCGCCTAGGTTGTTCACCCACTTATGATTGCATCTAGACTTGGCAGTGTAGTACAGTTAGCTCATCCGTGAAGAGACGCAATGAGAATTTTAATTATTTTCTTCGGGAAAGCCAAGTAATATGTTAGTTAGAGTATGAAATTTACTAAAGAGCGTATTCTATTTAATTTTAAGCTTTACGAGCGGCAATTAAATGCTGCCAGGTGTCTTGGGTAGCTTCCGTTTGGAAATCCTTGGATTATCTGACTATCTATACTTAGATCGATTAAACCAATCTTTGGAGTTTAATTAACGCGTTTTATTTGCATGTGTATCAATACAAGCGCGCAGTGTATGCGCGGTCTAAAAACATGGTGGACACAGGCTTTAAGTAGGTACCTATAGGTACAGCGACATTGTACCTGTCCCACCCCACCCTAAGCACAATATACAATGCACAATGCTTCTTTATCAGAACAAAACACTTTGTATCTACATCGGTTTATGAAAAGACAGTACGCAAGATAAAAGATAAACTCTGTACTTTGAACTTGGAAACAGTAAGTTATGGCGTTATTCTTGACGACTGTACCACAAAGTGGCTTTAGAAATTCTCTTACATTTTTAGGCATTTAGATTGCTTTGTACTAGTAGACCCGCGCGGCTTCGCTTGTGTGTTGTTTAAAGGTGTAAACATGTGGTAAAACGGCGCCTATTTTTAAGTTAGATCTTTCGCAATACATCGGTGAAAACTGCATTCAATTCCATTTAGTAGTTCTTGCGTGATGCGGGAACAAACATCCATACAGACAAACATAAATTTATAAAACCATTTTTATGGCTTCCGTTGCTATGAAAGACCCCCCTACTTATATTAGTTTTTCATTTAATTTATCAAATGTACAGATATCGGCGTTTTACAGTTTTATTACTTATATGTATGTAGAGATGTAGAGATGCTTATGTGACAGTCAGAGGCACGTCTATTTGTAAATGTCTAGTTGTCTAGTTGTAAATGATCGGTGAACAGACTTTTGAAACTCCGAAGATCATTATTGTATATACACAACAATTTTATTGTAGATAGATAGATAGATAGAAAATACTTTATTGCACGCCATTAACAGAGAAAAAACATCATGAACAATAAAAAAATTACTATGATTATTATTGTACCACCTAGCTCGGGAGTATGCCTTTTCAAATGAAAAAGATTCGTAATCAACTATTGCTAGAATAATCATAAAAAAATACATACACTGGAACGTAGAACCTACTCCTTTTTTGAAGTCGGTTAAAAAACTACAACTACCTACATGAGTTTATGGAGTGAACTTCGTAAATCAATAAGAACCTATTAAATATCCCGTCACGTTGGGCACTTACGATTGACAGACAAACAGACAGCTGAACACACTGTGGGTGTAATATATAGATGTTAGGAGTACCAGGGCTGGATTAAGGGACGATAAAAATAAAATATAACATGGAAAAATAAAAAAGATTAAAAAATAACGATTATAAAATATCATGCTTTAGTTAATAACTTTTATAATAAAACAGTTCGTTTTTGTTTTTATCTGAGAAATTGCGTAGGTACATATAAGTGCCTAAGTAGGTAGGTACCTACTACTAAATAATGTTTTTATTATAACAATAAATACATAATAACATTGTAGAGGTAAAATATGAATAATATTCCCGGGGATTTTTGCATTTTAAACTTTTCATGCATTTGAACAAACTGGGTAATTTATAATTACCTACATTAGATAACATTGTAGGTATATGAATGTCAAATTGATCAAACGAAACTTGCACGAACTTACGAAAGATAAAAAACTCATTTACATCTACTTGTCACTAAATGTTTGGACTGGAGAAACGACCAAAAATTGAAAATGCCGGCTTTTTAATAATTTTGTATCATTTCAAAACGAAATACTCCATGTATTACTATACTTCCGAAATAATAATAATAAAACGTCTTTATTCATGAAAGGTTTAAGATACAGAGCGTAAATTATAGTTGTTAAGGTTAAATTATTAGTTGTTTAGGTTAAGAAGCGTAGATATTTTTTGTTCCTGTGTGTTTCTTTGTTTGTTAAATAAATAATTTCCATTTATTGGTTAAAAAATGAGTACTTAGTTAACTAAATTCATAAAACAGAAACCAAGATTTGGTATTTGATTGACAGATTGACAGCGCTAAACGCACACAATTTGTTAAATAAGAATTCTATTTTTAGATAGAAAGTACCTAAATGTTAATAAATTCAAAGGGCCGGACGAGCTCAGCTCTAGTCACGAGAACTTATTGCATTTAAATGGCTAAATAACGGATTGCCTAATTCTTTCCATTGACCACTTTAAATTCCAACCCACATTTAAGACTATCGAGTTACACTGCAATGTCCACAACTTAGGTATTGTTGAATGTTGCTGCCGATGAGTTATTATTATTGGACGGCGACTAAATCAATAGGAAAACCATAAATACCCAGTGCAATCATTTAGAATTGATTTTTGCAATGTTTACCGCATTCGATAGAATATTTATTTTAATCAGAACTACGCCTACGTTTCCGTGAAGTTATTTTCAAATCGATAGCTCTAATCTGAATAAAGATTTGCGTTTTGATATTGTTTTGTAAACGATAGATTAGAATGTTTTATTACTAAATTGACACTGAAAAAAAATTTAGTAAAACCAATTTGAATCTTATTTAATAAGTACATTTTTGAATGACTGAAATGTGTGGAAAGATGATTATTCTAATTTCATTTTTAAAAAACTGTCATACTTAGCTGCTATATAAACCATTTTTATTATTATTTTATGAACTACTTCCTAATTAAAACCTTAACATACTTACCACATTTATATACTTACGAGAAAGTATAATTTAAAAAAAGTTATAAGTACCTACTCAATTATATTTTTATCCTTAGTCCGCCCCTATGAGCAAGTGCAGTACCAAGGGGAGAATTCAAGACGACAGACGTAAACCATGGGCCGAGATGTGATCTATCGATTGAGCCGAGTTATTAAATATTGGACGGTTACGGCAAATAGGTCATTGACTTGCCGTTTTATTGTGATCGTTCGAAATTTGAAGTCGAAAGTTGACCGTGCTCTTATTATTTTCCAGAGATTTTTCAAAAATTCAAAATTTCTTCTTTAGAATTCATCTAAAATTGAATTTTCAATATTGTGTTTCTCCAGCCAGGTATCCAGGTAGTGTATCTATAATTTCCTAATCATCATTTAAATTTCGAAAATTTAAATTTAGAAGCTTAGAGCTTAGTTAATAATTTCTCTCTCACCAGTATTTTCAAAATAGGTTCCATTTTATCACGACGTTTTTGTTAACCAACTTATTAACTTTATTAATAATTTATTATTTTTTAATCATAGCATAATGAAAACGTTTGATAAAAGACTCAAAAAGCCTGTAATAGGGACAAAGCTTAAAGAATTAAGGCTTAATAAAACCCGGAAGGCTGCAAGTTAACACAATCTATAAGAATGAACGGGAAGCTCTCTGTCTGTTTGTAAATGAGTTCTCGAACATTCTGTGTGCAATAAACACCTGCTTCCTATATTTCGACGGTTGGCTTGGTATAATCATCAACAAAAGTGTTCATAGTTTTAATATTATTGGCTTGTTCACTTCTTACCAACTACATAAAATAATTAAAATAATAAAGTTATTATTTTAATTAATATAAGTAGGTACCTACACAATGTAGAACTAATCTTACGCTAGAAACAAAACAAAGATTCAAACTATTTGGGCAATTACAAAACGATCTAAAATAATATCATCGTTGTTTAATAAATCAAACCAACTCAACAGGTTCTGAATTTCAATATGAACACATCAAACGATTAAGCATTTATTAAATCTCCCAACACAGATGTTGAAAAATCAGGTCAAACTTGATTCCTACTGGTTTATTAATTTAATGTACATGGATTGGGTATACGAATAAAATAAAATATAAAATATTTATTGATTTTATAAATAACTAAATTTTGTTAACTGATCAATCGGGATAATAAAATTGTGTAAAAAGTTTTTGGTCCAATTAAATTAATAATAATCTAATGCCAGTAACTATCTAAAAGAACGTTTTAAAATATTATTTAAAATATTATTTATTTTATTTAGGTATACCTAAGTATATATATTTTTTATTTAAAATATTACATCTTTTACATTGCATTAAATATATAGTACCTACTAAACTTCTGTGGCTGTCTGTACGTTAGTTGACAGTTCAACACTAATGAAAATTAACGCTTATTAGGTCATACACGCCTGTCGTGCATAACCTACACTTGCACATTAACCGATTGCAATAAAGGAGGAGGTTCTCAATTCGACTGTATTTTAAGCTATTGCATAGCTTCTATCGCGGGCCTTGAGCGTGGAGACCGAATCCAGAAATTCCGTAACGAAAATAACCTAACACCCCCACTCCGTAAAAATGCTATGCAATAGCTTTACCGCGGCAGTCTCCGAGTGCCACACGTCTTTTTTTATTTTTGTTACCTTAGAACGTTCGACTTGGTGAACCGATTTTGATGATTCTTTGTCTATTTGAAAAATTAAAATAAACATTTTTACGCGACAATAGTGTCGAATGAAGTCGGTTTAGTGAAATTTTGTCCATTGATTAGTTAATTTTGGAGATGAACTGTGTTTGAGAGTTGTTCAATTAGGCTTAAAAAAATCGTTATAAAATCAAAATGACAAACATCTTTGCCACAGTAGGTAATCAAAACCATAGAAAGAAAGAAGGAAATAAAAAATAATGTATTTCAGTAGGACCTCAAGGATCACTTCGAATCGTCTTACATGCTAGGTGATTCTATTGCATGTTCCAACGATGAACTGTCAGATAAAACACAGGTGTTATTTTGTTACAATTTAGGTACAGATTAGATTATGTTTTTAAACATGTTTTACTCACGTTTTGTAAAGTGACTGTTTATTTTTACTGATAAGATTGCATTTATTAGACTTTTTTAAGCTATTGCATAGCTTCTATCGCGGGCCTTGACCGTGGAGACCGAATCCAGAAATTCCGTAACGAAAATAACCTAACACCCAACATGCAATAGCTTTACCGCGGCAGTCTCCGAGTGCCACACGTATTTTTTTTATTTACCTACGTTTCGTAAACGCATGTACTTAATACCTGTGTAATACGATTTCATAACTCCGTTTCCTTTGTGTAAAATGAAATAAGTACATTCTGTACTGTACACCTACGGTTTTATTGGCTTTAAATCAATAAATCTCGGCAACTTCCGCGGTAGCTTTCTTTTTATAGCCCAAAACTAGCTATCGTCTACGATTTTGTTTATTACTGTACATTTAAAATGGTCATGACCATTACTATATCATTATATTCATCATCTTATTCATTCATATCATAGTTCATTTACTTATAAGTAAGTAGTTATGTTGTTATATTATTTTACTTAGAAAAGCAGACATAGGTACAAAGCATGCATGCTTTGTACCTATGTCTGCTTTTCTTGATTAGTATAGGTCGCGCCACGTAAAAAGTGTGTAAAATAATAAAACAACATAACTACTTACTTATAAGTAAATGAACAATCAATTAAGTACCTACTTATAAAATTGCTGTTATGTAATAGGTACCTAACCTAGTACAATTATTATTGACAACATAAGTGATGTGAAAGCAAGATAAATTTTATTTATCGCATAAAATGTAGGTATTAGTTTTATCTCTTCAACTTATTGATATTTCAATTCTAAACAAAATACTTGCAATGATTTATCTTAAAGAAAGTACCTACCTATACGATTCTCAAATTTTTCAAATACTTAGAAGAAAAGTGCTTTGCAAGTCAGATTGTAAACCCATCGCCTCACATAGATTTAGAGTTACATATAAAATAATTTGCAAAATACTAAGAAAAACTAAAATCTGCATTTTGTACTTAGGTAAGTGGGTATTCTAATTTGTTTTAAATATTTTTTTACAATTTCAATCCCAATTTTATTTCATGAAAAAAATTCAAAAGACAAAATAACCGCAACAGTACATCAATATAAAAACGCTCGTAGAAAGTACCAATTTTAAAAGTGCATTTAGGTATTTAGTTACACTAAAATCTCGTGGCGCCACGGTCTACGGACCTGCATTTATCAATGACCGAGTTCAGTCAAAAAGGTCAAGGCACCTTAGATAGTGACATCTTCGAATAGTGCTGTCACGATAACGTTATTTATCTGATAAGACAAAATAGCAGGTTTTTTTATCAAAAGAAAAAAAGCAGCTTTGTTTTTGTAGAAAAATAATGATAGCAAAATAATTTCAGAAGTATTAAGTCGCTAAGCACTTAAATAAAGTTAAAATTATGACGTTAAAAAGTTAAGTGTAGGTAAAAAAATTACTTTAACCTAAAATAAAAGAGAAATAACTACACTACACATAAGTATAGGTAGGTACCTAGACTGTTATATTTTAGTTTTTCCGGCATCGATAACATTGTTTTGAATCGTATTCACGATTTCTTTAGTATGTCAACTAACTCCAATAAACTTTTTTTATGTAAGTTAGTATCTGTAATAGCTAGTATTTATTTATTATTAAATTCTAACCAAGAGTTACAGTTTCTATTATAAATTACTATAACTAAAAAAACTTACTATACTCGTTCCAACCGTTTATTTAACTTTTGACAGCTGTAATACTGACTCAAATAGTGTTACCCTGACCCGTTACCGATTCGATTTATTTTATCGATCGATTTTATTCATGAAGAAATTTTAATCGATTTAACACACTCATTATTTACTATGAATTTCAACATTTGCACCTGTTCATTACAAGTAGATACCGCAGTTCATTCACATGTTTTTTATTTGAACCAACTACAGTACCTCTAACTAAACGATTATTTTAGATTCAGCGAAGAAATTCGATCCCATTACTAGGTACGATGTATGTACGATGGAACTGTTTTCATCACGCAAATTATTTAAGCATTACAACAGTGACATCGAAGGCATTTTAAAATAATAAAGGTTTTTACCTGATTTGATATAAAAATAATCACAATAATTTTATTGTAATTAAGTGTTATTAATATATTAATCGATAATCGATTAAGTTCGAAACAGTTTATAGTCGGTGGTCATTAATTACGAATGAAACATCTCTAAGTGGGCGGAACCCGTCCATGACGTACAGTATTCCCTGTAGTACATTGTATCAAAAATTATTACAAAACTTTATGTGCGTGATCTGTCAAAAGTTAAATAAACGATTGGAAAGACTATAGTAGTTAGTAGCAAATAAATGATATGTCTATGTCTAGGTATGTCTACTTTTTATAACAACAAAATAAGTCTTTCGAAGTCGCTCGTAAATGGCACGGGTCATAAATATATTGGGCGCTTAAAACACTTGAGCCAATTAACAATAGAAACTTGAAACTCACCACACGAAATAGTAATTCCACCGGCAGTTTCAACCAACGATATCCAAAACCATTTTTTTCGGACAATCTACACAACACTATCTCAAATTTAAAAGTAGAACATTCGAATTTTAATTCTAAATTCGCTAAAAAGTTTGGATATAACTTTTGAATTTCGTATTCGATCGCATTCGGTTAGAAAAGGCGCGAGCGCGACACGCGTTCGGAGACCGCGTTGTGCATTCGCCGACTGAACGCTACGATTACATTCAGCCAGTAACCGGCAAGTGCCGCCTACAAGGGAACGGAGGAATTATTAACCCACCGGCTTTTGACGGATGCGATTATTTATTGTTTTGTTAGATCATAACTGTGGGACATAATAAAGTCATCCATCAAACCCAAACCAAAATTCCGCTGAAAACGTAAACAAAGTTACAAAAATAAACAAACGGCTAAATTTCGGAACGCATACATATTACAAAAACAAGATTTTTAATTGGTTTGCGGAACTTTAAAAACTTCGTAGAACATTCGTAGCAGTTTTGCAAATCTCGTAGCGCGTTGTTAAACTTTAAAAATAAAGCTTTCTACTTGATCATAGATGGCGCTGTTATGTGGATTGAAACTATTGTAGTGCTACTCAGTAACAGATGGCAGCACATTTCTTTTGTTTTGAGATTTCGCACGTAGCTTGTAAATCGTAATGAGCCTTGGTAATTATTCAACCTTAATGCATTGAAGTGTAGGACTATAGGTACATAGCTACTCAAATCAATGTTTTTATGTTGTTCTCTTATTATGATGAAATATAAAATTAGAAGTCTACAATAAAATTTTGTTAAATTTTTGTGTATTTTAAGACGATCAAGGAACATTAGTTCATTAATGTGTGTGAATTAATAATGATACCAGATAATAGTGGCAATTCGGAGTGTCGCAAAAGCTAAACTAAACTAACTAAAATAAATGCCATCCTTTTTATTACAATCGCTATGAAAGTGACGGCAACATTTTTGGTTAGTAAAGTTTAGCTTTTGCGATAGGTACTCCGAATTGCCACTATAATCTAGGTAACTAACCTAACCAACTAATTATTAGCAATTCGCCTTTGAAGAGGCAGAGGTTCCAGAATTTCAAAGACTTAAAGCTAACTCAAGGTCAATGACCGAACAAAGCAATTCAGAATGGTAACAGCAGTTACGCCATTTTGCATAACATCAGCCAAGTCCTAGCTGACTTACTACATTATTCAAGATGAATTAATTCCAAATTGTTCTTGAAAGTCGGAGGTCAGACGTTGGGAGATAATTTTAATAAAAAATTTAAATGAATTGCTATACCTACCTAACCTATTTAAGTATTGGTGGCTATATTCGGGATGTCGCTAAAGCTAAACTACTTGGACATCACTAAAATTGATAACATCCCTTTTTATTTCGATCGTTATGAAAGAGACGGCAACATTTTTAGTGCTGTCAGATTAGTTTAGTTTAGGCGACATCCCGAATAGCCACCAATATCATAAAATATTAATTAAAGAAGCCATCTATAATTGAATTACTATCATAGATATTGACAAGCTAGAAATCTTAAACAAGACTATCATTGGATCTGGTTTAACTTGTTCGTGATATAAACATTAACGTAATGAGAGAATAACTATCCATCGGTTTATACTTCACGTACTTACATTTTCCGTTTAATTTTAGTCGTATTAGCGTTTCTAAAGTTGCTTTAAGTTAATTTTTAGGATTCCGTTCCGTTATTTTAGGAAAGACCACGCGGTCGCTCACCTACCCGTTGGTTAGACCAAATAAAATCACTCACCGGCCTGCCAATACCTGAAGCTTTGAAGACCGCCGAAAACCGGAAAACGTGGAAAAGCATAGTGCAAAGTATAAAAAGTGAATAATCCACTTTCGAACTAGACACGACCTTCAGCAATGAAGAGGCCGACTAAGAAGAAGAGATATTATATCAAAAGAAAACTAACTTGAGCTGTTCAGATTTTTTTTATTGGATCATTGAATAATTGAATAATCATTACGTGAAACTTAAAGCAACTCTTTCCGATTTCTCATAATAGTGGCAATTCTGAGTGTCGCAAAAGCTAAATTAAACTAACTAAAAATAATGCCATTCTTTTTATTTCCATCGCTATGAAAGGGACGGCAATATTTTTACTTAGATAAGTTTAGCTTTTGCGACACTCAGAATTGCCACTACTGTCCCATTAAAAAAACCTGTATAGAATAAATTGAAAGAAAGAAAAATCATTTATTCTGGTAGGACCTCAAGGATCGCATCGGTATCGTCTTACATGCTAGGTAATTCTAATGCCTGTTCCAACGCGACTCCCTACACCATTAAGTATACATACACATTATGTCTCCTCCAAAGACCTCCCTACACATTGAAACAACTAACCGTTTATTCTTCTAAAAGAAAGAAAGAAAGAAAACATTTATTGTGATAGAACCTCAAGGACCACTTCAACTTCGTCTTACATGCTAGGTGATTCTAATGCCTGTTTCAAACGGAACCTTTGGTGCACGAATGCCTGACTCGCACTTAGCCTTTTCTAAATACCATATTTATATTCACTAGTTATTATCAATATTGTTATTTTATTAAATTCATTATTAAATATAGTGATGTTATTTTACAAGCGTAAAATATCGAATGGTTTATAATCACTTTCTATGATACTTAGAGGGAAAAGTCTTTAGAAAACCAGTTGATGCACACGAACCGTATTATAAGAGTTTCTTTAATAGCGGAACGATTAAGGTATATGTTGACTTGGCAAGTGGCAGCTAAAAATAAATCTAATTAATTAAATAATAGGTATATCATTTATATATAAAAACTTAAGAGCTCAGCTCTTGTCGGTGTAATGATGCAATTTCCTCCATATACTTCTTTCCAATGCAATCTCTATAACTTTTGTATATCATTTATACACTTTTAAATTGAAATTTACAGGATTTTATCGCGTAATTTATCGGGAAATAATAAAAGGTTTACGCGATACAAACCTGGATATTTCAATTTAAAAGCATGAATTGTGATCGCGAAAGTTTAAGAAAGACCATTAATTTATACTTACACTGTTTTGAAATGATGCAAGGGGTCACAATAAAACATACCTAAGTACCTATTAGGGGGCGAAGGGACGTTTAAGTGTGTGCCATAGCGCCGAGGAATGAGCGGGAGAGCGAATAATGTATTTACTCGTGAGTGAGAAGCGCAGAACGATAGACACGCAACATAATTTATAGCGAAAAAACAGTTTTTATTTAATTACAAGTTAATTAAACAAGCAATCGAAAAATTAAAAAACCAGAACTAAATAAATACTTCTAGGCTATTTGTCAAAACATAAAACCAACAAAAATAGCGTTCTGTTCCTGAGATAAATAGCAAACTGTGTGAAAAACATGTATTTTTCAAAAAAATATATGATCGAGAAAAATTTTACCAATCGTGTTTCTAAAAAACCAAGATAGAAGATAAAAGTTCAAAGTATCATTTCCCTAAATATGAAGGACGTAGCTTTCACATATACTGAGATAAATAAGGATTTCGACGACTAATTTGCATATAGTTCGTAGCAAAACGGGAAATAGTCAGTTAACATTATTTATTTTATTATTATTAGTAAAGTACCTACTTACATCTATAACTGATATCAAAATGTTATTTCTAGAATTTAGACAATAATAACGGCAATATCTAGTTTTACTACTAGTACTAACCACCAGCTTAGCCTGATATTAGTGGCAATTCGGAGTATCGCAAAAGCTAAACTTAACTAATTAAAAATGTTGCTGTCCCTTTCATAGCGATGGGTATAAAAAGGATAGCATTAATTTTAGTTAGTTTAGTTTAGCTTTTGCGACACTCCGAATTGCCACTAGTAAGTATAAACTTACCTATAGCATATAAATACTGCGTTTATTGAGAAAGGTCCCAACGTCCACTTAACATAAAAGTAAATCCGAAAAGAAAAAAAAGCTATCTCTAGTCTAAGTATTTACAAATGGGGGTAACAACATCCCAATACCTATAGCATCTCGTTAAGTTTTCTTCACTTAAGTACAAATAAAAAAAAAAGTTTATGCGAGTAGGTATACTTTTAAATAGGTAGTTGAGCCAAGTTTAAAGTTAATAACTTTGGTACATACTAAGTAGTACCTAAGTAGCTGTACCTACTTACTATTAGGTTCTACAGGTACCTGACAGCTTCAAGTTACTTACCTACTTTCTATCAAATAGGTAAATGTAAAGTTGCGTGCGTAACTTGCGATACACCATCTAGGTATTAGAATTACCTACTTCAAGGCATAACTTTAAACTAAGTGACGATCGATGCACACCTCTCAGTGTGTACCAAATATAAATTATGATAAAAAGTATTAACATTTGCTGACTGTTCAAAACACAGTAAACAGACCGTAACGTGTTGTAGGGTCAACACAATCATACGTAGGTACCTACCGACACACAAATTTATCACACAAATATGTTTCAATCGATCCTTTGTGGATGTTTCCCACCAGTCATGACCAGTCAAGTCAGGTGATCGTGGTCAGAAGACCTATTCACATAAATACCTACCTAAATATTTATTTACATTACACACAAAATGGCAGGATAGTCACGACACAATGAATAATATTTATTTTCCTCTGACTATCCTGTTTTTTTTGAAAATCTTCTTCTTCTTTAACCTATATCGTCCCACTGCTGGGCAAAGGTCTCCCCCATATCCCTCCAACCATCTCTGTCCTTCGAGATTTCCCACCAACCTCTCTCGAAGGTGTCGAGATCGTCCCTCCAACGCTTCCTTGGCCGACCACGAATATCTAAATTACAATAAAACTTTTAAAGCTATCATAGTTCATTAAAAAAAAACCTACATGAAACACACTCCGCGTGTCCTTTGCGTTTTTTTTTTAGTGCTAATGACGCGGTATGAAAGGAGTTTATATTTTTTATGTTTTTTTTGCTTTCGCATACCTATTAAAGAAATTATCTACAAGATCAGGAACGTATCCCCAAAACTATGTAAAATTATTTAAATAATAAAAAAAGTCACTCAAAAACCAAACATTTTTTTATATTAAATAGGGCATCATAATAAAACAAAATATTTTGTTTAATATTTAACATAATAACCTCAGCTTACGTTTATGGAGTTATTTATGCCACATGTCTCGAATACTAAAACACCCTGGTATTTAGTAAGTAGGTAGGTGCTGTGGTATTAAACACTCAAAGGAATTCCCGGCCGAGTCACTCGAGGTATTTCCTTCAAAGCCTACTTCCCTTTGTTCATTATACCACGTGAATTTCAAACTTAACTCGTTGAGTTAAGGT
Organism: Xanthorhoe designata; assembly: GCA_963582015.1. Classification (NCBI taxonomy): domain Eukaryota; kingdom Metazoa; phylum Arthropoda; class Insecta; order Lepidoptera; family Geometridae; genus Xanthorhoe; species Xanthorhoe designata. Next base: position 9,103,759 of record OY757049.1, read on the forward strand.
TTTATTCTGATTGTATACCTTCGTAAGGCTAAAATCTGAAGTGCGCTCAAAACCTAGATATCTTGAGATTAAAAAAATACCTCTCTTATGTTGGCGTGGTACGGTCGGCCAAGAAAGTGACAAAATGTTCGTGTGAGATCGAATTGTCGATAAGGTTGAGAATTCAAACTTGACACATCGTAAGATGTAAATTAGTAAAGAGAGCAATTATTATTGTAACTTCATAATGTGATTGCAAATGGAAATCGACCTTGTTGTTTCATGATATCAAATGAAACTCAACCGTAGGTATCCATACTATTGAGGTGGTTCCATAATTTTTTTGAGGATTTGAGAAGAGGTTTTTCTTCTTTATAGTTAAGAACGTGGCAAGGCGTGGTGATGACCGGTGGAGCAGAGTACTTACCGAATGGTGGCCTAGGGTAGCTACATTCCTGTACCTGAAGGGTACAGGAATGTAGGTCGTCCGCCGGCAAGATGGGTCGACGACATAGTCAAAACTGCAGGTCGGACATGGGTTAGATTGGCGCGAGACAGGGTCGAGTGGCGGAAGCGAAGAGAGGCCTATGCCCAGCAGTGGGATGAGAAGGGCTGATGATGATGATGATGATAGTTAAGAACAGAAAAACACCTCGTGAGTGCTGGAAATCTCTCTTTTTATGAAATTAAAGTCGGTTTTAAAATGTTATATCTTGCCTCTTGTACCTATGTATTTACTTTTTTGAGTTCAATGTCAAGAAGATAAGATAGTCGCGTCTTCCATCTTGCTATTTAAAAATTGTAGGCAAAGGTTAATTTATGCGCCAGTAATTTCTAGTCTTTTTCTAAAAAGTAAGTAATGTCACGTAATGTTTATATTTTACAGGCGGCAGGAAACAACTTATGCCTACATAACACTCAACGGGACGCTGTAAATATTTTTTTTATTTTTTTTCTTGGATATTTTATTTTGTTGTTTTTATTTGTCCGGAACAATAATATTATTATATGAAAAGTAAGCAGTCTTCACCATAACACAAGCATTAAGTTGCTGAAGTAGGGTTCATGGCTTTTACGACATTTCTACCCCAAGGTAGCGTTATATTGGGACTAGATGACGCTGTGTGGATGATTAAGGATATTTATTTATTAATTTGTTAATTAAGTGATGATAAGTTTGTAATGTTTTACTTATTTCTACTAAAACAGAGCATGTGAAAAACTTGATTTAAGACGAGTTGACTGTCCCTTTGTATATCAGTAAAAGACCTAGAAAATATAAGGATCTATTATGTATTTTTGTTAGAATTCTTCACATTTAGATGGCCTATTGCTTTAATTACACAAGTCAATTCACTTTTTCAAGTTCAAACCCTTACGAAATAAATGATTCCGAATCAATCAGTACCGGTAATTTAGTAAAATCATGTTTATTAATTAGTGAAAATACCACGTCGGTAAACGTGAAAGGTCGTTGTTAAATTCCATAGGTAATTGTTATCCAATCAATCATAATTTTAATACTTATTAAATAACTTGAGATATGTAGGTATATAAACCTAGTAAAAAAACACATTTTGGTGCTTACAAATTGGCTTTTATCAGAAAATTGCGAAAATATTCAATATCTAAGTTAACACTATTTCCGGCAAATGATAAATGTGATTTTGTATTGAGTGTAATAGAATCACTTATAATTAATTCGTACGTTCAGAACACACTTTTTGATCAGATATTTTTCAAAGTTAAAGTCAATAGTGGCAATTCTGAGTGTCGCAAAAGCTAAACTAAGCTAACTAAAATTGTTGCCGTCCCTTTCATAGCGATGGGAATAAAAAGGATGGCATTAATTTTAGTTAGTTTAGTTTAGCTTTTGCGACACTCAGAATCGCCACTATTGTTGGCTTATGATTTATAATAAGTCCACTCGGATCGTTGTAATTTGACGTAGTTTTATTACTGATTGTAATTATTTTAATGGAAAATTAAGGTACTAATAATAAATAATTTTAATTTCATTCATTGTTTAGTAACATTACTATGGAATGGGTTGCATTGCAACCAACTGTTTAAACCCAGAGCAATATTTTAAGATCTTTTAAAATACGCCATAAGGTTAGGAACCTACTAATTGTCCATTCTAGCAAGAATTCATCGGTTTTTATATTTTTGCAATCACGATTGAATAAAGTCACGATTTTGTTGTTGAACCTTGTGTTTCATTTTGGTAAATGACTTGCTATTCTAGTTTAAGCGTTAGAATCTCAGGGTTATTTCTTAACGCATTATGTTTCCTTATTTTAATGCAATCCACAATAGCTTCTTCTTATTTTTAATGCAAATGTTGCCTGGAAGAAATCGCTCTCAGCGACAAGGTATTCTGCTGTTTTGTCCTTCTTCTGCTTAAACGTGTTCATACAATAAGTTTAGCACAAAAATAAATTGATAATAATTATGTATCGTTCGATATGTCTTGATGTAGTAATGTTTTTGTTACTAATACTCCACAAAACAGTACCTATCGTACTCTTTTTCTTATAAAATAATTTTGTCTTAATTATGTTTAAATTTATCGTATAATCTGCATTCTGTTCCCGATAGTTTTCTTGTTACACCCAGTAACTAAGTAATATATCTCCGTAAATTGATTTAGTTTGTAGGTACCTAGGTATGTTCTATTATTCTGTACAATAAATAACTTATTTCTCACTTTATGTACTTTACGAGTGGCAGGGCAGATAACAATATTATATTTAGCTTAATATGGTAAACAGTGCTAAGTTGTGACTTGTGAATAAGTTATGGATATAGTTACCTACTTAACACACATTACTTGCCCCTCCTATGTGTTATTATTTTAAATTTAGGTTAAGTTAGTTTTTAAGCTATGTTTTTTTTTGTAAATTAGCACGCCTTTAAACTTTTCCTTTATGTTGGTTGGTTAGCAGGTAGAAAATGCCTTTGGCATTATGCTCGCTAATTGTACTTTGTATTTGTATATAAAGTGTGCAATAAAGTATTAAATAAATAAATAAATACTTTATACTAATAATTATAAATGCAAAAGTTTGAATCTTAGATATCAAACTTTTGCACTAATGACTCAAGAAAGAATGAAAAGTGACCCAGAGTTCATTCCATAAAATAACTGTTAGATTAACGCTGCGTGTAAAGTAAGTAACTTAATTACTGTCATAATTTGACAGTTGTTTTTGCGATTTACTGTGATTTTTGCTTTGATACAACTTGGATACAATCCGAGACAAGTGTACATAATCAGGGGGCAGGTATCAGGGAGCTGGACACAGAGGTTTCCGAAGCAGGAGGCAGAGAAAGAGTAGTTAGTACTAGCAAAATTAATGATGTACCTATCACAATCACACTCAGTTGAAAGTTTGTTTTGTATGTTTGTTACTCCTTCACGCTCAAATGGCTGGATGGATTTTAATGAAATTTGGTACCAGGATAGCTTAAAAGCTGTATTAACAAATAGGCTAATTTGATTCCGGTATTCCACAGGTAACACCACGGGGCGCTAGTTTAAAGATTTACGTACTACATAAAACACAGATGGTTTACTTACACAGTCGTTCATGTCGTTCATTTTGTTAAAAAACGACGCGAGCGAAGCGATGATTTACTATTGATGATTTCATTTATCCTATTTACAAGGATTTCCTATTTATGTAGGTACATAAGTGCATTATACCTACCTAGTGACTAACGCAATATTTGTAGTAAACATTCCATCATACTATAAAAAGTAGATACTGAGTTTATCTTGTGTTTATAGTGCATAAGTAATCCTTACATTTATATACCTACCATACATATTATGTAGACTTGAAAACAGTAAATTCCGTGTAGTTCACAGAAACACGAAAGCTTTTAACTGTTAACTGGCAGTCACCCATCCAAATTGGACGACACTATCCAGAAGATCTTCAACTTGTTTCTTTATACTGTTATGTTCACTTTAGTTAGATGATGATTTTATAAAGATTTAACCATCTCATTTTATCGCCTTAAAAATATCATAAACCATGTTTTTTTTCTATTCTGTACTACGATTACGCTTTATTTTCAATATTAAAAAAAACGATCTATAATGGCAAGAAACCAGATCGCCTTCAAAGAGCGGTATTGAAACTTGGCAAACCAGTTTATAAGATCCACATATTTTATGGTAGGTAAGTACCTACCTATAACTACTCACTATGTATGTACCTACCTTCACTCGAGTAGAAAGTACTCACAGATAAAAAGCTACCAATACTTTTCCTTTTCAATGACTCATTCATTATACTAAGAGCTAGAATTTCTCAATGAATACAATAGTGCTATCGAGTTGTGACATTAGGTATTTGTGGCGTAAGGGTGAACTTGTGACGCTGGTTGTACTAAACAGCTGTTATCACCGTAATGTGTTTGTAATAAGGCTCAAATTGGCACCAAAAACCAACTCTATAGATTATAGTTTTGTCATCATAGATCGTTCAAAATAAAGCTCAAATCGGCATGAATAAACATCATAGCTGTTGATCGTTTTTGTATCGAAACATAACCTAACTTAACATAATCTGTTTGTAAAAGTTTTTAAACCAGCCATCCCCTTGGTTTAAACAGCACAAAATCGTATTACTAAAATATTATCAGTTATTAAAACCAAACCTATCAACTTACAGCAACATCCAATGTCGACGTCGAAGACATATCAATAGTAAATATTTCATCTTCATTGCTGGGTACAACTTTGGACGCACGTCTTGGCACTTTAAAACAACCAACCACTTTGAAAGTCCGCACCATTTTTGAAACAAATAACTGTTTTTATCACAAAACGTAACCCGGCGTGCGCGTGCGCTTAGCTTGGCCGCGCAAATGACAGGTATCATTGGAGGTTTGTACCATGACTCAGGTAGTCGGTCAACAATACATTTGCACGCATAATACGTGCCCATAGACCCATGGTAAATCACCATAGATGACTTTGGGAGATAAAATTGTGGGTTATACACTATTTCTGGGAACAGATAAATCTATGGTTTGATGTGAATTTGTTTTTTAATTGGATTGTTTTTAATTAAGAGTAGGAGATTTATCTTGATAAGTATATGAGATACATACAGTTGAGGTAGTACCTAACTGAATAGAATAATAAAAAGGTAAGGTAGTAACTAAACTAATAATATAAACATTAATTATCGTTATTGAAGATAATAATGTGGTCATTCTTTAATAAAAATATACTAGGTTAGGTACTTGCTTGCGTGGTATTAACCCGAGTAATAGGTACCAAATAAAATATAATAATGTACTTACTAGCTTATTAACTTTCGTGGTATTAACCCGGGTAAAAAGTAGCCTTATGTGTTATTTGCAATAACACATACTTAATATATTTTTAATTGTCATAAACTATTTTGGTATACTTATTCCAAATTTCAGCCAAATCCGTTCATTAGTTTTCGCGTAAGAGTAACAAACATCCATCCATACAAAGATACCTATATTAAGTACCTATTTGGATATATTTGGATGTTCTTTCAAGTAAGCTTTTTATTAGTAGGGCTTGTATTGTAATCTGTCACGTGCATGTCAGTACAAAAAATTATTGGGACGTGCCTCTGACTACCCCTAAGTAATCTCGATAAAATATACATATAGGTATGTAATGAGGTACAGTCGTAATCACGTTCAATATAAACGACTTGAGTTAGATCTATTTTTATCCAATAGAAACGTATTCTTGCGATTATTAGAATTTCAAATTAGCAGTGAAAGTATAGCTTGACTAAAAGGACATTGACTTCAGTGGCTTAAGCTATGTCCACACTGTCTTTATTATAATCTTGGCATGCGTCATTGTACAAGCATGTCAAGGCACGTGACATGGTTTTAAAGCATTCTGTTTGCCAATCACCAACACTATTATAATATTAAGGAAGAAAATAAGATATAAAACATATATGCAAACGGGTATTTATCACGAACATTCGCCCGACGTTTCGACCGGATTGACACTAGCCGTGGTCGCGGGAAGACTGCGTGTAATCCGGTCGAAACGTCGGGCGAATATTAAAGGTAACATTCGTGATAAATACCCGTTCGTTTATGTTTTATAATTGTGTTCTGATCGCGAAAGTTTGAAAAAGATAATCAATATTTATTTACAGAAACTAAATTACTACCATAATATTTACATAACTGTACAAAATACAATTATTTAGTTTATACAAAAAAATTTAAACACACAAAGTTATACTCATCATACCCAGTATGGGTTGCATTTTACTAACCTTCACAAAATGATCTTGATTATTGATCATTTAAAATCTATTAATAATCAATGCAAAAGACTTCAACGCGCTTTAAGCAAGGTTAACAAGATAATTTTGACCTTAACAACCTTTACTTTCATTCTAAGCTTCCCAGAAAAAATATTATATAATATAATAAATTCATATTAGTATTTATGAAGCGCTTACAGCGCAGCTTGCTTAGTCATTCTAGATCGATGAAGTTAAGCGACGTTCTGAGCGGTCTCAATTTGGACGGGTGACCGCAAGTATCATTAACACCTGAGTTCTTCCGTGCTTGGTGGGTACGTTTTATTATCCAGTTCCGGCTTTCAAGTCGTGAAGCCAAGACGGAGGCTAAAAACTCCGTCACCAGAGTAGGCCACTTATGCTCATACGAACTTACTTATGGTATCCCACTTCTGAGCATAGATATTATTTCCCTATCTTTTCTGTTATTTAGACTAATATCTTTCCAGTCCATCACAAATAGATGGAGATCAGAAATTATTAAAAAATAATATACAACACCTTTATTCTACGAATAAAGCATCTTCCAACGAACTAGTTCAAATATTTATTTATCTAGTAGCGGAGTAATTATTTACCTTATGGCCGCGGCGCCGGCGCCAGCGCAGGCGCAGTGTTGCCACCATAATTAATTCTGTTCGAAGATTACATCCTTCAAGGCTTCAAAGAACTGTATGAGTCACACATTTTTTCCTCTTCGTTCGAAACCATTTAAAATCTGAATTAAATTACATTCTTCTGACAAAAGGGCCTTTACATTTTTACTAGATGATAATATATATGTATTAAAAAAAATTATCTAAGTATTATAACAGTCATCTGATGACCCTAACACAAGTATTAAGTTGCTTGGCTTGAGACTAGATGATGTTGTGTGGAATGTCCAAGGATATTTATTTAATATTATTTATTAGAAAAAATGTGATTCATCAAAGTCTACGATATGCATCGAAGTTGAATTGTTTCCTTATCTTTCGCGTGAAATCATTTTTAAAATTGTTTTTTTTTTTTATTGTTTATAGATAATCCTATTCTAGGATGACTGGATTCTGAGATCATGGCGAAACAGATTGCATCTGGTTAATTATCTGGGATGTTTTGAGAAGCGCACAATATATTAAGTCGGTTTCGATAAACTTAATGAATCACGTACTGAAATGTATTAAGGGACAGTCATTATCAAAAATCTATGAAATTTAAGTTATCTTCCAAGATTTGAGTATAGGTACTAAAATTTATATATTTTGTATTATATTTGTACATTTTGTATACCTATAATCTATATGCTCAAATAGAAATATGAATTATGTACAAAAAAAAACCTTTTTAGGTCATGGAAGTTTAAATTATTCCCAATTTTTTTATTAAAAATATTACGAAGCAAAAATAAGTATAAGTACGTGATATTATTAAAGACAAAGAATAGTGTTTTAACTTATATTTTGACTGTATCACTAAAATAATCAGTCCATAAATAATCAAAGTAAATGCTAAGCTATTATTTTATGTTTTTTCTATAGCAATTGGGATTGACGAAGCAAAAACAAAACATCAAACAATCGTAGGTACTTTTATATAAAAAAATAGGTGCTCACTTTTGAATACTTCATACCTATAACCCAAATGCTAAATTATTTTACTAAGTATTTTCTATAGAAATTGTGACGACAAAAACAAAAAATCAAAACGAACATGGTGCCTATAATTTAAAAACCCTATAAAATCTAGTATAACTGAATGCCCTCGATCCTCTGGAAGAGTTTGATCTTCATCTGCAGAACCGCCAGGATCCAGTCGGGAGTGAGCGCTACGTAGCGGACGTCGTGGTCGGCGTGATGACCCTCGATACGGAAACTCATCTGAAAAAGTTGAACAAATGACATATTAAAAAAAAAATTAACTAAAACTTTAAAAAACGGAATGTTCCGTTTGTGAAACCTATCATAAGCTTTCTGTATCAGTTTTATTTTGTAGTTTATTTAGAGTAGCGAAAACAGAGTTTGGTGGCCACAAACATCGCTACTCCTAAACTATACAAAATAAAACTATTACAGAGGTATCAAAAAAGCTTATGATTATTAAATTACTTACCATTGGCACACCTCGAAGTTCAGGTGGTTCTATCAGCCTCTCTTCAACCCTGAAGAAGACAGACACAGTGGCTTGAGGAATAGGATACCTATTAGTCGGCTGACTGAAGATAGCCTGTAAGTAAATTAAGATAGTCTGTAAGTAAGTTCGTATGAGCAGATGTTCAACTCTGGTGACGGAGTTTTTAGGCCGCCTAAAGACCTCATGGTTAACGTCTTTTAAGCCGTAACCTCCGAAGCATGGAGCGCCCCGCCAGCTGTTTATGTCACTTGCAGTCACCCATCCGAATATTGTCCGTTCAGAACGTCGCTTAACTTCAACGATTTAACAATAACGTCCTTTCAAACTTTAACATCCATTATGCTTTACAAACTTTGCTTCTATACCTCAAAATAGTCGTTCTGGGAGCACTGCTTACCTGCAAACATGACGCTCGCGAGAGCAAGAGGTAATAATTTTTAGTAAGCACACACTATCAGGCTGTAGAAATTTACTATTGGGCATAATCCTCACACATTTGCACTAAACACGGTCCTCTGCTTCAATTCAACTCCAACCGACCATAAACCAAAACGTTGAAGGTAACTTATGAGCTTTCGCTTTCTTCCATACCTCAAAGTAGTAGTACTGCGAGCACTCGTTCTGCGAGAGGCCCTGGTACTTGAGGATGTACATGAACAAAGGAGTGAGTCGCCACTTCCTCTCAATGATATCGCCGATCAACGCCTCGCTGGTCTTCGCGAGAGGAGGACCCAGGCTGTTCAGGGACACTTTGGTTTGTGTTGCCAGCTCATTCCGGCTCCCTGAAAGTAGGGAAAAGGAAACAAACATTACAGTAATCATACTCTTGCGAAGCGCCTCCTAGAGGCTCTCGGCACGAGTCTTGGCGAGGCGGCAGGAGTGTTAAGCCATCCACACCAAGCGGAGCTCTAGCGAGGCGAGGCGAGGGAAGACGAGGGGACACGAGTAGCCTCGTGTAGCCTCGTGGAGAGTCTGGATGGGGCAGATAGTGTGTTCTTTCTGTATTCTGAGGATATAAAACAGCTTACGAGCAAGTTGTCGTAATGTTTGCCTCAAGCCCAACGATTCCTTTGCTCTGTTTATGACAGACACCACAGTGTCGATCGCTTGTTCTTCATATGGCTTTATTTCAGGCAAGTTCATGGTTCACAGTCAACTTTTAACGAATTCAAAAAACCTACAAGATTGTAAAAACATGTCAAATATGATCAATGACATTGGCAATTCAAATAAGGTTTAATATTATACAAAAAAAAACCTACAAATTATTATTTTATAGACATTATTACTATAGTTATTTTCTTTTTTGTTATTTACAGAAATTAAACTTCTACTTATGATTGTAACATTGTACAAAATCTACTACGAGTATTAGAACCAGGATGTGTAAGGACCTTTTTTCTTAGAATTTTGGTTAGGAGGTTTATGTTTGTGCCTATTTCTCTTTATTGAATTAGATAAGTTTTTATACCTATACTTTTTAAATGATATTACAGACACACATACAATTCGAGATATAGACGAACCGGAACTTAACAAATGACCTACAAATTGATACAACTCTATTAAGTCATGAACTTACTTCACACTTGAGGCAGATAATTTAAGATGCTCATTCTTATGCGATTGGACGTAAATTTTTTGTGCGTTTTACTTCTATACTTTTTTAAATATATTTTATAAGGGAAACCTTTTTGTGCAATTATTTTAAAACCAAATCTAACATTTTTGTAATAACCTAATTGGTTCAATTCTTTTTCTTATTGTGTCGCGGTTGGAACATGAAATAGAATCACTTAGCATGTAAGACGTTTTCTAGGTTCAACGTTCTACTGAAATAAATGTTTTTTCTTTCTTTCTTTTTTCAACTTTTTTTAACCTATTATTTATGATTTTGTAGAAATTAGAAATGTGAATGAAATTGGGTTAAATTAAAAAACACTCTTGGCTCTTTTTGCATGTCTGCGCAATGTAACAAATTTTCTCACCTGCTCGAATATTCGGGTAGTAATGTCCAAGCAGGCAGACTGAACGAGAAAACTCGATTCTCGACTCGAGAAAAATTGGCATGCTGTGCATGTTAGGTCTGCTGAACCCTCATGTCCCCTTTGAGTTTCAACAAGGAGGGAGATAGTTAGGCACTAGCTCGTATAAATTCTAGGTAGGTAGGTACTTACTCAGATACAGTTTACGCTAGGACCAATTTACTTCTGATGCGTAGCAATCTCTCTAAAGACGAGATAACAAGACCATTTATCTTTCATTGCAAAGGCTTTATCATAGTAAGATGGTAAAAACAGCCCCGTATCAAGAGAAGGGTCATATCCTCTGCTACAATTTTCAGAGGGTATTTTTTTACTAGTTTCAAATCGATACTTTCGTTTGTCATCTGTTAGCTTTTCACGCATTATCCTCAGAACTGATTACGATACAATTTGTTCAATAAAATCATCATCATTATTCTCGCTATCTTATTTAAAAGCTGTCTGTCTCCCCTCATTATTGTGACACTTTGGCGTAGGTGGGTACATATTTGTATTTTTTTGTTAAGTCTTATATATAACGTATGGAAAGTTAACTTCTGCAAAAAGTGGGCATGTACCAAATATGTATGTATTTGGACATAGCTATGACTACCCCCTTAGACATCTTCAAGGAGATCTAAAAATGCCTAATGATCTGAAAGAAATGTCCACCGCTCCCGGGATACTAACAGTCGTGATCATATTTCATTTCATTTTTTTTCTTATATATAAGTTATTGGAGACCTAAATACTTAAATAAATAAACGCAAGAAACACTGCGAAGTAACATACAGTATTTTCTTTTTTTTCCTCATAAAATTTATCACTATTAAAAACCGATGTAAGTACTTACCTACTGCATATACATTTATAAATACTTCGAAACGAAAAACTTTCATGCACAAAAATAACCTTAGTCCACCGATGCCGATAAAAACCGGCATAAAACGGTTATTATAATAAAACCTGTTTTGTATGCAAAAGCGGTTGTAGTGAAACGGTCCGAGCCTCACGTGTGTGACTCATGCGCTGTTTAGTGCCGTCATAGATCTATGACTAATCACTGGAAGTGGCTAGCTTATAAGTAGGTATAAGTATAATTACTAGCTGCGCCCCGCGGTGCTACCCGCGGTGAATAGTTCCCGTTCCCGTGGGAATACCGGGATCAAAAGTAGCCTATTTTTTAATCCAGGGTACTTATAAGCAATTTTGGTACCAAATTTCATTCAAATCCGTTTAGAAGTTGGAACATGAATGAGTAACAGACACACTTACATAATTACAAAAGTTACACACACACAAACCTTTTTAATATTAGGTGAAGGAAAATCTGGATTTTAGTTGTGTATTAGGTTTTATGAGTAGAAGAGTTATTAAGAAGGAAATTTTTTTAGTTGCGTTGAAATTTTAGTTGATTTGAAGCCTCATTTACAAAAAATAACATTAATGTTTTGTCTTTAAAAAAATGATCAAGATGTAGTTACCATGGTTTTAAAATACTTCGCGAATTCTTAAAATCGAATATTGAAATCTTCAGTGAAACATCAAAGATCTGTTAAGTGTAGAATTATACAACAAACATCACATCCAGTTTCTCTACAGCTTGATATGTCATTGTACGTCATAAGGTAGGTACTCATGCGCGCGCGCAGTCAGTCCAATAACATAAGAACTCTTGGAGAGAACGATAGTGTGAGCAGTGAAACCATATTTACATAAAAATATGAATTAAATTCGTTAACTTAACTTAACTATAGAAAGTAGGTACCCTAGATTGTGCGGTTATAAATTAAGTGCTCGTTTAATCAAGTTAAAGTTTTATTTATAAAGTGTACCTAGTTTGTGTTTAAAAAGTGATACTTATTATAAAACAAATTGTCCGTGACTAAAGTGCCTGTTCATTACTTAAGATACAATTAGGCGTGGTGCAAAAACGATCTCTAAAGTTCGGTTATTGAGTTGAAATTCCTGTGATAAAAGTGAAGATGAGGGGTTTAGATTGTGTATCTGCTAAGATATCTCCAACAGAAAGTACTGAAGTATTCACCATTCACTCGTACTCGGCACCAGATTTAAGCGAACAGGTCAGTTTTGATTTCCTATATCTATATATCAGTACATATATATACGGGAGACTAGTGTCTGGGACATTGTTGAAATAGAATAGGCTTGCCCAGCACCTAAACCATCCTCTCAGCTGTCGGCCATATCCACAGAAAAGACAATGGTCAATCAATACGTGTTGGGCCGACTAGCCGCGAGTTTCCTCACGATGTTTCTTTCACCGCTTAAAGCTCGTGTTAAAGTGCATATAGGTACTTAGGTATATTTTTCGATGCGAGGCGAGGGGTCCATTGATGCACGGCCGTATTCGAATCCGGATCAAAAGTCGAAGTACTTATCCACTTGGCCAATACGGCTTTTCTATATCAGAAGGTGATCATGAATTATTATTAATCGGTGCTTAACCGAAATGATCTTATCAAGATTTTCAAGGCAACTTCGTTATGTTTCGTGGTTGAGTTAGTTATTAAATCGCTCTGGCTTGATGAAGATTGTTTTGAACATGCGGGTGCAACTTGAAAATTTTAATAACAATTTTCATTTACTTCACGTTTTGACATCTACAGGCTAGACTAGAATTAGCCCCTGGTTTTTAGACATAGACATAGACATACATTTATTTACCTAAATTTGGCTTTTACCTAAATTCAGCTTGCCTGCCTGGCTTTGATAAACCGTCGAATTTCAATATCGATTAGGTACCTACTTTCAACCAGTTAGATGCCAAGCACGCATGACGCACTCCATGAAAAATGGGCACCGCGTTCATTTATTTGTAATCGACATAATTATTTATTATCGGTAAACACATAAAAAAGTTAATTAAATGTTAATCGGTTAAAAATATCTCCAATTTGTTTTAAACCCTATTTTGGACATATCTAAATGTGCTCTATGTCTTTTTGTGAGGAAATTTAACACCAGACGAGATTTTTTTTTATTTTACTAAGATCGTTCGTTCGTTCGTTCGTATGAGCAAAGTAGCATGTGCATAATGAATCTTATTTATCTCCAAACGGTTTAAGGCTAAGTTCAGATGACCGCGCGGTACCGCGCGGAACTACGAACCGCGCGGTACAAGATTATACACCCGCGCGGTAATGTAAACGATAATTACCGTTTATATTGATCTTGTACCGCGCGGTTCGTAGTTCCGCGCGTTACCGCGCGGTCATCTGAACTTAGCCTAAAAGGTATCGATAAGAATATCTTGTTTATCTTCATCTGAGAGTGGATCAAAAGATAGTTTTTAAGATATCGTAGGTAACTCTCTTAGTTTCGTATTCAGAGCCTGCACGAAGGCTTGAGTCTTCGCTCAAGTATCGATCTTATGTCAGTTCTCTATGGACACTGAGTGATGAATCACCGCTTGGGATACAATTCACACTTGAGTATGAACTCTGAATACAAACCTACGCAGTCTTAACTTTTTGGACAAGGTAATCGCACTTGTGATAATAGAACCCTTCAGCCCACTTAGCCATGAAATTCTTATCAGTTACAAGTGTGCTACTAAATTTGGTGAAAATACGGGCCTGATGCACACAAGGCACAATATATTTCGCTACAAAACGATTTTTGTTTTCAATAATAAAACTGTAATAAAAAAACAATTTACTTATTCTCAAAACTACCATAAAAAATAATTTCCCATTCAAAGTACTTATCACCTACCTTTGACTGTACTATGACCTAAGTGACACGCCTCACGTACCTACTAAGGTACCTAAATCGGACAATATCAACTCCATCACAACAATGGCCCACGTCCCTTGAGCGTAAGCAAGCATACTCGTAAGTTGCATCCTGAAGCTTATAATATCATCTAGTAAGTAAAGCACAATAGTGGCAATTCGGAGTGTCGCAAAAGCTAAACTAAATTAACTAAAATTAATGCAATCCTTTTTATTCCCATCGCTATGAAAGGGACGGCAACATTTTTGGTTAGTTAAGTTTAGCTTTTGCGATACCTACTCCGAATTGCCACTATTGAGTAGGTAGTAGGTACACAACAAAATCAAATGTAATAAGTAGATTTTTAAACATTTTTGTTGTTTTGGTACTCATTCGTCTACATAATTATCTGATGCAATCGAAATATTGACGATATCTGATTGAGATTTTCTAATATCAGTCAAGGAGATCTGTATGGAATCTAATTATTTAGGATTTTAGTACTGTCAAATTAGTTTAATTTAGTTTTGGTGAGCCACCACTGAATTCTAAGCTAATAGCGTGGCAATTCGGAGTGTCGCAAAAGCTAAACTAAACTAACTAAAATTTATGCCATCCTTTTTATTCCCATCGCAATGAAAGGGACGGCAACATTTTTAGTTAGTTAAGTTTAGCTTTTACGATACTCCGAATTGCCACTATTGTCACTGTTATAGCGGCTGGCGAATCTTTTTTATTTCGTAGGTATCACACTGACATCTGATCAAATACAGGCTAACGGGTAGTATGTTTTAAATATCAAAATGTATCGATGCATGAAGACGAAGAAAATCATTTTTAACTTCACGTAAGTTATTAAGTAGTGGCAATTCGGAGTATCGCAAAAGCTAAACTAAACTAACTAAAAATGTTGCCGTCCCTTTCATAGCGATTGGAATAAAAAGAATGGCATTAATTTTAGTTAGTTTAGTTTAGCTTTTGCGACACTCAGAATTGCCACTAGTATTTTATTAAAAATGTCTTTCTTATGATTTAAAAATATTTGCCTCCTCTTCGCGTATGTTTGAAATTCATATCGTATCTTAATTTATGAATTTAAACTGTAGGTAAGCGTAATAAGCCAAGTAAATCATTATTTATAAAAAATAATAGAATAAAACTATTATGTAGGTACATATACTTACTAATGTTACCAAAACACATATTAAAAAAGATAACAAAAAGGTAGAGATAATTTTTTAAACGCGTTAAATTTTAAAGACTTTTCTTTTAAAACCTGTAGAGTTATCGACTGCTAACTTGTGGATCACCACATAAAGTGTTTTTATTATCTTTGCACATAACTTTAATGTAGCGTCATCTATCGGTGAGTAGATGCACTAATGCAGAAAGTTAAAATATATTTATTTTAGTAGGTAAGTATTTTGTATGCAAACTTTTTAAAGTACATAAAATACTTTTTTTATCTTACCTGTGTTCTTACTTTATATTCTGTCGTCCATATCATCAAACGTAGTGTTTTTGTTCTCTTTACATAATCATAAGTGGCAATTCTGAGTGTCGCAAAAGCTAAAGTAAGCTAACTAAAATTGTTGCCGTCCCTTTCATAGCGATGGGAATAAAAAGGATGGCAATAGTTTTAGTTAGGTTAGTTTAGCTTTTGCGACACTCCGAATTGCCCCCATTATGTTGTTATGACTTGCGAGATTTTAAATTTATTTATTCCCTTCCTGATGATCAAAGAATTATGTCTATTGTATTTGAAGATATATTAGTAAGCCATTTTAAATACTTTTTAGTTTTATTATTGTTTTATTGATAGAGGTGGATAAATGTGCCCTTAGTACCTACACAAGCGGTTGCACGAAAGTACCTATATGCTCACTCGTCAGGCATAATTTTCAAACGTAAAAGAAGTGTAAAGTGTGTGTGTGCTTGCCAACGGGGTGGTGAATGGCACTTATTTAGTGTCTCTGTTACTTTCCCTTCATTCCCATCTACCACCTTAAAAGTTTGCCAGGCAAGGGGGTCGAAAATTGTCCAACTCCAAGACTTTGATCTTTAAAGACCTTTAACGCAGTGGGCGAAGGCTCGCCTGAGACGCGGAGGTTGCGGGTTCTCACCACAGGACAAATGTTTGTATGTTCTACAGATATTTGTTCCGGGTCTGGATGGTTTTATATCTATAATTTGTATGTATTTACAAAAAAAAATATTTAAGTAGTATATCAGTTATCTGGTTACCATAACACAAGCATAGTTGCTTAGCTTGGGACTAGATGACGCTGTGTGGAATGTCCAAGGATATTTATTTATATTTATTTGAGCTAAGTGCTAACCGGAGAAAAGTTCGCGATTGTTTACTTGACTGTGACTAAAGCAATCAAGCTGTGAATATTATTACCTACCTATCTGCTAAAATAATTAAATATTTGATAACTGATCTATATACTAATATTATAAAGAGGTAAAGTTGGTTTGTTTGTTTGTTTGGGATAATCTTCGAAACACTTACTTACCCGATTTCAAAAATTATTTTACCGATGTTTAGCATGGACTTTCTAAATTAACATAGGCTATATTTTATCAAGGTAGGTACCACGCGAGCGAAGCCGCGGGCGAGTAAGCTAGTAAACAATAAAGTGCTAAAGTAAATATCTCTTGCATTGTCAAGTTCAAGAAACATTATGACTAATTAAATATAACATAAAATTAATAAATCAAAAACAAACAGATAAATCTAAATAAATACAATGTAACAATCCCGTATTTATTGTAATTTACGATGTGATTTAGAGGTATACGGTTGCGTTCGGTTATCGCGTAGCCATCTTGAATTATGTTGCACCTTGTGAGAGGAGAGTGTTATACAAGAGAGTTTATGAAATAATTCATTTATTTTCTTATTGGATACATTTTTAAACACGAAAATAGGCTTATGCCATTAGATGTTTGTTAAAAAAAATTAAGTACTTAGGCAGGTATTTAAAAAATTAAGCAACTTTTCCTTTGTCGTGTTTTATTGTTTTTTTTTGGTTGTACAGTAAACCCATAGCTATTTAAATTAATGCGTTGGATTCCCACCGGGGTTACAAAGTAGGTATTGATTATTTAATATATTTAAATATAAATATATTTAAATATAAATATATTTAAATATAAATATATTTAAATATAATATATATATTAAATATTTATATTTAGCTAATAATTAACTAAAAAAAACATTATCATGGATAATATTAATGTTTTATTTCTAAGTAATTGTTAAGTATAGATTTACCATTATAATATTGCATAACACCGTCCACATGGTCATAGATAAAGATAACGCATCCCCTCTGACCAGCGCAGGCCTGCGCCTGCGCAGAATTTATGCCCTCTACCCTTATTTATTGGGTGCTAAGTACATTGTAAAATATTAACTCGATTTGTCAAGTGAAATAGGCTTTAATAATTACTAAACAGAGAAATATAGGTACAGTTTCGCACAATTTGAACATTTAATTGATTTGAATAACATTTTTCATTAACATTTTCTAGATGGTCTGTAAATTTTGCCTTAGGTAGGTTGTAATCTGATTGAAGGTATTTCGTTAATATTTCTTGCGATCCTTTTAATTTATTTTTCAATACCTACTTTGTTGTTTAGAAATGTTAAGTGAGTCAATCATTGTGTTTTTCATGAGAGAAACGACATCGTTGTTATTTTTTTGGTATTTTTTGGTGGCAATAGCCGTAGTGCTATTTCATAAGTACCTATTCTTAATTTTTGCATAATTGCTGTCATTATGGAAAAGCAGACATTTTAGGTAAAGAGATATTAGGTAAATATTTTATTTCAGTCCTGAAAAGTTAGGTACTTATTGTTTTCATATTTTAGCCAACGCGACCTTCAGTTTGGTTCGTGTTGTATTTTGACTACCTTATTCGTTGTAGGTATGTGAAATATGAACGCTATTTGTCGATGACTGTCGCAGGTAAATAATTTGTAATAAATTTATAAGATTTAATGCATTTACAATATTTATGTAGCTTCTAGACTTGGTATTTGAGAAATCTGCCAATTAGGGAGCTTATCGAGATGGTTTATCTATTCATTGTGTGTAACCTAATAGTGTCTATACAAAATTGGTGAAGCTTGCAACGACGAAGTTAAGCAACGTTCTGAGCGGTCACAATTTAGATGGGTCACCGTAGCATTAACAGCCGAGGGCTTCCGTGCTTCGATGGTTACGTTAAGTTGTCGGTCACGGCTTTTAAATTCGTTAAGCCATGACGGACTCCATTCAGAGGTAGCCATTTGCGCATAATGAAAGCCTGTGGTGGAATAGCTTAAAAATTTAAATGATATGAATGCGTCAGTTAAAAGGGAAATAACTTACACAGACGAACGCGAGTGACGTTCAAATATTCTACTACGCAAAATATAGTAGGTATTTTACTTAATAGGTTACTATGATTGTATGACGTATAATTTCTCTCAGAACGTTTCGTTTTATTACTTAAAACCACCTTTTAACTAGATCTGCGCCTGCGCAACAACACGGGTTATTTACAAGAAACGAGACAACAACGTAACGTCTTTTCAACAGTTTATTTTTTATACTGAACTTTGGGGATGTTTTATACAAAACTTTTTAAACTATAGGATTTGAACATTAACGGGATATTTACCATGATTTGTAGATGGTACAAATATTTTAGACACCTAAATCATTGTTCAATAATTAAATGAATCATTTAAATCTATCATGCGGTTTATGGAGGAAATTACGAACGCACGAAAAACGCTGATTTGATAAAATATTAAACATTTGCCGTGGTTAAAAATATATTTTAAAGATATCGGATCCAGGATAATGGAACTCAAGTGGAGTTGAGCAAGACATTGCAAGGCGAAGTGATGACAGGTGGACCAAAGCCATGACTGAATGGTGGCCGATGTTGGGTCAAAGAAGTGTCGGGCGACCGGTGGCGAGGTGGGTCGACGACATAGTCCACGTTGCAGGGCGTCAATGGATGCGACTGGCACAAGACCGTAGTAGATGGCACAAACTTAAAAAGACCTATGTCCAGCAGTGGGTAAAGTCGGGCTGTGGATGACGATGAAAAATATATTTTAAGTTTCCTCATTACGTATCGAAATCGCCCATTTTCAGTCAACGTAATAAACCAATCCAAGGACTTATATGGGAGTGGTTTTTCCCTAACTCATTGAATACAAATTGACGTTACAAATGGATCATATTTATTAAACATAAACTAAATTGACACAATAGTGAGCGAACGTGAATAATAATTTATAAATCAAAACTCAATTAAAATATTGTGATTTAGTTCTTTGTGATGTTGATGTGCTTTTATAGAATGTGTTATAATTATTAATGAACTTTAGTTTTAGTGTTTGACAAACAAAACTTTTATTATAAATCATAATAAATAATTCGCAATACTTAACGATATAGACTAGTGAAGTCGTTTTAACAATGGTGAGAAGAAACTCAGTAGTAAGGAGCAGTATCGAAGGAATAAAAAAGATGGCGTCATTTAGCCTCACCGTGAGAAACACAGAAGTAAGTTGCACCTACTGTATTTAAAACTAGTGGAATACTTTAATGCGTTAATAAGTCTACATAATGTGGACCACGTCAAAATTTTGATGGGTGCTCAAATGGGAATAGCTTGGGTGCTCAATGCATAGGTGCTCAAAAAATAGGTGCTCACTTTGGAATACTTCTAATACCTACCTATGTTACACATTAATCAATATCTATTTCGTGTCTTATCGTGAAAGATTTTAAAAGATTTTATCAAAAAATAAGTTTTGAACCAATTTAAAATGTTAATTAAGAGAGTTGAAAGTTTTTTCTATCTAAGTCTTGTAGGTTCGGATATTACAAACACTACAAAGTTTGGTCCCTCTTTTATTAAATTCATAATTTTCTTAGATGTTACTCTATAAATGGTATTGATAAATTGTTTGCAATTATTTTAGGTAGGTAGGTAGGTACTTTACTAGTATAAAACTGTAAAAAGGCTAAACTAAATTTTGATTTAAAATCCAATTAATTAACAGCTTATTTTCCCTAGCATTGTAGGTGTAGGTGAAAAATACTCGTATTACCTACTCAGTAGGTAAACAAAACAACTCCATTTGAGTCTGGGAGTTTACATTACCAGTAACACGTCATTTAACCAACCTTAGTGACGTTACATAAACCGGTCAGTGTCACAACACTATGACAACTATTTACTGTGTCACGTACGCAAAGATATAGTACCTACCTACGGTACTTGAAATAACAGTCTCTAAAGGCTGTCCCAACGTTATGCCACATATAAGAGACGTTCTTATTTTAATTATTAATATTATTTCGTTTGGACACATAGGTAGGTAAGTAAGAATTAGGGGTGTTTGTTTGGACACATAAGAATTTTATAATTTTTAGTTTTTTATTTTTTTTATCAATTATAGGTACTTATGCTACTTTTAAAAATAAAATAATGTTATTTTCAGCAATTCCCTATCTAAGTACCAACTTTTATTTTTTATTTTTTATAGTATTGACGTCGATTAAAGGTTTTTTTATTTATATGACTAAACGACTGCATTATTCTACTTTTTTGTGACTAATGACATGTGTCATTTCATAATCAATTGCAATCTGAATGTCAGTCATGTAGACGATAATACATTCCTGTAGAAGTGTAGATAAACTTTATCAATCATTATTTACTTTCAATAAACATTCAGGACGAATCGCAAGTGTTTTCCTGTAAGAAAATTAATAAATTAATCAACTTACATTATAATAATATAATTGTTAATTAGTCTTAATTAGTTTACAAGTGAGGAAAATTATATGGTGTTATCAGTAATGTTCTACTTTAGTGATATTAATAACTGAAGACTGATGTTTTTAAAAATGGTTTCTTACAACTCGTATGGAGCTGTGATGGTTCGTATTTTTAATATTATTAAATTAACAATCAAAAAATTTCAATATATAATAGATAAGTACTTATATATTATGTATAAAAACAAACACATTATAATTATTTCAACCATCATTAATCCCATTTAAACAAATAACAAAAACAATAAGGCTTGCTGTCGATTCGCACAAAATACCTATATTGGGACGCAATGTCCCAATTGACACTTTTGAATTTAATATTTTTGTTACTGTCGATTCGGACACTATTAAAAATAGCTGCATTGTACAGTCAGATAAAAAATGACAGCAAAGCCTTTATGTCACAGAAACGAGATGGATAGGCGATAGGTTATTGGTTTTTTTTTCGGAAAAACACGTTCTGTTTTTTACCTGGCTACTCATCGCAAAAAACACTCTTTTTTAACCTAACCTAAAATTTAAGCTTCAATAATTTTATGGTGTCCGAATCGACAGAAAAAAAATATTAATATCAAAAGTGTCCTAATTAATTTTGTCCAAATTGTCAGCAAGTCAACAATAAATCTCTTATTAACTACTTACTGTGTACTTTCTCTACAATTAAGCTAATAGGTAGTTACTGGTGTATAATCGGTAGAGGAAAGGTTTAAGTTGTCTATGACGAGTTCGAACAATAGAAATGACTCATTTAAATTGTTATCGTGAATCATTTAAAAAAACGTGATGATAAATCCAAATTAATAACAGTTTCCGTACCTATATAATTGACGGCTGTGTTTTGAATAGTAGGCTAAAATCACATCGTTATCGGTAAAACTGTGTGATGATTAAACTTTATGTTAAACAGTGGATCAGGCAAGCGCAGGACCGGGAGAAATGGCAAGAACGAAGGGAGGCCTACACCCAGCAGTGGGAGAGATCAGGTTGCGGATGATGATGATGATGATAAACTTTATGTTACGCTGATTATAGATTTGGCTTAAAACTTATCTAAAGCACGAGTTTATTGTAAAACATGTTTTTTTCCTTTTATTTTTTTTCAAAAAACAATATAAGTACTTAAGAATAGGTTTAAATATTATAATTGATAATGCGTTGCAGTGATTGAAAATTGATGAGCGTCATCTAGTCTTAAGACTAGAATGACGTTGTGTGAAATGCTCAAGGATACTATTTATTTAAGTTACGGATTTTTTATACACCTAAGTACATTATATTGTCTTCTAATCTTTCATCATGTTTAAAACATCCACTTTATCTATTCACATAATCCTTAAATAATCTCGTATTATGCAGTCAAGAGAAACAACGGCAAATGGACTAAATAATTTAAAGAGGGCAACGTTCCACGACCAAGGTCGTTGCCAAAGGTCATCCCTGTAACCTACAGAGGTCAAATGAGGGCACGTGGATAGGGGTGGGAATGAAAGACCTGCTTTTTTAGGTACAATATTTTTTTAGGTAAAACTAAAATACTTTTAGATATGATTACGATATTCCCAAGATGTGGTAGATATAACTAAATACTTATCTAGTATCTACTCCTCCAATCTATACCTTATCATCATCATCATCATCTCAGCATCATCATAAGGACATCCACTGCTGGACATAGCGCACCTTTAGAATTATAGTGACTCAATGCAAAAAAGTATTTTTTTGGGAATCGTCGATTAAAGTTTCAGCGAACGCTATTTTCGTAATAAAAGGAATAAAATCACTAAAATATAGGTAAGAATACCTAATATTTTCATTTTATATTATTTTTAAGTTCAATATCTACGCATAAATAAAATAATAATTTAAATTGAATAATTTCTTCTATTTTATTTTTATATTATTCTAAATGCTTTATCATTTTGAGTCTTTATGAAACTGAAATCATATTTTTTTAAAAGACTTATTTTTATTTAGGTCTCTGTATTTCTAAATTTCTTTGTAATTTTTTGTATTATCCCTAAATAGGCCCCTGTTGAGTTAAGTTTCCTAAATACTCGTTAGACTCTATTAGTATTAAATAGGCCTAAACATTAAAAGTGTCACTCATTTACTAAAATACTGAACTCAACACACCTTAGAATTAGTTCTATAGCGACTTATTAAGCTTTAGGTCTTGATAATAACAAACACACAGCAACTTATTCCCGGCACTCGTGACACTTTACTGATACTGTCTTTTTCTGACTGAACCGAGGGTAGAAAGAGAAAAAAACAAAAGAGACCGAAGTGTTTTTTTTTCCTTTTCTGATACAAAAAAGTCTCTGTTCGAATAAACAGCCGATGAAGTACCTATGTTTTTCTAAGTCATTTTATGATATTAACTCAATTTTCATAAATTTTGCATTAGGTCCCTATAATTCTAAAGGTGCGATAGGTAGGCCTTCCTCATAGACCCCTAGTTATTTTAGTTGGAAGCGGCCTGCATCCATCGTGAACCCGCAGCTTATACCTAATTAAATTAGATTTAAAAAAAAACTTGGTACTTCGTGAAGTAATAGCTTTTTTTAAACTTTTGCGAGCAGAACACAATGATAAAACATACTTTTACGGGTATTTATCGGTATTTACCTTTATTTAATTTTATCCCGACGTTTCGACTGGATTGCACCAACCGTGGTCGCAGGCAGACTCAGTCTGCTCGCTACCAAATACCGGTAAACAGCGATAAATACCCGTAAATGTATCTTTTATTTTCATGAAATTATCAACAACCCTAACACTCAAGGTCGCGCTGACCTTGCCTCGATAACAAATGCTTTTAAGTCTTTCAGACCCAACTTATCGAGATTACGAGCTTTCACCAACTTCTCAGTAATCTTTGCATTTAAGTAGCTGTCGAAATACTAATCTATATCGAGTTCTAAATTCGAACTAACTATCAATTAAATTTAAAAAAACTATTTATCTACCTACTCGTAAGACAAGTGGCAAAATTATTTTTTTTATAAAACCGACAGCATTATTTCTCAAAACATTTTTATGGGAATGTATTCTTTCAAACAAATAAATAATTTTTAAAAACGGTTTTAAAATTTTAAATGCACGAAATTTCTTTCTTCGAAATTGAAGTCGGTTTAATAAAATTTAAAATTTTGCTACTTGTTCATTACTTAGATTTAAAATTATATTTTAATCAATTAAAACCAAGGACTTTAACATTGTTTTTATCTGATTATGTAAGTACCTAAGTAAATTTTACAGACATAAATCTAAGACTAAAAGTTGTTATTCATTTGTTTCAGAGGAGAGATGTCGAGTCACAATCCAATGAGGACTGCTCTACACGACGCAAATATTTATGGATGATCTGTGTGGACTTACCTTTACTAATTATTGGTAAGTACCTATTCATGTTACTTTAGTTGTAAGCTACACCTATTTGCTGCCCTATGTTTTATTATTCTTTTCAGCTAAAACGTGAACTTCCAAATAAAGATTCTTACAAATTTTACAAGTCTTTCTCACCAAAATAATAAAATAAACTAAAAATAAAATGTACCTATTCCACTTTATCTGAAAGTAGAGATAAGATTAGACATAATGAATGTTTTTGAAAAGCACGTCTTCTCCCAGGTTCATTTAAAAATACTTAAAAATAGATTAACATCAAGAACAATCATAAAAACGTAGAAATAGAGCGCTGTCTTAAAATGACAAGAAAAAGTAGAATAAAAAGTAATATGTCACACATGTTGGACCCCACAGAGACATGTGGCAGAATGCATGCAATCGCAGCTGCCATAAGAAAGAAAAAAAAATGATCAGTGTCATCGAACTTATGAATTTAGTTTATGTAGGTCATGGACCTAGTATAGTACCTAGACGAACAGTGAGCGTGCCGCTGAGAGGGACTAAAATTGCAGTGAATCCATAGGTTCGTAGTACCTACAAAATTCGGAGCATCAAGTTTCCGGTCATACAAAAAAACGGCACGCGATGAGGGACAAAAGATTTAATGCTTTGCCTCCTTTACTCACGATAATTTTGTATAGGTATATTCTTCTTTGTTTTTGTGTGACTGAGAAAGAAATATACAGCGCTCTAAGCTATTTCTTACTTTCTCTAAATATAGGTACCTACTTTTTTGGTTAAAAAAACTATCATGCCCTAGGTACTTTGGTAGGTACTTTTTATAATTCAATCTGATTTCTAATATTTCAACACTAAGTATCAATTAACGTATAGAAATGAATTCAACTTACCACGGGAAGTCATTACCAAACCCATTATCGTAAGCGTTGTTACTATTATCATTACCATTACCTTCCAATATTGCCCAACACCATACCCGCTGAGAACCCTACGGACTTGCATCTACCTACACTAAGAGTAATATTTATAAACAAAGTGTAGTTAGCTATCATAGATGTTTTTTACTAAAATTACTTTGGCGTATTTTATTTATTTTATTGACGAAATCTATAGCATCATCCTAATAGAACGCGACTAAGCTATCTAAGCGATGCCTAAAGCTTCATAATTTAATTAGCGACGAAAATAACTCGTCAATTAGCATGTTCTTGCTGATAAAAGTAGGTAATTATTAGTTAATTAGGTTCACATGGCACCAAAGTCTGCTAATTGATCGCGATGATTTATTATTTTTAATAAAAATCTAATCGGTGGCGCGACGAACTTGATGCCTTTAACACAGCGTGGATCCAATTGGCACAGGACCGTGATGAGTGGAGAGACCAAAGGGAGGCCTTTGCCCAGCAGTGGGACACAACGGGCTAATATTAATAATAAAAAAAATATTTTTTAAGAAAACTATAAGCGTTTTTCATACTTAGATGTGAACACAGACAACATTACGATAATTAACGTGGTAGGTATAATAATTATTCCAAGCTTACCAAAGAACAAACCTAGAAGTAAATAACGTAATAACCTAGACAAAATTGATTTCAAACTTTTTTGTAAATTAACAAGTTTTTTTATTTAAATCAATTTAGGACGATGCCTTAGATTTTGTCAGTATACTTCTTTTATGATTTTTTTAAAGTTCGTTTTTGAAGTAAAAATTTAACAATGTTTTAATTCTCAAATTGCTTACAGTTCACACCTCCATACTCTAGGTATACTTTATTTACTACGACTCTTAGGTACCTAGTTGCGTTGCATCCAATTCTCCGGTGATTATCTACCGAGCATAGTAATCGATAAATGAGTTATGAAGCGTACAATCGATAATAACTAACTGAGACGGTATGCTTCGATGTAAGTTATAAAAAGATAAAAGTGGCCACCGCGGTCGAAAATTATAATTAATAAATAATTTTATCATTAGTATTCACAGCACCAATAATTGCTATTTTAAAATTGCTATTTACCGCGATCTTGTGTCAGTCATTTGACAGCTTTCGAATCAATATTTTTATCATTACCTGCAATTCCGGTATTTGTATGTGCACGATATTGGTTGTCTGCTAGTATTCTCTTGAATTCAACTTAAACTCAATAAAAAGACTAGGTAGGTACATATTAAGATTTCCATTGTGAGAGACCACTGATTAAACCATAGTTACACAGGCAATGCAAAAATAAAAGTACTACTAGCGCCATCTGTTGCCGAGTAGCAGTACCAAACACAAGGAAAGAAATAAAATCGCGTTTGGTAGAGTCATCACTCTGCTCACCTGCATGGTTGAATATAACTTGAAATCACGATTCCTTTCGCAAACAGGCTTACAACCGAAGTATGGTACTTACACATCTACTAATTCATCAGACATAAAAGTCTAGTTAGGTACCTAGTCAGAAGCACATCCATTTGGCACTCTACCATTAATCCTTTAGTAGGTAATAGTGGCAATTCTGAGTGTCGCAAAAGCTAAACTAAGCTAACTAAAATTGTTGCCGTCCCTTTCATAGCGATGGGAATAAAAAGGATGGCAATAATTTTAGTTAGTTTAGTTTAGCTTTTGCGACACTCCGAATTGCCCCCAATAGTGGCGATTCTGAGTGTCGCAAAAGCTAAACTAAGCTAACTAAAATTGTTGCCGTTCCTTTCATAGCGATGGGAATAAAAAGGATGGCAATAGTTTTAGTTAGGTTAGTTTAGCTTTTGCGACACTCAGAATTGCCCCCAATATGTCCTTTAAAAAAAAAACGATTGCTTTTAAAGTCACAAGAAATCAGTTTTCCATTGTCATTTATTTGTAAACCTATTTTATCTGAAGTATTTACGTCAGCTCTACGTCATCAAGGACCCTTCCACGCGGTCCTACACGTGGTACCTACAGGATGTTGCCAGTTCAGCTCACTCGGGTCAATCTATTGCATCATCCTATATCGCTCACGTAATAGAGAATCAGTGCATTAGGTATCGGGGTATCATCCTAGTTGCCTAGTTGAAGACAGATGAATTACAAACAGAACAACATTCAATTTTCTTTATATAAAAAGGATTGAGGTTACTTATAGCAATGATCGAAGGCTATCATGAACAAAAATAAGACGTTTTTGATAGATTGTTGAAGTTAAGCAACGTTCTGAGCGGTCACAACTTGGATGAGAGACCACAAGTCAAGCACAGCACAGCTAAGCGCTTGCATGCTTCTTATGGCACCTTAAATTGTCAGTCCCGGCTTTAAAGTCATTAAGCCACGACGAGGGCCTTAAGGCGGCCTAAAATCTCCGTCACCAGAGTTGGCCACTTGCTCATACGAACTTAGGTACTAGGTACCTACCTACTTTACGAACTTAGGTTACTGTAAGTATACTAAAGAAAGGATGCCAAAACATAACGTGTCCATTCAAAAAACACACGGCTAATTTAACAAGTCTGTCAACTTAACAGACAGATTGCTCTTGGGTTATTGATACCTCGTGACGTACATAATTTTATTGAGTTACCAACACAAAGAACGCAAGGAAACGAAAAGATTACAAACATTATCTCCTACGCACATCCTCAAGTATACTGAAATCATTTTGACATTGACTTTGAACTCGACCGGGGCTGGGGCTTGCCAAATAAATTGGATAATGGTTACAAAACATGACTCTGTGACGTCACTTCACCCGGAATTGTTCTGCCAAAAGGACTATTAATAGATGTTATTTTCCGGGTTCATTTGCGCAGGATAAGAGGATAGGAAATCTAGGAGCAGTAACTTTATTTTAAATGAAAAATGTAACTACAAATTTAGATTCTGACGGGATTTGAATCCACGATTATACTAGCGATTGTCCTTACGCTGGACTGCCTTGTAACTTATTTATTAAAGTCTAGAACTAATTATGAAATTAAAGGTAAGGTATTTTACAAACATACTTACGATCACGCCTGTTTCCCATGGGAATAGGTGGCCACTGATTTCCACTTGCTACGACCCTACGATACTCTTTCTTCTAATTCACTGTCAACTTATGGAAGCAACACGCCGCACACGAACCCAGCGCCGCCACAGAATACCAGTGCTGCTGCAGCAAACGCTGAGTGGCAACCTATTTTGTGTTTATATTTAGTTATTTTATGTTACATTCTATTTTATTAAGTTACAAAATAAACTTTTTCTATTCTATTCAACATAGGCCACTGATTTCCATTTGCTACGATCCTACATTCCTCTTTCTCCTTCACTGTCAACTTAGGAAAGCAACTTATAACTGCTCCCAGCCAGCAAAACCTGGATCTATCTACTTCATTTTTCTTTAACAACCTTTTCTTTATCCACAGTATTGACACTAATAGGCCTCTTCGAGGTAGGAGTGATCCCGGCCAACAAAGGAGGGTTCTACTGTAATGATCCCACGATCATGTTCCCGTATCGAGGAGAGACCGTCACCACTTCTATGCTGATGGCGGGGCTGTTGCTGATGCCTGCTTTAATTGTGAGTGACTCTAATATTTTTTTTTCTAACCTATCATGTTCCACTGCTGGGCAAAGGTCTCCCCCTTCTTGAGTCAACTTGACTCTACCAAGCTTTAGAATAAACCACTTTTACTTTTTTAAAACCATTTTACAACCAAAATCAACAAACCAGAGCATTGATTCTCCTTCGATTTTCATAACAGAGTTTACTCTATCAGTCTCTAACACAGAAAAGGCTTTAGGTTTTACTTAGGTACTTTAAAACCAAACTAAAACCATGCCATTATAAACAAACCTATCTAAAACCATGCCATTTTCCTTACAGTTCCTCATAACAGAGTTCGTGTTGTCGAACTCCTCGCAATGGCTCCAGACCCTCAGAGGCAGCAGCTGGCTCTTCCGAACTTACGTGTATGGTCTGCTGATGAACCTCTGCATCATTGAGGTCATGAAGGGCATCGTGGGCGGACCCCGACCGGCCTTTATGGACCTTTGCAAACCAAATGTCGTGTGCAATGGGTAAGTTTAAAATGCAGCGTTTGAATTTAAGAGATAAGCAGTGTAAATGAAAATGGCGTGAGGAAAACTTAATAAATAAAATAAAAATAAATAAATAAAATTCTATGTTACAAGGGGAGACCTTTACCCAGCAGTGATATAGGAGGGACAGCATAGGGTTAGAAAACAAAAGACGTAATAAGTAATTCTGCACTTCTAGTAGCTAACTCTGTTGACAAAATCTTAGGCCTCCGTCATGGCTTAACAGCTTTAAAAACAGGGACAGACTTTACATTTCTTATGATTTTTTATGTTTTTATATTAACTTGCACATAAGACTCATAACAGGGATGAATGGAAAGAGTGGGGGTTTGCCCATCAATTTGACATTGAGGGTTGTTGATTATAGTAAATAATAACACAGATTAGGTATATAATAGTGGCAATTCTGAGTGTCGCAAAAGCTAAACTAAGCTAACTAAAATTGTTGCCGTCCCTTTCATAGCGATGGGAATAAAAAGGATGGCAATAGTTTTAGTTAGGTTAGTTTAGCTTTTGCGACACTCCGAATTGCCCCCAATAGTGGCAATTCTGAGTGTCGCAAAAGCTAAACTAAGCTAACTAAAATTGTTGCCGTCCCTTTCATAGCGATGGGAATAAAAAGGATGGCAATAGTTTTAGTTAGGTTAGTTTAGCTTTTGCGACACTCCGAATTGCCCCCAATACACTAGATAATAATCAACCTTTTCTTCCACAGAACGGATTTTGTAAGCAAATTTGAGTGTACATCGACCTTCTCGCGGTGGGATCAGATGGACTCGTACCGCAGCTTTCCCTCCGGACACACCTCCATGTCCGTCTACTGTGGATTTTTCATGGCGGTAAATATTTTCTTTTAACACTTTACATATGTAGGTACCTACCTACTTTACGTTCTTGATAGATCGTCGATCAACGATTTGAATAATTTAAGTATTTAAAATCATTTTTATAGATGAATTTTTAAGATGGGTAAATCTCTATTTTAGCTCTATTTTAATTACTTAAGTAGGTACCTACTAGGTATATTTTTTGTTTTTACAAATAAAATCACACTCATCGAACATTAGGAGAATTTAGGGACACTATAGTGGCAATTCTGAGTGTCGCAAAAGCTAAATTAAACTAACTAAAATTATTGCCATCCTTTTTATTTCCATCGCTATGAAAGGGACGGCAATTTTAGTTAGCTTAGTTTAGCTTTTGCTACACTCAGAATTGCCACTTATAATTAATTTTATGTATAGGTACCTATAGGTACTAGTTATTATGTATTTTTTACTTTTGTTGGCTTGACATTATAAAAGATACTACCTACCTACCCACGTTTTGTTAATTCATGTATGTATCTTCCTAAACATTATTTTATTAATATTGTGTGCATATTTAACTACAGAATCTAAGTAGGTACCTACCTATTCATGTTTTTTATTGCAGTGGTACCTTCAAATCCGCGCGTTCAACTGGCGTCACAACAGCATTCTACTCGTGCCGTTCGTGCAACTCGTGCTAATCAGCTTCGCGGCCGTGTCGTCGCTCACGCGCATCACGGACCATAGGCACCACTGGTGGGACGTGCTCACGGGTTGCGCGGTTGGCGTGCTAACCCTGTTTTATGCTGTGAGTTTTTTTTATACGCATGTTCTCTCTACTCTATTTGTGACAGCTTCACCGGTCTATTGCGAGAGCAAAAGGCTCTACGCTACGGAAAATTGTAAAACAAAAAAAAATTTAATGATCGCGACTGTATCCCAGGGAGCGGTAGACATTTCTTTCAGATTATTATGTGATTTTTTTCACTCAAGACAAGTTGCGAGCCCATCGCATATTTAGGTAGGTACTTATCTTTGATTTCCTCTGTGTTTTCTCTGTACCTATTGCGCATTGTAAATTTTACTAACACACACGGGATTCATATCCGCCCGACCACACTCAGCCACCACGGCTTAATATTTTCCAATCATGAAAACTAGAAATTATTCGATGTTTTATTTTCTCTTTCAGGTAATATTTCTCTCAAACAACTTCTCAAGATCAAGCCCAAACACAGAAGAATTAGAAAGCAGGAAAACTACGAAAACTTTACTCTTCGACGAACAAAGAAGTTAATGAGATTTTTTTATAGAAATGGAGCCAGTGTCAAGTTCAGTTTTGAAAAAGCTGTGATATCAACTGTTCCCAGATAAAACTTAGGCTTTAACATTACCTCTAGGTACATTAAACATAGGTACCCACTTAGGTACTTAGGTACCTATAAAAAAAAACTTAGGCCTTTACATTTTTACTAGATGATTTATACAGAGTCAGGAGGCAGGCTTTGCCTACACTTAACGGGACACTGTTATAGTGCCTGGGAAATTGTTGAGATGGCATTGGATTGACCAGCACCTTAAACCATTCTCTCAGCTTAGCTGGCCATATTCACAGGAGTTCGTTCGTTCGTATGAGCAAGTGGCCAACAGGAGTGACAATGGTCAATACGTGTGGGGCTGACTAGCCGCGGGTTTCCCCACCATCACTTACCTATAACTTTAAAAAAACGTTAGGTATAGGTTTGATTTTTTTAGGTCACGTTAAAAAAAAAATAAGTAGGTAAACTTTTTACGAGGTCAAAGTCCTAAAAATACTTATAAGTACCTAAGGAGTTTGGGTTAGAGAGGTGCTGATAGGGACTGGCTTTTTCGAATTGCCAATAGACTATTCAATAGGGAATTGATAATAAGAGTCTGACTGAACTAGTTAGTTTTAGATAGAAAATAAATATTGAAGTTTTTTAAAAACGTTGGTATGTAACTAGGGAAAGCTATGAGAAATGTTGTTAAACCATCACAGTAAATAAATTTAGTTTCTAGTTAGGTACCTACTTTGTAAGTAGGCAGGATCCTACTATTTTTAATTAGGGAATAATACTTATCATTTGAAAGTGATGTTATTTTAATTTAAATTAATTAATTCATAAACCAGGTTTTTGTACTAGATCAAATCTGGTTTTATTATTGTGTAAATTAAACACTTTTATTTAATAGGTAATTATTGATTAGTAGATTATCTTTATGTAGTTTTTTTTGGTTGGTTTAGGTAGGAAAAATGAATTACCTGTAAGTATTTAAATACTAAGGTAGGTACCTACTTAATTACCTAAATAATTAGAGTAGGTAGCTCAGTGATAGTTTTAATACTGTTTCCTTCTAGGTGGGTAGTCAGTTCTAGGTATTTTATTTGGTCAAAGTTTAATCATTTAAAAAAAACTACCAAAATTTACCTACCTTAGCAGGTAGGTACCTAACTGACAAAAATAAATAAAAGTTTTTCAAACAAATAGCATTGTTTTTATTTATGTACTTAGGTAAGTACCTATTTGTTTACTTACATAAAACTGCTCATGACAACAAGAAAAACCATAGGTTACTCACTAGTACCTACTCAGATATTTATTTTCAGATTTTGTCATTTTTTTCAGAACTAAGTACTTCGTACACGATTTTTAGAATAGGTACTTAATACAATATTTTAGTGATATGTATTCTGAATAACAATCTGTGGTATTTAAACTTACCTAAGTAGGTACCTAAAGTATGAAAATTGCTTTCATTTTCATTAGGTAGTGTCAGCTTTGATGCCACGTGCATTATATACAAGTCTCTTCTAAGCCTGTCATCAGACCGGCTTAGAAGCTCACGATTTCTTGCATCAGCAAGAAATCGTGCATGATACACTTCAAGCCAACACTAGCATTACCTTATAATAAATACTAGGTAAGTACCTAGGTACCTACCTTAATAAATACCTACCACGTCTCCCTTCTCGATATTATTATCGTAATAACATATTGAGCAACCGACCGACTTTAGGGCCATTATGCTCCATTACTGAAATGAGGATGTAGCCAGTTCGATTCCCGTGAGGCCCTTTGTTCGAGAGCCTGCCAATTGGTTGACCATAGATAACATCGAGACAAAGTGTCCATTGTTGAACTAAGGTCTTGATTGTGAAAGATGTGTGGGTTTTCGTTTTTCAGATCATGTTTCGAATTTCTGTAAGTAGGTACTTACCTATTTTAATAACAGGCTAACTGTCCACAGCTACCTAGGTAGGTATACACTCCAAAGCTTATTTATTATTTAACAGTGTTATCCACACTTAGGTATGTATTGGATATAATTTATAAAAATGAAAAATCTTAATAAAGTGCTTTAAGAGCGATCGCTTGTATTTACGCATGTTCGAATCCTGCCGGAGCCTTTAACTTTTAGTAAGATTTTTCATTTATAATGAAACACTCCAAAGCATTGCTAAAGTGATTGTATAATAATGGAATTAAAAATACAACGAGTTCTGGCATAACTATAAGTACCTACCTAGGTAGGTACATGCATGACGCATTAACTGTCAAGCTTTTTTCACGTGCAGAGTCGGTTTGCGAGCCCATTAATTAGGCATTCCGAAGGGGTGGAAAACCCATGAGGCTCAGGTAACTATGAGTCACGTCGCGGTAGGGTGCCTGCATTTAGAACTAAATAACCGTTAAAAACGACTTTAGGATATCCGGCAAAATGGCAGTTGCGCAAGTACCTACCTAGGTAGGTAAATAACATAATAAATTAATTATCCTGTTTATGTTTACCTAACTGTCTCATTTCACGTACCTACCTACTGAATAGGTACAAGAAGAAATGACGTCATGGTAAAACTACCTACAGAACATCAAGTAGGTAGGTACTTAAGTAGTTTGGTAGGTTAAATACCAATTCGATTGCATTAGTACCTACATATCTAGCATTATTTATGTGACGTCTTATCTCACATCCAAGGTAGATCAAAGCTTAACGCGATCTATAGAGACTATTGAGCAATAATGGTGGCTATTCGGGATGTCGCCTAAACTAAACTAACTAATCTGACAGCACTAAAAATGTTGCCGTCCCTTTCATAACGATCGAAATAAAAAGGATGGCATCAATTTTAGTGCTGTCAAATTAGTTATGTTTAGCTTTAGCGACATCCCGAATAGCCACCAATAATACCTGACTATACCAATTTAGTAGTGGAATACATTAAGAATCAGAGAGACGAAAGATAAGAGATAGTGGCAATTCGGAGTGTCGCAAAAGCTAAACTAAACTAACTAAAATTAATGCCCTCCTTTTTATTTCCATCGCTATGAAAGGGACGGCAACATTTTTAGTTAGTTAATGTCACAGATAAAAGAATACGTTATGTTTAGCTTTTGCGATACACTGAATTGCCACTAGGTAAATAAATCTAAGTTTCCTATTAGTACCTACCTACGACAATGACCTTACCAATGCCCACTATTTGTCACCCTGTGTTAAATTTTCCCGACTCTCCTCCATCGTTTTGTGTCTCAAAAAGTCCAATGCCGCATGTTTTGTTTTAAGTTTTCTACAATAACAGCTAAAAAAAGCAGCTAGGAAGGAGGTAGGTACAAAAAGAAAACAAACACTAATAATCTACCTAGCTAGGTAGACTAGACTTTCACACACTAGAAGTTTCACAGTTCCATTCTACCGATAAGAGCTTCTATTTGTTTATTGTGCAATTTTTGCTATTCCATTTTCACATCCGAAGCTACAAACCTAGAGTGTATTTTAGCATGATGCGTCAAACGAACGAGAGACACGCATAGAGGACTTTGTACCACTTTTGTAGTCAGCAGAGTCTAGTTATTGCTACGTTAAACACAGCCTTATTCTATGGGAAATATAGTTTAAATTACAAGTCTAGTTGCATTCATTGTTGTTCTTCGCTGAACGGACAATTTGCATTGGAGATTTGGAGGATGCTTGTCATGCTGATGCCGCTTTTTGCTTTAGTTTCCTTCAATAATAGTTTTGTTTCTTCATGCAAGTCCTATAATTATAGGATCATAAATCAAATACCTACTTACCTACCTACCTAAGCTTTAATAATAATTAGGTAGGTATAGGTCGCGCCACGTAAAAAGAGCGCTGGCTGACAAGCTGCGCAGAGTCGGCTTTTAGGTCCGATTGGTGGTGTGGACTGCGGCGCGGGGTGAAGGGTAACGCTGTCATTGATTCGGCGCGTGCCATTGGTTCGTTAGCAGTCCTTAGCTTTCCGCGCTGTCACTACGTCAAATTCGTTTGCAAAATATCATCGCGTACAAAAGTTTTCGCTAACGAAATGGTTTTACATAGAAATATCAGAAAAATGATTTATGACGTACATAGTTTTATGAAGAGAGAGGCTGCTAAAAATCCTGATGATGATAATAAAACAATGTAGGTACTTATCAACAATACCTGAATTTTGTAGGTACTTACTTAATTCAATTTAACAATGAACACTGACTAAAACATGTTTTTAATAATAATTCCAATAATGATATTCATCAAAGTAATTTCTTCTTCTTCTTTATTTTGGCTTCGCCGGCTTTTGCTTAGCCTACCACGCACTACCATGTCATTATAATTCAAGTTAGTGAAGTCAAGTCATTAATTTTATTCATGAAAGACAGTGACATAAATGTTGAAATGAGTAAAATATTTATTACGCACACATAATATTTATTGTCAACAGTTGAACTGACAAAAGTAGTCTTTATCAGGGTGTTAAAACGGTGTATGGTATACTGGTTGCGCGAGCCGAGCCGCCCGTCTACAATAATACAATAGGATTAGTACTTTCGTGCGCGAGTGTAGCCATGCGCAAACATACCCCCTCCACTTTTTTCCAGCGCTCTTTTTACGTGGCGCGGACTATAGGTAGGTACCTACCTACCTACTAATTATTAATTAGGTAGGTAGGTACTTACTTAAGTACTTAAGTAGGTTACCTAAGGTACCTACCTACCTACCTACCTCCTCAGATCTATCTTCTACGATCTTCAAAAATATCAGAATCTAGGTTTCAAAACAATAAGGAAAAAATATGAGAAAATACCTAGGTACCTACCTACAAAGTACCTACAAACCAACAAACACGAAAATATGAATGGATAATGATTGTTCCAGAATATTCTGAATAATAATAGGCCGGTGTCTGAAAGACCTTGAACTTGCCGGTTCAAGTGCGAGGCCATCTATGCCAAAACGAAGGGGCAAACGAATTGGCTAAACAGCTTGATGGGCCAATTTGCGCCTCTTCCTTCATACTTTGTGTCAAACATGAATTGATTTATTCCTTTGTTTGACTTGGTACTTACCTATTATTGTAGATTAACTGCAGTCTTCGTTTTGGTTCACACGGTTTGCCTAATTTTAAATGTCGTGTTAACCGATATAGGGTAGGTACACGCTCGTACGTGATTATGCCGTTGTAACAGATCTTTCTTTTAAACTTTTGAACTAATAGGTATCTTGTGCACTAATCTAGGTTTCTATTGAAACTAAAAATCAAAATTTTGAGAAACAAATTCAGTACCTACCTATAAGCCTCCAAAAACCTGCTTTTTGCATAAATTTTACCGGAACTTTGGCCGTTCATAATGTACCTACCTACTCATATATAATAATTGTAAAAGTAAAGAAAATATTGTGATAGAAACCTTGCAAATGTTATAGAGATTCTAAATGACAAAGATTTTTTTTACAAACTTGTAAGGCTTATTGAAAAACACGTATTTCCTGGAACACTTTTTATGAAATATTCGCACACTAAACTTTTAAAATTTCCGCCATAAAGCCCGTTCAGACGTTTCAACATGACTGTTCAAAAATTAATGTCAGTGTCAAACTTCAGAACGACTGACATGACAATGACGTTTTACTTACGTCAAACAAAACAAAATATTTCAAAAGTTGTTTACAAGAAAACGGCTGGAATTTTGAATAATTATAGTATCAAATGCCTTTGCGTAAACTTTTAAAATAAATAATTTATTTACAGAAACTAAACTACTACATATTTACATAACTGTACAAAATACAATTAGAACCAGTTGAGCCAATCGTAAACTAACACAATGAATATATTGAGTGAAATAAGTGATGAAGAATTCGTGCCTTTCTTACATGATTTAGGCGTAGAGACTTACAAGAAGTCATTTGAATGGATGCTAAACGATCCAAGTTTCGCTGGAGTTTTGAGGTGGTTGTACAAGAATTTAGACCACAATAATGCTTTGACCGCTCGTGAAGAATACAGGTTTGTTTTTATCCAATAATTCCAGATTTCATTTCATTTCACTATATACCATTAGGTATTTATACGATCGACGACCTCTGTGGCGCAGTGGGCGAAGGCTCGCCTGAGACGCCGCGGGACAAATGTTTGCAAGTTCTGCAGATATTTGTTTAGGGTCTGGATGTTTTTCTATCTATAATATGTATGTATTTACAAAAAAATAATGTACCTATAGATAGGTAAGTACTAAGTATATGAACAAAAAGTTCACTAATCCCCGTTAACGGGGATTGTCAACGGGGATTAGTGGAATAAGCCAGTATTATATCAGTCATCTGGTTACCGTAACACAAGCATTAAGTTGCTAAGCTCGGGACTGGATGACGCCGTGTGAAATGTCCAAAGATATTTATTTAGATATTTATTTATTATTTATGAGCAGGGCGTGATTGTGTGAACTTCCTTTGGAGTTTACTTTTCATCCTGATAAATCTTTGATTCTTGATCTTTTATTGCCCTAGTTATTGAGAAGAATAGTCTACCGATAAATGGCATCCTTGCTCTTTGGGCAAGTGAACTTGCCTGTCTAATTAATCTGATGGTAGGTATAGGTACCTTCTAGGTACCTACTAAAAACTTGATTTATTATATCCAAAACTCAAAATAAACTAAAAAATCTTCCAGATACATAGAAATAGTTAAGAAAAGTGGTCTCCTCTCATCAGAAGACCTAGAATCTTCAATAGCAGCAATAAAAGAAGACTATCCCGGAATCAGCATACCAGGAGACCATGAAAGTAAACAAGATGTTGAGTTAGATGTGGGAATGCAGAAAGAGAGACTCAATGTTTTGGAGAAACAGGAGATGGTGGTGCAGGACTTAATAAAGCAGAATGAGTGAGTATTAGGATATGAATATTATTCAAATTCAAAATATATTTACTTATTCACTAAAATCTATAGGTACCACTTTATTATTATTTTGCGAGTAACATCCAACTGCAATGCAAGTTCTTTTCCTCAAATGTTGTCAAAGCATTAGTATTAAAAGTCTATTAATGGAAAAAGAAGTAGATATTGTATTAGAAAATTGGATAAGTATTCCAGACATTGAAAGTCTAGTTTTCATCTTGGCTAGAACAGTACTACAGAGATAGTTTATACATATTTAAATTATCCCACTAATATTATAAAGGTGAAAGTTTGTGTGTAAGTGTGTTTGTTACTCTTTCACGCTCAAACGGCTGGACGGATTTGAATGAAATTTGGTACCAGAATTGCTTATACCCTGGATTAACAAATAGGCTACTTTAAATTCCTGAAAAGTGCAGTGTTCCCGTGGGATTCGTGCAAAAGGTAGCTGTCAGACAAAATAACTTTATAGATGGCAGCACAGGCAAAAATATTACTCCTTCACGCTCAAACAGCTGGACGGATTTGAATGAAATTTGGTAGCAAGATTGTACCCTTGATTAAATAATAAGCTACTCTAAATTCCTGAAAAGTGCAGTGTTCCCGTGAGATTATAAACCAAATTATTCATCATAATAGTTTCGGTAGTTTGGCCGTGCAAAAGGTAGCTGTCAGGCAAAATAACTTCATAGATGGCAGCACAGGCAAAAATACAACTCCTTCACGCTCAAACGGGTGGACGGATTTAAATGAAATTTGGTAGCAGGATTGCATATACCCTGAATTAAAAAATATGCTACTTACAATTCCTGAAAAGTGCATTGACTCCGTGGTTTTATTAATCAAATTCATTAAAATAGTTTATACCTACAAAATAGTTTGGCCGTGAAAAAAACTGAAAAAGTAACAAAATAATTTCAATAGATGGCAGCACAGGCAAAGTTATTATTCCTTCACGCCAAACGGCTGGACGGATTTGAATGAAAATTGGTAGCATGATTGCTTATACCCTGAACTAAAAAATACGCTACTTAAAATTCCTGAAAAGTGCATTGATTCCGTGGGATTATTCATCAAATTCATTAAAATAGTTTATACAAAATAGTTTGGTCGTGAAAAAGTAACAAAATAATTTCAATAGATGGCAGCACAGGCAAAGTTACTATTCCTTCACGATCAAACGGCTGGAATTTGAATTAAATTTAATAGCAGGATTATTTATTCCCTGGATTAACAAATAGGCTACCTTAAATTCCTGAAAAAAGCAATGGTTCCGTAAGATTATAAACCAAATTATTCATCAAAATAGTTTAGCCATGAAAACGTAACTTTTAGCCAAAATAATGTTAATAGATGGCAGCACAAGCAAAGTTATAACTCCTTCACGCTGAAACGGCTGGACGGATTTAAATGAAATTTGATACCAGGACAATTGATATCCTGGATTAACACATGTCATAGGCTTCTTTAAATCCCTTAAAAGCGTATGTTCCCGTGAGATTATCAAAATACTTAAATTATGCTTCTTTAAACTCAAACGGCTTAACGGATTTCAAATATTGTTTATTTTGACCCGATAATCTCACGGAATTGGTACTTATGTACGCAGATAAATCTTCGATAAAAAGATTTCTGGCTCAACATAAACCATTAGAACAAAGTTTAAATTTGTGTCTTCAATAAACATAGGTACCAGGACCTCATTCATCATCGCTATTTTATTAAATTTCCCACAATTTCGGATCGCTGCAATTCTAAATCCTCGCTGCGCTCGCTTTGCTCGGAACCGACCAGCGCCTTATCTTTGAGCACCATAAGCAAACATAAGTGTCAGTCATGACGAATTTGTCTTAAAAATTTCGAGTCTAAGAAACTCGATGCGCTTGCTTAGTTCGATGCTCGCTTCGCTCGCACGGTAGCTTCTTGAATATTTTGCTAGCAAATTGAACTATGTCAGGCCATAGAATAAGAACAGACCAGCAATCAGCCTTTTCTATGAGCACTATAAGCAAAATCAAGTGTCACATGATGCATTTTTTTTTAAATTTCGGTTTAAAAGGCTCGCTATGCTCGCTTAGTTCGAAGCTTACTACGCTCGCTTGGTTCAAAGCTCGCTTCGCTCGCACGGTAGCTTCTTGAATATTTGCTAGCAAATTGAACAATGTCAGACTATAGAATAGGAACCGACCAACAGTCAGCCTTTTCTATGAGCTCCATTAGCAAAATCAAGTGTCACGTCAGGACGCATTTGTTTTTAAAGATCGCATTTGTTTTTCGAGATTAAGACGCTTGCTGTGCTCGCTTAGTTTGAAGCTCGCTACGCTCGCACGGTAGCTTCTTCAATATTTTGCTGGCAAATTGATCTATGTCAGACCAAAAAATAGGGACCGACCAACAGTCAGCCTTTTCTATGAGCACCTTAAGCAAAATCAAGTGTCACATGACGAATTTGTCTTAAAAATTTCGGCTCGCTGCGCTCGCTTGGTTCGAAGCTCGCTTCGCTCGCATGGTTGCTTCTTGAATATTTTGCAAGCAAGATAAACTATGTCAGACCATATACCTACCATATATCCGACCAGCAGTCATCCTTTTCTATGAGCACCAAAATCAAGTTACAAATGACGCATTGGTCCTAAACAAGGAGCAAAATTAAAAAAAATATTAAAACTTTTTCAATTACGTAAGAAGAGAGTAATTTTTTGCACTCTCGAGGTGCATTTTTATTCATATCTCTGACGATCCTCATCAGACCAAAAAAAGAATCATAAAAATCGGTTCACCCAGTCCACGAATTGAGAACCTCCTCCTTTTTTGAAGTCGTTAAAAAAATGTATTAACTTTTTCACCGCGGGTAACACCGCGGGGCACAGCTAGTATTCTATATAAATTAACATGAGCGATAATATGCCAATCTGTACCTTAAAACAAAACATATTTTTTAGATCAATAAAAGAAGAGTTAACTCTAGAACTTGCACGGCTGAGCGCTGCTCATCACCAGTGCGTGGAAGATGAAAGCACATCGGCTGAGGAATGCACCACCCTCGCTCAGGAGTTGGAGACTATCACTGATGAAGTAATTGATGTTATAGCGGAGAACTTGGAGGTGTATACTAGCTGTAAAGGAGATAAGGTTTGATTCTTCAACTTTCTTAGTTCTTAATTTGGTCTACAAGCGAAATTATGCCTGGTTCCTATATCCAACATACTGATGACCGTAGATCGTCATAGCAACATTGTTATCTGTCAAAAAAATTCATACATTTTGTGTTGTATTGTATACAATGTTTCTATAGAGATATATGGTGAGTGTGTGTGCTGAATAAATGTTTTATCTATCTATCTATCTAAGTAGAGGAAGAACCAAAGTAGAAGTGGATAGATTGTGTAAAAGAGGTATGAATGTAAGAGGAGTGAGTTCAGAGTTGACGAGTGATAGAGGAGAGTGGAAGAGAAAAACATGTTGTGCCGACCCCACTTAGCGTGGGATAAGGGCAGGAGAATGATGCTGTAAGCTTTCTTTATTCCAAATTTCAGCCAAATAAGTATCCTTGGACATTCCACACAGTGTCATCTAGTCCCAAGCTTAGCAATTTAATGCTTGTGTTATGGTAACCAGATGACTGATACACTACATAGATACATTTTTTTTTTTGTAAATACATACATTTATAGATAGAAAAACATCCAGACCCGGAACAAATATCTGCAGATCATGCAAACATTTGTCCCGCAGCGGGGATCGCAACTTCTGCGTCTCAGGCGGGCTTTCGCCCACTGCGAAATCCATTCACTTTATATATAGTGTGAAATTTCCAGGATGTGGCAAGTCGTTTCTTTGTTTACGCGCCACTAGAGTCATACAGACAGACACAGGCGTTATTCCGTTCTCACTTCGACCTGTTCGTCTCCAAGAACCTGGTGAACAGGCAGAATGATATCACCGATGAAGAGCTCCGAGCTACCTTGCTTGAAGCCAGGGATATGGAGGAAAGGTTAGACTGAATAAAATCTTTAGGATATTATTTATTATTATTATTATACCCTTTCCAACCGTTTATTTAACTTTTGACAGCTGTAATACTGACTCAAATAGTGATGCCCTAACCCGTTACCGATTCGATTTATTTTATTGATCGATTTTATTCATGAAGAAGTTTTAATCGATTTAACACACTCATTATTTACTATGAATTTCAACATTTTGCACCTGTTCATTACAAGTAGGTACCGCAGTTCATTCACATGTTTTTTATTTGAACTAACTACAGAAAATCTAAACGATTATTTTAGATTCATTAATTTTCAGCGAATAAATTCGATCCCATTACTAGGTATGAGTACGATGGAACTTTTTTTTATTACGCAAATTATTTATGCATTAAAACAGAGACATCTAAGGCATTTTAAAATAATAAAGGTTTTACGTGATTTGATATAAAATAATCACAATAATTTTATTGTAATTATGTGTTATTAATATAATCGATAATCGATTTATTTCAAAACAGTTTATAGTCGGTGGTCATTAATTACGAATGAAACATCTCTAAGTGGGCGGAACCCGTCCATGAAGTACAGTACTCCCTGTAGTACATTGTATCAAAAATTATTACAAAACTTTATGTGCGTGATCTGTCAAAAGTTAAATAAACGATTGGAAAGACTATAGCAGCCCTCAATGTCCCACTGCTGGGCAAAGGTCTCCCCCACTCTCTCCATTCGTCCCTCTCCTGCGCTAATATGGTCCAGTCGGCGCGGAATTTGGCGAGCTCGTCCCTCCATCGGGTTCGCGGATTTTTATATATTTTTATTTATGAAAACCAACCGAATTTTCAGTATAAGTAAGTTCGTATAAGCAAGTGGCCAGCTTTGTGATAGAGTTTTTAGGCCGTTTTTAGGCAGTCTGGGCTTAATGACTACAAAACTCTAGTGATAGTGTTTTGAGGCCGCCTAAAGGCCTCCGACAGGGCTTAACGACTTTAAAAACCGGGACCGACAATTTGTCGAGAATATTTAGAATTGGTTTAGTAATGACGGAATAATCATTAAACAGGTACATAAAATATAATACAGTGGAACATAGAACTTCCTCCTTTCTTGAAATCGGTTAAAAGAACTAATGCAATTATGATGATCACGAGTATTATTACATTACATTATAGGTCTGTTTTGTTTTTAATAATGTTTAGGTTAGTCTTGCGTTAATGTTAATCTTGGTTTTAATTTTAGTTGCAAATAGATGTCTTGATTTTTGATTTGATTATATTCCCAGGGAGCGGTAGACATTTCTTTCAGATTTGTAGAATAACATAGAAAGTTAAATAAAATAAAGAGTAAAAAAAAATTTGTTTGCAGATTGTCTGATGCAGCCTTTGCATATTTAGATTCAAAAGCTGAACTGAGCGGTGAGCAGGCGAAACTAGCCTTAGTGTCTAACTACAATAACGTTCATCCAAGTCAAATAGCGTAAGTACTCAGAAACTTTGGTATGCCTCATTATTCATGTAGGTAACGCAGATAATGGTGTCCATTCAGAGGTCGCCAAAACTAAACTAAACTTATTTGACACGGAACCCTTCATACGCGAGTCCGACTCGCACTTGGCTGATTTTATTTTTAAATAAATATTTAAGTAGAAATGAATTACCTACAATGTTGCTGACTTGCTGTCCCCTCCATAGTCTGAAAATTTTATATTTAAGTACCATAATAATGCTAAACAATGATAAGTAGGTACCACTTAAGTCAGCCAAGTGTAGCGTGTGATGCCAGACAACATTTTATTGAGGTGTTATCTTTGTTAATTTTACAATTACTTTTACTTACTTTGACATGCCTTACATTGTTTGACTGGCTTCCAACTGAAGCTTGACTATTTTTAGATGATTAAGGGATCGCTTTTAAAAAAAAGCTATGCCCACACCATTAGGTTCTTGCCTGATTCCTTCCCTGGTGTAGGAAGTCGCGTTGGAACAGGCGTTAGAATCACCTATCTAGACGAAGTTGAAGTGATCCTTGAGGTCCTACCAAAATAACGATTTTTCTTTCTTTCTCATAATTATTATTATGTTATTATGAGCCGTGATGATCCCACTGCTGGGCAAAGGCCTCCCCCCACTCTTTCCACACCTCACGATCCTCGGCAACTACCCTCCAGTCCGGCATAAGTTCTCATAAGTAATTCAATATTTTAGGACAGTACTAATGGAAACCCAAAGCGCTCTAGAATTGCTAGAGCAGGAGGAGAATATATTAGAGCAGGAGATGCAAAGTTCTGTCGCAAGTCTTGTGAAGAGTCGCACCTGTCTCGCCGTCAACA
The DNA here is from genome assembly GCA_963582015.1 of Xanthorhoe designata. NCBI lineage: Eukaryota > Metazoa > Arthropoda > Insecta > Lepidoptera > Geometridae > Xanthorhoe > Xanthorhoe designata. Next base: position 9,148,554 of record OY757049.1, read on the forward strand.
CCGCCGCCTCGGCCGCCGTCGCTGTTAGGCAGTGAGTAACTAAAAGCTATTGAAAATTTGACGTCAAAGTTTCGACCTCTGGTAGCGCAGTGGGCGAAAGCCCGCGTGAGACGCGGAGGTTGCGTGTTCGATCCCCGCTGCGGGACAAATGTTTGCATGTTCTGCAAATATAAATATTTGTCTCGAGTTTGGGTGTTTTCTATCTATACTTACTAATATTATAAAGAGGTAATGTTGGTTTGTATGTTTGGGGTAATCTCCGAAACTACTCATCCGATTTCAAAAATTCTTTCACCAATTTGTAGCTTAGACTTTCCGAATGAACATAGGCTATATTTTATCAAGGTAGGTACCACGTGGAGCGAAGCCACGGGCAAGTTTATGTATTATTGTTATTGTTTAGTAGTCAATATTTATGTATTTACCAAAAAAAATATGATCTATGTAGGTAAGGTAGGTACCTAAAGTAGGTCACCATAAATAACACAAGCATTAAAATGACTTAGCTTGGGATTAGATAACGCTCTGTGGTATGTCTAGGCAAAAAAAAAAAAAAACTTTCACTAAGTATACCTACTTCAGCCAAATTAAAAAAAAGTAATATTAATAAACAAACTACTGTCAATACTTTCTGTAAATTTTAATTTTAATTTTTATGTAATGTCTACCTACAGTCGTGATCATACTTATTTAATTTTTTTTATAAGTAAGTTTTTTTTTAGTCAATTATTGGGGATTTGTGGCCACTTCCTTCCATATAAATTACTAGCAACTCTGGCAAAGAACCAACCCTTAAAACTTCTTAATCTTTAAGATATGAGTGACATGGCACATTGAACTTGGCTAAAGTTTTGTTTTTTTCCAGACAAATGCTGTCCTCACTCACGCAACTAGTGGACGTATGGCAACAAGCGCTATCGTTAGACCGTCTTCTGTACCAGTGCTTGCGTCACGAGCTGAGGACTGCGGACGAGTTTGTGCAGTTCGCGACGCAGCTGACTGAGTATGTGAGGACTGAGAACTGCGCAGTTGCGAGTCGCATGGTAAGTTGGCGTTTTAGTTTGTGCAGTTCCAGACAAAATTAAATGCTGTCCTCACTCACGCAACTAGTGGACGTATGGCAACAAGCGCTGTCGTTAGACCGTCTGCTGTACCAGTGCTTGCGTCACGAGCTGAGGACTGCGGACGAGTTTGTGCAGTTCGCGACGCAGTTGACTGAGTATGTGAGGACTGAGAACTGCGCAGTTGCGAGTCGCATGGTAAGTTAGCGTGATAGTTTGTGCAGTTCCAGACAAATGCTATCCTCACTCACGCAACTAGTGGACGTATGGCAACAAGCGCTGTCGTTAGACCGTCTGCTGTACCAGTGCTTGCGTCACGAGCTGAGGACTGCGGACGAGTTTGTGCAGTTCGCGACGCAGTTGACTGAGTATGTGAGGACTGAGAACTGCGCAGTTGCGAGTCGCATGGTAAGTTAGCGTGATAGTTTGTGCAGTTCCAGACAAATGCTATCCTCACTCACGCAACTAGTGGACGTATGGCAACAAGCGCTGTCGTTAGACCGTCTGCTGTACCAGTGCTTGCGTCACGAGCTGAGGACTGCGGACGAGTTTGTGCAGTTCGCGACGCAGTTGACTGAGTATGTGAGGACTGAGAACTGCGCAGTTGCGAGTCGCATGGTAAGTTAGCGTGATAGTTTGTGCAGTTCCAGACAAATGCTATCCTCACTCACGCAACTAGTGGACGTATGGCAACAAGCGCTGTCGTTAGACCGTCTGCTGTACCAGTGCTTGCGTCACGAGCTGAGGACTGCGGACGAGTTTGTGCAGTTCGCGACGCAGTTGACTGAGTATGTGAGGACTGAGAACTGCGCAGTTGCGAGTCGCATGGTAAGTTGGCGTTTAAGTTTGTGCAGTTTATCGGAGTATCAAATATCGCTCAAATGGCTGGACGGATTTGAATGAAATTTCGTGCCAGAATCGCTTATACCCTGGATTCAAGAATAGGCTACTTTTGATGCCGGTATTCCCATGGGAGTGGGAACTATTCACCGCGGGTAACGCCGCAGGGCGCAGCTAGTAGAATATAAAGAAAAGAATAGGATATAATAAATTCTATATTCTTTATTAAAAAATAACTTTTCTTTATTCTAAAAGAAAAATTAAAATTTATTTTCTTTCACCAGGCTTCTATGACAGAAATCTGCGCCGACCAAGAATCATGCGAACTGAAGCTGCTATCTTCAAATCAGATCGTGAACTTATTGTTTGCTATGCTGGGAGCAACGGGCAATGATGCATCGATTCTGGTGAAACTTTATAACGAGATGCAAGCGAATCTGAAGGAGCTCCAAGGAAGTGTTGCTGAAGGATTTAGGAGAAAGGAGAATGCTTTGATGGAAATGTAAGTTGTATTTATATATCTATAAGTAAGTACTAATATTAAAGAAGTAAAGTTGGTTTGTTTATATGTTTGGGGTTATCTCCAAAACTGGATAACCAGTACCAGTAAACATACCAATATTTCAAAAATTCTTTCACCGATGTGTAGCATGGACTTTCCGAATGAACATAGGTTATATTATCAAGGTGGGTACCACGCGAGCGAAGCCGCGGGCGAGTAAGCTAGTTTAGTATAATAAGGTTCGCTGAGTAAAACAAATTGTAAGTCCATCACCGTTTATACATTAGAATCACCTAGCATGTAAAACGAAACTTAAAGTGATCCTTGAGGTCCTACAAGAATAAATGATTTTTCTTTCTTTCTTTCTTTCACTACTCCCTTAGATATCTTCAAAAGGATCTAAAAATTGCCTAAAAGCTCTGAAAGAACTGTCTACCGCTCCCTGGGATACAGTCGTGATCATATTTATTTCTATTTCTATGTTTTTCTTCACAGGAGTAAATCATCAAAGCCTCTACGCGAGCACATATGGGACGGATGTACCAAACAGCCTAACTGCTGGGATCGTAAAGTTGCGACGCTCACGCATACTTTGGCACAAGACATGGCTGCTATTGAGAAACGCGTTCTTGAAGCTAGCTCATTATTCACTAATGTTAAGGTAAGGAATTGTTTTCTTCGCGCGAAGCGCTCGTGGCGAAGCTTGCTAAGACGTTCTTGATAGATCGTCGAAGTTTAGCAACGTTCTGAGCGGTCACAACTTGGATGGGTGACCGCAAGTGGCATTAACATCCGAGCGCTTCCGTGCTTCGGAGGGCACGTTAAATTGTCGGTCCCGGCTTTTAAAAAAAGTCGTTAAGCCATGACGGAGGCCTTAAGGCGGCCTAAAAACTCCGTCACCAGAGCTGGCCACTTGCTCATACGAACTTACTTACTTAGGAATTGTTTTTAGCCGTTTGTGTCCCACTGCTGGGCAAAGACCTCCCCTCATTCCCTCATTCGATCCCCGCTGCGGGACAAATGTTTGCATGATCTGCAAATATTTGTTTCGTGTCTGGGTGTTTTCTATGTATAATATGTATGTATTTACAAAAAAAAAAATGTATCTATGTAGTTTATCAGTCATCTGGTTACCATAACACAAGCATTAAATTGCTTAGCTTGGGACTAGATGACGCCGTGTGAAATGTCCAAGGATATTTATTTATTTATTTATTTATTCCTCCCTCCCTCTTGTGTTAGGATCTAGTTGACTGTTCGTCCCGCCCATGGTAGGTACCTGGACGAACAGCGAACGTGCCGCCGAGAGGGACAAAAAACGCAGTGAATCCATAGTTTCGTAGTACAAAATTCGGAGCATTAAGTTTCCGGCCATACAGAAAAGCGGCACGCGATGAGGGACAGAAAATATAATGCTTTGTCTCCTTTACTCACAAGAATGTTGTATATATTCTTCTTTGTTTTCTTGTGACTGAGAAAGGAATATACAGCGCTCTATTTCTTACTTTCTCTAAGGTCCCGCCATTATTTTTTTTTTTCAATGAAAAAAAATGCCTACAGCTCCCTAGGAATTACAGTTGTGATCATAATTTAATTTTTTTTATTTCACAAATTCATATTCAAAATGTCTTTTATTCCAGAATGGTGATAAGCAAAACTTGAGAAAGCTTTGGCAGTGGTTCCTGGCAGATCCGTCGAGACTTTTCTCAGCCATAAAAAACGCGCGGAGTTATTGAGGTTAAATCTTTTAATTATGAATAATGTGTGGGCATTTCCCATTATTTGGACTTGTCTCTGACTAAGGACAATTCTATAAATATAACATCTAAGTGGCGGCTTCCTTCAAAATGTTCAAAGAATATTCAATATGCATTAAATTAGAAAATTTGATTCAAAGGAAAGGCCATACGTAATTTTGAGGTACTTAAGTAAAATTAATGTCCTAGGACATTCACACAGCAAATGAAACCGTATTCAATTTTCTAAATCAATATTGCAATATTTTTTGAGAAATTGTCATAACTGATACAATGAGTAAAATGATACAATGTGAAAAAGAGTGCCTTGAGCGTGTGATTGAAAATATACTATTTCATATAAAAATATCTTTATTTCAATAATCCTTACCTAATTAAATAACAGTGGTATATAAATCACTAAATAAATACTAAATCACAACATTGCAGTCTGCAATTTTATTTAAACTAGATTTAGGTATAATAGTATATTTATTTACAGCATTAGGGTATATTTTTGATTAACATTAAGGATAATATACCCTAATCAACATTAGGGTATATTATGACGTTGCTATGAACATCATGAGGAAACCCGCGGCTAGTCAGCCCCACACGTATTGACCATTGGCTTTCCTGTGGATATGGCCGACAGCTGATAGGGTGGTTTAGGTGCTATAAGCCTATTCCATCTCAACAATGTCCCAGGCACTACAGTGTCCCGTTAAGTGTAGGCAAAGCTTGCCTCCTGACTCTGTATAAATCATCTAGTGAAGATGTAAAGGCCTGAGATTTATTATGACGATCTACGGTCATCCGTACGTTGGATATAGGAACCGGGCATTAGTGTGGTCTTGAGATTATTGTTCTCAGTCCCAAGTAGGCCTAGGCTGTTTCTTCATAAAAGTGTCTTCTGGTGCGATGTGGATGGGATTGTTGAAGTCCACCTCTATGTTCTCTGGTATGGTGTCGAAGTGAATGTGGTCATTCACGTTATCTGAAATAGAACATTTTGTTATATCGTAAGTTTTCATAGGTTACTAGGTCTAGAAGTTAAGCTGAGATGGTTGAAGTTTCTGTCTCTTCTCGTTGACATTTAGATGATGATGACAAAATACTTATTCGATAAAATATTCGATTAAAAAAAGTAAAAGTAAGTTCGTATGAGCAAGTGGCCAAATCTGGTGACGGAGTTTTTAGGCCGCCTTAAGGCCTCCGTCATGGCTTAACGATTTTAAAAGCCGGGACCGACAATTTAACGCAGATAAATGCCACTTGCGGTCACCCATCCAAGTTGTGACCGCTCAGGACGTTGCTTAACTTCGACGATTTATCAAGAACGTCTTAGCAAGCTTCGCCACGAGCGCTTCGAATCGAATATTCGATTAGCATACTATGATCATTTGAATCGTCACTTGGCAAGGCTTGCTAAGACGTTGTTCATAGATCGTTGAAGTTAGCAACGTTCTGCGCGATTAAAACTTCGATGGGTTGCCTTATGTGGCATTAACAGCATAAGGCACACTCTTAATAATAACTTACGTGTAAGATTGAGTTCTGCAATGATCTCATTAAGTGTTTGCGGGTGTAGAGTCGCTTTAACTGGCATTGCGTCGCGTCGTAAGCTTCTTCCACTTCGCTGACTAGTCGCATCATTATCAGTCTTACGAATACTAGCATTATTTAAGCTTTGGGAGTTACTACGTAGACTGGTTGTGTTACTTTTCAAACTGGTTATGTTACTACGCTGACTGGTCATGTTACTACGCTGACTGGTCATGTTACTACGCTGACTGGTCATGTTTCTCCGCTGACTGGACGAGTTACTCTGGTCAGTTTTAGGCATGTTATCGTGATTTAATCTTTCTGAGTCACTTCGAAGACTAGTCGCGTTGTTTCGCTGTCTGGTTGGGCTACTTTGACTGATGATATCTTGAAGATTTGTACTTTGACTACTCGGGTTACTTCGTTGACCAATCATGTTACTACGCAGACTAGTCGTGTTACTACGCAGACTAGTCGTGTTACTACGTAGACCGGTCGTGTTACCCCGACTATCGTTACTTCGCAGAGTAACATTACGTAAGCTCGTTTTACGTAAACTTCGTCGGTGACGTGATGATCTAGAAGTGCTGTATCTACCTAGCAGTGGTAGTGTGAACACTGACTCTGATAATGGTGTGTTGTCTGGTCCGAATTCCTGGAATAATAATTGTTAATTAGATCCGTTTTAATAGTGTTGGATTTAATGATGAAATTCATATTTATATTATTGTGTATTATTATTATTTATTATAAATGAAAAATCTTACTTAAAGTTACGGACTCCGACGGGATTCGAACCCGCGATGATACAAGCGATCGCCCTTTAGCCGGGCTGCCTTAAACCACTCGGCCACGGAACCCATGACGTCAAAGTCGAAACTATCAGTAAGCTGATATTCCGGTCAAAGCACCGATTAGCGCCATCTACAGGGATTCCAGAGGAAACACCTGCTCATTGGATATCTAGCAAACTAAAGTCCTTACCAAACATTTCCCACTAACGCAGTACGACGCGTTTTTCTTCCCACAAGAAGTGCCGAGTGGGAACCAGCCCTCTTGCCCGTTGACGAGGTAGAAGCGATGCGGGACTCGTTCGTCTTGACACGCTATTCGGCATGGTCGGTCTGGGTCCTCTGAAATGTCATAAAATTATAGCTTAATTGGCGCTGATTCTGTTGTAACACTGACTAGGGTAAACGACCCAATCATTCGCACCCTAGAATTGGCTTCCTAAATGTTTATGACTGCAACGGGATTCGAACCCGCGTGATACAAGCTATCAACCTTTAGCCGGGTTGCCATTGACCACTCGGCCACGAAGCCTATGACGCCGAAGACTAAACTATCAGTAAGATGATATTTCGGTTAAAGCACCGATTAGCGCCATCTACAGGGATTCTAGATAAACTTTTACTAAGATTTTTCATTTACTATGAATTACATAATGAAATACCTAAGTGTGGTTTGTTTCTACTCCTATAATACAAAATAATATAAAACTGATCTTACTGTTTCTAAAGCACTTTCTTTTTTCTTCTTATGTATGTCAATTATTGACTACTTGTTAAAATTACCGGCCGGTTTCAATACTAAACTTACCAATGATCGTAGATTGATCGCCATAGCAACTTTGTTTAGACAACAAAAAATGTAGGACACTTTTTGACAGATAACAATATTACTATGGCGACAGATCCACGGTTATTAGTAAGTTGAATATTGCAACCCGGCAAATATGCCGGGTTGCAATATTCAACTTACTAATAGGGTTCCTTACCAAGAACTGGTGATATCTGCATGCCAAGTCCAGAGAGTCTTCGGACCCGCTCCTTGTATTTGCTGCAGACCATCGTAGCGTACTGGTAGGGCGACTTTCTTTGTGTGCAACCCTGAAACGTAGAGATTTATTATCTGGTTTCTCTCCTTTAGAACTTTGTTTTAACCTATTAATAGTGGCAATTCTGAGTGTCGCAAAAGCTAAACTTAACTATCTAAAAATATTGCTGTCCCTTTCATAGCGATTGAAATAAAAAGGATGGCATTAATTATAGTTAGTTTAGTTTAGCTTTTGCGACTCTCAGAATTGCCACTAATATGCTATTATTTTGATTAAGTATTTGACGATCTCTGTGGCACAGTTGGCGAAAGCCCGTCTGAGACGCAGAGGTTGCGGGTTCGATCCCCGCTACGGGACAAATGTTTGTGTGATCAGCAAATATTTGTTTCGTGTCTGGTTGTTTTCTATGTATAATATGTAAGTATGTATTTATAAAAAAAAATGTTTCTATGTCACACAAAAATAAAGAAGAATATACTTATACAACATTATTGTGAGTAAAAGAGACAAAACAATCGTTTATCCTTCATCGCGTGCCGTTATTTTTCATGGAAAATAATTGATGCTCCGAATTTTTATACTACGATACATTCACTGCATTTTTTGTCCCGCTCGGCGGCATCGTTTGTCCAGGTATAGGTCGCGCCACGTAAGAGCCTGGTCGGGGAAGTAGCGGGGGTATGTTTGCGCCTGTGTTCACTCGCTGACGAACCAATAGCACTCGCTAAATCAATGGTATGAAGTGCGCCGCAACACCTTTCCACCAATTATCGACCACTGCGCTGTTTGACAGCCAGCCATCGAGGTAGTATTATAGAGCCACAATCAGACAAATAAAATGTAAACGCCAAAACTCGACGCACGCTACGTAGTGCGCAGAGTTTTTCTTTTTTGCGTACAAGCGACATTGAACATTAAAACAAACGATCTATCGTCTACATTCAAATGTCAAATGTCATTGTAGAACTTTGAATTTGCACGCACATTTTTTGAGTATTGTCAGCTATTAGATTGTGACTCTTTAATACATCTCAATGGGCGCGACCTATACTAGGTCCATGGTCTTACCAGATCGTGTCGTGAAGAGTCGGGATGGCACAGTTGTATGGACGTGAGGGTCTTGGATGAGGAGCGCACCAGTCTGACGCCAACTCCTGGCGAGATGCAGTGGTAGTGGCAGCCGCTGCTCGGCCGCCATTGCGAGCCGACCGCGCGTCTCCATGACGATTTTGTACTGGAAATCACACTAATGCTCAACTCACTCCAAATGAGCAACGAAGTGCTGCGAAGCGGAGCGCGGTTTCAGTGTCAAATTAATTTGAACTTTATATTCATTAATATAATACTTATTATCACATGAGGAACTCGACAGAGTCGCGCGGATGCCCGCGGGCGGCGCCGCGGGAATTCCGGCGAATTCGAATACGCGCGCCTTCTCTGCGATAATAAGTAGGTATTAGAGTAAAAATAATAAAATCCAAATTCATATGACACTGAAACCGCGCTGCGCTGTGTTGCTCTTTTGTTGCTTCTTTTGGTAATTTTAACTAGGTAGAAAGTAATTTAAATTTCTTGAATAGCATTTATGTTTTAAAGTTTCCAGGCTATCTGGTGCTGCCACCTACTTTAAACTCCCGTTTTGGGCCATTTTCAGGGTTACGATTTTGTGTATGGCCTTTGTCTGTCTTCTTGATATTAATCGTCTTTGGTAACACTTACGAAGTAGCCTGTGGTGTGGCTGTTTGTAGCTGAAGAGCTTCCCACTCGCAGTCAGCTGGCTTCAGAGAGAACTCTGCATCAGGGTTGGATGAACAAGTGAATTTCTGAACAATAAAAAACAACTTTATCCAGCCGTTCTTAAGGTGCCTGTATGGGTGAAACTAGCGCCACCGCCTATTTTATTTTATTATTACGTTGAACAAAGGAATTTAAAAAACTGAATGTACTGTTTGTGAAATTTATCATAAGCTTTTTTTAATACCTCTGTAATAGTTTCATTTTGTATAGTTTAGGAGGAATAACGAAGTTGCACTTGGTGGCCACCAAACTCTGTTTTCGTTATTAACAGGCACATTAAGAGTGTACCATAACGCCGAAGAAAGAGCGGGATAGCAAATAATCCTTTTTATCGTGAGTAAGGAGTGCAGAACGATAGACACGCAACATAGCATAGCGAAAAACAGTTATTATTGAATAATAAGTTACTTGAACAACTAATCGAAAAATTAAAAGACAACGAAAGAAAAACTTCTAGGTTTTTTGGCAAAACAAAAACTCAACAAAAACAGTGTGCTGTTCCTGAGATAAATAGCAAAATGTGTGCAAAACATATAATTTTCAAAAAAATATATCATCGAGATAACTTTTACCAATCGTGTTTTTAAAAGACAACCCAAGATAAAAGTTCGAAGTATTATTTCCTCAAATATCAAGTCCGTAGCTTTCACACATTCTGAGATAAATAAGGATTTAGAACTGAGGCCGTACTCGGGATCAACGAAAACGAAGTTCCGTGACAATTTTCGGGGTCAGCTTATGTTGGTGGATACCTACTGAATTCGTAATAATTCACCAACATTTTGGAACCCGAAAATTGTCACGAAACTTCGTTTTCGTTCATCCGGAGCAAAACTAGATAGATATTAATCGTCTTTGATCCGGAGTAAGGCTTCTGGTAAATTGACTAAATTGCATATGGCATTCTTAAGTAAAGCGCTTACCAACTAAATATCATTTCATATTGGTACCGATATATTTGCCTTAGGAGTCTTAGGTACCTACCTGACAAACTCCAGAGATACAGAACATGGGCGATGTTCTAGAACAAGCAGTTCCATCAGGAAGTGTCCAGCCTCTGGACTTGTAGCCTCCGCCTCTGGTGTCACACCAAACTGCGCACGCGCTGCTTACATCTGGCGGTAAAATATATTTTTGTTAGTGACGTTCTTTTAAACCGATGTTAACATTAGTGTCACTTTCATTAACGGAATTCCGTGCTTTAAGCATTAGCTTCCGTGCTTCGGAGGGCACGTTAAATTGTCGGTCCCGGCTTTTGTCGTTAAGCCATGACGGAGGCTTTTAGGCGGCCAAAAAACTCCGTCACCAGAGTTGGCCACTTGCTCATACGAACGAACGAACGATTAACGGAATTCACTTTTGTAAGAAGATAATTTCCTACACGCTTCTTTTCTATCTATAACTTCGAAGATCCTCAGCAGATCCTAAATTTTACGGGATCCCCTCGGGAGCTTATCCTTTCAAACAAAAACAATGATTTTCAAAATCGGTCCACTGTTGACGGAACTGGGGCCTTACTCCGGATCAACGAAAACGAAGTTTCGTGACAATTTTCGGGGTCAGCTTATGTTGGTGGACACTGAATTCGTAATAGTTCACCAACATAATTGGAACCCGAAAATTGTCACGAAACTTCGTTTTCGTTGATCCGGAGTAAGGCCCCTGTTTACCTACCGATTATTCCGTCAACAGTGGACCGATGCTGACATACAAAAAAGATGCAAAAAAAAATTACCTCAGTGGAAAATAAAACCTTCTTTTTCGAAGTCGGTTTTTGTGTTTCTTAGTAAAGAAATACATTTTCTATACAACTTACCATCAGAGTCGATCCTTTGCAAGCCCGTGCCGATTAAATCCGGGTCCACGTCTCGTGCTCTCGAACAGATCTCATCAGCGAACTCACGAACTGTCATACGAGGGACATTGTTGCACTGAAACATGAGACAACGATATACAACTGAACGAAAAGAAAAGAGAGGACGGAGATTCGTACCTACACTGAATTGTGAACAACTAAATATCCTTGGACATTTTACACGGCGCCATCTAGTCCCAAGCTAAGCAACTTAATGCTTGTGTTATGGTAACCAGATGACTGATCTTAGATAAATTTTTTTTGTAAATATATACGTACTAGCTGTGCCCCGCGGTGTTACCCGCGGTGAAAAAGTTAATACATTTTTTGAACGACTTCAAAAATGGAGGAGGTTCTCAATTCGTGGACTGGGTGAACCGATTTTTATGATTCTTTTTTTGGTCTGATGAGGATCGTCAGAGATATGAATAAAAATGCACCTCGAGAGTGCAAAAAATTACTCTCTTCTTACGTACCTAATTGAAAAAGTTTTAATATTTTTTTTAATTTTGCTCCTTGTTTAAGACCAATGCGTCATTTGTAACTTGATTTTGGTGCTCATAGAAAAGGATGACTGCTGGTCGGATATATGGTATGTATATGGTCTGACATAGTTTATCTTGCTTGCAAAATATTCAAGAAGCAACCATGCGAGCGAAGCGAGCTTCGAACCAAGCGAGCGCAGCGAGCCGAAATTTTTAAGACAAATTCGTCATGTGACACTTGATTTTGCTTAAGGTGGCCCTTCCCGGTGCGTCTATCATCGACGCAGGCATAGCTGAAAAGCTTGTTGTTTCATCCAGCGCAATGCTAGAAAAAGAAGCAAAGCGAAAAAAGAGAGATAGCGCCTCAGCGCTCGGCATTCAGTAAGTACTTTCGCCGCTCACTCGCTCACTCGAAAAATAGTGTGCGGAAATTTCATAAAAAGTGTTCCAGGAAATACGTTTTTTTCAGTAAGCCTTACAAGTTTGTAAAATAAATATTAGTCATTTAGAATCTCCATAAGATTTGCAAGGTTTCTATGACAATATTTTCTTTACGTTTACAATTTATGAGTACATTATGAACGGCCAAAGTTCAGGTAAAATTTATACTAAAAACCGGTTTTTGGAAGCTTATACTGAATTTGTTTCTCAAAATTTTGATTTTTAGTTTGTATAGAAACCTAGATATAGTGCACAAGATACCTATTAGTCCAAAAGTTTAAAAGAAAGATCTGTTACAACGACATAATCACGTACGAGCGTTTGTATGAAAAGTAAGCCGGGTTGACCGCTCTTAAGGTGCTCATAGAAAAGGCTGACTGTTGGTCGGTCCCTATTTTTTGGTCTGACATAGATCAATTTGCCAGCAAAATATTGAAGAAGCTACCGTGCGAGCGTAGCGAGCTTCAAACTAAGCGAGCACAGCAAGCGTCTTAATCTCGCGAAGCGAGCTAAAATGTTTAAAAACAAATGCGTCCTGACGTGACACTTGATTTTGCTAATGGAGCTCATAGAAAAGGCTGACTGTTGGTCGGTTCCTATTCTATAGTCTGACATAGTTCAATTTGCTAGCAAATATTCAAGAAGCTACCGTGCGAGCGAAGCGAGCTTTGAACCAAGCGAGCGTAGTAAGCTTCGAACTAAGCGAGCATAGCGAGCCTTTTAAACCGAAATTTAAAAAAAAATGCATCATGTGACACTTGATTTTGCTTATAGTGCTCATAGAAAAGGCTGATTGCTGGTCTGTTCTTATTCTATGGCCTGACATAGTTCAATTTGCTAGCAAAATATTCAAGAAGCTACCGTGCGAGCGAAGCGAGCATCGGACTAAGCAAGCGCATCGAGTTTCTTAGACTCGAAATTTTTAAGACAAATTCGTCATGACTGACACTTATGTTTGCTTATGGTGCTCAAAGATAAGGCGCTGGTCGGTTCCGAGCAAAGCGAGCGCAGCGAGGATTTAGAATTGAAGCGATCCGAAATTGTGGGAAATTTAATAAAATAGCGATGATGAATGAGGTCCTGGTACCTATGTTTATTGAAGACACAAATTTAAACTTTGTTCTAATGGTTTATGTTGAGCCAGAAATCTTTTTATCGAAGATTTATCTGCGTACATAAGTACCAATTCCGTGAGATTATCGGGTCAAAATAAACAATATTTGAAATCCGTTAAGCCGTTTGAGTTTAAAGAAGCATAATTTAAGTATTTTGATAATCTCACGGGAACATACGCTTTTAAGGGATTTAAAGAAGCCTATGACATGTGTTAATCCAGGATATCAACTGTCCTGGTATCAAATTTCATTCAAATCCGTCCAGCCGTTTCAGCGTGAAGGAGTTATAACTTTGCTTGTGCTGCCATCTATTAACATTATTTTGGCTAAAAGTTACGTTTTCACGGCAAAACTATTTTGATGAATAATTTGGTTTATAATCTTACGGAACCATTGCTTTTTTCAGGAATTTAAGGTATCCTATTTGTTAATTCAGGGAATAAATAATCCTGACGGCTAAACTAACGGCTAAACTATTTTGATGAATAATTTGGTTTATAATCTTACGGAACCATTGCTTTTTTCAGGAATTTAAGGTATCCTATTTGTTAATTCAGGGAATAAATAATCCTGCTATTAAATTTAATTCAAATTCCAGCCGTTTGATCGTGAAGGAATAGTAACTTTGCCTGTGCTGCCATCTATTGAAATTATTTTGTTACTTTTTCACGACCAAACTATTTTGTATAAACTATTTTAATGAATTTGATGAATAATCCCACGGAATCAATGCACTTTTCAGGAATTTTAAGTACCGTATTTTTTAGTTCAGGGTATAAGCAATCATGCTACCAATTTTCATTCAAATCCGTCCAGCCGTTTGGCGTGAAGGAATAGTAACTTTGCCTGTGCTGCCATCTATTGAAATTATTTTGTTACTTTTTCAGTTTTTTTCACGGCCAAACTATTTTGTAGGTATAAACTATTTTAATGAATTTGATTAATAATACCACGGAGTCAATGCACTTTTCAGGAATTGTAAGTAGCGTATTTTTTAATTCAGGGTATATGCAATCCTGCTACCAAATTTCATTTAAATCCGTCCACCCGTTTGAGCGTGAAGGAGTTGTATTTTTGCCTGTGCTGCCATCTATGAAGTTATTTTGCCTGACAGCTACCTTTTGCACGGCCAAACTACCGAAACTATTTTGATGAATAATTTGGTTTATAATCTCACGGGAACACTGCACTTTTCAGGAATTTAAAGTAGCTTATTATTTAATCAAGGGTACAATCTTGCTACCAAATTTCATTCAAATCCGTCCAGCTGTTTGAGCGTGAAGGAGTAATATTTTTGCCTGTGCTGCCATCTATAAAGTTATTTTGTCTGACAGCTACCTTTTGCACGAATCCCACGGGAACACTGCACTTTTCAGGAATTTAAAGTAGCCTATTTGTTAATCCAGGGTATAAGCAATTCTGGTACCAAATTTCATTCAAATCCGTCCAGCCGTTTGAGCGTGAAAGAGTAACAAACACACTTACACACACATAAACTTTCACCTTTATAATATTAGTGGGATTATAGATAGAAAAACATCCAGACCTGAAACAAATATCTGCAGAACATGCAAACATTTGTCCCGTAGCGGATAGAACCCTCAACCTCCGCGCCTCAGGCAGGCCTTCGCCCTTCGATGACTTACAGAGGTGATTAATTCAAAATTGATGACAATTCTTCTCTTCAATTCTTCAATTCTTGACGACCTCTGTGGCACAGTGGGCGAAAGCCCGCCTGAGACGCGAAGGTTGCGGGTTCGATACCCGCCGCGAGACAAATGTTTGCATGTTCTGCAGATATTTGTTCCGGGTCTGGTTGTTTTCTATGTGTTATAATATGTATGTATTTACAAAAAAAAATTATCTATGTAGTTTAACAGTCATCTGGTTGCCATAACACAAGCAATAAATTGCTTAGCTTGGGACTAGATGACGCTGTGTGGAATGTCCAGGGATATTTATTATTATTTATTATTCTATGATGATGGCTCTATTTACGTTGTTCAATTTCTATTAACATTTTTGCGTTTCATAATTTTCTTGGTGGGACGAAGCCGGCGATCGCAAGGCTTGGAAGTTGATGGGGGAGACCTTTGCCCAGCAGTGGGACAGCATAGGTTAGAAAAAAAAAATAGCCTAATAATAATTGAATTAATTGAAATTCGCTGTGTGGTATGTAAAAAAAAAAAAAAAACTTAAAAATATCGTCTCGTATGGCCGATCACTTTGCAAGTAACTGGTATTATGGTCTGTGTGCTTAAAATTCCTTGACAAATAAGAAATTTTATGGTTGTAAAGACATTAAAATGCTTCTAAATCGTGTCATGCTCTTCAGCAGGGCAATCCCAGAATTTGGATATGAGAGTAAATAGGAAAAAATGTACCAAAATTGTACTAAATTGTAGTGCTTTCAAAAAAATTGTACCTACCACAGTTTCGGAGTAATCAACATACCCTATGGTCCTGCTGAAAAGCATGCTTTTCAGCAGGACCCATCTTGAAATCGGCATTGTTTCACGAGTTTTGCGCATGGATTTTTTTTTATGGAAATTGTACTCTGATAATATGTTAAAAAAACAGCGTACACTTTCTTTAACAAGGAATTATAACAATATTAAAATTATTTTTCGCGGTACGCCTTATAGAAAAGACATAGCACAAATTTCTAAAATGGTTAATCGGCATTATTTCGCAAAGTTTATTTGTCTACAAAATAGCATGGAAATTGTACTAAAATATAACGTTAAGCTTACAGCATACATATTCTTGTACAAATTACAACATTAAAAAAACCTCATTTTGTACCTGAATTACTAAATAGCAAATACAACTCTCGATTTCAGACATGTGTCTGCTATATAGTTTTCAATAGGCGCTATTTCAGGTTTGTAGAGAGGCTTGTAAAGCAGCAAGGTAGTTACTGTATTTCTTCAAAATTGTACTAATATACAGGAATCGTGGTAAGGAAGACGGTCACTGCTTATACATGGCCGTAGCGACCGCCGCTTCGAAAACAAACCAATGCCCTGTGATTGGACATACACAATACGTATAATCCAAGGCTTTTCAGCGGTATGTGCAGCACCTAGTAAGTTCGTGAGGGGCTACTGATCACGCTTACACCCCACAAATACGGAGGTTATTATAAAGCCCATAATATAGTCAGGTTTTTTAATTACAAAGTCGAACTTATTTATTGTAATAATTTAAGTATCCTAAGATGACTCTATAAAACATAGTATTATAGAGTAAGGCTCATACTAGCTGGCGTTCGTATTAGAAGATTGTATGGTAATTAAAAAAGTCCTTGAGGGTCAAAGGACTTTTTTAATCGACGAAAAGTATTTAATACCTGTTAAGGGCTGATGGGAGTGAAGAATTCGATATTTAGTGCTGTCACAGCAGCGCGCGCAAAACTTCGCTCGGACCTAGCAAAAGTGAACTCGCATGACATGCTCCGGTGTGTGCAAAATAGAAGCAAAATAGAATAGAAGCCGCTGGAGCATACAAGTATCTCTATATTATTTTGTGAGTTTTGAGCGTAATCAGATCCCTTACAAACTCACTAGGTATTGTAGATACCTCTGCAAAGCCTTGTATTATACCAAAGACGATGATAACCAAAGATTACACGTATTGTGTATGTCCAATCACAGGGCACTGGTTTGCTTTCGAAGCGGCGGTCACTACGGCCATGTATAAGCAGTGACCGTCTTCCTTACCACGACTCCTGTATATTAGTACAATTTTGAAGAAATACAGTAACTACTTTGCAGCTTTACAAGCCTCTGTACAAACCTGAAATAGCGCCTATTAAAAACTATATAGCAGACACATGTCTGAAATCGAGAGTTGTATTTGCTATTTAGTAATTCAGGTACAAAATGAGGTTTTTTTAATGTTGTAATTTGTACAAGAATATGTATGCTGTAAGCTTAACGTTATATTTTAGTACAATTTCCATGCTATTTTGTAGACAAATAAACTTTGCGAAATAATGCCGATTTACCATTTTAGAAATTTGTGCTATGTCTTTTCTATAAGGCGTACCGCGAAAAATAATTTTAATATTGTTATAATTCCTTGTTAAAGAAAGTGTACGCTGTTTTTTTAACATATTATCAGAGTACAATTTCCATAAAAAAAAATCCATGCGCAAAACTCGTGAAACAATGCCGATTTCAAGATGGGTCCTGCTGAAAAGCATGCTTTTCAGCAGGACCATAGGGTATGTTGATTACTCCGAAACTGTGGTAGGTACAATTTTTTTGAAAGCACTACAATTTAGTACAATTTTGGTACATTTTTTCCTATTTACTCTCATATCCAAATTCTGGGATTGCCCTGCTGAAGAGCATGACACTCTAAATCTTCTA
The DNA here is from genome assembly GCA_963582015.1 of Xanthorhoe designata. Taxonomy (NCBI): domain Eukaryota; kingdom Metazoa; phylum Arthropoda; class Insecta; order Lepidoptera; family Geometridae; genus Xanthorhoe; species Xanthorhoe designata. Next base: position 9,166,144 of record OY757049.1, read on the forward strand.
ATCTAACACATCCTTACCTGTTGCGCATGACACGATTGGTATTTCTTGTCGTGGCCGGTGCAGTAGTTTCCGTTACTGTTTCTGTGAAAAAAGAAAAAAGAACTTAGTCTTTGTGTATCCTAGAGGTGGAGAAGTGGTGATAGAAGATTCAAGCATTTAAATATATTTTGCATTTTAGTAAAATATATTTAAGCGTCCAGGGACTGAAACCGGTATTTTTTATACAGGTATTTTTAAGATACTTACCACCGTTTTTAGAAATACCGGTAACCTGTTAAGATTACCCAAAAACATTAAAAACATGAAAAATTTGAAACAGGTTGTAAAATACCGGTAACCAATAAACATTACCTAAATTACACGTGCCGCGGAACGGCAACGTAGCATTGTGATGCCTCGCTTTCACTTTCTACTCTAGCATCTTTTATCTCTCTCTGTTTTTCGGCTATGATTCTTTCAAGGAAAACCGTAATGGTTACACTTATTAAAAGGTAATATATTTAGCGGTAACCTATTTCTCACAGAAAGGTTACCTCAGTAAAGGTAATGTAAACCGTAGAGGTAACCGGAATTCATCAAAACCGGTACCGAAAATCGGAAAGGGTTTCAGTCCCGTCGTATCATTTCAAAGAAAAAAAAACACATTCAGATCTCTTGGATCTTTTTTGCAATTGAGATACGTATGACTCATTGCATCGTATCATCTCATAGTGACAACAAAAACACATTCAGATGGCTTATTCCCAGAGGTCCATGGTTCTATTGTCTTTCAGGCTTATTCCCAGAGGTCCATGGTTCTATTGTCTTTCATTTCCCAACGGGTCCATGAAAAGTATTTTTTATAGAATTTGAAATATTCTTACATTAGTTCCCAACAGGTCCATGAGATTTAACTAACGTACAGTCAGTTAGACAATACAAGCGAGTATTACACTAGCTAGCGAGTCTCACGGCGAAACCGACTACAGATTTGAGAGAGATAGATGCAGGAATGTTATAGATTTCACTTTCAAAACTACACCTCCTGCGCGACCTTCGTCCCGCGCCGAGCGATACTTCGCACGCAGTGTGAGACGCGACCGCGAGGAGTGACCACACTCATACCCAGATGAAGATTCTCCGGAAGAATCGAAACATTGTCGGTATCTAAATCGACGATAATTTTACGTGAGTAATTTCCCGTGTACTTTTATAATGTCTAATGTTATAGATCTCTTGGATTCTCATCTCATCAGTAGACACCCACCTAGCACGAGTGCACCGTCTCGTAGCGAGTGCGACGCCCGCGGCGGCTGGTGCTAGCGTGTCGTCCAGCAGGCAGGCGGAGGCGCACTCGGACCAGACCCCCCACCGCGCCCAGGCGCCGCGCCCGCCTCGACTGCTCACGGACATGCCGGTGCCGGTGCGTTCCACGCATTCTCCACCGCGACAGTACTGAAAGGCAAACAAATACCTAAAAAAACGATAAACACTCTCCTACTTACAACGTGATTCATAATTTAGTAGGTATGTTATCCCGAAAAGGGATCATCTGATAATGTCGTCTCTATAGATGTCATGAATGGATATTATTCACCTCATCAGTGTGAACAACATTTGTTCTACGACTTTTTGAATTTCGATGTTTTTCATTGAAGAAATGACTAGCAAAGTTTCCTTCAGAAATAAACACAGAGCAACCCTATAATAATCAGCTGATCCCTGAACTTTGCCGGTGACCCTAACCACTGGCCAGTGGCCCGTGTGACGTACGAGGGGGGCGGACGATGAAAATATTCAAACTTTTTTGTCAAAAGATTTAACAAAAAAGTTTTTGTATGAAAAACTGAAAATTGGAATTCATAATATTTGCACCTACACAACTGTTCATTTTCATGGTCACAAAATCCCCCTTCCGGGATAACATACCAATTATGAATCACGTTCTATATGAAGCGCTCGTGGCGAAGCTTGTTAAGACGTTCTTGAAAGATCATGGAAGTTAAGCAACGTTCTGAGTGGTAATTGGATGGGTGACCGCAAGTGGCATTATCAGCTGAGCGCTTCCGTGCTTCGGAGGGCACGTTTAATTGTCGGTCCCGGCTTTTAAAGTCGTTAAGCCATGACGGAGGCGTTCAGGCGGCCGGTAAGCTCCGTCACCAGAGTTGGCCACTTGCTCATACGAACAAACGATTATATGATAGAGTTACCATGTCCTCTCCACACTTGGTCCCTTCCAAAGCCGGGTGTGAGGTCCAGGTGTACCGCTCTCTCTGACAATGCAGGTCTCTGCAGATGTCTTCGAGACTTTGTCCAGCTGAGTGACGGCTGCCGCGCCCGTATTTTAGCATACCTGAAATAAAGAATGCCTGAAAATAAATTTAAGCTATTGCATAGCTTCTATCGCGGGCCTTGAGCGTGGAGACCGAATCCAGAAATTCCGTAGGTAACGAAAATAACCTAACACCCCCCATGCAATAACTTTACCGCGGCAGTCTCCGAGTGCCACACGTCTTTTTTTCTTGTTACTCTTATGTCAATGAAAAGAATTAATACTTAGCAACAGATCCGTTTTAGCTAAAGTAGGTTTACTTAACCAATTAATAATAAGTATAAGAAGGTATACTTATTATGAATTTAACATCAAAGAGGATTTTGGTAATTTAACCCATCAGTCCCCGAGAGCGCCGCCATTTTGCGCCATTTTCAGAAAATACTTTCCGCGATTTTCAGAAAAAAAATTAAGTGTAATAAAGTGTCAAAATCCCCTTGATCTGAAATTTCTGCTTTATAGGGAATTTTGACACTTACCTGTGGTTACTGTTTTGCTGTTTTTTTTGTCGTCTAGTCTCAATAATCTATCTTTGGCTTTGCTTACTGCGGGTAGATATTTGACATTTATTCCATACAAAAAACGTCAAATAGCTACTGACAGTAAGCAGAACCAAAGATAGATAGGTTCTTGAGATTGGCTGTAAATCAGAATACAGGTTTGATTTCCACTTACATTGTTGATCAGCATCAAATCTTTCTCCCGGCAAGAGTCCTTCAGCGCCGTGATCCAACTGACCCGCCGAGTTGCCGTGGTCAAGCAGACATCTTGATTGTACTGTACTGCAATTGAAAGTACACTATTAACTCTACAATTAAGTCCCAATAAAAAACCCGACATTTTTAAGTCGGGATTAAGTTGGTAGGTACCTGAAATAAAGTACCTACCGCTAAAAATCCCGACATTTTTAAGTCGAGATTAAGTACCTAAGTACCTAATAAAAGTGTAGGTGCCTTGGTTTTACGAGTAGGTACCTATCGAATATTAATTTTTTCTTGCTAAATAGAGGGAAAATAAACTATTAGGTATACTCTTGTCAGTTGGTAAATAAGTACAAATTTACAACTACTTATGTATTTGATCGAACAAAAAATAAATTCACTTTCAGTACAAATTAAGTGATATATTTTGGAAATTCTTAGATAACTTACTCCAAAAACTTCTGCAGGTAGCTCTTGCTGCATTGCGACCAAGTTATCTTCCCACTGCCCAGTGTTGGACTCATGATGTAGGCGCTGGGGTCGCAGCCGTTGTCGGCCAACGGACCGTCATGTCGCATGCCCAGACTAAACATAATTAAATAATTATTTTCTGCAAGATGTGGGCATCAAATATGTAGGTACCTATTCGGACATACCTCTGACTACCCCCTTAGACATCTTCAAAAGGATCTAAAAATTGCCTAAAGATCTGAAAGAAATGTCTACCGCTCCCTGGGATACAGTCGTGATCATATTTCATTTTTTTCATTTCAAATAATTAACATAATTAACCCCTAAAATTAAACCCCTGATAAGTATATCCCTTCAGTAACGAGAAAAGACTGATGATCATTGGCTGTTTCGCTGAAACTTGAGAAACTTTGTGGGTAGTGATTTTGCAAAAAATATTTTACAACCCGCAAAACAGGAGTGTAGATTGCATTCGCATGTCGTGAATAAGTAAAAAATATTATTTTATAATGAAATTTACTACTCAAATTTGTAATGTCCCCAGATTTTTTCCTAAAATTAGTAGGTAGGTACCTATGTTAATGGTTAGTTTTGGTTTTTGGTAAATAAATGAATAGTTTTGCATAGATAAACTTATGACGAATTAAAATATACCTACTGATTGTGATTTTTTTATTGTAGGTAATATTTTAATTAATTATGAAATCCTCATTATTTTTTGTCGGAGTCTAAAATCAGATTTAGTAGTAATATTTTTATTTTTTTATTTTTACAATTTTAGGAAAACTTACAGCTAGAATAAAACAATTAAAGAAAGACTAAATACTAAGGGCCAATTACAAGTTTCCACATTTAGACACTTGAGTGACATAAACAAAACAGTAATTCTAAAGTAGACGGAAAACCAAAAGCATTACAAACCACAAGTTTGACTTAGGACTAGGACTATCAAAATAAAAAATAAATAAAAAAAGATAACAACAATTAAAAACTCCCTAATATTTTGTATAATTTAAATGTACAAGTAAAACTAGTCTTATTTTATCTGTGGCAAAACTTACTTGTGTCCGATTTCGTGAGCTACCACGTAAACACTTTCGAAGTGCCTTCCTTCATTGACTGTGCAACTGCTGGTGACTGTGCACATTCCAGCGACGGGAGCCAATCCTGAAATTAAAGATTGTCAATAAATCTGAGGATAAGGTATGGCCATCCAAGGAACCAGAGAATATTATAGTAGATAGAATACTTATTTATGTAAATTCAACTAACTCAGCATTTAATAAAATAAATAAATAACTTGGGGACTAGATGACGCCGTGTGGAATGTCCAAAGATATTTATTTATTTATTTATTATTTTTTTATAAATATAAATATCCTTGGACATTCTACACGGCGTCATCTAGTCCCAAGCTAAGCAATTTAATGCTTGTGTTATGGTAACCAAATGACTGATAAACTACATAGATACATTTTTTTTGTAAATACATACATATTATACATAGAAAACACCCAGACACGAAACAAATATTTGCAGATCATGCAAACATTGTCCCGCAGCGGGGATCGAACCCGCAACCTCTGCGTCTCAGGCGGGCTTTCGCACACTGCGCCACAGAGGTCGTCAAATGAGAGTTACGAAAAAAAAACAATTTTCAAAGTGCTAAAAAAAGCTCATCATCAGCTTGATTGCATGCAGTTAAGGCTTTCAGGCGGCCTAAAAACTCTGTCACCAGAGCCACAGCTTTTATGAACTTTACTATTTGAACTTTCAACTAGCACTTTCTATAATAATCCCACTAATATTCATAATCATTTATTTCTTGTCACTTTTACGATTAGCAGCCACTGAGTTCTAGAAGGTAGGTACCTACATTATGAATAACAGGGATAGTGTTAATAAAAGAACCAGTAGTGTGACACAAACGAGCTGTGACTTATCACAAAACCGACAAGTCGATGATAATTTCAAGAGTAAAGTAGTTGAAACTATTGCAAACATTACTTAACGATTCGATAAGCATTGATGCGGGCAGATCGAACGAGCATTAAATAACCATTATACCATAATCCGAGGAAAGCGTTCAGAATAATGGCTTATGTAATGATGAGCGCCATTAAATGTTTTTGTTATCTTAGAAAATTCATCAGAAACATCTTGCAGTGAAATGTTTATCACACATTATTGTAAAGATTATTTATTTATTTTTACAATTTTAGGAAAACTTACAGCCAAAAAAAAGACAAAAGAAAGACTAAATACAAGATTAGATTAGTTAAAGCTCATTATGATTATGTTCATATTCTATTTGTGAAATCATGTATGAGATTTTAGATTTAAATTTAGATTTAAAGAAAAAAACAGTAAGTTTAATGATGATTTCGACTGAACTATAAATATGGCTTGAATACGAGTCTCTGACGAAACCTTTCAAAAATATTATTTTAATTTGGCCTACCTATAATCGGCATAGCTATAATCTAGTTTATTTCATTGTAAGATAATAAATAAATAAATATCCTTGGACATTCCACACAGCGTCATCTAATCCCAAGCTAAGCAATTAAATGCTTGTGTTATGGTAACCAGATGACTGATATACTACTTATATACATTTTTTTTGTAAATACATACACATTATACATAGAAACACTCAGACTCGAGACATGTTGACAACACTTACCAACTACTTGACTGCTCACTTTCCCATTCTTATTAACCACATAGAGATCCAATCCAGTCAAAATCAGCGCATGATCCCAATGCAAGGGATCGTTATCTCCGGGCGGATTCTCCAGTCTCTGCCAAGTGCAGAAGTTGCTCAAAAACCGATCGATATCATGCGGTCTTTTCAGATTAGCTGGGTCTTCATGTAGAATCTCCAATCTCTTCAATATAAAGTTTACAGGTCGTCCTAAAGATGAGTCGTGGTATATCAACTGTACAGCGTTTATCATTGCTAGTACAAATCTTACTAATTCCCTCTCAGTGTCCTTAGGGAAGTTTAAAGTCATATGTTTATACAGATCTCTATCCACAAATACTGCTGTTTCAACAAAAACAGCTGGAAGAATCCCACGCTTCTGTCTTACATTATTTACTCCTAGTTTTTCAATGAATGAATTTATAGTTTTGTTCCTATGTGCTATGTTTAGCTTAAACTCTTCTATGTTTGGTCTAGATATTTCTGCATGACGTTTTCTTCTGTGTTTTGACCAATGTTTGGCAGTTACTGGTTCTTCGTGCATATCATCTCTTTCATCTTTTTGTATGCAAGTTCTTTCGTCTGTTGGGTTAGGATTACGTTTGACTATTACGTGGGGTTTTGAGTTTTCGTTGTGAAACCTTTCTGGCAATGGATGGATGTAGTAGAAACTGTCGTTGGATTTGATCATTCCTCTCTGAAAATATACAATCACAAAATATAATCACTGCCACCGTGAGCGAATTGAGAAATCCACTGTGTCCGGTTATTAAATATTCCTCAACAGAATTGCATTTTTTTACACGGTGTAGATTCAAATATTATAAGTACCTACCTACCTAATGCAGTTTTTTGAGTATCAGATACTCTTAAGGTTAAAACTTTGTTTACTTCCACGGCGTTACGTGGTTTACTTTACCTCAGTACGTGCTGTAAGCTATAAGAGTTTTGAACTTCGTGATTCTCTAAACTGTAAGCTATGTTTGTAACTAAAGGAAGGAAAAGGGTCGCTTTGAAAAAAAGCTAGGCCCACACCACCAGGTTCTTGCCTCATTCTTTCCCTGGTGTAGGTAGTTGCGTTGGAACAGGCATTAGAATCATCTAGCATATACAACGAAGTTGAAGTGATCCTTGAGGTCCTACCAAAATAAACGTTTTTTTCTTTCTTTCTTTCAAAGAGTTTGGTTTAAATGTACTCACTATATCACCACAAGCAAACAACGCCGCATGTTCGCTTCTGTAATAACACCTATCATCATTATTGTGTTCTACCGCCTCCGTCGCGTTGGTTCTTCTTCGCAGCAATAGGAACTGAGGGTCCAGGAGACTCCTGGGCGTCTGTTTGACGTGTAGATGTTTCTTCAGCCCGACCAGATCCTGGTCATCGTAGGATATCGAGCGCTTGCGCCGCTTGTGGTGGTTAAGATGTGCTATCTCGAACTTTGCATCTAAAAATTAAAATGTGTTGATTATTTTCATTATCATCTATCGTTTTTTATCAATACCCCTTCCTTAAATGCTATCCAACATATTTATGTACTCACTACCTATATTCTGTAGTTGATTTTCTATTGTGAGCTCTTTTGTTATGGTGATTTAAAAACCTACCTCTAAGACATTGAAAAAATTGTCTACGAGAATAACTTAATTAAAAACTTCTTGAATCACAAATTTGTATCATCAATGCTGTATTCGTTAGTAAATCGTCATTGTTCAAGAGTTGCTCTAAATACTGTGAATAAATAAATAATTTAACGCCCAGACGTGCCGATACTTCCGTTTATTGCATAGACTGTTGTATAATTATTTAATGTTATTGATAAAATTATGATAATCTATTCAGTTGACCATTTAGTAAACATTTTATTAGGGTCATGACTAAATGATTTGAAATTCGTGTCTGATATTATGAATGAGTAATTATTTAGGAGAGTGTGTTTAATTCATTTATAAAAACCTAGATATTAATCGTCTTTGATAAAAACTAACAAAAATCACAATTTTTTACTACAGAGAAACTACTCAAATTAAATCGAATTTTATGAAATAAACACATGCCAAAACAAGAAGGATTAGTTAATTGATCTCTTCCAGAAACTTTTGTTTGAATTAAGATAGAGCGTACGCGAAATTATTATTCTTTGCAATTTTATTATTTAGGTAATCGTATGACGTACCTACATAGATATCAATGACATAAATATAAACAATTAAAAAACACAAACAAAGTTATTCCACATGCAATAAGTGACAGATATTCATGATAATGATTAAACTCTTACCCTGAGGATTGGCACCAAATAGGAACAACTGTTCTGACTCAGTCAGGTGGTCCAGCAGTTGTCTCGAATGCTCCTGTAACAAAAAACTAAAGCTTAGAATAATTCTTAAATGATTTATTATGGTCTATTATATTTTGTTAAATTATTCTCCTTCTTGATGGATTGCCGAATTTAAGGCACGTTCTGCGCGGTCGCAAAACAAATAACAAGTGGTATTATTTAAAAGACCTTCTATGGGAAGGACACGCTAAACTATTCTCGATTATAGCCATACTTCCTCCAGGTGACTTTAAAATATCGACACCAAATAAGATCATCTCTTACTACTTACTTTTAATTCACACAGTTAATATATAGCTCCTTCATACGCGTCTTTGATGTAAGAAATTCTAGATAATCTATTGTTTTCTAAATCTTTCTCTGCAATTATTATTTTTTATTGCTCAAAATATATTCTATTCTTTTTATGACGTCATCAACCTGCTACTTCTCCAAAGTAATATTGCCAGCGAAAGTTCTCAAAGCACTAACATTAACCCCGATATAGCACTAACTAGGTATTATTCTGCATATTGTGTTTGAGTAATGAAGTAGCCTCGACACGTTAGGTCAACAATGGTTTTCACACGACGCCTGCTTTTCGGAAGCTAGATAAAAGATTGGTACAATATAGGCTCTAAGATTTCATAATTGCTGAAGAATTCGTTTCTATAATCGTGTGTCATTGTCGATAGTCCTTCTCCATTTATGTTTATATTTGCTAACTGACCCTCTGTTAAACCTTTGGTTAAACTTACAATTAATATTTCTACCGGAACTGATGTTATTCTAAATAAGTTATAGTAAGACTTTGTGAAATATTGAGAATAGATGCTGGACTTCAGAGATTGCAAACGTACAATAACATTATTATTGTATTTCATTAACATTGACCTTGTATTCTTGTTTGAATTAGATTTTTCATATTTAAATAAACATCCCTAATTACTACCTATTTATTCTTTTACAGTTTCCAAAATAATCTCTACGTAGGTAAGTAGGTACCTATGTTTTCTAGATAAACAAAACATAATTAATCAATAATTCCAAGGCGTGGTTACGTAGACATTCTCATTTCCCAAACAACATGATTACTACTCTACATTCCTTTAACAACGTTTTATCACCTGTTAACTGTATCATTGGTTTACTTTGTTTTGATACCGAATAGATTATAAACTAGATTTCAGTTACAACATCAATAGTGTAGGTACTATAGTAGGTATTATTCAAAGCAATCCCTACATCAACATTTACGTAAGTCCACAAAGCATGAAGTTTCATTGTATTCAGATCTGAACTAATTATACACTTTCGCGCTCAACGCTGTACAGATTGTAAAATTTGTTAATTGCGTAAAGAAAGCGCAAGAAATTGTGTCATGTTGGTAGCTGGTGAAAGACATGTGCGAATGCTGTTACCGGTGGTTTTACTCTCGATGTTGATTCTCAAAAGAGCCGATTAGAAGAGACCTATAGAAGCCAGAATAAATAGAAAAGTACAGAAATATAAAAAAAAACATTTTCATGACTTTGCAACCGGTAGAGATAATGTTTTAGATCTTTAGCGAAGTCAAAATCTTTTTAAAACGTCTAAGGGGTAGCTCGCAAGGTAGTGGTTCGCGCCGCGACCGCGAGCGGAGACCAAAACAGGAGACCCGACCGTTACTTGATCGACAAACAAACAAACAAACCAACTTTACCTCTTTATAATATTATTATAGATTTACTTTATGTTCTTTTTAACACCTGTCTAACTAAACAATATCGAAATGCTTATTTTCATAATTATGTGTTTAAGTCCGAGATGTACCTAGGTATATAAAAAATCCTGTTTCCCACACTTACAAAATGGGTTCAAATAGTCGTAGTAACAATAGAAACAGATAAAATATTTCGTAGTTGTTTATTAATCTTTAACCTTGTATAAATATTTGAAAGTATCATTGTTTACATAAATTATATATGAATATTCATAGTATGACCAGGAACTTCCTTAAAATATGATGAAATGCTCTACGAATCTAGTTTAGTACATAGCTTTGCAGAATCAAGTCTGAAATTCTAGATTTCTTGTTATTACATAAGTACCTATATTATTTATACAAACTAGCTCAAAATTGGATTGCAAAGTAATAATCAAATTAAACTATAAGTCATTCTATACTATATATATAGGGTGCTTCATAATTTTGACCCCTTAAGGGTAGCACCTTTTTTGTACTTATTTAGAGTTTTGTGTAATATAAAAAAAACGACAAATTTGGCACCACTCTGCATATTAAATCAACAATCATTTAAGAATGAAAGAAAAATCATTTATTCTGGTAGGACCTCAAGGATCACTTCGGTTTCGTCTTACGATTCTAATGCCTGTTTCAACGCGACTCCCCCACACCATCACCCAATCGGCAACTTTATCGCTTATAGCGATTTCTGCCACACAACCACAAGCTAGGATGGATTATATCGAACAGATAATAGAGGTGCAATTAGGTGTGCTAATTAAAAACGTGAATATCTACCTACTAGATAATAAATAAGTGTCTATGTAAAACCTAGAAAGTCTAAATAAAATTATAAAATCGATCATTGAATTCATAGGTCATGGTTAGGTGTTGTTCGTAAAAGAAATACTTAGTTAAAGATTGACATTTGGCGAACTGCCTTGATAATACACTCAAAGAGCATAATGCTATTCATGATCTGATTCAGAGTTAAACATAAAACATGATCCTTTTTTGATAAGTAGGTACCTAATCAAAAAACTGACATAATTTGACGTAAATTTATGTGTTTATTACATTGGTGAACTGTTACGAATTCAGTAGGTGTATAGTATTATTTTATCTGTGCCATTAGTAACGAAGTCAGGTAAGCTGAACCCGAAAATTGTCAAGAAACTTCATTTTCGTGGAATCCAAGAAGGGCCTCTGTGTGTAGACAAGTTACAAATGTTTCGTATCTATTCTCTTTATACATCGCTATGTTGATTTGATATTTTTGATCGCTCGAGTCTTCGTCATCGAATGCCAATTCCTAAACATATTTTTTTACTACAGTTTCTTTATTCTCTTTCTATCATCGCTATACCTTTGATTTGACATTTCTGATCGCTCGAGTTTTCATCATCGAATGTCAATTCCTATACTTTTTTTTTTAGTTATAGAAATGTAACATGGCTAGGGCAGATTACCACGTTGCATAGCAATGCTGCTTGTGAAATTACTACCTACACCATTTTTTTGTAATTGAATCCGGTGTGGCATGCAAAGAAAATTAATATTAATTATTCTTTTTTCGTTGGTTATACTTGGTTATACAATAAACACTGACTTTCATAGCAAGCTGATGCTGTGTAAACCACGAGTGGTATTATAATTGCGCTTATCAAGCAATCTAGAAAAGAGCTGGAAAGTCACTATATCTCTTACAGCCTCACTGCGAAGCAGCACGAGCAACTTTTAAAATTATTTATGTAAGTCAATCAAACAAGTAAGAGTGTACTTTTTAGCAAGTAAGTAAGGATGTATTAAGTAGAAGCTGATAGAGCTTAATTAGATTTTCACAAAATAATGTTTGTTGCTAAATCACCATAAATCTATGATTGAATGTAGGTGTAGGTTCTGTGGTAGGTACACTTTCCTAAATTAAATTGCTAAAAAAATCACAAGTTTCGGAAAAGAAAACAAAAAAGAAAACATGACTTCTCAAATTCCCGCCAAAAAGTCCGAGAGACGGCTTACTGTGCCTTGGGGATTCGTAACTCAGTTTTGTTAAACATTTGAAATAAAAACAGCCTTAGGTTAGAGCTGTGAAATTTAGTTAAGCTACTGGAGTACTCAACATACAACATAATTAGACACACTTGTACCTACTTGTTGTAACATAGTTGAAGGCGCAGACTCAGTAACATTGTTAGTGTCAAAATATTGAATTTGAAAGAAAGAAAGAAAGAAAGAAAAATCTTTATTTGGTCATTACAATTATTATAGAAAACACATATTTACATTTAAATGAATGGCCCGTGCGTTTTCGCAGTGCAACTTTCTATCGAGATAATTATTACCTATGACTAGTACTATTAATATTCTGTGTCTTTAGTGAAAACCTGTTGGAAATATAATACTAGTACCTAGGTCAGTTTGCTTAGAGGTGTAGACTTGCTTAAAGGCGTCAAAGGTCATTGAAAAGCCTTATAATCATTTTAACTCTTAAAGATCAGACAGACAGACAAACATTTATCCTACGGACACAAAATATTTTAAAGATTAAAATCTTATTTAAAAATGTCTTACTCGTCTTCAAAATCATAAAATATTAAATGTCCTCAGAAATTCCACATAGCGCCATCTAGTCCCAAGCTAAGCAATTTAATGCTTGTATTATGGTAACCAGATGACTGATAAACTAGGTACATATTTTTTGTAGATACCTACAATTATACATAGAAAACACCCAAACTCTATAAACTCTATATATACTTATTATGTGCAGATCCAGCAAACATTTTGTCCCGCAGCGGGAATCAAACCCGCAACCTTTGCGTCTCAAGCGGGCTTTCGCCCACAGAGGATAATCAAGGTTAAAATATAAGTTTCGTCTGTAATTCCACTGCAAAATATGTAGTAAATCTGCAAGACAACCACAATCTGACTCCAGCGATTATTTTTATCTACACAATCATGCAATTTGAATAAGCACCCGGAAATTTTCGTCAAATCCTTCAAGCAAATTGTGTTTGTGCCTGTACGTCCTTTGTTTCATGTTGTCAGAACTTAAATCTGACGTATTTCGTCTCGCTTAAACGAACTTCGAATAAAATGCGCAGAAACTGTTCGACTTTAAAGCCTTTTACACAAATAGTTTCACTAGATACTCTTGAAGCAAATATTGGCACAATTATATCGTTTATTATAAGATAACAACAAGAAAGACAATATAGACAATAACAAAGACAAGCGATATAATTGGGCCAATATTCGTAGTTTAGCACATGATTATGTTAGAAAACTTACAGTTTAGCTTACGCCAATTTATGTGGAGCAGCGATTCGCCCGCCCGATATATCGATTTATAGAGGCTGTTGACATTTTACCACCCTGCCACCCTCTGCAGTGCCCTCTACAAGTGGAGGTCGCAGCACCTCAGGCAGCCTGATGTGGCACTCAAAGTGTTATTCAACTTCTGTTGCTGGCTATACCTACAATAGAAGTGGTCCTATTGCACCACAAATTGCTGTTGATTGTTTTTTAAATTCAAATGCATGCGGCCGTCAAAACGATGATTTATTTCTGCCATTGTTTGTTTTTGTGACCTATAAAAGGTCATACTTCAATATTTTTAACTTGTATCGCTGATATTATAGACTCAGGCTCAAAGGCGAGTGTCTTTGAATATTTATTCGTGAATACTTACAATTTGAGTGATTTTGATACAGTAAAGGCATTTTGTTGTTTAATTGCCCGAAAACGTAGTAGGTAATTAAATCTTTTGCAAAGCAAAAGCTCGTATAATATTCGTACTTAATTGGTGCCACATAATACTTTATTATGTCATGTAGCAATAAGAAAAAAATATTCATTTTACTAATTTTATGCCTACACTACATAATTATAGCAAAATAGTAACAACTTTGTTTTAATAATTAACCATCAAATTGGGTTAATTAATTAATTTTAATATAGGTACGTCACCAGAGTTGGCCACTTGCTCATACGAACTTACTTACCATCAAATATAAAGAAAATGCGTAACGTAAGCTTTAAAATGTACCTATTTGAAAACATTATGAATTAACTAGTTTCTATACATAAATAACGAAGGGCTTGTATTTTGTCACTTGTAATACTTGGTACTTACCTACATCTAACCTGCAAAATTTTTCAGTTTTTCTGTGTCGATGCTAACTGCATAAATTCCACTCAAACAATCTAGAAATACCTGACACCATTGCGATGGATCCTTTATCTTGCCACCATCTTAGCTTACAGGGTCGAAGTAATAAATACGAATTATCATAAATGAATTACGCAAACATTAGACGTTATCTGCACATTATGTGAATTTATCTATACCTTAGTCATGGCGTGGCACGCGATCACTTTGCAATGTGTGATTGCTAGGTATGTCCCATTGTTATGGTACAAGATATTATTGAAGGTACCTACCTGAATGATAAGCTTTTTTTAAACACGGATAAAACCAAATTTTCTAAAAATGAATCCTAGCTAGATTATCAACTCCGAAACCCCCTGCATACTAAATTTCGATAACGTGTCCTCCGAAGCACGGAAGCGCTCAGCTGATAATGCTACTTGCGGTCTCCCATCCAAGTTGTGACCGCTCAGAACGTTGCTTAACTTCGACGATCTATCAAGAACGTCTCGGCAAGCTTCGCCATGAGCGCTAGTAAAAACAATACCTACTCTGGTTAAAACAAAAGGAAACAACAGTTGTCACAGGACTTCCTCTGATATATCTTGGAATATTTCAAAGCACATTTCGGTTAATACAACGTTGTTCAAAACAAGTTGTAATTTAGGTCAACTAGGTCTCAACTGAGTATTTTAGGCCTCAATTTAATGCATTTTCAAAGCCAATTTAGCTGATTAGCATTTAGTAGATTTGTGGATATCTTGATACGTTGTCGCAAAGCTGATTGAGCAAGATGAAAATGAGATTTTGGTATCAACCTGCACTATGTTTATATCATCATTTGAAGCCTAGACATAATTTAAATTGGATAATAAGTATTGCAAATCTGATTTAAGTTCTACTTTTATTACTGGTTTCGAGAACGCATTCAATTCGATTAAAGCTAAATTACCTAATACTGGAAACTACAAAATAGCTTCTTTAACGTCCTTGGTAACTGTAAATAACATCAGTTCGGTTTTCGTATTATTATCCCTAGTAAGGCAAACATAACACATAACATAAATTATATATAATCCAAGCGCGTTGACTCAATTTCCTTGTAACTTTCAAACAATTGAACTCCATTTTCCCACCTTTTATTGATTTCATACCATTCGTAATTGCAAGAGCATTCTATTGGACACATGTATTGCAAGCGCAAAAAGAAAACTACATGTTCTTACTAATCTTTTAATTAGTTTCACACCAATTAAACACTCAACGGGGACGAGATTATGTCATATTGCACTAGTATTTGCACAATATGGAATAAATGCATGCGAATGTAGATTTTATTCTGAATGGAGTAACATCTTTGTGATTGAAACGTAATGTGTATGAGAAATGTAACAATTAAATAGTGTTTCAAAGTTCCCTCGAGATCTTCATCACATTAAAACAAACATTACCAACACGCATGAGCAGAGATAGGCTTATACTATATAGACCTATCTCCGCTCATGTTTGTTCCTGGACATAATGTCCAGCAGTAAAACGTGAACAGCAGGCTACGACATTCGTAAAGATGCTGCAAAACTGCGACATAATATTATCTAGAAGGTACGATAAATAAAATGAAAAAATGTGTGTGAATGGGTATACAAGTAGAGGGAGACCGAAGAAGTGGTTGGATTGTGTGAAAGAGGATATGAATGTAGGTAGAGTGAATTCAGACGAGTGATAGTGGGTAGTGAGGAAATTATTTTATGCCGGATAAGGGCTGGAGAATATCTTTAAATAAAATAAATAAATAATATTTACACAGCGTCATCTAGTCAAAGGTTAAAAGTAGGTATAGCAAACACCTGCAGTCACTATTTTAGAAAATAATTTTCTTGCTGTAAAGATATTTAAAAAAAGTCTGGCCCTGTTAAAAATCTTTTTGTGAAAATCTCTTTGTAAAAAGCCATGCGTATGATGGTAACCCAAGATGACACGTAGGTTTGTATAAGTATTTTCTAAGCCGTTGTGTCTTCATAGTTAATTAGATAATTAGGTACCGTCACGCATTAGTTCACATGTGATTTCCACTTTGATGGGATTTGTAACGTAACGAACACTTTCATTAGCCTACATTGCGACAGAGGTACAATACTGCAAGTATTGCTCTAGTGAATAATCATGTGAGGAAAGTTAACAGACTACAAAATAAACACAAAAAACGTATAGGCAGATCAGGCAGACATACAAACATAGTTTAGAATTTTTAATTTGGTGTGTTTTTTGTTCATAATTCTTCTACTAAACGGCTTGATCGATTTATGTATTTTTTGTGTTTGGTGGTGTCACCTGAATTTTTTAACTGAAGTTCTTACTTACACTTTTGTGTGCTGGTAATTGGACGCTGCTGTGGATGGATCTCTCCATTTTTTTTTTAATTTTCGATCAAATCCTAAATTAGCGCTGACAGCTATTTTGTTTGATTTATTCTAGGATTTATTACTTACTTTTATACGAAACTGAAAATTGTAATGATGGGCATGTCAAAAAATAAAAGTTACGTAAGTATTATATTCTACGTATTTTTGTGTTATAAACATTGCTTTCACTTATCACTTAAAAACATCTCATTCCTGATTTTCATCTTCCAAATTTTTGGAAGCTAGCATCTGCCCCCTGATTGTGTAACTTGTCTCGGATTGTATCGAAGTTGTATCGAAGCAAAAATCACAGTAAATCGCGAAAATAACTGTCAGATTTAATGCTGTTTAAGTAAATTAGTGAGTAACTTACTTAATTACTGTCATATTTGACAGTTGTTTTCGCGATTGACTGTGATTTTTGCTTCGATACAACTTGGACACAATCCGAGACAAGTTACACAATCAGGGGGCTGGTACTTAAAGTATATATACGGTAGGTAAGTATTTACAAAAAAAGATGGAGCAGGACGTGTTTTTTACCACGTGCACTTGTCGGAAACATCATACGGTAGCCACTAAACTAATTGAACAATATCGGACGAGGATACCAAGGGGATGGCGAGTAATTAAAACGCATACAAATATTGAAGGTTTATATATTACTCAAAAATGAATTACAAATTAATCACCGGCTCGCCAAGCGGTTGGCAGGCCAGAACGCAACGATAGCGCGTTCTAATTGTTCTAGTGGTGCCATCTAGTTTTCTTTATGGACACTAAACTTTAACCTACTTATAATTAATAACATCCAACATACTGCCCACCAAGAACAATATGAGCCATTCGCATAATTATTGTTCTTAACTTTTAAAATTTAACAACAAAAACAATATATTATTAACAAAATTGCGTAAAAATGGAACCAAAAAAAAACAAACAAAAATATTCCCACTTTAAAAAACTTAAATACCTACTAACGAAACAAAAAAAATAACACAACACAACCTCGTAACAAGACATAATATCTACTAACATTATTATAGCAATCGCCTAAGTAATCATTATCAACTAGGTACCTCCCTAAATTACAAAAAACAATATAATCGTATCTTAAACTAAACAATAAAAACTGACTTGGTCATTTCTCAGTCACAGACTGGAAGCACTACCAACTTTGAAGTTGGACGTTTTATCAAAGAATTTTTTGTGCGCAGAGTAACTACACGTGTAACGTTGTGAGCATCGGGATGTTTTTTTACAACTATACCTAACAACCATCTACTTGGGGGTAAATCATCCTCCTTAACCAAAACCACATCACCTTGTTTAGGTTCTGGATTTTGATCTCTCCACTTGTATTGTCTTTGCAACTGGTGAACGTAGTCTCGTGACCAGCTACGCCAAAAATCCTGTAGCATTCTTTGAGTGAGCTGCCAACGTCTTAGCGTGGATAAATTAGATGTTTCAAAATTTCGATCAGGCACAGTCACAAGGGGTTCTCCTACCAAGAAGTGACCTGGTGTCAAAATAGACTGCACGTCCGATACACCATCTATTCTAGATAGTGGCCTGGAATTGAGGCATGATTCAATTTGAGCCAACACTGTGGCCATCTCCTCGTAAGTAAGAGTAGTGTTTCCAATTACCCTTTTCAGATGGTATTTCGTTGACTTTATAGCTGCTTCCCATAAGCCCCCGAAATTCGGTGCACGAGGTGGAATAAAATGCCATGTAGTAGCATTTGTAGCCAAGCTTTCAGCAATTTCTCTGCCCACCGTGGACTTTGACGCATCAAAAAGAATACGTAGTTCCTGAGCAGCACCGACAAAATTACTTCCATTATCGCTATATAGATCTGTGCAATGACCTCTCCTAGCAACGAATCTCCGAAATGCGGATAAAAAACCTTGAGAAGTGAGATCAGTTACAGCTTCGATATGTACCGCACGCGTTACCATACATATAAACAAGCATATATATCCCTTATAGGAATGGTGACCTCTTCCCTTTGAGGTTCTCATGTAAATTGGTCCTGCATAATCTACACCTGATTTTTCAAATGCACGTCCCGGAGTTACTCTAACAGAAGGTAACTGACCCATTATTTGATTCTGTGTTGCAGCTGTATTTTTAACACAAACTGTGCATTTACGAACCTTGTTCTTAACTAGCTGCTTAACACCAATAATCCAATATTTGGTGTACAAGTAACTGAGCATCAATTGAGGACCTCCATGTAAAGTATTTTTATGAGCATTGTCAATCAATAATTTGGCAAAATTTCCTTCTTTAGGTATTAATATTTGATGTTTTTTATTTTCAGGAAATTCGGAATTCTCCAGCCTGCCTCCTACACGTAATATTTGTCTGTCGTCCAAAAACACATTTAATGATAATAATTTACTGTTTCTTTTAAGCTTCCTTCTCTTTAATATTGCTTCAACTTCTTCTTCGAACCATTTGCCTTGACATTGCTTTACACAACACTCTTCCGCTTTCTCTATTTCTTCACGAGTTAATATAGAACTATTGTGACGTTCCTCTTTTGGTTTTTTCAGGTTTAAGAAGCGTCTGCAGTAAGCAACTACTCTTAGCAACTTTGTTAAAGATGAATACTTATCCCACATACTGACTTCGCTCTCTGTAACATGCACACATTCTCTTCTAGTAGCTTCTTCCAAATTAGTTTGCAACATTTTTGGTTTTCCCTTTTTAATTTGTGACTCTTTAAGAATGTCAGGACCATTCCACCATTAGTGAAGAGTTCACTAATTCATCTGGTGTGAGTCCTCTTGACGCTAAATCTGCCGGGTTAGATTTAGAGGAAACATGATTCCATTGATGCGGTTCCAACGATTGCAGTATAGCAGTTACTCTATTAGCAATAAAAGTTTTCCATCTACTTGGATGACTATTTAACCAGGCTAACACTACGGTAGAATCCGACCATGCGAACCAGTTGCTTTTGGGAACTTGCATAACCGTTCCTATCTCCGCTAACAGCTTGGACAACAGGACCGCACCACATAACTCCAATCGTGGTATCGATACTTGTTTTATCGGAGCTACCTTCGTCTTTGCAGCGATTAAATTAACATGTATCGCACCATCGGTGCCAACAACTCGAATGTATACTACTGCTGCATAAGCTACTTGAGATGCATCACTATATCCGTGTATCTCTACGAGCGTATCACTGCCAGTACATCCTACATAACGAGGAATCTTCAGCTGTTCTAAATCCTTCAGATTTTCACGGTAAGTTATCCATTCTTTTAATAAATTATTTGGAACTTCCTCATCCCATGATACTCCTGCTAACCACAGCTTTTGAATGATAATTTTTGCTACAATAATAACAGGTGCTACCCAACCCAGCGGGTCGAATAATCTCGCAATATCTGATAAAATATTTCTTTTTGTTACAGATTTATCCAGATTACGCAGAATCACCGTGTAGTGGTACAGGTCATTACATCGATTCCAGGTAAGTCCCAGAATTTTTATTATAGAATCCAATTTAACTTCTAGTTTTCTATCCAAATTGTTGTCATTTTCGTTGTTTTTCTTTATTTTATTCAATAACTCTTCATTATTGCTTGACCATTTCTGTAACTTAAATCCTGCTTTCTCAAGAAGTCCATTCATTTGCCTGTAAAGTTCGATGCCTTCCTCCACATTTTGACAGCCAGTGAGTAAATCGTCCATGTAAAAATCTGTTGTCACTCGTTCTGCAGCTGACGGATATATATGACCTTCATCTGCGGCTAACTGCATGAGACTCCGAACCGCTAAATGAGGTGCACATGCTGTCCCGAATAACACCCTTACTAATTTATATTCAGAAATTACTGTTTCAGGGTTACTTCGCCAAAGAATGCGCTGGAAATTAGCATCGTCTTCATCCAATTTAATTTGATGATACATTTTTTCTATATCTGCAACTAAAACTATCGGATGTATACGCCAACGCATAACTAAGTGTCGCAGATCCATTTGTAAAGTCGGCCCGACCATTAGATCGTCGTTTAACGAAACACCGTTAGTTCCTTTGGAGGAAGCGTTCATTACAATTCGAACTTTTGTTGTATCCTTATCCTCTCTAATAACTTCATGATATGGCAGATACACTGCATCCTTTTTCTTATCGTTTTCGTTCACAGGTACCATGAAATTCAATGTTAAGTATCCCGCAAATATTTTTTGATATTCTTCCTTTAACTTTCCATTTTTTGCCAGCCTTTTCTCTAACGATTGAAATCTTCTTAGAGCTATTTCCTTGGTGGCATGTCGGAATTTCATTTCGAAACGGAAGTTTTACTACATACCGTCCCTCTTCATCTCTCATTGTTGTTTTAGTAAAAAACTCTTCACACAGAGTTTCTTCTTCTGTTAGTGTCTTCCTTTCTTCATAAACCGATTCAGCTTCTAATTCCCAAAATCTTTTCAAAATTTCGTTTTCATCTGTAAAACTTGTAAAAGTACCGTGCATAATAATCATAGATTCGTTAGGTAGGTTTTTGTTGCCAACCATTCCTGACACAATCCAACCGAATGACGTAGCTTGAGCGATTAATAGCCCACTTGGATCTCTGCGTACTCCTTCTTTTAAGATCTGACAAAAGATGTCAGCGCCTAATAAAACATCTATTTTATTAGGGGTATAATATTCAGGATCAGCTAAACAAAATTCAGCTGATTTGAGCCACGGTACATCTTCTACTTGTTTTCCTGGAAGGAAGGATGTGATTGTTTTTAACACGTGTGCTTTAACCTGGATTACTTCATGAGGTTCCACTTTAGATTTAAGGTTTATGTCCACAACATATTTTGATTGGACCGTCTTTTCCCCACCTACTCCAGATATTGTGCCTCGAGCTGGCGTCTTTTTAAGCTTTAAAAGCTGAACTACCGCTTCAGTCACAAAAGAGGCTTGCGATCCCTGGTCTAGTAGGGCCCTTACCGTTTGGTATGATCCATTCCTTGCTTCAGCGTTCACCAATGCCGTTGCGAGTAACACAGATTTATTCCGCACAGAAACTGTATTTGCTTGTATTTCTTCAGTGGGTTCTTCCACTGACTCCTCCGCTTGTTCTTCCTCCTCATCTTCAGTTATCATAGCGGCCATTAACTTTTCTTTACTCTGAGTCTTTGGATGCAGCAAGGTATTATGATGACGTCTACAGATCCTACATTTAATCGGATTTTTACACGCCTTTGCAGAGTGATTTACCCCCAAGCAGTTGAAGCAAATTCCATTCTCAAGCACAAATTGTCGACGAGAGTCACTGTCCTGAGCCTGAAACTGTTTACACATAAATAACTTATGATTCTCTGAACAGTAAGAGCAATTGTAGCTTGTTTCCGGCTGTGAAGCATGCATTGATCTAGTTTTATTTACAAATTTATTGCTAGATTTTTGTCCTACAAACTCTAGAGCCCGAAATCTGTTAGTAATAAAGCTGTTAAACTGTCCGAAAGTCGGTAAAGTATCAGATGCAATACTTCCAGTAACATGCAACTCCCATTGCTTGCGAGTCTCACCGTCCAACTTGAAAGCTAATATATGTATTACAATAATGTCCCAAGTTGATACATCAACTCCTACATTCTCCAACGCACTTAGGCACTCAGATGTAGTGTCTACCAAATCCTTTAAGCCTTGTGCCGACTCAACGAGTAGACTTTTTTGGCTGAACAACCTTTTCAGAATACAATTCGATAAATATTGTTTGTTATCGTATCGATCTATTAATAATTTCCAACACTTATTATAGTTTTCCTCTGTTATTGGAATCTGTCTAAGAAGCTGCTCAGCTTCTCCGGTTAAATATCCTTTTAGGTAGTGCATTTTTTGAACATTATCTAAATTGTCATTATTTTGAACGAGTGACGAAAACAAGTCCCTAAATGTGACCCATTCCTCATATTTGCCGGAAAACTTTGGTATTATTATTTTTGGCAGTACAAACTTTGACACTAAAGGTGATGCGTGTCCCCCCCCGACTGAAGCTTCCGCTCGAGATGATTTTCCAAAACTATTTACAATTGTTTTTAACTCGGTTTTGTACTCAATATAAATCTCTTCAGCCTGGTCATAAATATCGCGTTTGATATATTCATGTGCCATAATTTTAACACCATAGGTTTCCAGCAAATGTTGGTGAGTCTTTAAGAAAGACAGCCACAGCTGTTCTAGCGACTCTAAGCGCACTTCAACATAAGCTTCAGTTATTCTCTCTTTAGGAGATTTTTTGAAATTTCGTCTAGCCTTACCCAAATTATTATAATTGTCAGTTTGCACTACAAGTTTTTCCTCCATCTTTATTCTTTACAATAAAAAGGTCTTTATATAAATTTAAAAAAAATTGGAAATTTTACAAGTCTTTTGTTAAAAAAATCAAAAATTGGGCATAGGTTCCCCGTCTCAACCAATTTCTTAAAATTATTCTAGGTCTAAACAAACTTCTAGAACTACTTTCTATGTTCCACAATTTTTCCAATGTACTCACAGTTTGTCCAGACTCACTTCACTTTTATATTATACGAGCTGACGACTCCTTTTCGGTCAGCAATCGGTTACTTCCTGCGCACACTTGGCGCTCTCCTCCTCCGCAGCACTCCGTCCAGGATTCTTCCACCAGGGTAAGCTTCTCTGATTGTGCTACCGCAAACGTCAACGTAACATCGGCGTCGACTCGGCAGACAATCCGGTATAAGCACCCAGTAGCGATCCACTACTTTTTCCGGGCGCGCGCGGGGCTGTGGTCTGTTTGTTTTCTCAACAAACCACACAAAAAAAGGTTCCTGCCACTCCTTGTATCCTTTCAAATCCGGCTCTCGAAGGACCATGAACAATATCGGACGAGGATACCAAGGGGATGGCGAGTAATTAAAACGCATACAAATATTGAAGGTTTATATATTACTCAAAAATGAATTACAAATTAATCACCGGCTCGCCAAGCGGTTGGCAGGCCAGAACGCAACGATAGCGCGTTCTAATTGTTCTAGTGGTGCCATCTAGTTTTCTTTATGGACACTAAACTTTAACCTACTTATAATTATTGTTAATAACATCCAACAGTGATCATGATTAAAACGAAGGCTAGCATCAAAATACTTGTACCTAACTATAATAAATGCTATTCTTAAACTAAAGCTATTGTGTAGTTTATGAGGTTTTTTCATTACGAGTATTATACTGTTGGTCTTTTTATGACATAAAACTGCAATAAAAGTGCCTCTCAGATGTTCATAGATCTTTAAGAAAATCTTGTGAATTTTTTTTAGGGTAAAATTCACTTGGTGGGTTCCGAATTTGATACAGTTCACAACATAAGCTGAACTCGAATATTGGCACGAATTTTCGTTTTCGTTATTCCAAGTACGGCTTCAGATCTAAAGACTTAGGTATGGCCTTATTCATAAAGATTTGTCAATTTAATATAGGTTTAAAGAATGTTTTTTCTTGTTACTCTTATGTCAATGAAAAGAGATAGCAACAGATTTAATATCCGTTTTAGCTAATATAGGTTTACTGAACTAATATGTTTAAGGGGGTTATAGTACTGGTTCAACAAGTTTTAGTTCAAACTGTTGCCTTGTTGAACATGGTGTGAAGTTATAACTGACAAGGTATAATTTCTATCGATGTGAAAACAGGGTTTCAACGGAAAGTGGGTTATTAACCTCCCAGTGAAATTCTAAGTCTCTGACTAACGTTTATAATAATTACAAAACACTATTTGCACCGCTGACAATATTACAATTTTAGACATTTATACAATAATTTATTTACTTTTTTTTATTTACAATTAGACAATTATTATTTATTTGTTTACAACTTTAACATTTCAGAAAATTAAATCTAAGACGTTAGGTACTCTAACAAATGAGATCAATTAGTAATATTAAAAAGACAGAAATTACAACTTAGATGAAAGGACTAGGTATTTACAAGCAACAATACAAAGTATAGCAATATGAATCGACAACATATTAAAATCAACATGGGTAAGGTTGGTTCATTATAAATAAAATAATAAATAATTTTATTATTATCCAGGCTTTATTTAATAGTCATTTTAAATGTCAGTCGTTTCTATTAACACTATATTAAATTAAATTAATGATGTAACCGTTGTACATAATATTACAATTAAATAATATTGAATATGCATATAATAATCCCTGACCTGGAATAAAATAGGTCAAATGGTCTATAGATGTAATTACATTCACTAACTTTGAAAGACAGCTAACAAAATATTTTGACCTTAGCACAAGGCTTCTTTTCAACCTCATATTGAACGCGTTTATCATAATTAGCTAATTAAAAATGTTTATGAAATACTCATGGAAACTAACCATTGTGTACGATTTTACTCGTTTTTAGTATTCCACTTTATGAGACAAAAATTGACAGTCATTTTTCATTGAAAATCGTATTGATCGAGTTTAAATTTTAAAGCTTTGAATTATTGGTACTTCAAATGAAACGAGCTGCAACAACGCGTATCGATACAACCGCGCTGCACGAAAACGCGCGGAGATTGCTCGTTCAAAAAACGTCGTGTGCATAGACTCAAAGAAATTTATTGGAGAGTGTTTGCGACAAAGAAAATGCAATGTCATGAGAAATAAATAGTAATCTCACAAACAGTTATTCTACTCCCAAGTTTATACAAAAAGTAATTTGCAAAGTATGCATCGCACACACATCTACCTACGTAGATAAAGTTTAATTGAAGATGGCAGTGATTATAACGGTTTGTTGGGTACTGAAACTACTATTGAATTGCTCAATGCAATTATTTCATTAAATAGACACGCTGACCTACATTTTAGAATTTTATACATAAAACTACAGTTTGAAGGACATTTGTTGATTTCGCGATAATTAATTTACCACCTTTACGTATTTTTAAGAGATTATAATGAAACATGGGAATTCATTACTCATGTAAAAAAAATATTAAGGTAGATACCGACAATACTTTGATTTATTTAGAGAATCTAATGCGGTATGGTCATTGGTCATGGTCTCATCTCACTTTTGTAAGAGATTAAACTTTTGCTTCTCGTTATTTATAAATACCTGCGTACCTAGTACGCTAAGAATGATTTGGTTTTTTATAACAGAAGCTAGTTTTTAACTGATTTTTAAAAAGTGGAGATGTTCAACTGTAGGTATGTTTTTTTGAAAAATATTTTCTAATTTTTTTATTTTTTTTTTACTGAGTGCTTATTTCTCTTGCTTGAAGTTCGCAAGACGCTAATATGGTAGGCATAGAAAGTGTTTTGGATGAAAAAAATCGGCTCGATACTAAAAAATTATCAGAATCGTATCTGAAATTAAATCAACGAAGAGATCCTTGTAGATACATTTGTTATTTTTATCAAAAAAATTACATTCAAAAATAAAGTAAGTCAAAAAGTGTTAAAAATATAGGTATTATGGTGAAAGAATAATTTGAATATCAACGATTCGGTATAACTTGATATTCTCTAGTCAATTACATTGTAAGTATCCCGACATTTGCATGTCTATATTTGACACAGTCTTTGCACAATCACGAACAATGATCATACACGCCTCCTAACAATAAATAAATGCCATTCAATGAACGAGTTCCTAAATAATGTCGTAATTATGAGTATCGTGACCGAACCCCATTTAATTCAAGGTGAGACATTGTTTTAAACTTTCTGCTGGTGATATACTTCATGAATAATTAAAAGTTAATAAAAAAGTTGTTAATTGGAAAAACATACAAAAAGGTCGTATAGAAAATCTTCAATAAGTATCTTCAAAAGTAACTAACCTAAAATATATACCTACAGCTAAAAAGCTAATAAATTTTCTTTAATTGAGTTTTTATTCGATAAGATAAAATATTATTTCAACTTTATTTTTTGTTCATATACGCATTTTGTTCATAGCTTTCATTAAAGATTTGTTAACCTACCCTATGTTTCTAGCTGTTTCTATCGATGTAATTCAGCAAATGTCAATTTACAAGTCAACGTCTTTAGTTTTTCTAGTCAAATCAGTGACCGCATCGAAAGCGATCATTAGTTTGTTGTGACTAGTAAACCGGAAAATTGTGCTTGCATAATAATAAACAAATCATACTCGTAGTTCTTCGAATTCTGCTAAGAAAAGATTTGAACGCGTTCATTACGAGTTCGACCTCTCCGACTTGTCTTAAAAATAATAAATCTCTACTTTAAAACTAGTAAAACTACATTTGATCATAATTTTAGCGTATTATAAAATGTCGCTTTGGCTATACCTACTTCTAAAATTGTTTTTATGCTTTTGTCGCTGATTAAAATCAATTTCTGGTATATTCATGATTAAACGTGATTTGCTTCTGACGTCTTTCTAGGAATCTTGAAAAATTAAGACTCAAAAATCTAAGTCCATAATTTTATAAGGAAATAAATAAAACACAGTCAAAAAGATACAACAACAAAATTAAATGAGATAGAATGAAAAAAGAAAATAAAATTCATTTTTTTAAATTATGTCATTAAATCACTGATACGACGATACTAGTTAAATCAATATAGGTACTTAAATACTAATAGCAATAAGATAAATTAAGAGCATAGTATTATCCAACGTCCTATGTTTATTGTTTACTGGTCAAGCACAGTTATTATTCATCAGTAGGAATTCATCGAAATATGGGTGATTTGTCTAAATAGTAAAGCTGTTTGGCAGGAGGCTTATGCCCAGCTTGTAAATGATGATGATGATGGGTTTTAAGATGAAAGATATAGTTCCAAACTAGACCACGAGTAAGTATAAGCAAGTACATATACATGAACGAAGTAGCCACGTTCATGACAATATACAAGTAAAATGTAAACTATCGCGTGTGCATCTTCACGACGAGAGCGGAAGAGCAGAACATTCTTGTGCCGTTAGACACGTAATGTCTCATGGGAGACGCGGAGAAATTAGATAGGGCAAGAACAACGTTATTACACATCCCACTATTATAAAAAGTGGGTGCCTGTTTCGATCGGAAGGACATGGGTTCAAACAATGCAATGGAATTTTCGTTTTGCAAAATTTAAGAATATGTCTACTGAATTTTTGGAATACAGTTGTGATCATATTTAACTTCACGAATGAACGCATGGAGCAAGTGTATGGATGGATGTTTGTTACTCTTTCACGCGAAAACTACTAAATTTGACTACAATTCATGAGAAGCATTGGTTTTCAGACAGAGCCTAAAAAGGGTGAACCTACATTTTCATCATAATTTTCAGAGATGCTTCGCGTGTTGAAATGTACATACCTACCTACTTCCGAGAATAAGGAAACAAATTAATCTCCCATCGAAGCTAGCGTTGCGTATCGGAAGGTATGTGCAATTTCTAATGTTATCTGTATGTAGATTACTGGTTTGTTAATTAGTTTTGTAGATTGCAATACATTTTTATGGAAAAAACTGATTTATGACGCAGGCATTCTTTAATACCATGTTGGCCTGGTAACAGTTATCTCGTTTAACCTGACAGTAGTGGCAATTTAGCTTTTGCGACATTCCGAATTGCCACTATTGTTATGTGTATTTAAATATTATTTTTCAGGTTTTATTTTGCATCCATTGTGGTTTATTTTTCTGAATGCTCATCTATCGACTTTAATTACTGAGTTTTGACCTAAGGATATCGTTAAAGTCGCGGACATTACAGTACAGGCCAAATAACTCAGTGTAAATCCAATAGTTATTAAATAAGATTTTATTAAATATGGACCAGAAAAGTAGATTTCTGACTGAGTTGTGTGTTAAATATAGCAACTATATTGATAGAATCTTTACTGATTTCAAGGCTACATGACCTCATAGTACCTACCTAATTCGCGCTAAAACATGCTGACTAGTATTCAGGCCTACAAAATTTGGACATCACAAAAACCACGGGGCGTCACTAATTGCCAGCGTTCATTGTGACAAGTGTCAACGGACGCTGATGGCGACACTAATGCCTTTGTCGAGATAAACGGAATAGACAAAAGCTTCCAAGTTTTGTAAGAAATGTTGCATGCATTTGGAACGTTTCCAAAAAAGGGGGGTCCCATAAAAAATATGAGGATTTTCGGAGTTATGCACAGAAATGCACCTCGAAAGTGCAGGAAAATAGCTCTCTTTTTATGCAATTGAAGTCGGTTTTAGTATTTTTTAAAATTTTGCCACTTGTTTTAAAGTTATTACTTAATTTGGATTAAGGCATAACTAGTTATACCTACCATTGAAGATTTTTTTCCGTTACCTGAGTTCAATTTATTTAAACACAATATCAAGACCAAGTACGTTATATTATTTCATGTCTAGGTCTAGACAAAGATCAGAGTTAGCCACTAGCTCATACAAACAAACAATGACACCTACAATATTATATAGTACAATATTATTTTGCGACACGTACGAATTAGACTAAAAACACAAGAGCGTTAAACACAAGTCAGTTTGCGAGATACAGGAGCGATAGCAAAAGACGAAAAACACATAAAAGTAAGTTTGTGAGATACGGGAATGACAACAGAATTGTAGAGCAATACTGTCTGCAAACTCGATACATAATTTATATTATGTAAGTCTGTTCGCTAAGAAACTGGATAGTAGATTAAAATGAAAACTTGTTGCGAATTATTTATGTTTGTTTACAAACACTAACTGGATTCACCCTATGGGAAGGTTAATCTATTCTCATTTTGAAAATTACAATTATCTAAATGAATCAGAGTCTCCTTCACAAAAATTCATAGAATTATTTATTTATCTATCTATTATTATAAAAAAAAAATCTAATGTACGAAGTGCGCCGGATCAGCTTGTGTCCAATATAAATTATCAAAATATAGGTACCTAATATTTTTAGATTTATTTGAGTAGTGTTCTAAAAGTTAATAAATTTTAAGCATGTTATGTCTCTTTTGGAAACTCTAACTTTAATCGCTTTTATATTTATTAAAAGAGATGATATACCTAATGTTAAATACTTAGAATCATCATTTTAAATCTGTCACGAAAGTATTTTCACTTATTTTAGTTACTGACTTTGCATTAAATAAATAAATAAATAAATTATACTTACAATTGAATCAATCAGGAGTCTTCAGAAGATAATCTCCCAAAAGTAGGTTATTCTCAAAGCACATGACAATTAAGTCGTTTGACATCTTCCAAAGACAGTGGCCCAAAAGTGGGTTATTCTTAAAGCACTCGACAGTTAAGTCGTTTAACACCAACGTGTGATCTCATTGTTCGTGATAATGCGACAATGCTCTGCTTGTCATCTGGTACTAAGTTATTCGCGTGAATAAGGGGTCATCCTACTTTCTTTATATTGTTTTGATTTTTAATACCGTGTGTGTATTGTTTGTGTGGAAATAAGTAAAATGATTCCAAACAGCTTACGATGCATAGATTTGAATCTCGTCCGTGCATTAAAAGATCTTACATTAGGGAAATTTAAATAAACAGTAACAAAAGTTCTAAACGGTGTAGAGGAAATCATTGTGAGAAAAACAGTAAGCATTCAGTCTGTTCCATGGAAGGCGTAACGTGCCAAAAGTGTTGCCTTCCCATCAACTGTATTTGATTTAAATTAAAATGTAATTTAATATTAATGTAAGTAATTAAATAAATGAGAAACTGGTATTGTAGAATCACTTAAAAGGTGACCTTCCTATGTCACACTCTTTAACACGTGCTTGTGTCCATCGTAAGCTACATCTAAAGCTGCATGACAAGATTTAGCTAAATTTTGTCGTAAAATAATACAATGCGACTCTTTTGTCTACAAAACTGTCTTTTCGATATAAAAATATTCAGTTCGTTGTTAATATAATAAATTATTTCAAACAGTATAATACATTTATATTATACCGTATATTCCTCTGACTACCCTCTTAGACATCTTCGAAAAAGATCAAAAATTACCTAATGATGATCTAAAAGAAATGTCTACCGCTCCCCGGATTACAGTCGTAATGAAGTTTTTTTTTTTTTTAAATAATTTTTTTTATTGTTCTCCGAATATTTGGGACTTTTCATAGACGAGTTAATAAAAAGTAGGTACTCTTGACTCTAAGTTTTTATATAAGATAAACAGGCAACTAGCATTGCTTCGTAATTTTTGATTTCCTAAGATAGTAAACTTTTCAAAAGTTTCTATATTTTTAAGTACTTATGTACTGTACATACCGAAACACGTTTACTCTCTCTTTAATACTACAGATTACTTGTCACAAGCTCTCACAATGTCTCCTTGGAAATTAAGCTTTAAATTAGCAATATTTAGGGCATGTCGTGCCATAAATTCGTAATTTCGGACAATTTATTTGACAAGCTGTCGTGACTCGGTTTGTTGCATTTCCTCTGAGGCGAAACTGAAAAGTCATTTGAAATGTGACTGAGCACGATTTTTTGGGCATGATTCTCGAATTAGGTGTCTATTGTTTGCTGTGCTTGGGGTGATATGAGTGCAAAGTAGCTAGGTATTTATTAGCACAAGAAAGCTTAGTGAAGTCGTTCGTTTATGAAAAATTGCTGGATTTTTTTTAACCTTTTTCGTCCCACTAAGAACTTAAAAAGATAAGACAACTTTAGTCATCTGGTTACCATAACACAAGCATTAAATTGCTTAGCTTAGAACTAGATGACGCTGTGTGGAATGTCCAATGATATTTATTTATTTTATTCAACTTTTGCTCAGTAGCTAAAGAAAATAAGCAATATAGTTTTGGACAAAGAGTTTTTTAATTGTTGGGGCAGATTTCTTACTTTAGATACGAGTACCTACCTACATTTCGCACTAATTACAAAACTTCCTTTAGAATGGACAACGGAGTCATTGAAACACTTAATTGTAATAAAATACACATAAAACAGCAACGCTTAGAGCGTGAATTTTGCGTAAAACGAATAAAATACTAAGTGGGAATTTGGTACAGAATTTTTTAACCTGTTTAAATTAAAAAAAAAACAATTTTAGTCTTCTAGGATGTAGGAATTTTGGATCTGAAAATCTTGTTACAAATTTGTTGAATTACTAAAAATAAGAGATAAAATTTAATATTTGACTCGAACGATAAGCTTATTTTTGAGACAAGATTCATATATCTAGTTCGCTTTGATTCACATGAGGTCAGATTTAAGGAGACATGAATATTTAATTTTCAAACAGCTTCACTTCAGTACAGATTATATATCACACTGTTAAAAACAAAGAACAAATTAACTAACAAATAAAAGCACTTTTAAATATAGGCCGCGCCTCGTAAAAAGAGCGCTGGCGTAGCTGTCAAACTGCGCAGTGAGTGGTTGATGATTGGTGGAGAGGTAACGCGACGCACTTCATACCATTGATTTAGCGAGTGCTATTGGTTCGTCAGCGAATGAACACAGGCACAAACATTATCCCCGCTACTTTCCCTCAGCGCTCTTTTTACGTGGCGCGACCTATAACAACAGCAACATTGCATTTCGATCCCTAAATTTAAAGACACTATCATGAGGAAACTTGCATCTTTAATTTTGTCCGGTTTGTAACGTCCAGATACTTTGCCTGTACTGTGTTAGGCACTACCAAGGTAGCAATAAGTCTAGGCCGTAAATAACTTGTAGGTATATAGCGTTAGCAATAACTCTGTGTTAATAATCTACAATAGATGTAAGGCCTAAGTTATTTCGTCTAGTGTCTGGTTGGAGTGCCTAGTCTAAGCTTGTATAAGACTGAATTTTCAGGTTATATGAATAAACTTAATATAGTGCGATGTATTTATAGGTCTTTCAACTCTGCAATTATAGATCAGCAATTATAGATTAGGCAACAAAACCTATACACAAGCTTGTAAAATTAGTGAAACAGATAGTTTTTCTCAAAGAGACGTGTATCTTCGGACAAACACTCATCGGAAATATTTTCATAAATGCTAAATTATGAACATAATTTTATGTTGAGCGTTGCTCATTGTATTTAATATGAATACTACTTAGTATGTAAAACGATAACTAAACTGTTCCGTTACCGACCAACACCGTAACGTCTTTCAGTTCTTGATGCGGTAGCACATATCATACTCGTATGACATAGCATACTTACATATCATACTTGTATGATATGTGCTAGTCGGCACGTCCTTAAAAATATAGAATTATCATTAAAATAACTTTGAAAAACATTTAAACTGTCCCAAGTCCTAACCAATTTATGAGACAGGCCAAGAACATTTGACTAATTTTTATAATTTGTCATTTCTATTGCAAGTTCTCACAAGCTTTTTGTCATGTTTGTGAAATGGTTCCATTTTGGGCACAACCAGAACTGTAATATATTGCTATTAGGTACTCAATCAATGTTACTCATAAAAGGAGTAGTTATAAGCATGTAAACGTGAGCTGTGATGGCTGAAAGGGATACCTAGTGTCCCGACTTTCTATTCTATGCTTCCTAGAGATCTGATGGAATAGAATAAGTAGAAAAAAGTTAATTTTGTGACTTATTAAAATAGAATGTGACATAAAATAACTAAATATACTTAAACACAAATAGGTCGCCACTCAGCGTGCTCTGTGGCGCCGCTGGGTTCATGACGCTACACGTGCATATTAATCTAATACAAAATTAACAAAGAAAATGAAACATTTAAAATTAGGTAAGTAAGTACTTGTAAAAAAAATGTAACTTATGATGGCTGCAAAATATGTTGTGGATGAAATAATATTTCACAAAACTCTGCCTAAATTATAATTTACGTTATAAATATTAACCAATCATAGTTTCAGATACTAGGTGTAGTGTAGTGATCTAAGTTTTACTAAAGTTGCGCAAAGCAAGACTTCACGAAACATTACCCATTCGCATTCACTGCACCGCGACGAAAACTTGCAAAATTTAGATTAAAAAACATTATCACTGTTTACACAGTTGGTTTCATCGCGTTGGTTTTGTTATGTTGATTGATAGAGATGTTATTGTCAAATTAGCAATAAGTAGTGGATTTAATTAGAAAACAATAATAAATCAATCATCTAGACTAGACGGTTATTGTTGTAATGAACTCACAGAATAAATCAAATAAATGCCTTTTCACGAGAGCTTACCATAATGCCTTTGTTCATAAAGATTTGTCAGTTTAATATAGATTTAAAGAATGTTTCTTTCTTGTTAATCTTATGGCAATGAAAAGAGATAGTAACAGATTGAATATATTATTTTAAATAGAAAATATACATACGAGTAGGTACACCTCTACTCACAGCGGCAGCGAATACCGCGTTCAAAGATACGCGGTATTCGCTGCCTTTAAAAACTTGTAAGACATTGAGATATCATTCTGACATATTAGTAAAAGATTGGCATAACTCAACTTGGCATTGCACTCAAATGGGCACTTTACAGCTTAGCTATTTAGATTACTGAAGACGTTTTGATTTGCATTAAAATTAAGCCTAAGTAAAGCTGAAGGTCTGTGTCCATCATTAGGTCAATGTGAGGTTTATCTAATTGATTAACATTATAAATACATACTTATTTTAAGTACCTACCTTATTATAAGCCCTTTTTGAGCGTTCGTGCATTTCAAATAAACAAACAAAAGTTCTTCTTCTTCTTCTTTTCTTTATTATGGCTTCGCACGGCTTGTGCCACGCATTTACCCACTAAAAGTTATCGTACTGATGCGAATGCGGACGTTTATTAGACTGATTAAAAAATTTAGAATGAAAGTTGATTGACATCATGTATAGTAACTTCGACTATACCTAATAAAAAACTAATTTAGATTAACCGTGCGTGTCCTCTACATCATTCTATAGGATGACTGTTTGCTAGACATTATTTTTGACTCAATATAATTTGAAGAGGGATTGTCAGAGGCAAGTCTAAACATTTTAAGCCCTTCATGTAAGAGGTTGCATCGCCATCGCCGCGTCGATCAGTTTTAAAGTTATAGTATTTTGGTTGCAAATTTCACTTTTATGATCGATATAATGTTTATCTTTACTACATTAATTAAATACTATTTTACCATCGTACACTCTTTTTTTAAGCACAACCATTGCAACTCAATAATGCCTTGTACCATAATAACTAGGTACTTAATGTCTTCATACATAAAATAGCGCTTAATCCGTAGGTAAAGGTCACTGTTTTGGTTGCTACGATTTTAACATATCTTTTGTTTTAATGCTACACCTGTTTTTGCTGATGTACTTACATCGTGGATGCAAATTATGACAAGCTAAGGAAGTCCTAATAACTGACTGGCAAGAGAAGCGTCGGACGTCCAGCAGCGCGATGGGTCGACGATATTATCAGCGTCGTGGGCCGGCAGTGGATCAGGCAAGCGCAGGACCGGGAGAAATGGCAAGAACAAAGGGAGGCCTACACACCCCGCAGTGGGAGAGATCGGGCTACGGATGATGAAAGAAGTCAAGCACTTATAGTAAAGCATTACAGACTATCAGACTTTCTCAAGGTTTCAAAGTAACAAATAATATTCACACGACGTCTTCCGTGTCGAATATTGCCCTTTCAATCGTGAGAATGAAGATTATAATGATTTTGTAATCCATCGTTTACCTATATGCACAAAGATTAAAATTATGGTAATGCAGCTTTTTGAGCACGTGCAAATGATTAAGAAGAAACAAACCTACTGAAAAAACAAATCTGTATTGTGATGAATTTTCTTCCTTACTTATGGAAATGTGAAATATAAAACGAAACAATAATCACGACTATATCTCCAAGGGTAATTGGAGATTTTGAAGAAGGGTCAGGTCAAAGGTACTCTAAACCGATGAGGGTTTACGAAGAATGTAATGAGAGTGAATGAGGCGAAAGAGGGTGGATGATCCGTGGTTACTAAATAAAAGTTACGTCAAAGCTACGCGCTTCAAAAATGAAAAAATAAAAAATGTAATAAAAGAATGCAAAGTAGGTTTTATGCTTATTAGATTCAGAAGCAATACATAAATTGAGCTTATTGTCCAGTTGTACTTTATCCGTAGTTCAAGGGCAAGTAATAGCCGTATCACGACAAATTCCTCTCATTGTATAATAGCCTACCTTGAACTGACGAGTGGGCTACTTAGAAACATTAGGTACAGTCAGCTTCATAATATTATCTAAATATTGTAAGAGATTTTTAGCATACCGTAAAGCTTTCAGAATAACTCTAGAATTTTCTATTTCACTTGTATCTAAACAGTTTTTAAAAACACACTTGTGATTAAGAACCTAAAAAAAAATCGGAAAAAAAACTCTTGAAAAAAAAAAAAAAACACTCGTGTATAAAATTACTATTTAAAGCTGCACGTTATATCAGAAGAAATAGAGAAATAGCTAATAAAATCAGATTAAAAATGTACTGTCGCCTAAAGAACATCTAAGATTTCAATCAAACTTGATCGACTATAAAATCACGAACTAATCAAACATAAAAAACCCCAGATTACTTAATGTGATTAAACAAGTGACCTTCCGTGCTGACTGTACTACGTGATACGAATACGTAATCTCAGCCTACGGAGTATTTGTCTCAATTTTATGGTCATTACCCGGTGTTGCCACCGGCTAGATCTTTATTGCACCCGGGCCTAATACCTGTCCTACGCAAACGTTTATAACGACTTTTATTTCCATAATGGCTTCGGTTGCTAGGTTTGAATATCGGTGGCTTTTTGCAAAAAATCTTTTAGTGTTTTGTGCAATGCTCGACTCCTAGGGCTTATTACAACCTGTCTTACGCAATCGTTTTTACTTAACGACTTTTATTTCCATAATGACTTCGGTTTATAGGTTTCAATTTCGGTTTTCGCGAAAAAAAGTTTCTTGTTTTATGGTTGTAGGTACTTATTATGATTTGAGAAGAGAAGAAGAGATAAAGATGATAAGAAATCGGTCATTTCTGAATATCAATTCCAGAATTATGTGAAGTGGAATAATATTTAAGATAGGTAGGTAGGTACCTAACTTATGTTCCTATAAGTAATATAAGTCTTGACTATCGATCTTGATTAATTTGGAATCCGTTTACTTTTAATTAAATTTAAAATGCTATTTTTATTAAGTACCTACATCTAATTTATGTTATGAAATTTAAATTATAGGTGATATACTTACCTAATAAATAAAAAAAAATAAGTAACTTACATGATCCCCAAAAAGCTCCTCGCTATTTACATCCAAAAGCTTCGACAGCAGAATCACCAACGACAACTTCAATAACACCATTGTTACAAAAGTTAAAATAACTAGCAAAAATACTACGCATTTTTAAAAAACATAACCGCATCAGTCGGCGAAATTAACTTTATTATTATTTGCTAAAACCACGAAAATATTCCGCCATTTTTAATTTCCCGCCGAAAAATGACATTAACAAATTTTCTTTTTAATCGTTGTCACATGCTTTCATCCATAGAGGTTTTATTTTTTTGTAGCAACCGGCGTTTTCCCGCGGTAAAAAAAAAAGTCGCGTGCAGCTACTCGCTCCGTTTACAGTTTGCGACTGCGCTGTAGAAGTAGAAACAACTGAACGAGTGTTAGAAATGAACAGAGCAGCGAACTTTATCGATATTTCGGTGACAAAACGATAAAAGATACAATGACCTCTGTGCCTTTTACTTAGAATTAAAAAGATAATCATTTGTTATAAATTATTTTATCTTATTAATAAACATTTTATCTATTAGATAGGTACTTACCTACATTATTTTAGTCAAAATACTCGTATCGGCTACACTTAACTCGTATTTTAGTTTTTTAAGTAATAACGTACCTAAGCCTATCAACCTATATCGTCCCACTGCTGGGTAAAGGTTTCCCCCATACCCCCCATATAAATATATGTAGGTAATAAGTAGTATTAATTACCAAAATTGATAAAATGTCAAAGTCAACGCTTTCCAAATTTATTTTCATCAGGCTTTCCCTTTTATTTTTAACTGAAAACATCGACATCGATGAAAAAAGCACAGTAGTGTCACATCACTATCTAATGCAATTCGAACTTGCAAAAACTATTCACCAAACTATGTCAGCTGATTATATGAATAGGCGCAAGTTTTACTTTCGTTTGTTATTTATTTGTATTTCATTTTAGCTGTGGTTTATTGACATGGTTTTATGGTTTGTAATCGGTTGAGTTATTTTATGAATTAGTTTATTTGGCGTTAGGACAAAAAACGGGGTTATTCCTTATGGCCGAACTATTTCGCCTAATTAATTTGGCTACGAGGATCGAAAACTAACAGAATCATATTCATATAATATTTTACTTGAGGATGCGACTGGCACAGGACCGGCACAAACTAAGGGAGGCCCATGGGCCCATAGGCCACAGCCAGACTTGGGTATGCCCAACAGTGGGTAAAATCTGGCTGTGGATGATGATGATACATAGAAAAACATTCAGATTCAGAATAAAAATTATACCTACTTAATGAATAATTAATGCAGATCATACAAACATTTGCCTCGCGACGGGAATCGAACCCGCAACCGCAACCCGCCCGCAACCCGCCCCTTCCGTGTTTCAGGCGGGCCATCGTCTTCCAAAGGCATTTTAAACATTAAAATACACATCAGTCAACATTTTGCAATGTTGCGATCCAGCTTGCCAACATGAACCACCTTCTCCCAGTCGGGTAAGCGATGAGATGCCATTGTTCGCTAATCCGAAACACGGAATGGAGTGAAATAGTGAAAATGTGTGTGGCAAGAGTTCCGCTTCGGTTATTGCCTCTCTGGTTTGCATCGGAACAGAAGATTATGTAGAGCTGCCCTAAAAGCATTTGTATATTTTATTTTAAAAGTAAAAAAATATATTTTGGCTTCTGTTGCACTAATAAAGACGTTAAAAACCTCCTATTTAGGTTTTTTAAATATCTCTAATGTTACAAACATCAACCTGTGTCAATTTTATTATATGTAGGTACCTATAGATGAAAAATTAAAACGGCCAAGTACTTGCGTACCAAAGGCGTTGGTACGTTAACTAAGTTACCTATATCCATGAAAAAATGCCATTCGAGGACAAACTTAACTTTTTAGTTGAAGCAAATGTGCTTGCATGCATTCTAACAGCAAATCAAGATACAATAGGGTACCTTTACATTGTTTTGCATGAATTCCAATCTTTGTTCCCATTAGATATATGAGAAAAAATATCAAAGTTGTAATTGTAGGTAGGTACTTACTTAATTTATCTTATAATGTCTCACAAAAATCATCATCAAATAAAGAATTTTAGTTTCAATTTCAACAGAAGTCTCCACAGCTTCCCTTTCTATTGAATGTACAGATCGAGTTCGATATGTCACAGCACATAGCATTGTTTAGGCCTTTCTCCCCGCGTCTGGCTATTGTCTGGGGAAAGTGGGGAAATTAATTAGAACAGTTTTTTCTTCTTGAAATTGATACTCGTGTAGTGAATGAAGACTACAATGCTATTGTAAGTAGGTAATGTATAATTATACACGTGGGTCTGGTTTTTACAGGCTGGGTCAGGCCGTAGATTTTGCCGTTTAGTAACATAGGTACACACTTATACGTTACAGTAACGTTCAAAACGTAGAAGTAACGAGTAAGTAACGCATAGTATTTGTAACTGACTACATACTGCTACTTTAAAACGACATAATAGAGACGGAGGTCCTTATTCTATCGTTATTTTTTAAGTTTAGCGATTATTTAGAAAAAAGATAATTAGGTACTGAGGTCACTTAGGCCTTTACATCTTTACTAGATGATTTATACAGAGTCAGGAGGCAAGCTTAGCCTATACTTAACGGGATACTGTAGTGCCTGGGACATTGCAGGAGTCAACTAGTATCTTATAAAGCCAATGGGCACCAGACAGCTGCAAATGCATCCTTCATGACCCGTGTCCAAACCGTTACTTCTTTGTTTAATTAACATGAATGAACAATTAATGCTTAACGCTCTTTGTCCTGACTGGGTCAACAGTATAAAAATGTGAACAGGCTTTCGACTGTAATGGGACACACAAGCTCGTAAGAACTGTGACCAAGGATGTTGAAAGAGTTTATTAATGCTACCATCAGGTGTAGGGAGTTGCGTTGGAACAGGCATTAGAATGACCTAGCATGTAAGACGAAACTGAAATGATCCTTGAGGTACTACCGAAAAAAAATGATTTTTATTTCTTACGAGCCTTAGAAAATAATCATTCGGGAATTCCTTTGAACCAACCCATTAGGCCGATACAATTCTGCAGTTAAAGTATCATAAAGATTGAGCTAAGCCAGAAAATACTTTCTATCTCAGATATGACTTTCGCTGCAAATGGCCACTTTCAGTTTTGCTCCCGAGAATACTAAAAGATGGTTTCTTCTACATACAACGTGATCTGAATTTAATAACGTTATTCTTGCACTTACTGATCTCGGTTTTTAGTGAAAGTGTATTTTTTGTTCAAATGTGGTTTCGATTTCGTTAATCTTATGGTTTTCGAAGCACGTAAAGATCGTAAAAAAATTACGTTCCATCGTAAAAAAAATTGAGCTCCTGTGGTTAGTTTGAACTGGACTGTTTCGCATAGCACTTGGCCAGTTTTCTTCCCTTTATTCCTATCACTCTCTTTTTCTCTACTGAGAGCTAACATGTGCAATTACTGTGTCTTTTCGCTTTAAAAAAAGCTAGGCCCACACCAGGTTCTTGCTTGATTCTTTCCCTAGTGTAGGGCTAGTCGCGTTGGAACAGGCATTTTAATCACCTAGCATGTAAGACGATACTGAAGTGATCCTTGAGTGATCCTACCAAAATAAACGATTTTTCATTCTTAAGTTTAATTACTTAGTCGTCGTTAAAGATATCCATTTTTGCTCGAATAATTTTTTTTGTGTAGAGAGAGTGAATTTTATGAGTCTGTGTGGTGAAAATAATTAAATCAGGATATATTTTTCAACCACTGAATTCTAAAATTTGTTACTCCACGCTAGTGTCATTTTTTTTTTAATTTTTACCTACTAATGCCGGGTTGCAATATTCAACTTACTAATAGTACCTACCGTGGATAATAACCGTGGATCTGTCGCCATAGTAATATTGTTATCTGTCAAAAAGTGTCCTACATTTTTTGTTGTCTAAACAAAGTTGCTATGGCGATCAATCTACGATCATTCGTAGGTTTCATTCATATTGAAACCGGCCGTAAGTAGATAGGTATTTAGGTGTACATTCATAATACACGGTGAAACGATACAGTTAAATTAATGGTGGTAAAATAGATAAAATTAATAAAATATCAAATATCACGAGGTAGTTTTTATTGATCAGTCTGTTATTTAAATTTTAAATTATTATTTAAAATGTTCTATTTCGGGATCCAGTCTGAAGGCACCAAGAGTATCTGCTTCTGAAAACAAATAAGAAAAATACTGAAAAAATATACAATTAGGCTGTATTGTCAGGGAAAGTAGATAATTATTCACTCAGATCTTTAAACGTTCTAGATCTTAAGATATGGGAGGTAGCCAGAGGCACGACTATATTAATTTCTTTTATTACTACTGTTCAAGCCCATTGCTCCTTCTAACTTATCACGATGTTTTAAGTATCTTCACGAGCTTTAATAAATGTGGAAAAAATCTCTCCGATCTCTAAGAAGTAGGTACCTACGTAGGAGCCCTAATTTATCCTCCATGATAATAGCAAAATTTATTTAACGTGTTAATTTAACAAACAACAGCTCAATCTACCATGTTTTTTTTATAAATGGCAACTCCGTCATCTTTGACGAAGAATGGTTTGACTCAGCAGGACTCGGAAAAAGATGGCGATGATTGGAAGAGTCTTAGCAAGCTTCAGGTTCTTGGGGTTCTCCGAGAAGAAAATTAACTTACGATAAAAACTGTTCGAAGTCTCGCTTACTGCATGGAGACCAGGTTTTGGCAGGATTGTGGCGTCTGTAGTTAGCCCCCATGATGTGGGTGTCGGCACGGCACTGGTTATGAGGAGCACCATCGTGACCAATACCTAGGCTATAAAGGTTTTAAATAATACAAAGCTAATTAAAATAATATCGTGGATTCTGTTGCCCACTTAAATTATCACACGAAACCTTATAATTTGTTAGAACCAAATCATTAAAAAAATTGAAATTATTTCAAGAATACTATTTATTATAAATAAAGCATTTCAGTTGGAAAACTGAAATACTCTACTATTATGTTTTTCAGTCATTTTAAATGACGCCTCCAATAATTCACGAGCAATGGCATTTCTTGCCTTATATAATTTTGTGAGCAAAGCTTAATGCGATTAGTCATAAAACTAGACTGTGACTATTGGATGGTGAAGAAAATGTGAGTAACATGTAACATTATACATCACTGTTACACAATAATAGTGGCAATTCGGAGTATCGCAAAAGCTAAACTTAACTAACTAAAAATGTTGCCGTCCCTATCATAGCGATGGGAATAAAAAGGATGGCATTCATTTTAGTTAGTTTAGTTTAGCTTTTGCGACACTCCGAATTGCCACTATTATCACTGATTTGTTTGAATGCCGAATATCCTAAGAAATTGTTGTTCAAACAAAAATGAGTAATGTAGAATATCTGTTACTCAAATTATAGTTTTTATATCAATTAATACCGTAGAATCTAAAGTTTCTTAGTAAAATATTTTACCTGTGTCCTATTTCATGTGTCAGTTTGAGAGATATGTTAGTTCTCTGCCACTCCAGCAGCGCACAGCTGTTCCTAACACTGCAGATGCCTCGCAAGTAGCCTCGACCTGAAAGTGATTCAATTTATTTGGAGCATAAACGTCACTGATTTGATGTATCTCAGTCATTGAGGTACAATCTATAGAGCCACAATCAGACAAATAAAATGTCCAAAAACTCGGCGCACGCTACGTAGTGTAGTTTTACTTTTTTTGCGTACAAGCGACATTGAACATTAAAATAAACGTCATAACGTCTACATTCAAATGT
Organism: Xanthorhoe designata; assembly: GCA_963582015.1. Taxonomy (NCBI): domain Eukaryota; kingdom Metazoa; phylum Arthropoda; class Insecta; order Lepidoptera; family Geometridae; genus Xanthorhoe; species Xanthorhoe designata. Next base: position 9,208,940 of record OY757049.1, read on the forward strand.
CAAATGTCATTGTAGAACATTGAATTTGCTCGGACATTTTTTGAGTGTTGTCAGCTATTAAGTATATACGATTGTGACTCTTTAGTATAGTAACTCAATGGTCTCAGTCCAATTAGACGTAGGCCTGTACATATTTACTGGATGATTTACGCAGTGTCAGGAGGTATTTTTGACATAAAGATGGAATTTAGGTGCAAGCAGGTTTGCACCTGGATGTTTATTACTCTTTCACACATAAACTACTGAACGGATTTAGTTGTTCAAGTTTCAACCAAACAAATTAACATAGTTTATGACCTGAAATAACTTATTATTTATTTATTTATATCAGCCGTTCGTGTCCCACTGCTGGGCAAAGGCCTCCCCCCACTCTTTCCAGACGTCGCGATCTTGTGCTATAGTCTCCCAGTCGGTTATTCGAGCTCGTCCCGCCACCTCCGTAGAACACATAAAAATAACACATAGCCTACTTTTATCCAGGTACTATGCGAGCAAAGCCGCAGACAAATAAGCTAGTCATACTAGTCATACTAATATTATTAAGAGGTAAAGTGGTTTGTTTGTTTGTTTGTTTGGAGTAATCTCCGAAACTACTCATCCGATTTCAAAAATTCTTCGACTGTGTACTTCATCGATGTGTAGCATGGACTTTCTTAATGAACATAGGCTATATTTTACCACGCGAGCGAAGGCGCGGGCGAGCAAACTAGTTGCTATATAAATTTTGTGTATTAGCACAGATAAAAGATTATACACAGTTTTAACACCTATTTTTTATTGTCAACAGTTGATCTGACTACTTTTGTCAGATCAACTGTTGACAATAAATATTATGTGTGTTAATATTTTACTCATTTCAACATTTATGTCACTGCCTTTCATGAATAAAATAAATAAATTACTTAGATGAATATATGGGATTATTATTAAAAACATGTTTTAGTCAGTGTTAATTGTTAAATTTAAATAAGTAAGTACTAACCTACAAAATTCAGGTATTGTTGATACATTGTTTTATTATAATCAACGGCATTTTTAGCAGCCTCTCTCTTCATAAAACTATGTACCTACGTCATAAATCATTTTTCTGATATTTCTATGTAAAACCATTTCGTAAGCGAAAACTTTTGTACGCGATGATATTTTGTAAACGAATTTGACGTAGTGACAGCGCGGGAAGCTAAGGACTGCTGACGAACCAATAGCACGCGCCGAATCAATGACAGCGTTACCCCTTCACCCCGCGCCGCAGTCCACACCACCAATCGGACCTAAAAATCGACTCTGCGCAGCTTGTCAGCCAGCGCTCTTTTTACGTGGCGCGACCTATAATTAGGTACCTTTAGGTTATTGTTTAAGATTCAAACACAATGTAATCATTGTTTTATGAATAAATAAATATGAAATATGAAATGTAAATAATATAGATACCTACCTGTGCTGCTCCGAACTTTTGTGTTATCCCTCCCGTAGTAAAACACATCCAATCCCGTAAACAACACCGAGTAGTACCACTTCTTCTTCGTCATCTTCTTCTCTCCCTGCCACCTGCAGTAACTCCTCAAATAATTCGACACATTTTCATCCATCACAAACTTTTTCGTCGCGTTTCTTAAAAACTTTACGTCTAAGAGCGTGAACTTCACCGTTTGGTTCAAACTCGGCCGTCGGAACAGGATTTCAGAGTTTTTCAGGATATTTCTGAACATATTTTTCGTTTTTTCTCGAGTTTTGGACTTGTATTCGTGGGATAAGTTCCTCGTTAGGGCCTTGTCTAGGTGGATCATAACTGGGATTGTGATGACGTGGTTTTGTTTCGTGAAGTACTCGAATGAGTTTGTTTCTAGTGCATTGGTGCGTTGTCTTTGATGGCTCTGAAAATATTATAAAGACATCATTAAAGATCATTCATGATTGTACAAAATAATATTGGGAAAATATAAGGTACCTAAGTACCTACTGCGGCATAAAAAGCAGAAAAAATATTTTTCTAGGTAGGTAATTAGGAAAAATATTAAATTTAATTAAAGTACTATAGGCATTAGAATCACCTAGCATGTAAGACGATACTGATGCGATCCTTAAGGTCCTACCAGAATAAATTATTTTTTTCTTTTTCTTTTTTTCTTTCTATGCGGAACAAAATGCGTAAAAATTATTTTGCTAGATAAGTAAACCGCCAAGAGTGGCGTGATAGAGAAGAGGCCTTTACTCAACAGTGGCTGTTACCGGCTGATTAGATTGATAGATAGATAGATAGATAAGTAAAGGGAAAATTATTTTACTTTTTAAGTTAGGTAGGTACATCCTCATTGGAAAAAAATAGATGTGTATAATGATGTCATATCTAATTTCTAATGAATTGAACAAACAAATTGAATTTCACAACATAGTGTGATAATAATATTTTATCCAATTTACCTAGAAATAATAGCGATACTTTGTAGTTATCCTTGTTCGTAGAATTAACGAATGCCTAAACAATTGTCCTAATAAGTCTAACGGCAGATTGTTGACTAAATTGCTATTTTTAGGCGCCAATGAAGGCCAATGTCTTTTTTACTAACTGATTCGGAGTGTCGCAAAAGCTAAACTAAGCTAACTAAAATTATTGCCATCCTTTTTATTCCCATCGCTATGAAAGGGACGGCAACAATTTTAGTTAGCTTAGTTTAGCTTTTGCGACATTCAGAATTGCCACTACTGTCTTTTTTACTAACTATGAAAAAGAGGAAGTTCTATTTATTATAATATTATAATAATATATTGTTCATTTTTTTATTGTTTGTCTCCTCATAGCAACTTCATTTCTAACCCGATTTTGTTTGTTCTATTTGATTGATGCCTCCTACTTATAATCATAACCATGAAAGTTAGTATGGTAGTATGTTTGTTACTCTTTAACGCAAAAATTACTAAACTGAAGCTTTTAATGTTGTTAAGCCATGACGGAGGCCGCTGGTGTTGGCTACTTGCTCATTCGAACTTACTTTACTTTTACCAAAGACGATTTATATCTAGAAGACAGACAAAGGCCATACACAAAATCGTAACCCTGATCCCCAGTACCAGATAGCCTGGAATCTTTAAAACATCAATTTTATCCAAGAAATTTCAATACTTAGTAGTAGGTAGCAACAATATTCAATATACAATTTTTTTAGGTAATTTTAACATGAAAGTACTTAATTGAAATTTCTTGGATAAAATTCATGTTTTAAAGTTTCCAGGCTATCTGATCAGGGTTACGATTTTGTGTATGGCCTTTGTCTGTCTTCTAGATATTAATCGTCTTTGCTTTTACTAAACTAATTTCGCCAAAACTTGGAATAACTACACATAGTTTATGACCCGGAATAACACATAGGTTAGTTTTATTCGGGTAAGCATCTACAACGCGGGAGAAGCCGTGGTTGGATACTAGTAAAGTCATAAAATTATTATATACCTCGACATGCTCGGTCATATTTCTCAATTTCACCACAGCTTGTGTTCTTGTTTAATTTATTTTACATTTACGAGTAGTGAAACTCTACTTAATGTTTGAGACCGTATTAACCATTTGAGACGTTCTTACTTATCAAATTTGTACCAAACGTGAGAATAATGTCAAAGTTATGCACCATTTGCATTTGGGCGTTGGACGCTTGACTTCTAAATGGTATTGAATAGCTTTACCAACTTAATATACCTAAGAGCGTGGTAATGCAGCACAGGGCAAACTACCGATTAGTTTCATCTTTGTCAAAAATCTGTTTTTAGGGTTGGATTCATTGAGTTGAAGGAACTCCTCCAATTTTAAAACCATAATTATTTGCATTTTCAGCAACATAAATTAGCAAAAAAATATTCAACACTAGCTCTGCCCCGCGGTGTTACCCGCGGTAGTTCCCGTTCCTGTGAGAATACAGGGATCAAAAGTAGCCTATGTGTTATACCCGGTCTTAAACTATGTATATTTTAGGTTTCAGCCAAATTCGTTCAGTTAGTACCTACTTAATAGTTTTTGAAAGAGTAACAAATATCCATACATCCATCTATCCATCCATCCTCATAAACATTCGCATCTTGTTAGTAGGATTTGCATCTTAAAAGTATCATTTGAAATGGATCTGTTAAGATGACCACAGGCTATCAGAACAGCAGAGCTTAGAAGCTCTAGTTTTTTTTTTTAATAAATAAGTAGGTAGTTCAATGTGGTGGGTACTTACATATTTGCATAATCCATTGTCAACACTCATCACAAGAAAAAGTACAGTCAAAAACAGCTTCATTTTCACAATATAAGTACTATCGAGCACACCACCGCAAAGCCTAAATCGAACTAAACTAAGCAACTATTGCGAAACCACAGAACACTGTGTAGTTACTATCGCATGTCGGTCATAATAACTGTATGTGTAGTAGGTAGTACAGGCGGCGATTAAAGTGTTCTAAAAATTTGCAACTTTTCACATTGACAGTGATTTTTTTTTGTAAATTAATGATACCTATAATAATAAATAAATATTCTTGGACATTTCATACAGCGTCATCTAGTCCCAAGCTAAGCAATTTAATGCTTGTGTTATGGTAACCAGATGACTGATATACTACATAGATTTATTTAGTATTTCATAAAAAAAACTTCAAATATACAGCAAAATCACGCAAAACAAAAAAAAAATAACTCCCCGCTATCGAAAACCTAATGATAACTATGAGTTTAATGCGCTAGGTCTTTTTATACACTGCTCCAAAACAGATACTTACTAGGAATTACATCATTGTCTGACAATGTATAACACATTGTGACAATATTGCCAAATAAGTATCATCTGAAACCAACAATCAACTGCTAAAATTGTTTTTTATATTCCGCACTGTACGTCTGCTTCCTATAATTAGTACTTACCTAGTGTTTTACTAGATTCCAGAAATCTCTCCCACTGAGTCATTACTTTTTATCGGCGAACGTTTAAAAATACCTGTTTCCACAGAATAAATAATAGTACAAGTATGGAGAGCGCAAATTCTAGTAACTATCAATCATCACCGTTTAAAAATATCCGCAAACGGTACCGTTCGAAAGTTTAAAATTGGAACACCTGCAAAATGGATCTTCCAATTTCAAAACATTTCCGAGTTGGTTTTGAACACAACTGTACTTTATCCGTTAAACCGTTAAAATTATGATTTATCAAAGTTAGTACAAAATAATTTTGCAAAGTATTCAGACAGATTGCTACTACACTTGCAAAATAACTGTTACTCTAAAAATATTGTCGGACTAAAATCTGTTTTACCGTTTCATGTATTAATGATCCTATTCGTTTCCTTAGATTACACTAAAAAAGCTTTGTATATATCTGGGGGTGTAGTCAGAGGGAAAATAAGATGAACTTACAACTTGAATTAAGTATATTCCAAGAGTAAATCCAACACACTCCTTCTCTCTTCCTCTTTTTATTATCCGTTATTTTAATGGCCTCTCCTAATTTTTCCATATTTTTCGTTTTTTTGCTTCAATTTTTTTATTTTTCCTCTCAGTTTTTGTATAATGGATTATTTTTTACGCGTGATTACTTTCTTAACTAACTTAGGTACTTACTTACGCATGTTTAATTTACACTGGCATTGAATTATTTAATTTATTTTATTTTTAAGGATTCCCAACATAGGGTTACACTGTACATGCATCAATTTATAGCCAAATATTAGAAATAAAAAAACTAGTGCTCCCATAATTATAGGGTATCACAACATGTTATTTTCATTTAAGCGCTCAAATGATTTGCTATGATCGCGTCTTCGTATCTCGAAGCAAATTGCCTGGAACTGATTTCAAATCAATTGAATCATGTTCGTTCGTGGAATCCATGACATAAGATGTACTGAATGAGACAACGGGCCTATTTAGCTTGTGATGACTTTACCAGTAATGGGATTTTACCTTCAAGACCTAGGTACTAAAACCTCTGTGGCGCAGAACACAAGGTCGCGGGTTCGTTGGTTCTGCGTTTTTTCTTTGTAAATATAATATATTTAGTTACAAAAATGTACCATGCCTCAAATTAATACAGCCCTCCCTACTTTGGGACTAGATAATGCTGTATGAAATAAAGGTCTAGCTTTCGTCCGTAATCACTAATAATAAATAAAGGAGCTTAAGCATAAGCCAGACTGCCTTACCACTGGACTACGGAACCCCTAAACGCCATTGTTTTTTGACAAGTCTGCCATTTTTCTCTTGTGATCATACAGTCCGAAATAATCCAAAATTCCTTTCTCCAATGCTCTCAAGAAACTGTTATTATAGGTAACCCAACGATCCAAAGATAAACATTTGTAGATTTTTCGAATAACATTGAATCCCAGATGGTAAACTGTTTTTATAAACACTAGGCTATCTAACTGAAATATATTTGGAACAGGAAACAGTTTATCTAAAAAGATAAACAGGGTTATAGGTTTAGATTTCGGGTGTATTTATATTACAGTTATCAAATTTTTTACGTTATTATGCGGCGTAAAAGAGTCACAAAACAACGGTTCTTATTTATAAAAGTGTCACTAATTTAAAAAAATATTTAGAAGTGATATTAGAAAGATGTTTATTCCTAGATTTCTGATAATTATCTAACCTATTTATTTATTTATTATCTTTGTGGAAGGATGTAAGCAACCAACTATTAGGATACGAACAGGATAGTCAGAAACACATCGAGATACATACTCTAACCCTTGCCTATGTAAATATAAAGGTATAATATTATGTACAACTGCGCCCTGCGGTGTTACCTGCGGTGAATAGTTCCCATTCCCGTGGGAATACCGGGATCAAAGGTTGCCTATTTTTGCAATAATAGCGATCCAGGGTATAAGCAATCCTGGTACCAAATTTCATTCGCCACTAATTAAACCACTCAGATACAACAACACAAAACTAAGGGATACTACTGCCTGTTCCAACGCGACACGCCAGAAAATAATCAGGCCACAGAGATGGTGTGAGGCGTTAGCTTTCTTTTCAGTGAATAAAAAAGCAAATAAATTATTTAAAGTTTTAATAAACAGTAACGACTAATTTGAACACATACTGGCCGTTGTCCAACCACTCATACAAAAGTAAAAAACATATAAATCTAGTGCGCGACTGTACTTAGTCCAGACTTGTACAGTTTTGTTTATAAGTGTTAGTAGCCGGCGTCTGCGTCGTAGCTGCTCTTCTGACTGTCGTATTGACCTGAAAAATAATGAAAATAAGTTTTTCTAATACAGTTTTGTATAAGAAATCAAATCAAAAAAGTTTCTGCACACAAACAAAACCAATAGTAGAACAATATAATAAATTACTGTCGGTGTTTGTTTAATATTTTGTAAAGTGAAATACTCATAACATGAAAAGATACGAACCTATTTTATAAGTTAAAAGGTTCTGTAAAATATCCGCCTCAAAATATTTGTGAGCAATGTGAGCTGAAAGCGCCTGATGTTTTCTTTAGCAATACAAGAAGGTCCGTGCTCATGTTATCACATTTTATTGATGCCTCATTAACAAACATTCTAAGTTCCAAAGATTTTAGTTTCAAAGCCAATAAACGCTCAAAGTTAGTTGGATTTATTTAGTAGAACCCCTGAAATCATTTTAATTTATTTTCCAAGCAGAGCAACAAACACTTTTTGAGGTAAATTTTCAGAGGTTCATCATTCATCGTATTTTTTTAATGTCATTATATTTTCCTGATTATTCATAATAACTTGACCTAGAAAATTATCTTTGATGTAAAATGGTATATTTTCCAGTTAGTACTACAAAAGTATTGTGTGAATATGACAGAGCAAACAAAAATGCACGACGAGTGTATAGCAAATTATCCTTACAACCATAAAGTTATTTTACGGGGGTTTAATGGGAGACCCAATCGAACAAAGTGAGGTTCGTTACTTACCGCGAGTGTCAGTAAGCTGCAAACTCTTCAGGATCTCTTCCGGGATCGGTGGTGGTGTCGGCAGATGGGCACCTTCTGCCCGGTAGCCGTTCTCATCAGCTGTGTACGTGACGGTGTAGGTCTGGCCGTCATCACCGATGTAGGAGTACGAGCCGGAGACCTGCAGAGAACCTTCCTCTGGAACTGCTCCTGGAATTACGCGACCTGGAAACATAAGTAGATTTGATGTTGAAAATGGACATTTGAGAGGACTCGTGCCGAGTTGCTTGGACCATTGTTTGAATTAAAAGCTATAAATGTTATTTCTGATAACCACATTAACTCGGAAGAGATCTGTGAATTGATAGTGAAATACCGTTCGTTAAAGTAAGTAGGTACCTAAGTTCGTATGAGGAAGTGGCAAACTCTGGTGACAAAGTTTTTAGGCCGTCTAAAGGCAAGTCAAGACCGACAAGTTGGTAAGCGCATAAGTACGTTGAGAATGTAAACTCTGGTGACAAAGTTTTTAGGCCATCTAAAGGCAAGCCGAGACAGACAATTGAGTTCGTTGGTAACCGTATACGTTGAGAATGTATGGACAGATTTCGGATATGTTTTTTCAATGATAATATAGGTACTTACCATTGCACTCACGTGGTAGATCTCATATCTAGCTATCAAACACGCACATCATTTAATTTTAAGCAAGGACACTAAATTGTTGCTTCAAACTCCCAATTGTGATGAATGAACCCCAAATTACTTTTAACCTTTGTCGTAATAAGAGCTTGGGGCATATCTGTAATTGATTGACACTATATTTATGTTATTTACCATTTAAAATTACGTAGGACTTTTTACACGGATGATTTATTGTGTGATATTCAAAAGAATCATCTAATAACACGCAATATTATCACATCGTAGGTATTATTTTGTGAAGTTGGTCAAGTGGGATGCCTAGAATTTCGTTTCGAAAGGTTTAAAAATTTCGAAAGTTGGGTCATTCATGGTTCAAATTATTTTTATAAAAGTTTTTTATTTTGACATAACATTCACGTGTTATTCAAACCAGTGTGTATCACCTATGGTAAAATTAACCCAGACCTTTGCATCTTTACTAGATGATTTATACAGAGCCAGGAGACAAAAAAAGCCTGACTCTCAGTATAAATCATCTAGTAAAGATGATGTAAAGGAGGCAAACTTTTGCCTACACTTAACGGGACACTAGTGCCTGGGATATTGCTGAGATGTAATAGGCTTGCCCAGCACCTAAACCATCCTCTCAGTTTAGCTGGCCATATCCACAGGAAAGACAATGCTCAATACGTGTGGGGCTGACTAGCCGCGGGTTTCCTCACGATGTTTTCCTTCACCGCTTAAAACTCGTGTTAATCTTAGTAAATCTTCAATATTAACCTTGCTGCTCAGCTTTAGTACCATCACTGGTCTCATAGGCGTATCTGTACCCTTCTTCGTTGATCTCGTTCTCGTAGCTGAGGATCTCGGCGGTCGCTGATGCTGATGATGATGCTGACGCGTAGTTTTGAGATTGACCTGAAATTTAAAAAAAAATTATGCAACTAGTTAAACTGGTCGGGAATAATAGAAAAAAATCTGAATTTATTTCGTTATCGCGAACATGATGTTGTTTACGTACAGTGACGGTTTGAAAATGTTCGTCGGTTTTCAACTTGATTCGTTCAACGAGCACGAGCACATAATCCCTTTTGAAACTTGAAAAAGGAACGTCACTGGTGAATGTTGGTACAATAAAAATGGATTCTTGCAATCCGGTGCAAGCGAAAACCGACTCTAAGGTGACGAACATTTTCAAACCGTCAGTGTACAAACTTGCTTTTAGATAAAGTGTTTAAAAATCAGGAATTTTGGTTATGTGTAATGTGACATAAAACAGAGATTTTTCACTGAATGTCTCCTGGAAACCTTTTCATGGCCGAAGCTGCCCATTTTCGCTTTTATTCATAAAGACTACTCAATTTAATATGGATTTAAATAATGTTTTAAATATTCTTTTAGAGATCTTTATGTATTTTAGATCCCTTGAAGATGTCTGAGAGAGAATAGTAAGAGGTGTTCCCTAATATTATGATGTTATAGTGTACAATAAAGTGTTCATTCATTCATACATTCTGTATAATAGTACTGACCTAAAGGTGCTTGCAGACCAGCATTCGCTCCACCTGCAGATCCCGCGCTGTTGGGAGGTAGGTATACATTCTCCAGTCGGTCAGCTGTCGCCACCGCCGCAGCTGCTAAGATGATGAACTGAAATGATAAGTTTCTTTTAGAAGAAATGTATGTGCACAATGTGATAAACAAGAACAATAGAAAATGTATTAAATTTCATTATAAATGAAAAATCTTACTAAAAGTTAACGGATCCTGCCGGATCCGTTAACTTTTAGTATGCTCCGTTTTATAATGAAATAATCCAATACCTAAGTGTGGTTTAACACTGTAAAAAAATAATAATAATAATAATAGACTAAGTAAGTATGTAGTCCAAAAACGATGCGTAAAGACTTAGTAATATTACTTAGTAAAATTATCAGCTACTTTTTATTTTACTAGCCCCGTTGGTCTTTTATTCGTTTTTTCGTTGCTGAATCTAGTCAATTGAAGGTCCCCACGGAAGCACGGTAATGCGCAGTAGGTATTTAATCCACCAGCATTCAAGCATCCTTCAACTAGGTATCTGACAAAAACGTCTAATGGCCAATCTCAATAACCTATCTGTCCTTGGTTTTGCTTAATGTAGACATTACAAAAAATTACAGATATCTAAAGACAAAACCAAAGATAATAGATAGGTTAATTATTGAGACTGGTCGTAAGTTACCGCAAGAGCCTTTCGGCTTTCAGTCGTGTTAATAAAAGATGAAAAATAAAATATGATTATTTTAAACTTTTTTTCAACATTAAACCTCTTTCCTGTAAAGTTAGATAAATGGCGCTTATTAGGCCTAGTACCTAGTAAGGCATTTTATATTTGGAATGTTATGAAGTTTTAATAATATTTTAACAGAAAAATATAAACCACATTGCTGATATTCTGCGTCTAGATTAAAAGCAACGATTACATTAAATGCATTAGCTGTGAAAACGCCGCAAACCACAATAAGGAAGGCTGTGTTCACTAACGTAATCGTTTGTCATGCTAATTCAAGTGACGAAGTTTTCAAAAAGTTAATGGTTAGAAACAGGGACAGATAGAATACAGGAAAACTAGCAGACGCCCGCGACTTCGTACGCGTGAATTTCTTCGTAACCTAAAGAAGGCTGAAAATTTTTTTAGCGTGTTTTTTTAATTTCTGAAACACGTGACCAACTATTTTGTATTTATAGTATCCAAACTGAGTTTCAAGCCAATCGCACCTCCTATTAATACGTTTCACTTAAAAGTTCGACACAAAAAAACAATTCTGAAAGTGAAGCGCAACTGAGATTCAAAATCACGACCTTTAGATTGAAAGACGAACTTAACCTACTCCGTCGACACGGTTAAGATTTTTTCCTAGATAGGACATTCTAGATCTTAGAAGATGCAGGATTGCAGGTCCCTTAAGCATTACCATATTTTGCTTGAGTATTTTGATTGCCTACAGATTTGTAATATTGTCTTCTGTACTTGGGAATGCAGTCGTGAGCTTGTTGTGAAATGTTTAAGTACTTTAGTATTTTATCACTTGAAAAAGTAGAACTCAACTTTAAGATGAGTAGGTAGGTAGGTACTTGAGTTAGAAATTCAAAAAATGGTTTTATAATTTTTTAAAGTGCCTGTATGCGTGAAACTAGCGCCACCGCCTAATTTATTTTATTATTTAAAACACTTAGTACTGAAAAACCTGCTCACAACACAACATAACTACATTTCCTATACTACGTCAATTAAATTCATAATTTCCAAGTTTTCCTAATTTTCTTAATTCAAATTACAACACACTTTTTAATCCGTTTTTTTTATAAATTTTGAAAACCATTTTATCCACAAATTGAACTTAGAACATGGCCACCCACTTGTCTATTTTCATTTTAATCAGTTTTATTATATTTAAATACGAGTATATACATTAAGTACCAATAGTATTTTGAAAACCATCATTATTTACAAAGAAAACTTCATTAAAGAACTTCATGGAGGCCATTTTTATCACACACTTTTCTATCTAAAAAACTATTACTAGTTTTGCAACTAAAAAACAGAGTCCTAGAACTCTACAACTCCTGGACGTAACTAGGCCACCTATAAAATATCACTTCACACAAAGACCACTCAAATCACTATAAACAAATACTAACGTATTTCATGATGCTCTGACTGAGGCCTTCCTTAGAATGTGATAGTACAGTGAATCTCCTCACATTTATACCGATGCGTGCATTCTGATTAATTATTTGACTGATTTAGTTTAGATTTACATTCGAATTGTCCCTTCACGAATTCCTTATTATGATAGATTTTAGGTTCAAATTCGTAACTCTCTGAAGATCCTTGTTTTGCTTGTATTTTTATAGTAACTAGTGATGTAGGTTGATGATCTATACCTAATTGGTAAGTGCATGAAAAATTTGTAGATTAAAACTATTTTGGTTAAAATACACTCCCTAGGTATTAAAATAAAAAAATTTGGGGCTTCCACATAATCTTAATTTTTATGTGAGTAGGGACAAAGTAAAAAAAGAATTGTAACACTATGAATCATCTAGATAAATGATTAGATAGGCTTTGATAATAGGTTTACTCATAGGAACTGGTTGATTAGCTTAAATGTCACATCTGTAAGCCATGACGAAGATACATTGTCATCGAGTTAGTTCATGCAAAGTCATCTGACATAGTAAAAGCATGACTTACAGCATTAACAACCTTGTTATTATGCTCTGAATAATATTGTAGTAAAGTGTTTGCAGGTGTTAATGTTATGATGAGTTTGTGACGTATGAAAAGCTACAGATAATCATGGCTACTCAGCTCAACCTTTTGAAAAGTCGGGCAAATTAAACGATTTTCTACACTTTTACATATTCGTTCAATATAACTAAGTATAAGTTTATTTGTAACGATCCTTAGGTGGCTCAACTGGTTCTAATTGTATTTTGTACAGTTATGTAAATAATGTAGTAGTTTAGTTTCTGTAAATAAATCCCATTCAATAATACTTAAAAAGTTTAAGTTGTTCTATGTATTTACAAAAATATTACATCAATTATTATGTATGTAGGTACACTGACGGTTTCAAAATGTTCGTCACCTTAGAGTCGGTTTTCGCTTGCACCAGATTGCTAGAATATTTTTTTATTGTAGCAACATTATTACCAGTGACGTTCCTTTTTCAAGTTTCAAAAGGGATTATGTGCTCGTGCTCGTTCTTCTTTTTCTTTTTTATTTTGGCTTCGCCAGCTTTTGCCGCACATTTGAAGCAAGTTGAAAACCGACGAACAATTTCAAACCGTCACGTACATCAATTACTTGTAAAAGTACCATGCTCCTCTTAATTTGGAGCTAAATTAGGTAGTGTTCAGAATTATTTATTTTACTTAGACCATTATTTAATTTATTTAAGACTTACAACAAAGGAATCACAAAGTAATGACTGTCTTAAATTCTAAGTTTCCTTAATTACAGGATGCACTGCACGCAAAAAATATATATTACTCAAACTATTTAGAGTAATGTATATCTCTGAAAAGAATATTATTTCTCAAACCGTGCTTGATCTTACTCACCCGCGGCTTCGCTCGCGTGGTACCTATTTGATAAAATATAGCCTATGTTCATTCTACGTTCATTCAAAAAGTACCTACATGCTACAGATCGGTAAAATAGTTTTCGAAATCGGATGAGTAGTTTCGGAAATTACCCCAAAAATACAAACAAACAAACTAATTTATATAGATTCATGTGTGAAAGAACAGCAGTCGCTTAGCTTTTTGACCATTTAAAATGATCTTAATGTAGAAACCATGTCTTGCGAGTGGGATCGACGAAACGATAATTTTTTTTTGTAATTTTTTTCTCTTGTTTTTTTTCTATGACCCTATGACCCACCTACTTTTATAACAGTAACATGATTTAAACTCTTATCGATAGCTTTATAGAAAAACTAGCTTACTCGCCCCGGCTTCGCTCGCGTGGCACCTACCCTGATAAAATATAGCCTATGTTCATTCGGAAAGTCCATGCTACACAACGGGGAAAGAGTTTATGAAATCGGATGAGTAGTTTCAGAGATTACCCCAAACATATAAACAAACAAACAAACAAACCAGCATTACCTCTTTATAATATTATATTATTATTATATTAGTATAGAAGTATAGATTAGTTTAGATATATAACTCAAACCTATGAAATTCATGATGCTTTAAATCTAAGAGAGAAAGAGCATCCTAACAATTATTTTGCACATTGCATTCCAAACTAACGTATTGGTTAAGTGTGAATGCATTGGTGTAGGGAGTCGCGTTGGAACAGGCATTAGAATCACCTAGCATGTAAAACGATACTTAAGTGATCCTTGAGGTCCTACAAGAATAAATGATTTTTCTTTCTTTCTTTCTTTCTTTCATTCGACACTATAAACGAACGTAGCAAATAAATAGATACCTACTTCGTTTTAAGTATTATATCAGTCATCTGGTTACCATAACACAAGCATTAAGTTGCTTAGCTTGGGACTAGACACTGCGTGGAATGTCCGAGGATATTTATTTATTTATTTCTTCATGACTATGGATGATGCGCCTCAAAACGCTCGTCAATGTAAACCTGCCTTATAAAGCTAGGACTAGTCTTCAACAACATTTTTTTAGATATTTTATGTATTTTCCTTACGTTTTGTGCAAAATTTTATCGATAAATCATTTAGAAGAGTTTTTCTAACTGGAAAATAAACCTCACAAGTAAAATCGAAACTGTGATAAAAATAAACCAATAATTATCTAAGCCCATGCTTCAAATTGCTAGGATACGCTATTACTCTGATTTATCGAGTTTATAAAGATTAAATAAAAAAATCCAAGATTACAAGTTAATCATCTTCAATGCAATTAATTTAAAATACTACTTGAAGTTGTTTTCCAATTAATTGAAATAGCAATTAGTTGTAAATAAATGTTTTACTGTAATTTAGTGCATTAGATTGGAAGTAAACAAGTCACGAGTAAAGTCAGGGTTACAAACTAGTTATTAAACCCTAATTTTAAAGAGCCTTGTAGACTAAGTGGGTTAGTGCCTCGACTTTCGATCTGAAGATCGTAGATTTGATCCCGGTCGTGCATCAATGGATTTGAATTTATAGAATGCTTATATTATAATAATTTTATATAATATAAATGCTCATTAACACGGGCTCTAAACGGTGAAGGAAAACATAAGGAAACCAGTTAGCTTTCTAGTAGCATCGATGGGCTTGCAACCTGTCACCAAAGACGATTAATATCTAGAAGACAGACAATGGCCATACACAAAATCGTAACCCTGATCCCGCAGTACCAGATAGCCTGGAAACTTTAAAACATCAATTTTATCCAAGAAATTTCAATTACTTTCTAGTTAAAATTACCTAAAAATTTTTTTATTTTGAATATTGTTGCTACCTACTACTAAGTATTGAAATTTCTTGGATAAAATTGATGTTCTAAAGTTTCCAGGCTATCTGATCAGGGTTACGATTTTGTGTATGGCCTTTGTCTGTCTTCTAGATATTAATCGTCTTTGCTGTCACGTATGAAAAGTTGACTTCTGAAAAATGTGGGCATGTAAGTAGGTAACTAATAATATTTGGACATGCCTCTGTCTACTCCCATAGACAATTTAAGGATCTAACGACCATTGAAACAGTCGTGATCATTTTTATATATTTTTTCTTTTTATTATTATATTGCACCAATAAAAATCTTGGGCACGCACTTTTACTTTTTAGTAAGTCTTTGTTTATTTACCTAAAGAAACTAAACTACTGACTTCATAATTACATAACTGTACAAAATACAATTATAACCAATTAAGCCTCAGGATCGGTATATAGGTAGCTCAACTGGTCCAGGCTACAGCTAGTTGGAAACGTGAAAAAAAACTTTGTTCACCAAAGACAGGCAATCAAGTAGTATTAAATCTAGATTAAAATACCTTGTGAATCCTTTAGTGTTTTATATCACCTAATTATTCATTTTTTTAACCTGTTTTTAATTACTATAGTCTGTCCAATCGTTTATTTAACTTTTGACAGATCACGCACATAAAGTTTTAAAATAATTGTTGATACAATGTACTACAGGGAATACTGTACTGTCATGGACGGGATCCGCCCACTTAGAGATGTGTCATTCCAAATTAATGACCACAGGTTTTGAAATAAATCGATTATCGATTGTATTAAAACATACAATAAAATTATTGTGATTATTTTTGTATCAAATCACGTTTATTATTTTGCATTAAAATGCCCTAAATGTGTCTGTTTTAATGCATAAATAATTTGCGTAATGAAAACAGTTCCATCGTACTCGTACCTAGAAATGGGATCGAATATATTCGCTGAAAATTAATGAATCTAAAATAATCGTTTAGACTTACAGTAGTTGGTTCAAATAAAAAACATGTGAATGAACTGCGGTACCTACTTACAATGAAAAGGTGCAAAATATTGAAATTCATAGTAAATAATGAGTGTGTTAAATCGATTAAAACTTCTTCATGAATAAAATCGATCGATAAAATAAATCGAATCGGTAACGGGTTAGGGTATCACTATTTGAGTCAGTATTAGATCTGTCAAAAGTTAAATAAACGGTTGGAATGGGTATAGGTAGATCATAATCATAAATGTAATCTTACCAAACGTATTTATATTTTCTGATAATTGTGCTCTAACGATATCCGGGAAAAATGTTGATTTTCATACAACTTCTAAAAGATGAGCAAATTTATAATGATCTCGGGAAGATCTTTCAATAAAAAAATAGAATTATTTTTTGTGGTTTATGTACAAACATTACTCACAGCAAAAACTTGTATGAGCAAGTGGCCAACTCTCGTGACGGAGTTTTTAGGCCGTCTAAAGGCCTCTGCCATGGCTTATCTTTAAAAGCCTTGACCGACAATTTAGCAATTTAACCCTCCGTAACACGGATCGCTTAGCTTTAAATTCCACTTACGGTCACCCATCCAAGTTGTTCGTTCGTTCGTCGTATGAGCAAGTGGCCAACTCTGGTGACGGAGTTTTTAGGCCGCCTAAAGGCCTCCGTCATGGCTTAACGACTTTAAAAGCAGTACTTAATCCAAGTTGTGATCGCTCATGACGTTGTTGACTTCAACAATCTATCAAGAACGCCTTAGCAAGCTTCGCCACGAGCGCTAGTAATATTTGTTTCTGGATGATGATTTATTTAATCTACTACTAGGTGTAGGAAACGTCGGGATAAAATTAAAATTAAATAAAGGTAAATAGCGATAAATACCCGTAAATATATCGACCGTTTCCGCTACAAAGGTCGTATAAACCAAATACGTACTTTTGGCAATGAGCAAAAAACGAAAATGAAAAAAAACTTTAGTCCATAACTTTTTTGTTTTTATAGTTATAAAGTTGTGATCAATAAAGAAAATGCTTGTGTTTGGACCGTGCATTACCTTACTTAATTACAACAGTGTCGGGGCTTTATTTAAAAAGTTAGCATGGACTTACACCACTGAAAAATAAAAAAAATGGTTTATACGCCCCAAAAAAAACTCATCTAAACACGAGCGTCAGTCGTAATTGCCATTTGTGTACAGACGATTATAGTTTTTGTAACGTATAGACCATTTTTTTTACTAAAAATGCATTTACACCCTACGTAATGTACCATAAATGTAATGTATTGATCCTAAATTAATGATTTCTTTAATAATGAGTTGGTAGAAACGCTGAAAATGAAGAAAGAAAGATTTTTTTAATAATAGCTAAAAGTTTATTAGTGTTTCTTAGTTAGTAACAAGTAATAAGGTGCGTGTATCTAGTATAATCATCATAATAAGGCTTATATTACATCTTCTACCTTATCTCCGTTCAATAAACTAGTTATTTAGCAAGTAGTGGCACAAAAAAATAGAGCCAGCATTTTCAGCAATGGGAAGCGCTCAAAGTATGTTCCTTTTAGCGTCAGTTGACTAAAGCGCAAGTGTTAAGGGAAGTTGAAAAGCTCTCTGATTCGGTCACTGAAGACCCAAGATCCAATATTATCCGACTATAGTGTCGGATAATATTGGATCTTGGGTCAAAATCAAGATCCAATATTATCCGACTATAGTGTCGGATAATATTGGATCTTGGGTCTTAAGATAATTATCTCGGAAACCAGCCTGTACCAGATAAGATTGGCTCTGAAGCAGCTTCAAGGACCACATGGCTCTTGGTGAGGACAGAATTCAAAAGCTCTCAATTTAGTTTTGCTCGAAGGTAACCGTGGTGGTACTGGTCTTTTAAGAAGAGTGATATCACATTAAATTACCTATTAACTAGGAATATATCCATCTCGCATCTGAGTCATGCTTATAAACTGTTTTCCAGTTCTAGGAGATTAATAATATGACAAACCATTTAATTAGGTAAGTCCATCTTCAAGAAAGAGGTCAATCGTGTAATTCAACTTGGATGGAATCGTTTGGGAAACTTCGTAACGTCTTTTCGTCCTACATACCTCAGTGCCTGAAGACGAAGGTATTCAACCGGTGTGTGTTAAGAACCAGTAGGTAATGACTTACAGATCCGAAACCTTAAAGGCCTAATGAATTGGCTTAATGTCGCTCAACGAGATAATAATGAAGATGGCTCGGATTTTTTCTACGGAATCAAATCAGAAATAAGCTATAGCTCGAATAGCCTTCTTCTGCATCACGGAGGCTCGCTCGGCGTCGCTTGCGTGTGCCCACAGCTCCACACCGTATGTGAGTGTGCTGTGGACAGTTGCAAAATAGCACGAACGCACTACCTCGCGGGTGCCTGTACTCGCCAGTCTTCGCAACGCAAACGAAGCCCGGCCGAGTTTTGAGCTATCGATTTGGAAACCTAGCAGCTTTGTTGATAGCACCTGTTCCAACTCTGCTGATCCCGCGAGCACCCTAAGTGCTGGGGTTTTTCAACGTTTAGCTTGAAAGTTAGGCGCTACTTCACAATAAACATGCATCCGCCGTGAACTAGTGGCTAGAAGGTTAAGAGAGGCATGCAGCATGCCTCTTCTAACCGAAACAACTGAAGATCTATGATCTACCGTCATATCTGAGATGATGATGATGATTGATTATGACTATGACCCATGATATACGACGTAAAGAGAACAATTTAAAAAATGTATACATAGACGTAATTACCAACTTACCACTTTTAATGTGAGTTACGCCCTTTGTAGCGTAAGCAAATTGAAATAGAATTATATTTTTTTGGGTGTAAGTCACATAATATTTTGTGATTGTGTTTTACGCCCCTATTATTTCGAAAAATTTGTAGTTACGTCAAGTCTTATTTCGTAATCCTAACCAAATGTGTTATACGCCTTGTTTTTGCAAGTAAGTGTTGTTCAGTTGCATGCAAATGTTGGGGAGTAAAAGCCATTTTTTTGGACTTAGCGCAATTCTAAATATACCAATCGATAGAGCGTAAAAAATGCTATAGGACTGCATTCTTAAGTCAATTTGGCCAAAATGGTTTATACGACCTTTGTAGCGGAAACAGTCGATATGTTTAATCATAGGTACTTCTTCTATACTAATAATATAATATAATATTATAAAGAGGTAAAGTTGGTTTGTTTTATTGTTTGTATGTTTGGGGTAATCTCCGAAACTACTTATCCGATTTCAAAAATTCTTTCACCTATTTGTAGCTTAGACTTTACCATTGAACATAGGCTTTATTTTATCAAGGTAGGTACCACGTGAGCGAAGCCACGGGCGAGTTAGCTAGTTATATGTAAAGCAGATGACAATCACAATGGTATATTTACCAAAATAAGCATTTCGCATCATATTTTACGCGAACTGGAACAAGGCTCGCGTTCATCACATTGCAAAATGTACGTGGATATCAACATTAAATTATAGGTACCTACTCTAACTAAGGTATTCTCCTGATAGAACGCGACTACGCGATTATCGCGTTATTAAGCGAAAGAAAGAAAGAAAAATCATTTATTCTTGTAGGACCTCAAGGATCACTTAAGTTTCGTTTTACATGCTAGGTGATTCTAATGCCTGTTCCAACGCGTTGCGACTATCGTGATAGATTGATAAATAATCGAAGTTAAGCAATGTTCTGAGCGGTCACAACTTGAATGGGAGACCACAAGTGGCATTACCAACTGAGCGCTTCCGTGCTTCGGAGGGCACGTTAAATTGTCGGTCCCCTTAAAGTCGTTAAGCCATGACGGAGGCCTTTAGGCGGCCTAAAATCTCCGTCACCAGAGTTGACCACTTGCTCATACGAACCATTTAAAATTACTTTGACTTTGAAGTCTGTTAACAGCCGCTAAAAGTCTAGTTTACTAGTATTTTGAAGGTGACTAGCGAGTAATCATTTAACCTCTACCTTTGCCTACATCGAGAATACCTTTCGCCAACAATGGTAAGGACCTTAGGCTGCCAATTAGAACTATTAAAAGTATTTCAAACAATTAACTTGTTATGTGAGCAATTTATTGTTTATTTACAAACGGACTAGTTTTTTAATGGATCTCGAACTTGAAATAATTGGTTTCACTATCAAAAGCTCCGAGCAAGTTTTACTTTGGAGGATGACCTTACTGTAATATTATATGTGAAAAATAAAAGAAATATGATCAAGATTGTACCTATCCCAGCGAGCGTAGTAGACATTTCTTTCGGATCTTTTTAGGCAATTAGGGCGATAATAACTAGCGTCGATGGGCTTGCAACCTGTCACGTATGGAAAGTTAACTTCTGCAAGATGTGGGCGGGCATGTATCAAATAATGTATTTGGACATACCTCTGACTACCCCCTTAGACATGTTATTATGTCTTATAAATAAATATATAAAATTGTAAAATATTGCTTGCTATTTATTTATGTGACTTGTAGCTAATCTCTTGCGAGATCAAAGATAAAATATATAATTTTTAAATAAATAAATATAAGTTATGTTATGACTATGTTAATTCTTTTCCTCTTATTATTTCACAACCTATATCGTCAAAAAGCGGTCAGATTAAAGCCTAGTTACTTTTCGGTGATTAATCTCAATAAAGTGCGTAACATTTAATTTTCATGTGTAAATGTACTTACTCAAGTCAAGGCTACCGAAGTAGGTCTAATCCCAGCAGTGGACGATGGACACTAAGGCAATCAATAACATGTCATCGAAATAATGGGGGTCAGTGGTACTTGACCTTTGCCCTCGAAGGCAACCAAAGGTCATTTACATCAGGTGTTCTGCAAAGTGACAATTGATGGGTTGTTTTAATTTCTTCTGCAATTTTTCTGAAGTTATTGCTTAATATCTTGTCAGGTTCTATTCAACTAAAGCAGAATATAATTGTTTTTAGCCTGTTGATAAATCTATACTAATATTTATAATATGCGTTTTAATTAAAATTAATATCCTGGGACATTTCATTTAGCATTATCCTAAGCTAAGCAACTTAATGCCTGTGATATATTAATAAAAAGTAAGTAAGTTCGTATAAGCAAGTGGCCAACTCTGGTGACGGAGTTTTTAGGCTGCCTAAGGGTCGCGGTCTCTTGTCTCGGTCTCCTGCAAGAAGCCTAAAAACATTGTCACCATACTTGGCATTACTCATAAGAACTTAACTTTTAAACATTCGTGATCTCGTTCAGACTTTTCTTTTCTGTTTCAAAATTCCACTTCGACACAACCAGTGCTTAATGGAATAAAGTAAGTCACGAACGGTAAAACTTTAACTGTTGCAAAATGTTTAGCGTGATTGGGGCTGTTCATTATGCTGTACTCTTAATTGGGCTTGCACCTTGAACCCCAGTGGTGGTACAAGTTAGAAGCTGACGGTGGGATATCTCCTGTTTTGTGACTACAATAACATAGTCAAGTTTGTAAATCTATTTAAAAAATAATACAAAATAAAATCTTGTGTCCAGGTCAAACCGGGCACAACAGAAAGCAATGGCAAAATGAAAGATGAAACATGTAAAAATTTAGAAATTTGCTGCACTCATGAGGTGCATTTCTGTTCATAAGATTCTAAGGGACCACAATTGCAATATTTTTTTTCCAACAAATACATTCAGTTGAACATAAAAACCTCCTCTTTATTAAATTTAGGTGAAAAAATAGTATTGTGAATTATTATTTTTATTTTAAACTTTTGAGTTCTTTCGTAAATAAAAGCTAAAACAATAGTTTATAACTTGGACCATGATCATCTTCAGTTGAATCAAATAACTCTTAATTAGAGACGAATGTCCAAAACATGATGTTTTTTTATCGTAATATTCGCGATTGTTGGATATACCAGACTGTATACAAAATGTTGATTGCTTAAAGAAACTGGGTCATACAAGTATGTTTCTTTTACTTGGTTGAGAATAAGATGTGTAAATAGGAACTTACCTCTGCTATATCGTAGCCGGGTTCAATTTTATTTAGTTGGGCTACCTATAGAACCGCGTAAAGCCCGTCACAGACGTAGCTCTAATATTATTACTTTACCGCTTTAAAAAATCAGCTGCTCCTGATTTATTTTACTATTTAATTAAATTTTAATGTTTAAAACGTATAAATGACTGTATAAAATCGTGTAACTTTGTGATTTAAATAAGTCAAAGTGTTATGTGTGTAATTTGTGTGCATTATTCGACTATCTGGACTCGAAAAGTTTATCCAACGGACACTACAATTTAAACAATTTGAAGACATGAAAACGGCAACGCGACGATAAATCCACTGCACGAAGCGGAATAGGGCTTCTATACTGCTCATAAGCTGACGAATTGGAAATCTTCGATAAACCCGGGGAGTATTTATGTTCTTTTTAACATGTACTAACGTAAGTACAAACTGAACACAACATTCTCACACGCTCAACGGTCGGCATCGATGAGTCACTTCCATAACTTCACAGGCACCGTTTTCAACTCTTTCAGCTTGACAATTAGTGGAAGCTTGAATTGATGTACTAAACATTTGCCTCACACACAATAAAACTACAGTAACACTTTACAATCCTCAATAACACAACCAACACAAACAATCTCTGTTTTCCTGCTTGTCTACCAAACCTTATAGCTGTTTGCTAACCAGCAGATGTAAATCTTTATGTTTGTCTGGTAATGTAATATAATTTAATAAGTAAATAAGTTTCCTAGTGGCCTAAATTGTTGTGTAATCTATTTAGTTACATAGTAGGTATAATATCACATTGAAATAATAATATAAGTACTTACCTGCTTACATAGTGAGAAATAAGTATTGTTTTTAAAACTTAAAGTTGACATTTGTGAAATTAGAAATAGCAAGCCTATATTTTCATTTCCACATTGTTCTATTGCTATTGCTTCTTGTTTTCTATTGTTACTAATTCACCCCTATTTTTTTATTTTATTTTTCTACCAAAACTTGTACCTGCCTACCTCTAGCTCAATTTCCATCTAATTATTCACTCTCTCCTTAAATTACTATCTGCTCACCTTCCTTAATCTTCTACTCCATACTCACTTGCTGGACGTTCATTTCAGATCAACCAAAATGACTATGACTCGGAAGGCATGCGATTTGGAAGCAAAACTGAAGATGGCTACAGCGGAGCTCAAGGAATCTAAGGAGATTCAAAGACAGCTGCTACAAGAGCAAGAGGAGAGTGAGTCCGAGATGCTGGTGATCCTTGGTCAGAATCAGACTCTCAAGAAACAACTTGCCGAGCTTCATACAAAATATGAAGATGTACTGGAAGAGATGGAACACCTGAAGTCATCGCTGCAGTCGGTGGACCACTGCCACGACACATATGAAGCGGCTCTGCAGCTGAACAAGGACTTACAACAAGAGTTATCCGAGTGTAGATTGAAAATAGACAATTTAGAAGCCAAACAAGTGCCATTACCAAACAATTTCAGCAGTCTAGATTTGCAGACTGAGCTTCAAAATAGTGTGCCTAACCTTTCAATGTTAGATCTCACTACACCAAACTACAAAAATAATTCTGTAATAAAAGGGAGCAACAAAATTAGGAAGTATGTAAAATTAAATAATTTCATTAAAAAATCAGAAAAAAAGTTAAAAAAACATAGGAAAGTATTTGACCATGCGAAACTTTGTAAGGATAAGTGTAATTTAAAACAGGAGTTAAATTCCTGCTATAACTTGATAGGCCGCAACTCCTTAGAGTTGGATCACTTGACTGACAAAATTATAGGTCTAGAAAGATCACTACATGACATGACATGTAAATTTAAAAAAGCAGAACAGGAAGTATTAGATAGCCTTAAAAAAATGGACAACATTGTAGATGTAGTAAATAATGACAGTATATATGTACAAGTATGTAACAGTAGTTCTCAGACAGATCCACCCATTTGTGAAAATTTGCCTTTGGAAATCACACCTCCATCGGTACCAACTTTGTCCTGTGCACCTGTAGTACAGAAAAGGCAGGACACACAGTCCCCAGTTAGACAGCCTACATTCTGTCGACAGACCCGGAGGACTGTTATATACTCAGATAGAATAGGGATGGGAATGGGTCTACTACTTGGAAGTAAATTAAATCAAACTGTAGTAAATAATTGTTTCCCAAATGCCCCCATAAACCAATTTACAAGATGTATCAAGTCTGATACATCACTTGACAGCAATACCACTATGGTGTTGCATTTAGGTGACAGTAGTAACATAAAACGTTTAGACATAATAAACCTTGTTGACATTTTGTTAGAGAAGGTAAATCTAGGGTTGAGCAAATTAATCATTTGTGCCTTCCCTTACTCCAAGTCTCTGAGTGAACTTGAAAACCAGAGACTATATAAAATCAATTTATTACTTTACAACTTGACATGTCGTCATAGTGACGTTTTGTATTTTGACACTAATAATTTTATTAGTGACTTTAGCTTAAGTAGAGGTACAATGTACCATAGTAGCTGTAGTAAATTGATAATTGCTAAATTGTTAGCATATAATATTTTTGATGGTGTTATAAGTAGTATAACATATTTAACTGACGAGCCTGTATTTAGTAGTAGTACTAATAGGGTTATTAATGTAGTAGGGACTGCCGGTCAGCATTTAAACTGACCGCTTCGACAATGGGTAAGCTAGGCACTTTGCATGTTGTACATCAGAACATGCAAAGCCTCCCCAGCAAATTACTAGCATTAGAGTTATTTTTAAAGGGATGTAATGTAGACATTATGTGTGTGACTGAACACTGGATTGTAGATAATCAGTTGCTCCCTTATTTTGAACAATTTAATATAGTAAGTTCATACAAACGTAAGAACGCCACTAGAGGCGGTTCTCTTATTATTGTGAAAAATCATTTAAAATGCAAGGAACGTAAAGATATTGTTAATCTCTCTATTGAGAGGACTATTGAGCTGTCGTGCGTTGAGCTAGAGCGACATATCATAGTGAGTGTTTACCGTCCACCTGACGCGGATTACGGGCGGTTTGAGTCCACTATGGAAGAAGTTTTGCTTAAGATTTTTACTAGTAGTAAAGTTTTAATAATCTGCGGGGATTTTAATATAGACATTATTTTAGATTCTCTGTCTGAAAGGTTCATTAACTTGTTCAAATGTTTTAATCTGACGCATCTTTTCAATGAACCAACTAGGGTAACTATAACAACAGCCACATGTCTAGACAATATTTTTAGTAGTTGTGAACCAATTAGTAAGAACTTAATAAAAAAGTTTGGATCAGATCATTATGGTCAAAGTGTTAAATTTCCTAATTGCATACTAAATGAACCTCATAAATTCACTTACCGACCTATCACAGCGAGTCGTATTACAAAGTTTAAGGGTTGCATAGAACTTAAAATGTCACTTTTGCCTTGTATAGAAGACCCGAATGAGCTGTTTAACTGTTTATCTAATTTAATTACTGAGGAGCATAAGGAAATATTTAAATTAAAGACTTGTATAGCTAAAACTAGTGCAAGCTTTGCAGACTGGGCAACACCTGGTATTTATAGAAGTAGAAATAAACTTTATGATCTGTATTCTACAAGGGAACTAATGCTCCACGATCCTTCACATAACCTTTACATTAAGAATTATTCTAAAACATTCAAAAAAGTATGTCAGGTAGCAAAATCAATGTTTTTAAAAAATAAAATTGAAACAGCACCTAACAAAATTAAAGCCACTTGGAAATTGATCAACAATGAGACTGGTAAGACAAAACGTGGCCACAAACAGATAAATCTAAAAGTCAATGATCATTTATTAACTAAAAGCGATGAGGTCGCTCACGCTTTTGATAATTTTTTCTCTAATATACCACATGTGGTGACCCAGTCATTAAATTCATCCGCCACTATAGCATACGGCCTTTTGGAATGCAGTGTTGCTCAGGGTAATAATGAATTCAGATTTAGTTATGTTAACGCAGACAATATTGTCAAAATATTTAAAACACTGAATATTAAAAACACTGAAGATTTATGGGGAATTTCGACTAAGATATTAGCTACTATTGTTGGTGATATTGCTCCTTGTTTAGCTTATATCTTTAACAATTGCGTTGACGAGGGAG
The DNA here is from genome assembly GCA_963582015.1 of Xanthorhoe designata. Lineage (NCBI taxonomy): Eukaryota > Metazoa > Arthropoda > Insecta > Lepidoptera > Geometridae > Xanthorhoe > Xanthorhoe designata. The sequence continues at coordinate 9,235,604 of OY757049.1, forward strand.
TTTTTCCCAATCTAATGAAGATGAGTAAAGTTATTCCTTTATTCAAATCTGGTAATGAAACTGACCCCGCTAATTATAGACCAATATCGATTCTGCCTGCGTTAAGTAAAATTTTTGAAAAACTAATTCTTAATCAACTGCTCTCTCACTTTAATCTTAACGGACTTTTACACCAGCACCAATTTGGATTTACGAGAGGTAGATCAACAACCGATGCAGGTACATTGCTTCTAAAGCACATTTATGATGCCTTTGAGAACTCACAAGACGTAGTCGGAGTTTTCTGCGATCTGTCGAAAGCGTTCGACTGCGTGTGTCATGCGACTTTAATCTCCAAATTAAAGTACTATGGTGTCGTAAACCAAGCTATTAACCTGATTCGATCTTATCTTTCTGAGAGACTCCTTAAAGTTGAAGTAGGAGCTGAAAAGTCCTCAGGGTCAGTTATTGATATGGGTGTGCCACAGGGCTCGATACTAGGCCCTTTTTTGTTTCTAGTGTACATAAACGACCTTCCTTCTTTTGTAAAAGACATGTGTGACATTGTTCTTTTTGCTGATGATACATCTTTACTTTTTAAAGTTGATAGGTCTAAAGATAATTATGATGATGTTAATGCCTCTTTATCCCAAGTCTCAAACTGGTTCACTGCTAATAACCTCTTACTTAATGCCAAAAAAACTAAATGTATTAAATTCACTTTGCCTAATGTGGTTCAGAGACCTACAAAAATTAAATTAAATGGGGAAGCACTTAATCTTGTTGATTCAACTGTTTTCTTAGGTCTTACAATTGACTCCAAAGTGCAGTGGGGTCCGCATATTGAAACACTTGCAGGTAGGCTTAGCTCCGCGGCTTATGCAGTGCGTACGATTAGGCAACTTACTGACGAAGGAACAGCTAAGTTAGTATATTTCAGTTACTTCCATAGTGTGATGTCGTATGGTATTTTTCTTTGGGGTAAAGCAGCAGATATTCAAACTATTTTCGTTTTACAAAAGCGAGCTGTCCGTGCCATTTACAAAATGAAACGTCGCGACTCTTTAAGAGAGCGATTTAAAGAAATAAATATTCTTACTGTTTTTTCGCAATATATTTATGTAAACTTATTGCACACTCACAAATATATAAACAACTTTAAGAGAAAAAATGATGTGCACAAAATTAACACTAGAAATAAAAATAAACTATGTGTGCCTAAATTTAGACTAGAAAAAGTAAACGGTTCTTTTATGGGAAATACTGTACGTTTTTACAATAAACTCCCAATCAACGTAACTAACCTACCGACTCGAAGGTTTAAAACGTACATAAAGAATATTCTTGTAGAGAAAGCGTATTATTCCATTGAGGCTTTTATTAATGATAAAATTACGTGGCCTGATGTCGCTCTGCCCCTCGACGGTTGATGGTATACAATATCTTTACTACCTTGATAAGTAGGTACCTACCACTTAAGTCGGCCAAGTGTAGCGTGTGATGCCAGACAACATTTTGTTGAGGTGTTATCTTGTTAACTTTACAATTACTTTTACTTTTTTTGACATGCCTTACTTTGTTCGACTGGCTTCCCACTGAAGCTTGACTATTTAGATTATTTTAGATTGTTAAGGGATCGCTTTTAAAAAAAGCTAGGCCCACACCACCAGGTTCTTGCCTGATTCTTTCCCTGGTGTAGGGAGTCGCGTTGGAACAGGCATTAGAATCACCTAGCATGTAAAACGATACTTAAGTGATCCTTGAGGTCCTACAAGAATAAATGATTTTTCTTTCTTTCTTTCTTTCTTTCATAGATCGTTTGTGTAGCGATCCTTAGATTTCTCAACTGCGTATAATTGTATTTTGTACAGGTAGGTATTAGTTTCTATACTTAAATAATTGTTAAGTTTGGTTTTTTTGATGTGTAGGTTAGGTAAGTACATTTTTTTATTAGTGACTATAGCTATTTATTTTGGATGGTTTTTTTTATAATAGGTACACGGCAAGTTTTAAAATCTACGACCCTCCATTTCCAGTCAAGATTGCACTTGATCAACTTGGCTTTAAAACTTGGATTTATTTTAAAATAAATAATGTAATAGTGGCAATTCTGAGTGTCGCAAAAGCTAAACTAAGCTAACTAAAATTGTTGCCGTCCCTTTCATAGCGATGGGAATAAAAAGGATGGCAATAGTTTTAGTTAGGTTAGTTTAGCTTTTGCGACACTCAGAATTGCCCCCATTGTCAGATTAATGTTTTAATAATAAAAAAAACAATATCTATCAGTAAAACTATTATAATATTTTTATTAAGTACCCGTTGAACGTTATGTTTCGGGCACATAATTAAATAATTATATAAACTGAAGAAGCAAGGTTACAAATAAGTGAACAATCAAGATAGACAGCATCTAAAGAGCGTGCTAATTTATTATGTAATATGCGTAGGTATTGAGTAAAAGTAAATAAATATCTGAAACGAGGTGCGATCGTTCATGTCATAACTACGCTGACCTTTTTATTGCTTATGGTGCCTGTATGCGTGAAACTATCGCCGCCGGCTATTTTATTTTATTATTAAATAAATAAATATCATCTAGTCCCAAGCTAAGCAATTTAATGCTTGTGATATGGTAACCAGATGACTGATATATTACATAGATACATTTTTTTTTTGTAAATACATACATACTATAGATAGAAAAACATCCAGACCCGGAACAAATATCTGTAGAAAATACAAACATTTATTAGTATGCGTGAAACTATCGCCGCCGGCTATTTTATTTTATTATTAACGCTGAACAAAGGAATTTAAAAAAAAACTTAATGTTCCCTCTGCAACCTCTGCGTCTCAGGCGGGCCTTCGCCCACTGCGCCACAGAGGTCGTCGATTATTACGCTGAACAAAGGAATTTGAAAAACTGAATGTTCCGTCTGTGAAATATAATCATAAGCTTCTTTTTAATACCCCTGTAATAGTTTAAAAGTCAAAGTCAAAGTATTACTTATTGCGAACAAATACCTACTACTTTAATTTTGTATACTTAGTTTAGGAGAAGTAGCGAAGTTGCAAGTGGTGCCCACCAAACTCTGTTTTTACTACTCTTCCTAAACTATACAAAATAAAACTATTACAGAGGTATTAAAAAAGCTTATGATAGGTTTCACAAACAGAACATTCAGTTTTTTTAATTCCTTTGTTTAACGTAATAATAAAATTAAATAGGCGGCGGCGCTAGTTTCACACATACAGACACCTTAAATAAAGTTTCAGGCTTATAACGTTGCTTCCAGTAGATTAAAATAGTTTCACAAATTAGGAACTTTAGGATCTTTACAATATAAATTGAGCACGAACATTTTCATCATTTTCATTATCAGCTTGTTATGATCCACTGCTAAGCATAAGCCTCCTTCCTTTGGGCATTTTCCATCCGGTAGGCCTAACATGTGCAACGCGTCGAGACGACAAATGAAATATCTCGATAATGTCAAACTGCTCTAACGTACTATGCTAGAGCAGGAGAGAATATTTTGTCGACGACGAGAAGATTTCTCGTGTTGCACATGTTAGGCCCGCAGGTCTTACTGTACGGCAGCCCGCCTGAGACGCAGAGGTTGCGGGTTCGATCCCCGCTGCGGGACAAATGTTTGCATGATCTGCAAATATTTGTTTCGTGTCTGGGTGTTTTCTATGTATAATATGTATGTATTTACAAAAAAAAATATGTATTTATGTAGTTTATCAGTCATCTGGTTACCATAACACAAGCATTAAATTGCTTAGCTTGAAACCAGATGACGCTGTGTGGAATGTCCAAGGATATTTATTTATTTTTATTTATTTATTGTATCCATCTAGCAGGTGGTCTGCCAAGAGGCCTAGTCCCCTTTTCCACCACTCAGTTAACGCCTTACTCCACCTGCCATCACCAAATCTTGCCAAGTCGTGCTCATTTCAAGTTTATAATACGTCACAAACATCTATCACTTACGAGGTTGGAATGAAATTTGACATTTTGCAGCCATTTTTTTAATTTTATTAGTGGTGAATAGTTCCCGTGGGAATACCGGGATCAAAAGCAGCCTAAGTGTTAATCCAGCTACGCCCCGCGATGAATAGTAATTTTCCCATGGGAATTCCGGGATCAATAGCAGCATGTGTTTAAAGGATATAAGCTATCTTGGCACCGAATTTCATTTAAATCCGCCCAGCCGTTTGAGCTTGAAGGAGTAACAAACACTTACACTTATAATACACCATAAACTTTCACCTGTAAATGTTAGTGTGATTCTTCCTTAGCTCATAGTTTGTGCTGAAACATTTGTCTATGATTTTTAAAGTGGTAATTTTGTTTTGTTTTTATAACCTACAAAATATAGCATTCAAATTAGCCAATGCATTATCATCACAACCGCCATCACTCATCATTGTATCTAGGTCATGCATTAGTCCATCTCTTTGTTTAAAGTGTTTATCTTATTTGCAACTTCCGCGTTTCATCAGTGATGAGTAGGGGCGTGATCAAATATCACTCCCTTTCATTAGTCAGCAGTTATTGCTAAGAATTAATGAAACTTTTGAAATAGGCTCGCAACTGATTTGACTTCAGTGGTGATTGCGTGATTTACACATCGTATCTGTGATTTTACTTTTTTATACTTAGGTATATTAAGAAGGAAATCTTCGTATAAGAGTCGCTTTGTATAAGATTTTTATGAAAGAATGATAAGCAGAGAAGTCAAAACCATATCCTAATTTCATTATACAAAAAAGTTAATAGCTCCGGCAGGATTCAAACCTGCGTAGATACAAGCGATCCCTCTTAAGCCGAGCTGCCTGACCACTAGGCTACGGAACCTTCACGCCAAGCGCTGAAACTATAAGTAAGATGATTTCTCGGTTAAAGCACCGATGAGTGCAATATACAGGGATACTAGAGGAAATTAGAATATCACCTAGTGGTCAGGCAGCTCGGCTTAAGAGCGATCGCTTGTATCTACGCAGGTTCGAATACCTACCTGTTGGAGCTGTTAACTTTTATGCTTTTAGTAAGATTTTTCATTTTAATGAAATATCTAATACTAAAGTTGCATACAAAGGTTGCCTGGAAGAGATCGCTCTTAGCGATAAGGCCGCCTATTGTGCTTTTTATTGTAAATTATGTCCTTTATTTGTTTTCTTTTGTGTACAATAAAGTGTTTCTTCTTCTTCTTCTTCTTCAAAGTGTGGTTCAACACTGTAAAAATATATGAAAAAATGAAAAAATGAAATATGATCACGACTGTATCCCAGGGAGCGGTAGACATTTCTTTCAGATCTTAATGCAATTTTTAGATCCTTTTGAAGATGTCTAAGGGGGTAGTCAGAGGTATGTCCAAATACAATATATTTGGTACATGCCCACATCTTGCAGAAGTTAACTTTCCCATCGACGCTATTAGAGAGCTAACTGGTTTCCTCACGATGTTTTCCTTCGCCGTTAAAAGCTCCTGTTAAAGCGCATATAAATTTTTCGATGCGAAAAGTTCATTGATGCACGGCCGAATTCGAACCCACGACCTTCGGAACGAAAGTCGAAGTGCTAATCCACTTGACCAACACGGCTTTTTTTTTTTTTTAATATATATACTTAAACAAAATATAACTAGGTAATTATATCCTAATTATTGGATAGCTTTTAGCTCAATGCTGAATTTTGCAAGTAATTTACTCGTGACTAGCTGGCACAGGTTCATCATCGTCTTAAGATCTTTGTGAAATACTATCATGCACCTACTTCATATCCTTGGTGTGCCGAAGGCACAAAAACAAACATCCTATCAGCTCAGTTGCGCAGGCGCCGACGTGTCGACTGATCACGAATGCAAAAGTTCACGCATACTGTGCACAGGGCTATAGCTAGAGTTAAAAGTGTAATGCTTATAACACAGGAGAAACATTTAAATAAACATATTATTATTTTTCCATATATTCTCAGTATTTTTCTACTGTCTCTAATCTTATTTTTAATATTTTATTTGATTGCAGTCACTCCTCGCGGTCGCTTCTCAAAGTATTTGTTTTTCATGAATTACTTTTCCTGTATTATTTTAATAGGTTTGAATGAATCTCTGTTAATCAGAAATTAAAATAAACAAGATACTGAAAATTGTTTAGTGTAAACATCCAAATGAAACTTATTTGCTATAGATCGACAGAGGAGTTGGTAAATTTTCAAAAGCTGAAGATGGACCTCCGAAAAATATTTAATTTTATAGGGTATTTAATTTTATTTTAATATGATGGGTATACGGTCGAATCGCACTTCCAGTTCTTTCACTAATTTTAAACAAAATATTGAAACTTTCCTTAGTACTGCCCTGCTTAATACATAGTCGATACTGAAACCCTCAATGTCATCGCTTTGATGCCCTAAATAGCTTGTAAAGGTCGCTTTCTGCTAAATGCTTTGAACCGGAAATATTTAAAGCTAAGCGATGGCTTCAAAATTATTAGAGCAAGTCATGTTTCAATGTAAGACAATTTCGTGAGATGTAACACACTCATAAACAAACTTAAAACTTAATCCTTGGCATCTTAACGCGTTGACTGTCTATGACTCCGTCACCAGAGTTGCCCACTAGCTCATAAGTAGGTACGAACGAACTGGTGTATTATATAATCTGTGCTATGACGCAAATGCAGTAGTTGGAAGCTTTTTTAAACTAATAGTAAATAGCTCCATCTGTCTGACTACAAAGATAACAGAATACAAACCGAGGTGAGTAAAGCTTTCTGAAAATCTTCAAGGCATTAGATCTGATGCTCATGCGCTAACTCACAAGATGTTGGTTCGAAAACTATCCTATAGATGGCAGTACCTCAATTTGCACACTAGATCTTCTGTAAACTCATTTCGTATTTTGTAGAACTCGATAACGCCCCAAGATATTTATTATGATTTTAATTGATACTACTAAACTATAGTCTTTCCAATCGTTTATTTAACTTTTGACAGATCATGCACATAAAGTTTTAGCTGACTACTTTTCAACTTAAAACAATCCATGCCATTCTTGTGTCCGAATCCTGGTTGAAACCAAGTTTGCCGTCTGCTATGTACTCACTTCCTGGTTTTCAACTAATTCGTAATGACCGTACTGGATCAGGAGCGGGTGGTGTGGCCATTTATTTACGTAAAAATATTCCTTTCTCTATTATTGATATGTCTGCACAACCGCCCCCTTCCAATGCTGGTGAGCACTTATTTCTTCAGCTTTCACTATTTCATCGGAAAATTTTACTTGGTGTGTATTATTCACCTTCAAAACATGTTAACTACTTCTCTTCATTTGAAAAGCTTCTTGAAAATCTAATTCCTCTTCATGATCACACCATAATCATGGGGGATCTAAATACGTGTTTAAATAAGTTTGATTCTCGTTCTTCCTCTCTCATAAATATTGTCCAAGCTAGTAATTTATCCATTCTTCCCCTTAATTTTACCCATCATTTTCCCAACTGTCAACCATCTCTTATTGACTTAATTTTAGTTTCTTCTCCAATACATGTTGCTAAACACGGTCAGTGTTCAGCAGATGATTTTTCTTATCACGATTTAGTATTTCTCTCATATAAAGTTCGCCCTCCTAAGATCAAACCAACTATTCTTCTTCAGCGCAATTTTGGTGGCATGGATGTGGAATCATTGCGAGCTGATGCCTGTAGTACAGATTGGTCTGATGTCCTAAATGCGGATTCGATTGATGCTAAAGTTTGTAGTTTTAACAGTATCTTGACTAACTTGTACAATGTGCATGCTCCTGTTCGAGCAGTTAAAATGAAGCATCTCCCTGCTCCTTGGCTCACTGATACGATACAAGATGTAATGCATAAGAAGCTAATAGCCAAGGTTAAATTTAAGCTCAAACCTACTAAAGCTAATAAGGATAAGTACAATAGCATTAGAAATCACTGCAACAGGGTGTGTAGGGATGCACAACGCCGATACATCCATAAATCTGTTGAAAATAGTGATCCCGCAAAAGTGTGGAAATTTCTTCGTTCTCTTGGAGTTGGTAAGTTGCAGCAAGAGTCCGTCTCTTCTACTTTAGACATAAACTCATTAAACTCTCATTTCTCTTCTTCTTCAGTTTTTAATGGATCAATAAAAACTCAAACTTTAAATAACCTTTCTTTGTTACCAACTCCAACATTTTCTCCATTTACGTTTCGTCAATTTACTGATTGTGATGTTAAGAAGAGCATTACATCTATCACATCTAATGCAGTCGGTAGTGACTGCATTAGTAAAAAAATGTTAATTCCCATTTTAGACGACATAATCCACATTATTACTTACCTCCTAAACTTTTCCATTGAGTCTGGTACTTTTCCAAGCTTGTGGAAGGATGCTCTAGTTACTCCTCTCCCCAAAAAGTGTAATCCTTCCTCTTTCTCAGAGTACCGTCCCATCTCCATTCTTTCCTTTTTATCCAAAGTCCTAGAACGCCTTGTGCATCGGCAGTTAAGTCTCTTCCTCAACACAAACAACCTTTTCAACCCCTTTCAATCAGGCTTTCGCCCTGGCCATAGTACTGTCTCTGCTCTCGTCAAGATTACGGATGACATTAGGCATGGGATGGAGGATGGATTAGTTACTGTACTTTGTTTGCTTGATTTCAGTAATGCTTTTAACAATGTTGATTATGATATTCTCTTAGCTCTCCTACGCTCTCTTAACATATCTCCAACAGTAATTGACTGGTTTCATACTTACCTGTTCGGTCGCCGGCAACGTATTCGGATTGATGACTCTTATTCTTCTTGGTGTCAACTGAGTGCTGGTGTACCACAGGGTGGCGTTTTATCTCCTCTTCTTTTTGCTATTTTTATTAACTCAATCTCTAAGCTACTCTCTTCTTCCTACCACCTTTACGCAGATGATTTACAAATCTACACCCAAGCACCAGCGGAGTGGTTATGTGAAGCCATTACTTGCATAAACGGTGATCTTGACAACATTTTCAAGTGGACTGAATCCTTTGGGCTTTCTGTTAATCCGCAAAAAACTCAGGTTATTGTAGTAGGTAGCTCTAAAATGTTGTCTCGCGTAGACTGGTCAAACCTTCCACTTGTAGTGTTCAATGGCACTAACATCGAAATTAGCGATGTAGTTAAGAATTTAGGTGTGCTTATTGACAAAAACTTATCTTGGGGACCGCATTTAGCTGCAGTTAGTCGTAAGGTCTTTGCTGCTTCTGCCTCTCTAAGACGTTTGCGTAATTTCCTTCCGACTGCCACCAAAATTGCGCTATCACAATCTCTTTTGCTTCCTATTTTAGATTATGCTGATTCTTGCTTTCTTGACCTAACTGAAGAACAACTCAACAAGCTTGAGCGTCTTCAGAATTACGCTATTAGGTTTATTTTTGGCTTGCGCAAATACGATCATGTATCCGAATATCGCAACAGGCTTGAGTGGTTGCCGATCCGACTTCGTAGAAACTTGCACATCCTCTCACTTCTTTATAATATTCTTTTCCTTCCTTCTACCCCTTTTTATCTGAAAGAACGTTTTGAATTCTTGCACGTTTCTAATCCCCGTTCTTTACGTTCTTCTGATACAAGACAGTTAAAAACGATCGTTCACAGTTCTAGCTTTTATGGAAATTCATTTACTTTACAAGCTGTGAAACTATGGAATGCGCTACCCGTGTCCATTAGATTAGCTAAGTCCCTTCCTATTTTTAAAAACATGGTCCGTCGTCATTATTTATCAGTTTGCTCAACTTCGTCGTAATTTTTACTACATATTGTATTTAACTTAGTGTATATATATAATATTATGTATGTATATATATATATAATTATGTATATGAATACTTATATATTTTATATAAGTAGGTAGGTAGTTTAAGTTTATTTTATTTTTTTCTCTTGCTTTAATATTTTATGTATGCCACTGTCTTCACCAGTTAACTTTATCCTGTCCATCCAAAGGTTACCTGGAAGAGATCGCTTTCAGCGATAAGGTCGCCCATTGTTACACTTTTTTTTTGTTCTGTGTATCTAAGTTGTGTTGTTTCTTTTATGGTGTACAATAAAGTAATATTCTATTTCTATTCTATTTCTAGTTTTATAATAATTTTTGATACAATGTACTACAGGGAATACTGTACTGTCATGGACGGGATCCGCCCACTTAGAGATGTTTCATTCGTAATTAATGACAACTGGTTTTGAAATAAATCGATTATCGATTATAATTATATAAAATTATTGTGATTATTTTTATATCAAATCACGTAAAAACCTTTATTATTTTGCATTAAAATGCCCTAAATGTCTCTGTTGTAATGCATAAATAATTTGCGTAATGAAAACAGTTCCATGGGATCGAATTTATTCGCTGAAAATTAATGAATCTAAAATAATCGTTTAGACTTACTGTAGTTGGTTCAAATAAAAAACATGTGAATGAACTGCGGTACCTACTTGTAATGAAAAGGTGCAAAATGTTGATATTCATAGTAAATAATGAGTGTGTTTAATCGATTAAAACTTCTTCATGAATAAAATCGATCGATAAAATAAATCGAATCGGTAACGGGTCAGGGTATCACTATTTGAGTCAGTATTACAGCTGTCAAAAGTTAAATAAACGGTTGGAACGAGTATAAGTAATTTGACAGCACTAAAATTGATCTTTTTTCGATCGTTATAAAAGGGACAGTAACATTTTTAGTGCTTTCAAATTAGTTTAGTTTTGGCGACATCTAAATTGACACCAACAGTATTATGAGTTATAGAGATGAGTGGAAGAGAAAAATGTGTTATACCGACCCTATTTTAAAGTGGGATAAGGGCAGGAGAATGAAATAAATACATAGGTAATTGTGTGATGTGATAATAGAAGAATGTTAGGATCTCATCAGCATTCTAAGATGAGTGATCTAAAGATGGGCGTTGCGGAGGCGAGGCACCTTGTAGGTACTACTGGTGAGATGCAGGTGACCTTTGGCAGGATGAGGCGATCAACATTTTAGATGCATCGAAGAATACACTCTTCGTTATTTAAGCTATAGTTATTCATAGAAAAATTGACGATTTTCGATGACGACCTCTATGGCGCAGTGGATGAAAGCCCGCCTGAGACGCAGAGGTAGCGGGGAGGTACTTTATGAATGCTCAGTTTTATTTAGATGCAGCAGAAACTCACAATCAAAATTTTACGACCTCTGAGGCACAGTGGGCGAAGGCTCGCCTGAGACACAGAGGTTGCGGGTTCGATTCCTGCCACGGGATAATTGTTTGATGATGTACAAATATTTGTCTCGAGTCTGGGTGTTTTCTATGTATATTTAAAAAAAAATATTTACCATAACACAAGCATTAAATTGCTAAGCTTGGGACTAGATGACGCTGTGTGAAATGTCCAAGGATATTTATTTATTTATTAATTAATTGGTCTGTAGTTTTTATTCTAGCTTATTTATATATTTTTTCCTAAAAAAAATAATAATAAGCTAACACCCAACGACAAAATCAATGTTGTTGTTTTTTTTTTTTTTTCGCACGGATTTTTATGTTAAGTGGTCTTCCGGACCTTTATAACTTCACCGGGCTTTGGCGAGTGCAGAAGGCATCTACGCCGTAAAAAAGAATTTAAGCGAACCTACTCAAGGTACTGACCTTGGATTGGACTGTTGCCATGAGAGGCAAGGCCTGAAGGGCCTGGCCTGAAGGGCCTGCCCTGAAGGGGCGACGAGTGCCCCGAAGGCGGGGTCGGCATCGGACGTTGTTGTTGTTTTGCTGGTTTGCGGTTTTGTTCGCCAATATATTCCCCCCTTTATTAGGTTCTGCAAATTAATTCACTCTGAATTTCCATACATGATGGATAAATCATCCTTATAAATGACCTTTATGGTCAATTGCATCAATACAGAATAATTGCGTTAATTCTATTAATCTAGAATTTAAATAACGATGTGAGGTAACGCTGAGGCTTCGGTGGTTAGGCAGTGGCTTGTGTGATGAGCAGAGCTTTGATAAAAAAGTTACCTATAATTATACCTAATCTATGTTATATATGTTATCTATCTATTAACTTGGGACTTAAAGTCGACTTTTAAAGTCGTTAAGCCACAGACAACAGAGTTGGCCACTTGCTCATACGAACGAACGAACGAGCTTGGGACTAGATGACGCCGTGTAAAAAGTCCAAGGATATTTATATCATTTATTATTTATTGTCTGAATTTTATGATTGTTTTAATTTTTTGAAATATTTGAAACTGATTAATCCTACTAATCCTATCCTACTATCCTACTAATCCTACTTCCTACTAATATTATAAAGGTGAAAGTTTGTGTGTGTGTAAGTGTGTTTGTTACTCTTTCACGCTAAAACTACTGAACGGATTTGGCTGAAACTTGGAATATACATAGTTTATGACCGGGAATAACACATAGGCTACTTTTAATTCCGGTATTCCCACGGGAACGGAAACTACCGCGGGTAACACCGCGAGGCGCAGCTAGTAGGTATTATTATAGATTTGTTGAAATATTTGAATCTGAATAAGTAGTTACCTTTGCATAATATAATAATTAGTATGGAAGTAAAGATTAGAGATGTTTTTTTTTCGTTAAGTATTTGCTTTTGGGTCAGCTTTAGGTAGGTATTAGCGCTGATTCTGTTGTAACACTGACAAGCTAAACTATGACTAAAACTGAAAGCTCTTATTACGTTCATGCTTAAGACCAATAGCATAGCACTAAAAATAACATTTAGATAACACAAGATCAAGGTACTTTTAACTTCGTTTTGCAACTTGGGGTAGTTTTAGTCAAAAACAAAAATGGTCTCTATCAATTTTACCCTTCAATTTTACTAAAATAAAGTAATTTTAGACATGTCACTCAGGCTGTTATTTTATTTTGAAGTTTAATGTGAACGAAATAGAGCTTTCGGATTTAGCAATAATTTAACTAGTCAGTAAGTAAGTAAGTTGTTGAAATAGAATCAGTGTCATTGTTATAAGTAGTTCTATTTTTCAGAAAATGTAAAGTTGAATGTAGGTACTCACTTTTGTGAACATTGTTCCCCGCTCCGCTCATGACTATCGCCTTACCTTACAACCATAACTAGATTAGGGAGCGTGAATCTTGCAAATGCCACAACCTTGCGGATACTACTTGCGGTATCAGTTTCTTGCGTTATCGAGTAGTTGGTGAAGCAGCAAGGCGACATATTGACCAATATTACAAAAATCTGTGAATTACGACCTCTGTGGCGCAGTGGGCGAAAGCCCGCCTGAGACGCAGAGGTTGCGGGTTCGATCCCCGCTGCGGGACAAATGTTTGCATGATCTGCAAATATTTGTTTCGTGTCTGGGTGTTTTCTATGTATGATATGTCTTACAAAAAAAAATGTATCTATGTAAGTAGTTTATCAGTCATCTGGTTACCATAACACAAGCATTAAATTGCTTAGCTTGGGACTAGATGACGCCGTGTGGAATGCCCGAGGATATTTATTTTATTTTTTTATTTATTAATGGTTTTGATGAATGAACTAGCGTCCCGCCCTAGTTTTGCACGGGTGTGTTATCTACCATAGTAATTATGTGTCAAATACACTTGATCTGAACTTTTAGCTCTGAAGGGGATTATAGAATAACGAAAAACATTTTTTTATCTCCATATTTATATCACAAGATGAAACTAATCTAAATGAATATTAGTGGCAATTCGGAGTGTCGCAAAAGCTAAACTAAACTAACTAAAATTAATGCCATCCTTTTTATTCCCATCGCTATTAAAGGGACGGCAACATTTTTAGTTAGTTAAGTTTAGCTTTTGCGATACTCCGAATTGCCACTATTAATTAATAAGTTATTAAGCGACCAAATCAACAGTCTTGTCGTATGAATATTAAAATTTATAATTATGTATTTAAATTTGTGCAGCATAATGCATAGTCTAATAATTAATAAAGAAAGTAAGAAAGAAAAATCATTTATTCTTGTAGGACCTCAAGGATCACTTAAGTTTCGTTTTACATGCTAGGTGATCCTAATGCCTGTTCCAACGCGACTCCCTAGGTACACCAGGAAAAGAATCAGGCAAGAACCTGGTGGTGTGGGCCTAGCTTTTTTTTAATATTTAGGTGCTGCAGATTGCAACCTACCGCATACAATGCTAATCGATATTGAAGTGGACTCGACTAATTGTAGTAGTTACTATTCTGTACATCGATCATTAATCAATTGCATTAGTTACCTATTAGTTAGTTATCCTACTAATATTATAAAGGTGTAAGTGTGTTTGTTACTCTTTCACACTTTCAAAAATAGGCTACTTAAGATACCGGTACCGGTTGTTTAAAATTATTAGCAATAAATAAATTAGTAGTAGATAATGAGTAGCAAAACATGCAAAAAAAAAATGAATAAACTGGTAAATTTGTCCTTTGATTAGTCATGTATCATTATACTTTTATATTACCGGATTGAATAAACCACTGGTTATGTTGTTGGTGGACTTATGTTTCTATTATATTAATTACTTCTTATATAAGTTAAATAGTTTAATGTATGGTAAATAAATGTGCACGAAAGCGTGTAGTGCCCGGTAAATGTAAATTAGAGTTGCTGAAGTAAATGTATGAATTTTTAAAAAAAGTTATTTTAATAACCTACTGCCCTTCTTCCGGTATTTCTTTATTATTTAATGTTAAAAATTAAATAATAACTAGTGTGGTGAAAGGACTGAAAGCGGTTTTATAAAAGCTCTCCGGTTTAGGGTACCTAAGGTAAGGTCTTATACTTTCGTATGAGAAAGTTGTCAACTCTGGTGAGTTTTTAGGCTGCCTAAATAAATTTTAGTTAAGATATGCGTCAAACTAGCGCCGTCACCTACTTTATCTTTATTATTACGTTGAACAAAGGAAATAAAAAAATGATTTTATATATTTTTATTATAGTGTTAAACCACACTTAGGTATTTCATTAGAAAATGAAAAATCTTACGAAAAGTTACGACTTCGATCATTATTCGGTTATGATCGCTTGAATCACGCGGGTTCGAATCCCGTCGAAGTCGTAACTTTTCGTAAGATTTTTCATTTTCTAATGAAAAAAATGATTGTACAGTTTGTGATACATCGTATATCGTAAGCATTTTTTGATACCTCTGTAATAGTTTTGATTTGTTTTAGTTTAGGAGGAGTAGCGAAGTTGGATCGAAATTGCACATAGTGGCCACCAAACTCTGTTTTCGCCACTCTTCCTATAAACTATACAAAATAAAAGTATTACAGAGCTATTAAAAAAAGCTAGGAAGATTAGCGAAAACAGAGTTTGGTGGCCACCAAGTGCAACTTCGCTACTCATTCTAAAGGCTGCCTAGTGGCGTTAGTTTACTCTACAGAGGGGTTCTCATTCAAAAATTAAATAAATTCAAAGTTAATATAATGACAGTAAACATGAATATTATATTTAAAAAAATAGCACTTACCTAATGTCTAACAAAATAAGTACTAAAATGTTAAAAATAATATCTTATCTAAAATGTAAACCAAAAATGTAATAACTGCATGTAATGAGAAATAATAAAAAGGCTTAATAATAATAATTATTATTATTATTAGTGGCGTTAGTTTGACGCATACAACCACCTAAATTTAAATTTTATTAGTAAATTCCGTGTTTATAGCACGGAAGCATCCAATACCTATTTTTATTGCTCAGTAATAAAATGCCATTACAAAATAATTAAAGTCATTCCTAGATTCACTTTGGTTATTATGAAAATAAACTTATTTAAAATGTATTATCGTCCGCAAAGGTATGATCAAGGTTGTCTTGCATAATAAATCATCATTTATTTCGTATTCTCATTAAAAACATGTCTAATGATCCAATCATTGCCTATTTTAGCCTGTATAGAGGCGTTCTGTAACTATTAGGGGTATTTGTATATATGAGCCGTGTTGGCTGAGTGGGATGTACTTCGACTTTAAATCCGAAACTCGAGTGTTCGAATCCCGACCGTGCATCAATGGATTTTTTGTTTCGAAAAATTTATACGCGCGTTAGGCCCTAAAATAGAAGTAAAATGTTCTCAATTTGCCCTTTAAGTGTTTTATTGATGCAATTTGCAAATTAAATCGATGTTATTTAGATCTAGCGATAAAATGACTGAATCAAATTTGTCTGTTTGATGCAAAGATCCAGAGGGCTTAGCCAACCGGCATTCGCTATGAAGCGATTCGATTTCTATCATCGCTACGCCTTTGATTTGACATTTCTGATCGCTCGAGTTTTCGTCATCGAATGTCAATTCCTATACATTTTTTTTAGTTTCTAATCGAAAGCGATTGTCGAAATGTAACATGGCTAGGGCCTCTGAGATCTTCGAGGTAGGTATGTTGAGAAATGTTTGAATCTAATATTGAAATCTAAGGTGTTCCTTTGATGTTATCGTACCTATGCCACTAAAACTTGTAGCAGTCAAGTAAGTTAGTAAATTATTTGATTTCGCTAAGATTTGCTGTTGAATGTTGATTAATAAAACGAACACAGGATGATTTATAAGAAGCAATGAATAACACAATTTGTTATTCATTTGCTTCTTATGTAGTCTGAACGAAGAACACAATATTAATAATAATAATAATGTTTATTTCATTATCTTAATCTAAAAATTTTACATTCCGTGGGTTTTTTTAAATATTGAATACTGAAACGCTACCTAAATATTTGGGAGCGTATTAACTCAGGACGTTCTTAATTTTCAGATTTGTAGGGTAAACCCAGGATAGATGCCTCGATGGGATAGATGCCTCGTTTTCAAAAAACACAACTTCCCGAAATCGCACATACTAATTAATAGGTTAAATAAGGAGCGTACGTGCCACACTCCTCAGGCCCAAAAGGCAGTTGAGCAGAGTATACTTGGTTTTCTTGTGTGTGCGATTATCTGCGCGGCGAACGCAGGATAACGCGTCAAAGTTTAAAACATGAGTATTCAGTGTTGCATAACTTTTAATGTGGTCATAAATTCTCTTAAAAAATGTTTTATGTTAATACTCTGGTACTTTGAGTACATACCTAGATGTCAATACCCACTCTATTGTATTTAGTTAGTTCTAAATTTAGAAAGGCACCTATCCGTATCAAAAAGGATAGTTGCCCCAAATTTTTCGGGGGATAGGTGCCCTTGAGAAAATCTATCCCCTAATACTCTAAACATGTGCAGTGTTTGTTAAAAAACATAACTATGTTTTATATACGTCGGAAACATTTTGTTGTGTTAGTAGGAACATACATTTTAAAGTAATAATCTTATATGTACATTTTGTATACAATACCTAATGTTTGTAGGTGAACCATGCCACGAAAGTACAAAAGATAGGCAGGAGTAATTTTATGGACTTCAGAACAGCTGATACCTAATACAAAGTCAAATTCGACAGACAGAAACATTATTCTATAAGAATGCTCAAATAAAAATTGTATTTTACATATGTTGATTCTATAGGGCATCTATCCTCCTTAGCATTTTTATAGTGGGGCATCTATCCATATAGGTAGGCAACTATCCCCAAAAAAAAGGTTTTGCGAAAACTCAATTTCTGCACAATCAGTAATTATTAGGACTACAAAAACAACGCGTAATGCAAGATAAAATATTGAACTAGCTATATTCATAGGAATTATTTATGGTAAATTAATAGTTCAAAAATTACGAGGCTCTTTCAAAAAGTGGGGCATCTATCCTCGGTTTACCCTATAGAAACGTCAAATAATTACAAAGATAAGGGCCATGTTACTTTTCTACAATCGCTTTAGAGTAGAAACTAAATAACTAAAATAAATGTATAGGAATTGACAATCGATGACGAAAACTCGAGCTTGACTCGAGCGATCAGAAATGTCAAATCAAAGGTATAGCGATGATAGAAAGAGAATACATACGAAACATTTGTCACTTGTCTACGCGCCCTGAGGCCCTAGCCATGTTACATTTCTACAATCGCTTTAGAGTAGAAACTAAAATAATTGTATAAGAATGGACATTCGATGACAAAAACTCGAGCGATCAGAGGGCCTAGCCAACCGGCATTCGCTATGAAGCGATTCGATTTCTGTCATCTTGTCTTGTGGCGCGAAGTGCCACTTACATTTAGTAGCCTGTTAGTATTCAGGCGTTTTGAGTGTCAGACGATGGCTATCTTGCAGGTGTTGTAGCTGCCCCTTTATTGCAGATGGTGGCAGTGAACGTATTTGGTGCTCAGAGCCCTAATTTTGTTCCAAGACCTTGGAGTTTTCATTAAATAGGTATTTGTAAACTTGCATATTGCCCTCACTTTGAGAGCATTAGCCAATTGAACTACCAAGCAGTCAACGTTATAACTGTATTTGCAGTCTATACTAATCATTTAAAGAGGCAAAGTTGGTTTCTTTGTTTGTATGTTTGGGGTAGGTAATCTCCAAAACTACTAATCCGATTTCAAAAATTATTTCACTGATGTGTAGTATGAACTTTATTATTGAACATAGGCTATTTTTTATTAAGGTAGGTACCACGCAAGCGAAGCCGCGGGCGAGTAAGCTAGTTTTTAATAAACTGAAAAATCTTAAAACATCCTTAGTAATTGAGACTGTACTATCAAAACCGATGAACATAAT
Organism: Xanthorhoe designata; assembly: GCA_963582015.1. Classification (NCBI taxonomy): domain Eukaryota; kingdom Metazoa; phylum Arthropoda; class Insecta; order Lepidoptera; family Geometridae; genus Xanthorhoe; species Xanthorhoe designata. The sequence continues at coordinate 9,254,266 of OY757049.1, forward strand.
AAATCTTCATTTCATGAATATTTACATTATCTACAACAAATCTTGCCTTCATTCAGAGCCCATAAATTAGCAATCTGAACACCCATAGAAGCCTTACAAAGGAAATTATAATCAGCCTATCAATCAAACTGAAGATGCTATTTGTCTGTCTGTTTGTAACAAGATGTAAGTGCATAGGCATCCAAAGGCACACCCACGGTATTTGCATAATACCTGCTAATTCCTTGATTACTAATAATGCTAGGTGTAGCAAGATAGAACTGTGTCGGCCGAGTGGGGTGCACCTTGAGTTTTGATCCGAAGGTTATGGGTTCGAATCCTAGCATGCAAAGATGCATTTTTCGTTTCAGAAAATGTATATGCGCATTAACACAGCTCTAAACGGTGAACAAAAATATCATGAGGAAACGCAGCTTAATCAGCCCCACATTTATTATACTAGCTGCGCCCCGCGATGTTACCCGCGGTGAATAGTTCCCGTTCCCGTGGGAATACCGGGATCAAAAGCCTATTAATCCAGGGTATAAGCAATTCTGCAAAATTTAATTGAAATCCGTCCAGCCGTTTGAGCGTGAAAGAGTAACAAACACACGTCTTCTTCTTCTTTTCGTGTCAATGGTTCTAAATTTTATTAGCGAGATAATGTAGCCAAGTTTATGGCTACATTATCTCAAACACACTTACATACTTACACACAAACTTTCACCTTTATAGTATTAGTAGGATAGTAGATATATTTAAAGATAATAAGATGATACTATATTTTTAGTGACCTCAAGTTATTCCATCGTAAATCATTATTTACGATTAAACAAGTTTTTAAATACGTCCTCTATGATTCCATAGATTATCCTTCACATACAAACAATTCCAACTTCACACTCTAATATCAGCATTTACACCAGCTAATCAATTATTTATTTGTTTAAACCCTCGTTAGACAACATCAATTAGATTTTACTTTTGAATTCACATGCGTGAAGAGGAAAAGTTAACAAGCACATATTCAACACCTTACATAATAGCGTAACTATTATAATTTAGATACAAAGGTCTATATTAAGCCGTAATGGACTATGGCCATTTGCACTGCATTCACAAACTATGTTATTTAATATTATGAAGCATTCAGACAGTAATTATCTTTACGTCGTAGCTATTTATTTTGTGCACGTGCAAAGTACAGTATGTTGTATACCAAATACAATAATTTTAAATTATATGGGTCTCTTTTAATTGAATTAACCCTTGAGTATGTTTAAACCAAGCAATAATCTTACACTGTATGTTTTTTTACAAACTTGAAAGGATAGTCTGAAGATTGGCAAGCACGTGATCCGGCTAACAATAGGCAATATGGACACTTGGATTTTTATATCTATGAATAAATGAGTTTGAATATGACCCTCGAAACAGTAGTAGAGATAATATGATACACCTAACTTCTAAGTATAGTATTAGGAGGTATCAAAACAAATCTTATGAATCACGCACCTTGACATCGGCGTAGGCGTAACAATGGTTAGGAACTCCAAAGAATATACAAGATAATTATTGACTCTTAAACCAGGAACTTGTAATATACAGGCGTATTACACGGGCTATTTGTTGGAATAATTGAAATTTTTGTACAAAGAATCCTCCTCTGTAATTCTGTGAGAATATGGTTGAATTTGTCTTGAATAGTGACATGGGAACTGTCAGTAGCTTACAATAGCATGTTTTTGGGTAAAGAATGGTGTGAATTAAGATGGTATATTTTCAGACTAGCTTACTTACCCGGCTTAACCTCTTCGGTAGCCATTGAGATGTATTATAGAGCCACAATCAGACAAATAAAATGGAAACGCTAAAACTCGGCGCACACTACGTAGTGCGCAGAGTTTTTCTTTTTTGCGTACAAGCGACATTGAACATTAAAACAAACGACGTAACGTCTACATTCAAATGTCAAATGTCATTGTAGAACACTGAATTTGCACGCACATTTTTTGAGTGTTGTCAGCTATTAGATAGTGACTCTTTAATACATCTCAATGTTGGTAGCCTATGATTTATTGCAGGTCATAAACTATGTATATTCCAATTTTCAGTCAAATCCGTTCACTAGTTTTCGCGTGAAAGAGTAACAAACATCCACACAATATACGTCATACATCTAATCATTCTCACAAACTTCGCAATTATAATTTAAGTAGAAAGAATTTAATTTTTATGATGTCAGAAAAGCTTTAGGTTTATTCAACCATAATTATTTGTATAAGTAGGTATAATATAAATATAAAAAGGTATTCATCTAATCTAAAAATTTTGTTAGTTTTGTTTTATCGTTTAATCAAATTTTATTCCACTGCCTCGGCGTAACTAGTAGTACTCGTACCTACATATTAAAACATAAGTTCTTAATATTTGGAGATTATCAGCAGGTTACTAACCCCGCTGACAATCTTACCAATAGGGATAATACCATCACATTTTGCTTACTCAATTTGTATGAGTATGTTTGTGTGTTTGTAGAAGTCCCAAACGAATAATATACCCAAGTCATTTAATTAAAAAAACTAAGACAAAAGCTATTTTTAGAAATAACACGTGCGTACAATTTTCAACGTAAATCGATAGGTCCTCGATCTTTACTACCAAAATGTCAATTACCATTGCTTGTGTAAAAAGAAATTAATCGCACTGACATTTAAACTATTGCTGCGGCTATAAAAATTAAATCGACCAAAAAAATCGATTCCCTACGATCATAAAATGTTCACAAGTTCACAATGACTCGATCCTACTTCTGACCCTGACATTGAAGATTAGATTCACGTATATAAGCCCAGTGGATCAGTTTTGGAAACATTCCTTGATCGATATTCAGGCAGACAACATGAAATTGGTAGGTCTATAAGCTTTTGTGTCATCTTTAAACGTGACAAAAGTTAGCTTTTGTGTCATCAATCGTGATGAAAGTGTGACGTGATTGTGAAGTGTCAATAGGCTTTTGTGGAATTTGGGCCGATTTGAAATTTGCTTTATAACTTGGTCTAATTTTGTGATATTGTTGATTGTTTGCTATTACATAGTTGCGATAATCGATTTCTGAAATACTTAAAAACTTTTTTTTTCTTAATTAAAAACTTGATCGTACAAATATGTAGAGTATAATCACACTAATTTTGTGTGTGTGTAAGTATGTATGTTAGTGTGAATATTTGTTATTGAGCGTGAAGGATCACGCTCAGACGGATCCAAATGAAATTTGGTAGCAGGTTAGCTAATGTCCTAGATTAACTTATAAGCTACTTTTGATTTTGGTATTACCACGGGAATGTGAACTATTGACCGCGGAGTGCAGCTAGTATTACATAATTACAATATTGTGACATAAATATTTATATATGTATGAAGAAAAACAAATTAATTGAATAGCTCGGAAAAACTCGTAAAAATATTGTTTTGTCCTATTAAATCGTAGCGACACCTATCGAAAGTTTATGATATTATGTAAAAAATATCTCGTTAACACCTTAAAATGTAACATAATTAATTGATTTATGGTACCATAAAGGTGTTACTTTTTCAATTAATAATAACATAACTACCGTGTATTCATCAAATTATTTTACTACCTTGATCTCTTTTAAAATAGTATACGTACACGTACACTTATAAAGAATTTACAATACAAAAAAAATATGTCAGCTCTACCCATTTTTTTTGTTTGCCTATATTATCTCACTGCTAGGCAAAGGCCTCCACCAATTCCTTCCAACACTCGCGATAAGTAATTTACTGCTAATGTCCAAGGATATTTATTTATTGATTTACTATAATATTAACTATATCATTTTCAGATTATTCTCGCCGCTCTCGTCGCAGCTTGCGCCGCTGCTCCCCAATTCGGGGCATTGAACCGCTACAACCCATACGCCGTCAGTCCGACCCCATTCAACCCCAGTTACAACCCCGCCTATGTCAGACCTCGGGCTAGCATCGAGAGGTCCGCAGCTATCCTGAGATCTGATGCTGAGGTCAACGAGAGGGGGTACCAGTTCGCTTATGACACTGAAAATGGTGAGTAAAGTGTTGCTGTTTTTAGCCAGTACTGTCCCACTGCTGGGCAAAGGCCTCCCCTCGAGTTTTCCAGTCGTTTCGGTCTAACGCCATTGCCTGCCACTGATCATCGCTAAAGGTGTCCAGCTCGTCGCGCCATCGCTTGCGTGGTCTACACTGTCCCAGGGCTCCAGTCAGTGGTCATTTTGGCCCACAGTTCGTCCGACATGCGGCAGACGTGCCCTGCCCAGTAAAGTGATAAAAAAAAATATCGAAACTATTGCGATGGTGTGCAACGTTAAAGTAGGCGTCTAGTAAAAGTTTTTAATGTAGCCACTTAGGAATAAATATAGTGTCAACAAAAACGAGAAGAAAGAACATAATTATTTTAATTATTAACTTATTATATTAACTTTAAAAAATAGGCTACTTTTGATTCCGGTATTCCCACGGGAACGGGAACTACCGCGGGTAACACCGCGGGGCGCAGCTAGTTTTTTCTATAAAATGATGACTGTCGGCTAATAAGAATTAATTGGATTACTCGTATCGATTAAACTCAGCGATTGATCAATATTTGACATTCAAGTAAACTTTTATTAGTAGTATTTTAGTAGTGCAAAAGGCCCTTAAAATTTAAGTGTGGTTTCCCAATCTTACACTGATATGAATCGAAGATGAGCAACCCACGGTAGATTTAATAAGCGGTTGTATTAACTCGTCGTAAATCAATGAATGTGGGAAGTACAAATTGTGACTACCAAGGCCTGCCTACTAAATTGACTGAATCTCATCTAGAAATAAAAAGCATTTTACATTCGGTTAAATAAAAGTAAGTTCGCATGAGCAATTGGTCAACTCTGTTGATGGAGTTAATAGGCTACCCAAAGGCCTCCCTCGTGGTTTAATGACTTTTAACGCCGGGACCAACAATTTAACGTGTCCTCCGAAGCCCGGAAGCTGAAGCTACTGCAGTCACCCATCCGCTTGTGACTCAGAACTTTGTTTACTTCAACGAAACAGTACGAAAAATGGTCCAGAGTAAATAATGTTCTGTGGTCCACATTTTGCAAACAAATACGTTACAGCTTGCAAGCTATCTGCGCCTACTAGGTACTATGTTTTTCTAGTTATCTCACGATAATTTCCATAACTGCTAAGAGAGCTATTAGTAAATGCCCTTTAAGTTTTTCTTCTCAAAGTGATACTTATTTAATTGAACCTAGTGTATTATATATAATCTGTGATTAACCCAAGCGTGGTTTTGCATAAGTCCATCTTGAAATTTTCAATATCTTCTCTAAGTGTTACATGATAGTAAATGCTGATTGAGAGTTCTACGCTATGTAAAATTCTATAACTACAATTGTTTTGCACGTTACTTGGTGCTATTTTTATCTTAAAACTCTTTACAATTTCAAGTATTAGATTAATAAGGCTTCTAAAAACTCAAACAGGAAGCTTAGATTTATGAATAAAATATATTTGATCGATTACCACCAATAAATAAAACGATTATTGTGTTCCACAATCTCAGTTTTTGAGTAATGATCCCATTGTTATTTTGTAGTCATTGACGTGTCTTTTGTTGTAAGAAGTACTTTTTTTGTTCTATTGTAAATTATAAGAAAATTTTGTATTATCTACTGTTACGTCACAATATGTATGTATACTTCGAAAAAAACTGTGATCTCTGCCCGGAAAAAATGACGTTAAAATGTACAGCTGACCTAGCCATGTTACATTTCGACAATTGCTTTCGATTAGAAACTAAAAAAAATGTATAGAAATTGGCGATCGATGACGAAAACTGGAGCGATCAGAAATGTCAAATCAAAGGGGTAGCGATGATAGAAAGAGAATAGATACGAAACATTTGTCACTTGTCTACGTACCTTGACGACCTTTGTAGTACAGTGGGCGATGTAGATGCGGAAGTTGCGGGTTCGATCCCCGCCGTGGGACAATAATAATGTATGTATTAATTTTTTTTTATCTAAGTAGTATATCAGTCATTTAGTCACCATAACACAAGCATTTAGTTGCTTAGCTTGGGGCTAGATGACGCTTAGCGGAAAATCCAAGAATATTTATTTATTTTACTTTTTTAATCCAACCATCTCCAGGCATTCACGCTGATGAGACCGGCGTCGAGAACAACGGTATCGAAGCCAACGGCGGCTATTCTTACACCGGAGACGATGGCCAGGTGTACTCCGTGAGGTACACAGCTGGAGCGAACGGCTTCCAGGCTGTGGGTGCCCACATCCCCACACCGCCGCCGGTGCCGGAGGCCATCGCGAGGGCTTTGGAGCAGAACGCGAGGGACGAGGCTGCTGGCATCTTTGATGATGGTAAGACTATTCTGAGCTAAAGGGCAAATCTAGAAAGATTTTTCTAAAGAAGCCGATAAGTAAGTTCGTATGAGCAAGTGGCCAACTCTGGTTACGGAGTTTTTAGGCCACTTTAAGGCCTACGTCATGGCTTAACGATTTTAAATGCCGGGAGTGACAATTAAACGTGCCAATGTAACAGATCGAAAGTAACGGTATTCCAAGGTTTCATGGGGAGAGTGTAGACTGTAGAGATTTAAAATTAGAATTTTAATCATGATCTCTAATCAATATCCATGACCTAAATACAACGATAACTATACAACTTAAAATTCAATTATGGCTAACTCTATTATAGTAAGACTCAAGATGTTTAAAGTACACATTAGTGGCAATTCGGAGTGTCGCAAAAGCTAAACTAAACCAACGAAAATTAATGCCATATCCATTTTATTCCAATCGCTATGAAAGGGACGGCAACATTTTTAGTTAGTTTAGTTTAGCTTTTGCGACACTCCGAATTGCCACTATTGTAAAAAATGTATAACTAATGTTATGTTTATTAATAAAAAAAAAATTGACTCAAGTAGCTAGTATGCTGTAGTGTAGTATGTAGCTTCTTGAAAATTTATACTGGACATAAATCAATATAAAAACCTATAAGTATATTTTTTGCATCATATTCTTAGAACTCTCCAATCTCCATTTAACCTTCAAATCCGGTGCGTTTAAAACAATAAAATTAATTTATGATCCGTAATAACACGCCATTGTGTTCGGAGATTACACAATTATCATAAAAACAATAAATATATTAGAGAAGCTTTCGGCATTGCGTAGCTTTGGGCAAAACTATTATAATTTTATACAATCGATACGATAAAAATCAAGTTCGTATGCGCTCGTAACTCTGGTGACGGAGTTTTTAAGCCGCCTAAAGGCCTCCATCATGACTTAACGGCTTTAAAAGCCAGGACCGACAATTTCGACTTCAACTTCAACGATCTATCAATAACGTCGAAGCAAGCTTCGCCACGGGTATGAAAAATCAAGTTGATCTTTAAAAATTTGTTAGATACAAAAGATTTTCAAAGAGTAGAAAAAATATTTACGTTTGAATATCGTATCGGATCGTGTAATGAGATCAATTTTGTAACATCCCATGATTAAACGCTAAGCGCGCGCACTTGACATTATGAGATCCATTAAAACTTGAACTTTATAGCTAGCGTATTAAAGTCTATTAATCAATTGATATACTAATTTAATTTTCATAGTATGTTTTGAAATGGGTGCCACAATTTTTTACTAAATGGAGCTACTTCGAGACTTAATTCGCACGAGAGCTAAAAAAGCGTTGCGTCAAAACTCGGCGTTGGCGCTTTTAAAAAAGCTTTCGTGCGAATATGGGCTTTAACGTCCAACGTCCAGCGCAGAAAATACAACACTGCTCGATAAAAATCCGTCGCGTTTAAAAAGCGCTGACGTGTGAACATATACTTGGGAATACATTTGTTCTATTTGAAGTTTTTTAATTTTTATCATCATTTATCAACAGGTAGCTACCACGACGCCAAATACTCCCCCGGCGTAGTGGCCGCGCGGACCTACCAGCCCAACAGATATAACGCCTTCAGACCCGGACGCTTCTACTGAGAAATATCGAGAATTACTAACTGTGCCATGTAGATATCAATAAAACGCGATCTTTTAGTAAAATAGTTTTATTTTAGAGTTATAAATAAATACATACTTATTATTTATTACCTATAAAAAACTGCCAGGCACGAGACAAATATTTGCAGACCATGAAAACATTTGTCCCGCAGCGGGAATCGAACCCGCAACCTCTACGTCTCAGACGGGCATTGAACCACTGCGCCACAGAAATACTAAGATCAATCGCTCATCGATTTATCACAGTGTCAGCGCTAATTACAACGATTTAGAAGCCTAGACTTTGACTAGGGCTAGATATAGGTCATGATGTCGTTAATCATCTATCGAATTGACATTTAATGTTAATATACCCGTTTTTGATAATATTGGACTAGGAATAATTTAGTAAGAAAACAATACTTACCTACATACATACAGTAGAACATTATAACCTCCTCCTTTTTTGAAGGTTAAAAAATGATTTATCACGTCGTTTATCTAAAAAAAAACTCAGGCCTTTACATCTTTACTAGATGATTTATACAGAGTCAGGGGGCAAGCTTTGCCTAATACTTAACGGGACACTGTAGTGCCTAGGACATTTTTGAGATGGAATAGGCTTGTAGCACCTAAACCATCCTCTCAGCTTAGCTGGCCATATCCACAGGAAAGGCAATGGTCAATACGTGTGGGGCTGACTAGCCGCGGGTTTCCTCACGATGTTTTCCTTCATCGTTTAAAGCTCGTGTTAAAGTGCATATAATTTTTTCGACACGAAAAGTCCATTGATGCACGGCCGGATTCGAACCCACGACCTTCGGATCGAAAGTCGAAGTACTTATCCACTTGGCCAACACGGTTATACGTCGTTTATCATCCTTTTTAAATTTATCAATTCTAATGAGAATTTTTGTGCGAATAAATCCGCGAGCCGCAGCGCAGCTACTTATTAAAATCATTGCAACTCATCATATTTCCAACTGCCCTACATTCCCAGCAGTTAATGAAAGCACTAACAATCTGATTGGTTAACATATTGTATTGTGATTGTGAATCAATGCAATATTGACTGTTCTTACGAGCTGGTGTGAAGTCTACGTAGAACTGAGAAGTTTTAGAACCGGCAATAAAAATTGTAGATTCTGATCACTGGTTTAGATTTTGTTTGTGAAATGTTTTATGTATAATTTTTTAGAAAAAAACAATATTGTTAGTTATTATGAAACAATATTGGGTGTTATTCTAATTTTAATGTATGATTGTATCTACAAAAAAAATGTATCTAAGTAATATATCAGTCATCTGGTTACCATAATAAAAGTATTAAGTTGCTTAGCTTGGGACTAGATGACGCTGTGTGGAATGTCCAAGATTATTTAAGTACCTACTTATTTTATTTATTTATTTATTATATCTTAGAGAAAAAAATGAATATCAGACTTACCATTTTAATTACAAATATATTAGTTGCGAGACTCGCTTAGATGGTAAAAGGAGAATGAAAGTAGCATGTACAAGGAGAGATTTCAACGTGGGGGAAGTCAAGGCGTAAATGATGATAATGATTTGAAGTTGCAAATAATGGTGTCAAACTGAGAGGATTCTAAAAGGGATTTTGAAACTAGGCCAGAAAAACAAAGTTGAAAAGAACGACACGTAATACATAATAAAATAGTAAGTAGGTAAGTAAAATTACTTATGAAATTACTGACGCGGGCATAGCTGAAAAGCTTGTTGTTTCATCCAGCGCAATGCTAGAAAAAGAAGCAAAGCGAAAAAAGAGAGATAGCGCCTCAGCGCTCGGCATTCAGTAGGTAATTTCGCCGCTCACTCGCTCACTCGAAAAATAGTGTGCGGAAATTTCATAAAAAGTGTTCCAGGAAATACGTTTTTTTCAGTAAGCCTTACAAGTTTGTAAAATAAATATTAGTCATTTAGAATCTCCATAAGATTTGCAAGGTTTCTATGACAATATTTTCTTTACGTTTACAATTTATGAGTACATTATGAACGGCCAAAGTTCAGGTAAAATTTATGCTAAAAGCAGGTTTTTGGAAGCTTATACTGAATTTGTTTCTCAAAATTTTGATTTTTAGTTTCGATAGAAACCTAGATATAGTGCACAAGATACCTATTAGTCCAAAAGTTTAAAAGAAAGATCTGTTACAACGGCATAATTACGTACGAGCGTTTGTATGAAAAGTGAGCCGGGTTGACCGCTCTTAAAAGTCTATGGGGTGCCACCTTTTAAGGAGGGTTTGCATGAAAACATTGAAAACGTTAAATATCTATGTAATTTGAACCATGTTTTGTAAGACTAAGAATTCAGAATGCTTTGAATCAAGAAATTGTTTGAATACAACTAGGTAGTTCTCCAAGAAAAAAATTTATAATTAAATAAAAAATATAAGTAAGAATCCATAATTATTTTTATTGGAAAATTGTTAAAAATCAGAAATAAAAATAATTGAATCTTAAAATTAATTCTAATACTTTTAAGAATTACGGAGTAGGTACGTAATAAAGTGTTAAGTTCATCAAAACCCACCTTCAGACCACTTGTTGGGACAAGTAACTTCTTTGAACTTCTGCTCACTCATGAACTCCTAGTACTTTACTTGGCAAACTACCTGTTATTCGTTTAATAATAGCTCGCCAAACAAGGGCGGATCCAGCTTTGGTACCAGGGGGGGGTCACATAGTCGTGGTCAAGTCACAAGAAGTTATAATTTTTTTTAATCATACCTACATAAAAGTAAAAAGTATTTTGAAAGAAAAAGCAACATGGCATTTTGATTCGCTTATGGTCGGTCTTTATTTTCCGAGACAGAACGCGAGCGAAGGGAGCAAAATTTTTTTAAAGATAAAAGCAACGTATCACATGAATTTGCTTATGGTCGGCTCTTACTCTGTGTGAAAGGACGCGAGCGAAGCGAGCAAATTTTTGAAATAAAAAAAATGAAAATTATATTTTTTTTCTTTCAAAATGAAAGTATTTTGAAAGAAAAAAGCGACATATCATTTCGATTCGCTTAGGGTCGAACTTTATTTTCCGAAAAACAACGCGAGCGTAGCGAGCAAAATTTTTTTTAAGATTAAAGCAACGTCACACTTGATTTTGCTTACGGTCGGCTCTTATTCCGTGTGAAAAGACGCGAGCGAAGCGAGCAAATTTTTGAAATGAAAAAAATGAAAATTATTTTTTTTTCTTTCAAAATGAAAGTACCTACCTATTTTGAAAGAAAAAAGCGACATATCATTTCGATTCGCTTAGGGTTGAACTTTATTTTCCGAAAAACAACGCGAGCGTAGCGAGCAAAATTTTTTTTAAGATTAAAGCAACGTCACACTTGATTTTGCTTACGGTCGGCTCTTATTCCGTGTGAAACGACGCGAGCGAAGCGAGCAAATTTTTTTTTAAGATAAAAGCAACGTAAGTTATTGTTATTGTTATTGTTCAGCCATAATCGTCCCACTGCAGGGCAAAGGCCTCCCTTCCCTTCTTCCACTCTTCGCGACTTAGCGCGTCCACAGGCCATGTGCTAAGGTATGAGTCTAGCTCGTCCCGCCATCTCATCCTGGGTCTTCCACGTCGTCGTGTCGCGTTGTTGTCGTGGGGTCCACTCCGTGGTCCTCTTCGCCCACAATTCGTTCGACATCCGACAGACGTGTCCAGCCCAGTTCCACTTCAGACTGGCGGCTTTTTGACCAACGTCAACAACACGGGTTTTGGAGCGCAGTATACTGTTCCGCACGCGGTCTGACAGTTTTATACCTACCTAAAATACTACGCTCCATGGCCCTCTGGCAAACCCCGAGGGCGGACTTCTGACGTTTTGTCAAAGACCAAGACTGAGCACCGTAGGTAAGGATGGGGAGAATGCGTACGTCCATGAGTCTCTTTTTAAGGGTGAGAGGATGTTTGCCCTTCATTAGATCTTTCATCGACCAAAAGCTTTTCCAGGCGTTCTCTGTGCGTCTAGCAACCTCTTTTTCTGTTCTTGCCTGGAAAGAGACTGTTTGGCCGAGATAAAGATACTCCTGGACGTACTCAATTCTCACACCTTCCACATCTACCCCTCGCTTCGTGCTATTTGTCATGAGCTTGGTCTTTGACATATTCATCTTCAGTCCGACCTCGAGGCTTGCGTTGTTGAGTTCGTTAATCATCTGGCTGAGTTCGGACGCTGAGGAGGAGAATAAAACGATGTCATCGGCGAAACGGAGGTTTGTTAACCTATTGTCGCCGATGACAATTCCCCGTTCTACCCAGGTGGTCGCCAGGTTTCTAAACACCTGTTCCAGTGTGGCCGTGAAAAGCTTGGGAGATAGCGGGTCTCCTTGTTTGACTCCTCGCTGTATGTGGAATGATGGCCCGGCAGTATGAAGATTTATGGCGGCGGTACTATTGGCATAAATATTTCGTAATAGGTGAATGTAAGTTGGCTTTATGTTCTGTTCTTCTAACGCTTGAAATATTGAGCTGTGATGCAGACTGTCGAAAGCTTTTGAACGTCAGTACCTACCATTTTTCTTACGGTCGGTTTTCATTCTGCGAGGAGGAATTACATAATAAAATAAGTTTTGCGTCGCGACGCCTATAAATATCTTGTCTTATCACACAGAAAAGAAAAGTGTCTCTTCCGAGTACCTTTCATGTAAGTACCTACTCAGAAGAGACACTTTTCTGTGTGTTTAGCTAAAGTGCATACAAGACTTACTTACAATTAATTTTTAAATAAACTTTTTTTGAAGCTAAAAGCAACGTGGCACTTTGTTTTACTGAGGGTCGCTTTTATTCTGTTAAAAACGATGCGAGCGTAGCGAGCAAAATTTTTTTAAGAAAAAGCATCGTAGTTTTGGCAAAATAATCCCCTAGTTTTAAGGACATGACGTTTCAAAGTGGTCTATAAACGATCTTATTACTGAATAAATATATTTTGAGTTTGCTTGATTTTGCTCACGGTCTCGCCTATTCCTTAAAAAACTGTCTGTCCTGACCCCTCTGCCACTTCACCATCCAGAGCCGATATTCGGCTTCACCTAATATCCTTCACCATCCACAGGCGCGGTAAAATTCAAATTTTCGATGCGTTAGTTCCCGAATAATGCGTTTGCCATCATACAAAATATTAATTTATATAATAAATTGATTAAAATTTGAAGGTATATTATGTACATCAAATCTATATTGTGACGAAAAAATGTATCCTTACTTAAAACCATTACCTATGTTTAACAATTCTAAATAGTGGTCCACGGAGGACCCAGCCCAGGGGGGGGTCATGACCCCCATGACCCCCCCCCTGGATCCGCCCTTGTCGCCAAATAACTTTGCGGGCAGGTAGGTAGTACCACCACTATGACGTCATAGACGTATTCTCTACTATGAACGCAATATTTTTTAGGCTTTGTAATTATTGTATCACGACTCTATAGTCTATATACTATAATCTCTATATTATATATCTATATATATTAGAATTGTAGATAGCATAGTAATAATGTACTAGATCTTAATAGGTACCTATACTTTTTAGTACGTCTACTACATAATTACCATTTTACACTTACTTCTCGCCTACTATGAAGCCCTAGTATATTATGAATCATAATACCTGTTTGAATTTTGCTTTGTACCAGAACCACTTGTTTGCTGGAAGCACAGCTGAAACCATCGTCAAATTATTTATGGGTTCCTGAGGGCCTAGACAATGTAACAATCGATTAGCGAAAGCCATAGTAGAAAAGTCCAAAATGTATAGGAATTGACATTTGATGACGAAAACTCGAGCGATCAGAAATGTCAAATCAAAGGTGTAGCGATGATAGAAATCGAATCGCTTCATAGCGAATGCCGGTTGGCTAGGCCCTCTGGTGACACGCTAGCACAACTACCTGTTACTGCTGCTCTTGTTCGACCACTTGTTTGATGAAAGAAGGGCGGAGCGTTTCATTTAACTCCTATACTTACATGATACCCTGGTCTCCGACTGCTCATTCAACCTGTTTGTAACTGTGATTCTCAGAAAAAACTAATTTGTCAGTATTATTAGTGAGAGCTGCACTGCCGTCCTTATCATAAGTGCGATAACTAGGTTCAAGCTACTTTCGAGAAAAACGCGCTCAAAGTTTTTTTTTTTGTTTTTTATGTATCTCAATTCCTATACAAGGTATCGACTTGAAACTTTCACAAGGCTATAGATAAAAATGTATAGAATAATAGGTACTATCTTGAATTGGTAAAAGTGCTAGCTAAGTTAATTAAAATCACAGAATTTTACTTATGTTTAGGACTGTAATATGAACAGACAGAATATTTACTAGTCATAACCGAAATAAGTATCATAGTTATTTATTTTATCATTAGCAATTTAACATTTTCATTTTTGAGTGGCCACTGTGTTGAATGTTTACTAGTCATAACCGAAATAAGTCGTATAGTTATTTCTCTTATCATTAGCAATTTAACATTATTTCATTTTTGAGTGGCCCCTAGCGTTGAATGTCTAGGTATAGGAAGGCTTCGAATAAGGCTTTTTGTGAAGGGGTTTGGCGTCAAGGTCTTCCAGGCGCTCTGTAAAGTCAGTCAAAGCCTTATGAACAGCTGTGCCATTCAGGTCTTCTTTGCGCAAGCTCTTCCCACCCTCACATGGAATGTTACAAGCTACCTATAAGATTACCCTTTTCTTAGGACATCCCTGCAGCGCAAATACTGGCATCCAGGAGTACGCTTTCCCTGCTTGAGCTGGGAGTAAAATACGGCTTTAGGTAATCTAGGTACTATTATAATCCATGCGCACGAAATGTCCACACCATCTTAATTGTCCCTTCATAAGCAAGGACTCTATGCCACTTTTCGTGCTGCACCTTGAGCGCACCGTGAAATTGGCGCACTAAGTTAACAAAATTCGCAGGAAATGAGTTCATGAAAGAGCAGATCTCGGCACACGGTGAAAAGTAAAAAAAACACATATACCTAAACCATATTTAGTGGTTGATGATCGATGTCGATGTAAACTTTTCCTGTAACTGTTTGACAAAGAAAATAGCATCTACCTTAACTCTGCTTGGACGGAACCCATACTGGGTCTATGCTAAAATGAGCTCAGAGAGAAGTTAACGATTATATTTAAGGGCCAGTATTTTCCAGCCGAACTGACAAGAGCAGTACGGTAAGTACCTCTATAAGACCGGAGTATCTCCTTCATCTTTATACAGTTTTCATAGAGTGGCATATTTCTAGGCCTGGGGAATTTCACTACTCTCAGATTTGCAGTCTGGGATAGTGGCATGAGCTCGAACATTCAATTCTGAACTTTGCGGCCATACAGCCAGCACTTAGAGCGTAGGAACATCCATGATGCCTAAACTTTTCAGACGAAAAAAGTGTTTGTAACACACAGATTAAACTCTGCACACAAAGATACTAGCAGCTCCCCGTTAGTGTTACACTTTCCAACTCCGTGCTGACCAAGAATCTGCTTCCAGACGTGATGGTCAGAGCCAACTTTGTACTTTTGAGTTGTAGAAAGGGCACACAAAATATGAATTGTCCTAAGCAAAAGTCCAATAACTCATAGTTATTGCCATACTTATTGCAGTTATCGTAAGTAATATCATAAATTTTTTTAGCATACCTTGCCATAACTCAAGTTATTTCACTCTTGTTAAGTAAACCTAGACTAAATTATGTACATATTTCGGTTATGCTTATAAAAAAAACGGGAACGGTAATAGATACGTGAAAACTGTCAAAGAAGAAAACGTAGATCTCATTTTGCTGATCACGAATATGTATATAACTCTATTTGGCCAAAAACTCGAGTTATCGCACTTATGATAAGGACGGCAGCCTGCCGTCCTTATCATAAGTGCGATAACTAGGTTCAAGCTACTTTCGAGAAAAACGCGCTCAAAGTTTTTTTTTTTGTTTTTTATGTATCTCAATTCCTATACAAGGTATCGACTTGAAACTTTCACAAGGCTATAGATAAAAATGTATAGAATAATAGGTACTATCTTGAATTGGTAAAAGTGCTAGCTAAGTTAATTAAAATCACAGAATTTTACTTATGTTTAGGACTGTAATATGAACAGACAGAATATTTACTAGTCATAACCGAAATAAGTATCATAGTTATTTATTTTATCATTAGCAATTTAACATTTTCATTTTTGAGTGGCCACTGTGTTGAATGTTTACTAGTCATAACCGAAATAAGTCGTATAGTTATTTCTCTTATCATTAGCAATTTAACATTATTTCATTTTTGAGTGGCCCCTAGCGTTGAATGTCTAGGTATAGGAAGGCTTCGAATAAGGCTTTTTGTGAAGGGGTTTGGCGTCAAGGTCTTCCAGGCGCTCTGTAAAGTCAGTCAAAGCCTTATGAACAGCTGTGCCATTCAGGTCTTCTTTGCGCAAGCTCTTCCCACCCTCACATGGAATGTTACAAGCTACCTATAAGATTACCCTTTTCTTAGGACATCCCTGCAGCGCAAATACTGGCATCCAGGAGTACGCTTTCCCTGCTTGAGCTGGGAGTAAAATACGGCTTTAGGTAATCTAGGTACTATTATAATCCATGCGCACGAAATGTCCACACCATCTTAATTGTCCCTTCATAAGCAAGGACTCTATGCCACTTTTCGTGCTGCACCTTGAGCGCACCGTGAAATTGGCGCACTAAGTTAACAAAATTCGCAGGAAATGAGTTCATGAAAGAGCAGATCTCGGCACACGGTGAAAAGTAAAAAAAACACATATACCTAAACCATATTTAGTGGTTGATGATCGATGTCGATGTAAACTTTTCCTGTAACTGTTTGACAAAGAAAATAGCATCTACCTTAACTCTGCTTGGACGGAACCCATACTGGGTCTATGCTAAAATGAGCTCAGAGAGAAGTTAACGATTATATTTAAGGGCCAGTATTTTCCAGCCGAACTGACAAGAGCAGTACGGTAAGTACCTCTATAAGACCGGAGTATCTCCTTCATCTTTATACAGTTTTCATAGAGTGGCATATTTCTAGGCCTGGGGAATTTCACTACTCTCAGATTTGCAGTCTGGGATAGTGGCATGAGCTCGAACATTCAATTCTGAACTTTGCGGCCATACAGCCAGCACTTAGAGCGTAGGAACATCCATGATGCCTAAACTTTTCAGACGAAAAAAGTGTTTGTAACACACAGATTAAACTCTGCACACAAAGATACTAGCAGCTCCCCGTTAGTGTTACACTTTCCAACTCCGTGCTGACCAAGAATCTGCTTCCAGACGTGATGGTCAGAGCCAACTTTGTACTTTTGAGTTGTAGAAAGGGCACACAAAATATGAATTGTCCTAAGCAAAAGTCCAATAACTCATAGTTATTGCCATACTTATTGCAGTTATCGTAAGTAATATCATAAATTTTTTTAGCATACCTTGCCATAACTCAAGTTATTTCACTCTTGTTAAGTAAACCTAGACTAAATTATGTACATATTTCGGTTATGCTTATAAAAAAAACGGGAACGGTAATAGATACGTGAAAACTGTCAAAGAAGAAAACGTAGATCTCATTTTGCTGATCACGAATATGTATATAACTCTATTTGGCCAAAAACTCGAGTTATCGCACTTATGATAAGGACGGCAGTGCAGACGAAGAGGACGAAAACGTAAGAAGTGAAGACGTAAGAGGATCAGCCCTGCTACTCTGCAAAACGAAAAACGAAGTTTCGTGACAATTTTCGGGGTCAGCTTATGTTGGTGGATACTGAATTCGTAATAGTTCACCAACATAATTGGAACCCAAAAATTGTCACGAAACTTCGTTTTTCGTTTTGCAGAGTAGCAGGGCAGACTGATCCATTCAACACGTAAGACAATAAACTATTTTTTGTACCTAAGTGACCTTGAAAGTTATGAGCTCTCCTGGTAAAATACTTGTTAAACAACCTGTTACTGGTTGGTGCTTTTTGTACCTACGACCAGCGGACCAGTAACTACTTTATTTCAATTCAAAAGAGCAACCTGTTATCGTAGTTATTTGATTTTTGTTAACGCTAGTTATCGTCGCTTCTTTGAAATTGTTAAAGTTAGACAGAGGCCTTTAGGCGACCTAAAATCCCCAAGAATTACGTGAACTTGACTGAATTTGGCAGACTTACTCATACTAGTAAGAACCTATTATCTCACAACCACTTGTTTGAAGGTAGAGCGTCAAACTGTTTCCTCCTATAACCACTTGTTTGATATGTATAATGAATATATTAGATTTTACTACTTGTAATTCATGAAAGCCTGGTTGTATTTGAGTTTTCAACCTGTTTGGTGAGTGATCCACAAAACAGTTCCACTTGTTTGATTGTAACGTACTTCTTAGCTGTTATGAGTGCCTGGTACTTTGCAGTTCAAACCACCTGCTGTAGAGTTGCTTCTCCCCCCGAAGTCTGTCTAAACTCTAAAATGATGGTCGGATGGATCTGCATCACTGGCGCATCGCAAGTCTGATCAGAATGTCTAACTTCAACCCTCGGTATATTCAAAACACGAATAAACTGAGATATAACGCCATAACGACTTTGTCTAAACAACATAAATGTACCTAAGACACGATCTTATCGATACATCTACGGTTATTTTGTGAGTAGAATATTGTAACCGTACATTTATTATGTATTATTATATATTTAGGCTTGGCTACAGCAGCTACAGCTATGATAAAAACTTTATACAAAAAAATTAACCGTTAAAAAAAAACATTTTCTTTTAGTGACTAACTAAGTTCTCTCAAAAATGGTCATCACTTAGAGCCTTAAAAGTGACCCTTAGATAGAAAAAACATAATTGTACGTTTATAATGGTTTTACTTTAAAAATTCTAAATAACATTATAATGCAATCTATTTGAGGTTCGGTTCATTGCCACTTGTTTGGTTTACGTATTAACATCTTTGCTTTATCGTGGGCGCCTAGTTACTCACGGCTCAAACAACCTGCTAGAGCGTCTGTGGAAAGGTCATTACTATGTTTTACGATTTGGCATAGGTACTAATATGGTCAGTTATGAATTCCTGGTAAGATAAGCAACTTGTTGCTCTTACCAAACCACTAGTTTGCAAAAAAGATGTAACCTAAAAGTCATAACTCTTACGCCACTATGATACCCTAGTATTCAGTGACACATAATAACCTGTTGTAACCTGTGCACAGATTCAGCACATTATTTAGTTAATAGCCGCCCTAGTTTTGCTGGTAAATCTGTGTCATAATTGCCACAAACCTTAAGTTGTGACGAATCTTCGTTTTCGTTGATCCCACCCAAGTAGGACCTCTGTTCCTAGCACAGATTCACAGAAAAAGACACATTTTTGAAAAAATAGCCTCCCTAGTTTTACTGCTCACCCTGAAATTTGTCATAATTGTCACGGTGGTTATGATATCCTAGTGAAATGTTTGAAAAACTACCTGTCTGACTGTCGCATTTGTTTAACCACTTCTTTGTATAAGAAGAGGAGCCTTTTTATTGATTAATTGTTTCTACTAACATTATGATGCCCTGGTATTCAGTGCCGGTACGACTTGTTTGTAAAATATCGTAACAATATTACTCAACCCGTGGACTTGAAGTTATGGGGGTCACGTAGGTCATGAACTCCTAGTAAAATGCTTGATAAACTACCTGTTTGGCTCATGCTCCTACCCGACCACTTGTTTGCAGAAGAGGAGGAGCATCCATGGAAGGGTCAAAATATAACAATTTGACTCCTACGCTGCTATGATGCCCTGGTACTCGATGCTTTTAATCAACCTGTTTCGCAGCCTTGTCCATGTTGCATGGACAGGACAATAAATGAATAACAAACTAAATAAATTCCTCGGATATTATATTGGCTATGGCTAACAGATGCTTCACTATCCTAGATCGCGGATCGCACGATCGTCGAACCAAGACACTCCTGTGGATTGCGCTTAGGCCGCGCGTAAAGGGAGTGCGATGGATCGTTCGGGGTGAACCCAGCAAATCACGGTTCGATGTTTGTAGTTAGGTTCGCGCGAGGCACGTCTTCACCAGACGGTCCTGACGCGTGCGTGACAAGCGCGATGGATCATCTGGTGTGGTCCCAGCTATTAGACACAGTCCTACTTTATTATGGGTGCCTGGTATTATACGGCTCAAACAACCTGTTCTCTAGATTATTTTAATCAACCACTTGTTAGAGAGGAGGAATATTGATTTTCTATTAGTCATTCACGAATGCCTAGTGTTATGTGCGTCAAAGATTCTGCTGCTGTACTACTACTATTTGATACCACTTGTTTGCATGACTTTTCATAGTCCATAATTATTTATGGGTGCCTTATAGTATTCCACGATTCGGACAACCTGTTTCTCTAGTTTATCACTTTGAGTTTGTTTTTTCCTTTGGTCTTCAGTTGGAGCTTGTTGGAGAATAACCTCTTTTTAAAAAACGCAAAAAAATAAATACTTTCTTTTATGTGTGTGTAAAATTGGTTGGCTTCAAAACTGGCTTCAAAAAAGGAACGAAATAAAATTTAAATTAGTAATTAGCAGTTTTTGTTTTATTTTTTGTCATTACCAAGTCCTAATTAAAATAATCCAGTAATAATTTTCCAGTAGCAAATAAACACATCCTTCCTTACAATTTCTGCTGTTTGATTTACAAACCTAGCTTTTCTATATCATGGGTGCCTAGTACCTCACGACTCCAACAACCTGTTCTCTAGACTACTACTCGTATAATCAACCACTTGCTAGTGAGGAGGAATGAGCTGCGACCACTTGTTTGAGGAAGGTGGAACCATATTGATTTTCTTCTAGTCATTCATGAAAGCCTAGTGATGTGCGTCAAACAACCTGCTGGAGCTGTAATTCATGAAAATCAATCTAATCTCTACTGTTATGAGTGCCTGGTACTTTGCAGTTTCAACCACCTGCTTTGGTAGATGGTTCTCTGTTTTAAAATGAGTTAGGTGCTTCTTCTCGGTCACTTTAAAAAAAGGTAACAATGATGTGTTATTTTTTTTATTAAAACCGACTTCAATTACGTGAGAAGAGAGCAATTTCCTACACTCTCGAGGTGCATATCTGTGCATAGGTAACTCCTTTAAATCAATAAATCAATTATTTATTTATTTCTCTCCCAAAAAAAAACATATCGACCGTTTCCGCTACAAAGGTCGTATAAACCAAATACGTACTTTTGGCAATGAGCAAAAAACGAAAATGAAAAAAAACTTTAGTCCATAACTTTTTTGTTTTTATAGTTATAAAGTTGTGATTAATAAAGAAAATGCTTGTGTTTGGACCGTGCATTACCTCACTTAATTACAACAGTGTCGGGGCTTTATTTAAAAAGTTAGCATGGACTTACACCACTGCAAAATAAAAAAAATGGTTTATACGCCCCAAAAAAAACTCATCTAAACACGAGCGTCAGTCGTAATTGCCATTTGTGTACAGACGAGTATAGTTTTTGTATCGTATAGACCATTTTTTTTACTAAAAATGGTTTTACACCCTATGTAATGTACCATAAATGTAATGTATTGATCCTAAATAAATGATTTCTATAATAATGAGTTGGTAGAAACGCTGACGATGAAGAAAGAAAGATTTTTTAATAACAGCTAAAAGTTTAATTAGTGTTTGTTAGTTAGTAACAAGTAATCAGGTGCGTGTATCTACTATAATCATCAAAATAAGGCTTATACTACATCTTCTACCTTATCTCCGTTCAATAACAAACTTGAACTTGCTTTGTAGCACTAATTGTACAAGTATTGAGCAGGTGACGAAAACGAAATACCTAGGATTAATAATTGATGACAGGTTTAATTGGGGTAGTCACGTCAATAAAACATGCAATACACTCCGAGCTGTAATGTCTAAATTCTACATCATAAAAACTAGAGTACCATTTGACGTTCTAATAACCTTGTATAAAGCTTTAGTAGAAAGTATAATAAACTACGGGTTGAGTAGTTACGGTCGTACGTATAAAACATATTTAGATAAGTTATATAACATTCAATACAGGTTACTTAAACTAATAGTTCCTTCTAAAATCAAATCTAAATTTTCAGGAGATCCAGTGGCACTATTTCGTTTTTGTGGTATCATACCAGTTCATAAGAAAGTTGAATTCAACTTACTTGTCGAACAGTACTTCCGAAGAGAAATTCAACATCATAATACTAAGTCTGCAGTAGTAACTAGAAGTATAATAAATAAAAAATTGTTACAACCTACATTTAACAATGAATATGGTAAAAGAACTTCTGAATATATAATACCCAGTTTAATTAATAGTTTGCCAGTTGAATTAAAAAATAAAATAACAACAAAAAATATTAAGTATTATTTAAAAAAATATTTCATTGAATAATGTTACCTAAACTGGAGCACCTTATACAATATTCACCTTCTCACTCGCATCGCATGTTCTCGCTCGAACTACCGTAAATGCTTTTTTACGGTATGCGCACGGACAATGGCCTGTGCGCATGTGTGTGTAGGCTAGGCGTGTAGTACCTATCATCACAACATGTTGTTTTCAAGAAATATTATTCTTCATCATCATATTTTAATCTGTTTAGCTATGTACCTACTTATACAAATGGAACCAACCTTATAATTTTTTTCTTTGTTTGTCTAACCGAGAACTGTATGTCTTGTTAAACTTAACTTAAGTTTTAAGGCATATACTAACCAAAATTGTAACTGCATGTAATAAATAAATAAATAAATAAAAAAAATAAAAAAAAATAAGCTAGTTATTTAGTAAGTAGTGTAGTGACACAAAAAAACAGAGCTAGCATTTTAAATGGGAAGCACTCAAAGTATGTTCCTTTTAGCGTCAGGCGACTAAAGCGCAAGTGTTAAGGGAAGTTGAAAAGCTCTCTGATTCAGTCACTAAGCCTGTTTCCCCTGTGTCTGAAGACCCAAGATCCAATATAATCCGACACTATACTTAAGATAATTATCTCGGAAACCAGCATGTACCAGATAAGGTTGACTCTGAAGCAGCTTCAAGGACCACATGGCTCTTGGTGAGGACAGAATTCAAAAGCTCTCAATTTAGTTTTGCTCGAAGGTAACCGTGGTGGTACCTACTGTTCTTTTAAGAAGAGTGATAACTGATAACACATTTAATTACCTATTAACTAGGAATATATCCATTTCGCATCTGAGTCATGCTTATAAACTGTTTTCCAGTTGTAGGAGATTAATAATATGACAAACCATTTAATTAGGTAAGTCCATCTTCAAGAAAGAGGTCAATCGTGTAATTCAACTTGGATGGAATCGTTTGGGAAACTTCGTAACGTCTTTTCGTCCTGCATACCTCAGTGCCTGAAGACGAAGGTATTCAACCGGTGTGTGTTAAGAACCAGCAGTAATGACTTACTGATCCGAAACCTTAAAGGCCTTATGAATTGGCTTAAAGTCGCTCAACGAGATAATAATGAAGATGGCTCGGATTTTTTCTACGGAATCAAATCAGAAATAAGCTATAGCTCGAATAGGCTATTCGAGCTATAGCTATATTCTTCTGCATCACGAAGGCTCGCTCGGAGTCGCTTGCGTGTGCCCACCACACCGTAGGTGAGTGTGCTGTGGACAGTTGCAAAATAGCACGAGCGCACTACCTCGCGGGTGGCTGTACTCGCCAGTCTTTGCAACGCAAACGAAGCCCGGTCTAGTTTTGAGCAGATGCTCTCTATGTGGGCGTCCCATGTTAGGGAACTATCGATTTGGAAACCTAGCAGCTTTGTTGATAGCACCTGTTCCAACTCTGCTGATCCTGCGAGCACCCTAAGTGCTGGGGGTTTTTCACCGTTTAGCTTAAAGGTTAGGCGCTACTTCACAATAATGGATGCATGCGGCATGCATTCACCGTGAACTAGTGGCTAGAAGGTTAGGAGAGGCATGCAGCATGCCTCTTCTAACCGAAACAACTGAATATCTATGATCTACCGTCATATCTGAGACGATGATGATGATTGATTATGACTATGACCCATGATATACGACGTAAAGAAAGCAATTTAAAAAATGTTACATAGACGTAATTACCAACTTACCACTTTTAATGTGAGTTACGCCCTTTGTTGCGTAAGAAAATTGAAATAGAATTATATTTTTTTGGGTGTAAGTCACATAATATTTTGTGATTTTGTTTTACGCCCCTATTATTTCAAAAAATTTGTAGTTACGTCAAGTCTTATTTCGTGATCCTAACCAAATGTGTTATACGACTTGTTTTTGCAGGCAAGTGTTGTTCAGTTGCATGCAAATGTTGGGGAGTAAAAGCCATTTTTTTGGACTTAGCGCAATTTTAAATATACCAATCGATAGAGCGTGAAAAATGCTATAAGACTGCATTCTTAAGTCAATTTGGCCAAAATGGTTTATACGACCTTTGTAGCGGAAACAGTCGATATTATACCTAGTTAAATAAATATAAATACTGGAAAATAAAATGAATTAAAAATAAATAAATGCAGTTAAAACTAATCCAAAAATAAGGTGTCGGTTCTAACTTATTACAAAGAAATGTTGTGTGAGACTGGTGCCTGAAATAGGTATAGAAAATTAAAGTCCAATCAGTACTTGCTAATAGTGAAACCTGTCATTTTCTCAAACTATTAAAAGGTAATTACAATAAAGATTGAGTAGTTGTGAAACAATGTTTGTTGATGTGTATGAGAGTCGAACAAGTTATTACTAGGTACTTACTTTCACAAAATTAAATCAAATTATAACTTTCTGAAGGCCTTTACCCAGCAGTGGGTGTTACCGGCTGATTAGATAGACAGATAGATAACTTTCTGAGCAAATGGTCAAGAAAAAATAAGCATTTGATCTTAAAAAATAAAAAAAAGTTATTCAAACAATTTGAGTGGGGTATCATTAGTGTTTGAGTATTCCAATACTTACTTATATATTTATATTTTTATATTTCTCTAGACATAAACTGACAGTGGCATTTAGACCATAATTATAGTGATAGCCATTATAGGCATTAATGGTAAGGAAATACAGATTCGAGCCCCCGACGCGCTACGGAGCGCGAGATCTCGTTTGAGTTCTAGTTATATACCTTCAGCTCTTCTCTATCATGGGTGCCTAGTACCTGACGACTCCAACAACCTGTTCGTTAGGTCTAGAGTCTAGAATATTCCTATCAGCCACTTGCTAGAGATTAGGAATGAGCTGCGACCACTTGTTTGAGGAAGGTGGAGCCACATTAATTTACTGCTGGTCCCTCATAAACGCCTGGTAGTATGAACGACAAACAACCTGCTGGAGTTTAATTCATAGAAACTTTTCCTATACTTTATTACATTTTGGTATCTTGTCCTTTTTTTTTTTTATGAAGAAATAAAATTTATTTACAGAAACTAAACTACTACATATTTACATAACTGTACAAAATACAATTAGAACCAGTTGAGCCACCTAAGGATCGTTACAAACGATCTATAGGTAGCTCCACTGATCCAAACCACTGCCAGACGGAAGCGTGCCCAAGACACTGGCAGCATTGCTGCGCTGGATGGCAATGCTGATCTTTTGAGCCAAATAAGTGCCAGCCCTCGGATCACGCGTCGCTTCGACCAGACGTCCCGATAGAATTTAAATTAAATTAAATTAATTTAAATTCTATCGGGACGTCTGGTCTTGTCCTTATTGATTATGTGCGCCTGGTAAATTGCGTCTTCAACAACCTGTTCTAGATTATCCGAATAAACCACTTGTTAGCTATAAGTTATTTCGATTTATTGTAGGTAGTATTTTGCTGATACCTATTATTTTATTTTTAAAATTATTTTAGAGAAGATTTTTTTATCTAGCATAGCGTATATATTTTGACTTAGTTGTTGGAGACGAGATGTACCAGGCGCAAGCTATGAATAAACTCCAGCAGGTTGTTTTACTACCAGGCGGTTATGAGTGCCTGGTACATTACTGTTGAAACAACCTGTTTTTGGTGAATTCCAAATAACTAACTACTTGGAGAACGCATATCAAAAACAACCTAGGTTCAAGAAATTGTGCCACAACATCTGGAAGCTCAAAATCCAAATCATGGTCAATATCCCTTATTATTTCTTATTTATACCTCTATGATTATTTTTGTATTCTTATGCTTGTTTGATTTATTTTACAACTATAAAATGGCAAAGTTATCTGCTCCATAAACCTGCTTTACCTGCTATTTTGTTTCCAAATGCTTATACTTATATGAGCTTGAGCTTGGAATACCTTTTCAGTATACTGATCCTAGTTCAAATTCTAGAGATAAAAGATGTAAGCAGCCTAGAAATTATACTTATAAAAGACTAGCTGCTCCCCGCGGTGTTACCTGCGGTAGTTTCCGTTCAAAAGTAGCCTTTGTGTTATTTCCAGTAATAATCTATGTAAGTATATTCCAAGTTTCAGCCAAATCCGTTCAGTAGTTTTTGCGTGAAAGAGTAACAAACATCCATCCATCCATTCATCCATCCATACTTACAAACTTTCGCATTTATTATATTAGTAGGATTTGTCACTTGATCATAAAGAATTGACAATCTTCATTTTACTGTTGCTTGACATAATATTAATTAAGTTCATTTTGCTAAATTAAAAAAGATGCATAGGAATCTGATTTTTTACTACTAGCTATAGACTATTCCCACTTCCTTGTTTTTATAAACGCCTGGTAATTCATAATGCAAACCACCTGTTCTCAGCATTCCAAGACACTTGCTTGAAGGTGGAGTTCTGGTAGGTACCTACTCGTAGACACCCACCTGTTGTATCTAGCTCATATTTTCACCTTTTCTTTTCTTATGAACGCCTGGTACATTTTGTTTAGGATACTTGTTGGAATTTAAAAGTGTGTGTTTGTTTGAAATCATCTACTTTTAAATACAACCACTATGTGGCGCAGTCGGTGAAAGCCCGCCTGAGACGCAGAGGTTGCGGATTCGATCCTCGCTGCGGGACAAATGTTTTGATCTGCAAATATTTGTCTCGAGTCTGGATGTTTTCTAATGTATAATATGTATGTATTTATAGAAAAAAATGTATATAACGTAGTATATCAGTCATCTAGTTACCATAACAGAAGCAATTGCTTAGCTTGGGACTAGATGGCGCTGTGTGAAATGTCCAAGGATTTAGTAATGTACCTACCTAAAAGTTATGAAGTTGATATTTTCTGGATCCTCTACAATGCATTATAGGTATAGCAAATAATGAAGTCCAAAATAATATTGCTTGTTTTGTTTCACCGTCGTTTGTAAGAACACGAATGACGGTATTTTCTTTAATTATTGATTACAAAAACTAGCGTAGCCCTAGAAAGTGTCGTTTAATACTTTCATTTTTTTAGGACCAGATTTTTTTTAGACCCTTACGGGTTTCACAATAAATGGTTGAGGAACGCATGTTGGTCTGGTGATACAAACAATTATTTGACATATAATGTCAAAACATAAAGCCAAGTCTAAATGTGCTCAAGTCTACCCAAAAACCGCTCCACTTGTTCATCCAGTGAGCGCATCTTATTACCTAAGATTACCTAACGAGCTACTGCTTTGTTGTGAGATCATGCGCTACGAAAACTTCGAACTTCTTTTAATGTTATAAACCAAACTTAGGTATTTTTTTTCATTAAATGAAAATGTTTACTAAAAGTTATGCTTGTATCATCGCAGGTTCTAATCTATTTTAGTATGATTTTTCTTTTAAGTACATTGAACTAGGTTTATTTATTTTTTGTTGTAAAATGAAGGCGTGATTAAGTATGAATATAATATCACAAAGTCAATTTTAACATAATATAAATAAAAACAAAATGAATGAAACAGTATTTATTGAATGAAATAGCCCAAAAGGAGAAGTTAAACTACGTTTTGAATCTCTTTTAAATTTCTTGAAAAAACTGTGCCAAGCCTATGAAAAAAAATAATGTATTTAATTATAATGTACAAGATTAAAATAATTTTTCTTCTAACTTCAGTATATTTAAGTAGGTACCTAGTCTCATAAATTTTAGTAACAAAAAAATGTAACAGTGTAAACAAAAATTTTTAATGAAAACACCTCATGAAAATTTGATTAACAATATTAATGTCAGTGGATATTAATTTTGATTTTTACCGCTAAATAACACTTGCATTTCTATTTGATTAATGAGTTGAGGCTTATTAGTCAAAATTTGACCAAACTCCACACTCTACAATGTCTCCCCACATTCCAAAGATATGCCTCCAAAGTCGTGCGTATACATTTCGCTATAAAAACGTGTGGAAGAAATTATCTGAACGCATTCTCTTAACAACAGCCTTCAACAGTAGCAAATAGCAAATAGCAAAATGAAATTGGTACGTTTTTTGTGTGTTTTGTGCGTGAAATTATAATTATAGTGAGAGTTATAATCATAGTGATGTGAATAAGTGGTCGAGTTTTTGGCAAGATGATTTGAGGATAAAATTATTAGTTTCTGCACTTTTTTTACTATCGATTGATTTGTACACTTCAGTGATGTGATAGGGACTACCTGTCTTATACACAGGAAGACTGGATTTTTTTTTAATAGTTTGACGACCTCTGTGGCGCAGTGGGTGAAAGCTCGCCTGAGACGCAGAGGTTGCGGATTCGAACCCCGCGACGGGACAAAAGTTTACATGCTCTGCAATTCTATTTGTCTCGAGTCTGGGTGTTTTCTATGTATAATGTATGTATTTACAAAAAATATCTAATGTATTAAATATATCAATCTTCTTCTGGTTACCATAGCATAAGCATGAAGTTGCTTAGCTTGAGTCTTGGTACCTACTTTATACCTAAGTAGTTTGGATGTTGTAATGATAGATAATTTACTGTAATAAAAACATTAGTACATCTACTTTAAAACAAATTGATAACATATCAAAATATAACGTTTTCAGCTTACTCCTTTCGCCGCCATCATAGCCGCTGCAGCAGCTGGCCAGATCTACAGCACCCAACCATCAGAAGACTATGCACACTCAGCCGAAGTCTACCAATCAGCGCTCGAGTACCAACAGCAAGGGCTGTATTCTGACCAATCACAAGCGGTCTCTAACGACCATGCTTACGCAGGGCATGGAGGGGACCAATCGCAAGCTTATTCTGGTCATGCAAGACCAGCTGGGGAGAAGTCTGCTAAGATTTTGAGTTATGAGTCGGAGAGGGATGGTCATGGATACCACTACTCTTATGAAACTGAAAATGGTACGTGTGATGTTATGACTATATTTTTACTTAATATTTACCTATGTTAAATGGATTAATGACCCAACTAGCAACGGAATCCTATAATAAATGACTGTAGGTAAAATTAGACTTATAAAGCTCTTATAATGGCTTTTCTGGAGACTCTTGTGCTAATAATAGCATTGTGCAAGCATTTATACTCTCAAGAGTAAATTCACTTATGTAATTGCCTTGTAGTTTACTACTAGACTATTTTATAGGATAGTTACAAGACATATAATCTTATAAGTGCATTGACGAAGTCTAAATAGTCCTATGAAAATTGTAGTCTTATAAAGGCATTGTGTAAGATTCCCAGAATTTATAATACACTTGTCTAAGATCATTATAGGATAATATAATCTAATAAGTGCATTGACGAAGTCTAAATAGTCCTATGAAAATTATAATCCTATAAAGGCATTGTGTAAGATTCCCAGAATTTATAATACACTTGTCTGAGATCATTACAAGTATGCAGAAATATAGTTTTATAATATACTTAGCTGAGATCAGTATAGGTAGGTGAGGCGATGTAGTCTTAAAAAAGTCGCTTATAAGATTTTTATGAGAGTAAATAATCTTATAAAGTGCTAAGCTAACACTATGAAGTCTGTTTACCAGTTTTACGTCGCCAGGTTTGGAGACATTGAAAATTATGATTTAGGTAGGTATCGTTGTTATCAATAGGTATGGATTTGGGAGTATGGAAAAAAGAAGTGGAGCATATTTAGAAGAACTGTAAATAAAAGACACGAAGAATTGGTACCACAAAAGCGATCATCTGAAGCAAGTTCTGAAAAATCAGAAACCAGCAATTTATTGAAGGGTTCCGTAGGTACATTCCGAAAATGTATTCGAAATACCTAGCGGTATTCGAAACGGTGTTTTTCAAAACAGCCTAAGTAGGTACACTTGAAATATTTTTCGGAATGGCGTGCTTCGAAACCATACAGGACTTCCCCCTGTCATAACTAAGGAAAACAAATTAAATAAAAAATGTGTAGCCGTTGCAGGGTTTCAGGCATCAATCGAGGAACTCTAATTTGATTCAACATGGTGGAGAGCTATTCTTGGCTAAGAGTAAATCTAGAGTTCTTTTACCTATAACAGTCTGATAATTGTCTTCATGCAGAGCAATTTTTAAAACATGGCGAATGAGCAAAACACAATAAATAAATGCTTGATCGTATTTTTATAATAGCTGATTTTATATTCGATTTATGTAAGCGCGATCAAAAATCAGTCGAAACATGGTACACTTCTACAATAAAAATAGATTTGCCACATGTTTAGTAATTTGTAGGTAAATATTCTTAATTAATTTTAGTCTTTTCATTCAATGAAACAATAACTATAAAATTACTTACGAGGTAAAATAACACTGCACAAATAATAAAAACAAAAAAAAATGACTGTCACCAGCGAGTAAAATTTGTAACAAAAAATGAAAAACGAAGTATGTTATAAGAACATTACTAACATAATTACACTTGTAACAAACTAGAAGTAGATAATAACAGGAGTATTGGCTCCAGTAACAATCTTCTATAAGGCAATTATAGGAGCATCAGTGCTTCCGTAATACTGGTGCAAGACAGTTACTAGACTTATTAGCATTCTGTTAGCTCATTGCAGGATCATTACTAGAACTTGTACTCCAGTAACTGCGCCCAAATCGAGGCTTGTAGTATGCTACAGGACAGTTATAGGATAGTCTTGAAGACTGTTATAGGATCTATTTTGTTACTTGGGGAGACAACAATTACTGTTACAAATACGTTTAAAATTAATGACACCTATTTTTCTATGTTTCTTTAGCGTAAGCATTTTGTAGATATAAGTAATACGGATAAGTAGACAATTATTAAAATCTATAGTTAGATAACAAATGGCAGGCGCTAAAAATAGTAAAAGCTCGCATCGCATCGAGGCTGAAATTGCGTTTAATTTTATGTAGGCGTTGCAGCTATTTATCTTATCCAGGCAGAATTTGTGAAACATGTCTGTTTTTAATACGTAGTTAATAGTGTATCGTATAAATTTGTCTCATACGAACTTGTAGGTAACTTTTCCTGACTGATATTTTTGTCTAAATAACTAGAATCAGATCAGTAAAATAAAAGACAATTTCACTTCATAAATATAAAATAAATTACATAGATTGAAACATAGAATAGAATCTCCTTTTAGAAGTTTGTTAAAAATTACTATAATTTTTATACTATATTTCAGGCATAAAAGCGCAAGAGGCAGGCCAGATCACCGGCCACGAGAAGGGAACAGAGGCGCAAGGCGCCTACTCCTACAAAGGAGATGACGGCCACGTGTACACTGTGACATACACGGCTGATGAGAACGGCTTCCATGCTCAGGGTGCTCATCTGCCCACTCCACCCCCCATCCCGGAAGCGATCGCTAAGAGCTTGGAGCAGAACGCTAAGGACGAGGCAGCTGGGATTTATGATGATGGTTAGATATTAGTGGCAATTCGGAGTGTCGCAAAAGCTAAACTAAACTAATTAAAATTAATGCCATTCCTTTTATTCCCATCGCTATGAAAGGGACGGCAACATTTTTAGTTTAACTTTTGCGATACTCCGAATTACCATCACTAATTGTTACCTTTGTGGTGTGACTTGAGACGCAGGAGCGGGTTCAACCCCCGCTGCAGGACAAAATGTTTTAAAAAATCCATGGATATTATTTAGTTATTTAGACCACCTCCGGGAGTGTATCTTTCAAACAAAAAAAGAATTTTCAAAATCGGTCCACTATTTACGGAGTAATCGGTGAACATATTACATTAAAAAAAAATACACACAGTAAAACATTAAGGCCTGGCGCGCACTAGGCAGCCAGGCTGCGGCAGCCAGTAAAACATATGACGTTGTATAGGAGCCCGCGCACTAGGCAGCCACGAAATCTCGGCTGCAGCAGCCAATAAAACGCGCCTGTTTGCACGGCAGCCAGCTGGCTGCGCGCAGCCAGAACGTGTGTAGGCGAATGTATGTGGCTGCAGTCAGTCTCCGCGCACTAGTTGTAGCAGCCAGACGTATTTTGCGTTCCGAACTTTGACAAGATGACTTTCGATACAGAGAAATTTATTGATTGGCTGTTATAACTGGCTGCGCAAATATTCTGGCTGCCGCAGCCTGGCTGCCGCAGCCTGGCTGCCTAGTGCGCGCCCGGCCTAAAACATAGAATCTCCTCCTTTTTTGAAGTCGTTTAAAAAGAGGATAGATTGTGTAAAATATGATATAAAAAAAAGGGATGAGTGCTGAGATGAGCGCTGAACCCTATGCCTTGACTTGTCTTTTTTAAACTTTCGCGATCAGAACACCATTACAAAACATTATACAAACGGGTATTTATCACGAATTTTACCTTTTATATTCGCCCGACGTTGAGATATGCCTTGAGATTTAACATGTTAAGATTAAATTAGGTAAGTTCGTATGAGTGAATAGCAAACTCTAGTAAATAATTTCTTATGATGATATTCAGATATGCACCGATATTCAAGATGCAAAGACATGAGAATTACATCGTTTATTTTCTTATTACCGGTGTTTTGGCTAAATTACAACAGTAATAACCGTTAGATTCATTATAACGTTTTATGTTCCCGTGTATAAGTGTTATGCTATCAATAATCTTGACCTGTACTATCATTTTCGTAAGGAGTGGTAGGTAATTGCCAATCATTGCCAGGATGTAATGTCTTATAAACAGAAATATTTTCGCACCTACCGCTTACTAACTTTAAACCTGTGACTCTAGTTTAGAATAAAACAAGAAATGTACAAGTATTCTTCTTCTTCCTGCCCTTATCCCACTATAATGTGGGGTCGGCACAACATGTATTCTTCTTCCATTTCCCTCTATCAGACGTCATCTCCGCACTCACTCCTTACTTACTCATGTCATCCCTCACACAGTACATTCATCTTTTCTTTGGCCTACCTCTACACCTATATCCATCCAAATTCATACTTAACACTCTCCTAGTAACGTGACATTCTTCCCTCCTCATAACATGACCATACCAAGCTAACCTATTACTCCTCATCTTTTCATTCACTGGAGCCACTCCAATCACACGAAATGTACAAGTACCTACTTACTCGAATTCGACCCTACAATGGACAATACGTTTATGTAATTGTACATAATTATATCGTTAAAACTATTGCATTAATAATTTAGATGCACCTTAATAACTCACCCCGTTATGCATATTGGTTCAGTAAACCTACTTTAGCTATAACGGATATCTCTTTTCATTGACATAAGAGTAACAAAAAAAGACGTGTGGCACTCGGAGACTGCAAAGCTATTGCATAGCATTTTTTCGGAGTGGGGGGGTGTTAGGTTATTTTCGTTACGGAATTTCTGGATTCGGTCTTCACGTTTAAGGCCCGCGATAGAAGCTATGCAATAGCTTAAAAAAGCATTCTTTAAATCTA
Source organism: Xanthorhoe designata (assembly GCA_963582015.1). NCBI lineage: Eukaryota > Metazoa > Arthropoda > Insecta > Lepidoptera > Geometridae > Xanthorhoe > Xanthorhoe designata. The sequence continues at coordinate 9,288,060 of OY757049.1, forward strand.
TATTAAATTGACAAATCATAATGAATAAGACCGAACACTATTCTAAGAAATTCGTGAACCTATACTTACCACTTTTATTTAGATTAAGATAATGTGATTATAATACAGTTCCAATAATATTACAGTCACATGTGAACTTGATAAGTTCCGTATTTAAAATCTGCTAAAAATATTGAATTTCCAGGTAAATATACCGAGCAAGAGTCTCACCAAGAACAGAGCATTGAACACCACGAGGAAGTCAGCTCTGGTCACCCACAAGCCGCTCAGGCCTTCCAATACGAAACTGCAGCTTACCAACATGACTTCCTACCTAGCCATCAATTAGGAGGTCACCAAACAGGCAACGAACATGCCTACCACCAAGCCACCGCTCAAGGTCACCAAGGTGGCAACCAACAGGCCTACCACCAAGCTAATCAAGGTCACCAGGCTCAGTCAGGGTTCCAGTTAGTGGCAGCTCACCAAGGTCAACAGTCCGGTTACCAAGCTGCAGGTCACCAATTTGCAGGTCACCAGTTGGCAGGTCAAGCGAGCTACCAAGGTCACCAGCCTTCTGGTTTCAAGCCAAGTTATCAAACTTTGAATGTACCCGTTGAAGGTTATAAAAAGCATTAGAAAGTGTTTAATACCTACACTTGTGTTCTGCAACTTGAAGTTTAGGTACAACTTTAAATTTGTGAATACGATCCTAAACTTTTAACTAAGGTGGTTCCTATTGACGCCATTAGTATTAGTTGCAATTGAAAAATTTTTTGCAAGTGTCTAAGTACGACCAAAATGATTTCACTTTTTTAAATGAGTGTCAATGTTAACAAAAATACTTACGTTAAATATTAACACGTGACATTATACATCACACAAGTATTTACACAATTTGAAAACTTCGATTTTTGCAAATAAAAATGCTCTTGATAGTGTAGGTAGTATAGTATTAGATATTGTTGTTGTTTACCCGACTGCCAAAAAGGGGTTATGTTTATGCGTTACCAATTATTAGTTTGATTCTGGAGTGAAGACTGTTATTTTTTAGTCTTTAGCTAAATGTTGCTGAAAATTGTTGTTATTTGCTTATTTGCTTAATTATGTTATCTATTTGTGTAGACAAATAAATTATTGAATGTTATTATTTTTATTTTGTCAATCCTGCTACTACGGACTATTAGATAATAGAAAACTTTGAATCCGACTGCTTTCCTCATTTCACACAACGGCAGCGAATACCGCGTAGGTCCGAACAGGCCTTTAATATAATGTGTTACATTATAATACATTAAGCACGTATGTACGTGGTGTAATACGTTTTTAAGTCATAAATGAATTATCACTTATCATCCTACGTATAAATCGAGCCTCGCATACCGGCATTGTTCTATCAGGTGCGATCCGCTCTGACCCACTGACATTACAGACCTGGCCGGTGGCGATCTGTACCGTCATACCATAATACATAATGCAATCTATAAAATACATAATTACAAAAAAATTATGAAAATTTAATCTATTTGATTTATTATTAAAAAAAATTGTAAAAATTCTACTTTTTGTTAGACATAAAATGTCTTGTAAAATGTCATGTTGGCCGACTCTTTTGCTAATCGTTAAAATCAAGAGAAAGGCCTACACAGGTCAGTGTGACATTAAAACTATGCAAATCATTTAGAGGCATCTTATCGAGATAATTATTCAATTATTATCGTCCTACGTAGGTCATACATACCAACTGGCATTGTTCTATCGGGCTCGCTCCACTCTGATCCACTGACATTACCAAACTGGTGGTGATTTGTAATACATAAGATAATCAATAAGAATACATAATGTAATCCATAAAATCTTGCGAATCTGGGACGTGTCATTAGTTATCCTGAAATAAAAAATATTTATTACAGTAAGTATATGACAATATAGTTACTACCAATTCAGTTTGTTTATCACCATATTTGATCAAAGACACTAGGTTAATTGCAAATATTATCGATAACATATTCTTAAATAAGAGAATACCTGTTTTCAGTAACCTGAGCCTGTTTCAAAGAAGTTTAACACTAAAATATCTGATGTCTTTTCCAATTAAGTTGTAAAATATACAAGTATTTAATTTAAACTCAACATTTAAATATATTTTAATATCGAGTACATAAAAGTTATAGTTCTCATTAAACACAAGCATAATTATATTAATACTAGAAGTGTTTATTTAAATGAATATAATTTAATATCGAATTCTAAAGTCCTTTTGATAAAGTTTTGTAATTATGGATTTCTTCTTTTTAGTCGTGCACTCTTGGCACCCATGAATGATTTGAAAATTATTATTTTCATAAAAATAACATTTTTTACACACACTAAAAACAAATGGCGTGTTAAACAATTAAAATAAATTTAATAAGTGGTTGTGGTTGAAGCACTGGCACACAATTATTCTGCATTACTTCCATCTAGAAAATCTTGTAATTATGGATTTAGGTATTCAGATTCATTTGCTCTCTGACAAGACGATCAAAGTGTTTAGCACATTGATTAACTACGTGATTACATCGTGTTGTAATGATTGCGATTTTAGTAACTGTACCAACTAGAGTAAGTATTATTACTTTGGTAGTTTTTTAATGCAAAGCATTGATTTTATTATATTAATCTACATAATTTCGATGTGTTAATCTAATTTTCAATGAAATTTAACGGTCACCCAATTATTTTGGGTTGATTTTTCGGTGATTCATTTTAGGACACCCAACAAATAAATGATTATGTAGGTATTATGTTGATGTATTATATTCAATGTGTGCTTACACCAGGAAAAATGTTAAAAACTATTTTGTTGAGATTGATTAATCTTTGTAATACTTTTTGATATAAAACTTCATAATCTAATAAATTATTAAGGATAATACCGTGCATTACATCGCGACTACAACTTTTTACGACGTACCTACCTACTATACTAGTCTAATAGGGTTCAATAAATTATTTTTTAATATTTTTTGTAGTAGGTGCATTTTAAATGCAGTGCTAAGCAGAACAAACCTGTTTAACCATCAATACGCCTTTACAAGGACACACATTATATTCGGATGTAATTTGATAAATCTATTATGGCTGAATTCCTCTGCAATTGAGGATTAGTCACACATTTTGAACTTCAATACAACTTATTCATTGTGTATTCACATTCCTTCGTAAGTTCATACTTATGAGCAAGTGGCCAACTCTGGTGACGGAGTTTTTAGGTTGCCTAAAGGCCTTCGTCATGGCTTAACGACTTTAAAAGCCAGTCACACATCTTGAACTTCAATACAACGATTTATACATTATGTATTTGCATTCGTTCGTAAGTTAGTTTGTATGAGCAAGTGGCCAACTCTGGTGACGGAGTTTTTAGGCCGCCTAAAGGCCTCCGTCATGGCTTAACGACATTAAAACCGGGACGGAAAATTTAACGTGCCTTCCGAAGCACGAATGCGTTCAGCTTATAGTGCCACTTGCGGTCATCCATCCAAGTAGTGACCACTCAGATCGTTGCTTAACTTCAACGACCTCACTACAAAGATTATTTTAGACCTAACTATTATAAAAAAAAACAATATTTTTATTGTTAACACAACCAAAATGTATAATAATTGTTGCATTTAATTTAGATTTTTTGTTGAAAAAAACGATTTTTTTTGTACATAAATTCCAAAATTACACTAAAACAGTCAACAGCAACTGTTACTGATCCAAGTCACTGCCGGTCAGAAACGTAAATTCAATATTTTTTACACCATTTTCATTTAGTCCCAAGCTGACAAATTAATGCTTTTGTTATTGTAACATCTGGTTATCATTATCGTTATAGTCATCTGACTGTGATATTCTACTTAAATTGACCTATAACTTTTTTTGTTATACATAATTGTAGATATTTTTTCCGGGTCTTCGTGTTTTCTATCCCAGACCCGTAAAGCCTTCAATACCATGTTGGCCGAGCGTAGGCGAGTGAACGACAATATTTATGCCAATATTAGTTTTTGTACCAATTATTGGTCAAGCGATAGAACTCGCTCAAACAGCTGGACGGATTTGAATGTTTGGTATCAGGATTGCTTATACCCTGGATTAAAATATCGGCTACTTTTGATCCCGGGTTCCCACGGAAACGGGAACTATTCACCGCGGGTAACACGGTGGGGCGCAGTTGTAATTACATAAATTAATAGACCCAACTCTACGCATCAAAAACGTCTATATCCAAAAGGGCAACTGTCATTTCTTAGATCAACCTTCAAACTAAAACGGATGCATATCAGTACCTACCTCCTAATGTACCAGGAAAGGTCAAATTCCCGAGTAATATAGGTCAAAAGAGCATGAATGAGTCTAGACAAAAGGTCAGGTCAAGGGCTATTGAAAGAATTATGCGAATGGAATTGAAACAAAGCATTGCATTTTTGTTACGTAAAAATATGACTGTTTTTCATAATTCATAACTTTTGAGATCAGCTTGAAGATTTTTTTTTCGTAACAACTTTTCTCATTTTTATGTTTCTTTGACACAAACGCTAAATAGTGAAAAAATACAACAAATACAAATACAAATAACAATAACAACTGAGAATAGGTAATCTATTTAATATAAAAATGTACAGTTGAGAATATTAACAGTTTGATTGTAGGTATTTAAATTCACTCAACTTGCTAATACCTACACTGAAGCAAATATTTATTACACATGTAAGTACCTACTTAGTAGGTATATAAATTGGTAGGTAGGTACTTAAAAGATCAATGTAATTTAGATTTTCATCATAAACTTAAGATTTAGCGTGAAAATATGTGAAATATTTTAAATAAATAAATATTCTTGGACATTCCACACAGCGTCATCTAGTCCCAAGCTAAGTAATTTAATGCTTGCGTTGTGGTAACCAGATGACTGATAATACTACTTACATAGATATTTTTTTTTGTAAATAGATACATAATATAGAAAACACCCAGACACGAAACAACATATTTATTATTATTTAATATTTGCAGATCATACAAACATTTGTCCCGCAGACAAAATTGTCATTTTAAAATATCAATATACTCTGTAGCTCAAACATGGGTTCAGGAGTTCGCCATTGTTTCGATCCCAGAAATAATTCCGAAAATGTGAAAGGTTCAAATAAGTTCAGTGAGTACCTACGTAACCCTCTGTGTGCGAGTCTGACTCACACTTGACCAGTTTTTATTTCAGGCAACCTAGCAGATGAGTTATACAAACATTTTGCCTATAGGCATAACGGTAGTGCCTCATAATACCAAGAGTCGATTGAGCCATCTAAAGATATTTTTTCCCAAGTTTTTCAGTAAAAACTAAACATAGGTACCTACTCACATCAACATCTCATTATCTCTTTCGAAACCGTGACCAACCGTTAATGCCAAAGATCTTACCCAAAACTGCCATATCAAACCACAAAAATCACCCGCTGAACTTCAAAGTTGAGAAAAGCATTCATTATAATCTAGAATGAGTTTTGTAACGCTTACCTACTGCTTGTAGGTATAAATAGGAGGGAATGTTAGTCAGTACATCACTTTGTCTGTTCACCTCCGACCCACAGCATCAACCATGAAATTGGTGAGTCGATAGAGTTTGAATTACATCGATAAATGTATCGATATTTACAAAACATCGATATGTATCGATAGTTCCAAACATCGATAAATTTATCATCGAGTATTTGTGTAATGTGATTTGCAAGTGTTCTATATTTTGTTAGGTCAAGTCAAAGTGCGATTTATAAAAGTGGTTCCGTATAAATGGTGGTAGTGAAAGTGAAAACTAAATCAATTAATTTAATGTAACCTTCAAAATAATTATTGCTTAAAAATTTATGAAACTATCAATAGGTATGCCCAATGCCCATAAACAAAGAGGTGAAAAAAAAACACGAAGGTTAACGTACGGCTATAATAATTATGTATTTTCTTATGTGGGGTAAAAAATATTGTATCAAACATACATACAGACATTAACTAGACTGCCTATTGATGCTCTCAATTGCGATCCACGATTAAAATTTAATTACTAATTTATAAGTAAACATTGATACACACCTTTCATAAATTAATTGATTAATTTTAATAATAAAACACTTACATTACAAAATAATACGACTGTCAATGAAACTACACAAAATGCTAGTGTATAGCTCGAGCTCTAGAATGTTTGTGTTATATTGGGTTCGAACCCAATATAACACAAACGCAACAAGCAACATTTTAAACATCATCATCATCAGTCACTTCTAACCCACTGGGCATAGGCCTCCCTTCGTGAATGCCATTCGCCTCTATCCTGCGCTAGTCTTAGCCTCGTGCAACCCACTGTTTTGCGGATGTCATCCACCGATCGAGCCGGTGGACGTCCCCTATTTACGGTAACCTTGTTTAGGCCACCACTCGGCCAACATTTTGATCCATCTGCCGTCACTCCGTCGTGACGACCTGCCCATCTCCACTTAAGTCCCAGCAAAATTTTAAACGATTACTAGAAAACTCCCGACAAGGCTGCAAAACCATACATTTTCGTGACTTGTAACAATGCTAAGCTATCTCTGATTAGATCGCAGTCACAGCCTCAAGACAGAATAGACGAATTACAAAACAATAGGCGGGTGCGGCGGGATCCATAAGCCTTTGTGAAACTTTTTGCCTTTATGAGATGGCTATATGAGTTCTGCGACTTTACTCGTAATTTATTTAAGTATTAAAAATTACAACCGCCCTTTTTTGAACCACCTAATACTTGTTTTCAGATTTTACGCCTAAGGGCAAGGTCTGAACTTGAGCCTTTTAAACATCGGTTTTTTATTCTTTATGGAAATCGATTGATGAATCCCCGGTTGAGACGATTCACGTTTACTTATGCACTCTGAATGGAGCCTAAGTGTTTGAGTGTTGAAATTAATAGGTGGTTTTACAGTCAGTAATAATAACCATTTTGTTTATATAAAAGTGAAGTAATGTAAACAATGCTGTAAGATGATAGGATCAATTTGGATGTTTGAAGGTTTTATGCACAGTGTGTTTTGAATAACTTGTTATAATTAGTTATCTTAAATTATTAATTGGTTGGTGGTTTCACTGTTGGTTATTTTTTGGAGTCACTTAAATAAGTTTGAATGCATTTTTCTTTCATAAAAATCAGTCATAATTATGGAGAGTCGAACACTTTATGTTAACGTATGTTTAAATTACCTAATTTTCAACAATTTAAGTCTTAAATATGGCATGGCCTTTGTCATTAATTAATAGAGGATCCATTGGATACTGAGTGCGGAATCCTAAGACTAGCAATTTTAGAACATAAACAATACCTAAACTCTAACACGATGTTGAAATAAAAACATTAGACAAACACGAAAATAATAGTATATTGCAATACATAAATTGCTAACTAAAAATACACGTTAATTTCGCAATAATACAAACACTAAAACGATAATCATTTATGAGATGCATCGCCATTCGTCTCGCATTAAGTTTATGAGGTTTTTGCAATTGTTGCGGTACCCTGAAAATAATGATTTACTGACGGCCGTCAAAGAAAGTGATATTTGTTATGGGAGGTATTACAACATGTACAGTCAGCGTCAAATTGATATGTGCGTCAAGAGTAGTCAAAATGATCTGAAAAACATAAAAGCAATTTGATATAAGCACTTGGAATCATCATATTGTTGCAAGCTGCTCAGGTATAGGTGCTTGCAACAATATCGACGGCAGAAAGCGGAAATGTCGTATCTCGAAAATTGGCCTAAATGACTTATTACTATATTGTTGATGAGAAAAAAAAGCCGCATCGAATGGTCTAAGTCTCGTTTTTCTACGATGAAAAAAAAACATTATACGCCCTTGATTTTTTCCTAATTTTTGTACAGCTCACAAGAAAAATTGCTGTAACTAGAGGAAAAATAGCAACTTTTACAAATAAAACAGATACGACAACACGTCCAGCATAAAAAATAGTTACAACATTTTTTTTATATTGCAGACATTGATTTTGTAAGAGATACAGCATTTCGGCGCCCCAAAATTTTACGTTGACAAAGATACATCAATATGCTCAGGCCTTTTTTATATTTACCGAACAGTTACTTCATTTTAAACATTTAATTTAAGAGCGAAATCTTACTCCTACCCCGACGTGTTCCCTATTATACGACATTCCAACCGCGCGGCATTTTGCGTAAGCGCTGATTTAGAGAAAACGTATTTGTTTTTTTTGTGTATAATTAAAATTAAAATTTGGTTTACGTGTTTAAAAACAAAAACCTTAAGAGTTCGGGTGAGTTCTTGAATATTAAAATTTAAACTGCGTATTTTTAGGTTAAGAAGTGCATTAGGTATTCTTTGTTCTTGTGTATATTTACTTTATTTTTAGGAACAATAAAAGAAACTTCTTTGTTCAAAAAAATAAAAAATGCTCATTATAAAGTATTTTTAGTACTTAAAATGCGTCTTCATTGAAAATTAGAGAATTTATTGATGCTCGATCTGAGAGCTCGCTATCAATAAATCAGGATGACTTCATCCCAGGGCTGTTTACGGTTGATCCCATGTTTGCTGTTAATGATAACTCAGGAGTTTCCGGCGAAAAATCAACCACTGTACGATACGATCGAGTACCTACCTCGCCCTACAATCTGGTGGAGTCTTCGCAAGAATGTTATTCCAGGAATATTCGTCGACACAATAGCTGACAGTCATGTATATGAATACCTATTAGATTTACTATCGATCGTTCGTATGAGCAAGTGGCCAACTCTGGTGACTAGATTTACTATAAAAACCACAGAGGGACAGGCAGCATAAAATGAAGGTGTACATCAAGGGTCAGTACCCAGTCCATATCTCTTCTGTTTGGTGATGGATGCGCTCACTGAAAAAGCACAAACTCAAGCACAGTGGACTTTTATTTACGCAGACGATATAGCCATCTGCACAAGATCACGTCAAGACCTATAAAATGAACTCGGGGAATAGAAGCAACAGTTATTTACCTGCATCTCAGTGAAGGCAAGACATAGTATATGGTGTGCCCAAATACCTACACGTGATCCATCGATAGTGATAGATCCACTCACTATCGATGGACAAGGAGGTGTGACGAATATAAATTATTTATAAGAGTGTAATTCGACCGATACTTGCATATAGAAGCGAAACCTGGACAAACACACATTGTATCTAGGTGGTGGAGATGAAAATACTTCGGTGGATGAGCGGAATCACGAGAAGCGACATGGTCCGCAACGAATTTGAGTGCGGGAGTCTCGGCGTGCGCGACAACGAAGATAAGTGTATTTAGTGGTAAGGAAAAGGATCGAAGCTGGTTTGGGCACATTTAAAGGAGACCATCCGAACATATCACGCAGAAAATGATGTCGCTCAACATTTCTGGGTACAGGCGGAGATTCCTTTCCGCCTGGACCCGGAAATAACCAAAAAAATAGATGGACGTAATCAAAAAATATTTATTGGACTGCAGTGTTTACCAGGAAGACTCGTTAGATAGAGCCAAGTGGAAGAAGAAGACGAGGAAAGCAAACCCTACCATAAGATAGGGATGATAAGGCTTTAAATGAAGAGAGAGAGAGAGTCTTCATTGAAATCTCGGTGACACTGCAATATTGTGGTAACAACAAGCTGAATTGATGATGGAGTCAGGGGCGGTTGAGCAGAACTCCTCAGTAAATTACAAAAGATCATCTGTGTTTGGGACCATTTTTGAATCAGCTCATCTTTACCCGATAAAAGCTTGTACTGTACTTATTAAAAACATATTATAAGGTTAGCGTGATGTTGGGTCTCTAATTATTAGTAAACAAACATTAGCAATATATCAGACTGAATGTTTTTTATAGCAGATCAGTCTGATGAAACTTAATCTTCTTCTTCCTGCCCTTATTCCACTAAGTGGGGTTGGCACAACATGGTCTTCTTCTTCCATTTTCCTCTACCAGATAGCATCTCAGCACTCACTCCTTTCTTACTCACTTCTTTTATTAAGACGAAATAAAATACAGCAGACTGATTATTGCAACCAGTTATGAAGAGGAAAATAGCAGACTGATTGTTAGAAGAGAAAATATAACAGATTGATTGTTATTGATAAGTGATATGTGGGTACCTATAGCAGACTTTTTTGTGTCATTACATTCTTAAAATTACAATAAAAGCATTAAATAAAAGATACAGTATTTTATTTGAATAACATCTATAACTCAGACTGTGTTTAAACCATTTTATTTTTATAAACTCATTTCATTAAAATCTCTTACAGCAAAATGTTATGATTCGTATGGTTCATATTTGAGATACAGCAGATCCGTAGCATGAAAACTTGTATCTATTTCAAGTTGTCATACATTTCATCTTAGAGATACAGCATTTCCGCTGCTCGACTATGAAACGTCAATTGCTGTATCTCCTAAGAAATCAATGAAGTAGCAACTTTACGATATTCTCATGAACTGTATTAAATAACGTTTGGATTGATATAAATATATACCAGATTTCAACTTTCTATCTTCATTAGTTTAAGAGTTATGATTTTTTTTAATAGTTTTTTGGCTCTGGTGTAAAGTTGGATATTTTGAGATACAACATTTCCGCTTTCTGCCGTCGATATGATGATTTGAACTGCATATATCAAACTGCTTTTATGTGTTTCAGATCATTTTGACTACTCTAGACGCACATATAAATTTGACGCTGACTGTACTTACTATAAAAAAAATTGTCTTGATTTTTAGACAAGGTACTTAATTCAAATAGTGAAAAGTAACCTAAGCAAAATTATAGTAGTGTTCCAAATATGTAATTGGCCTTGGATTTCCACGGGATTTTGAATTAACGATTGTCTGCCGCAGTCGTGATCGATCCTGGTGCCTTACTACGGATCAACGAGAACGAAGTTTCGTGACAATTTTCGGGGTCAGCTTATGTTGGTGGATACTGAATTCGTAATAGTTCACCAACGTAATTGGAACCCGAAAATTGTCACGAAACTTCGTTTTCTTTGATCCGGAGTAGGTAAGGCTCCTAATCGTTGTCATAAAGAAATTGCCCACTAAAATCATTAATTATTATTGATCTGATATTTATTAGTCCAATAGTAGTTTACTTCGACTTTCGATCGAAAGCCAAGCCTTAGTCAGGCTAGGCAGGGAAAATGCTATTTTTGATGAGGAAAAAAGAGTTAAATGTACCTAATATCTGCAGACTTTTAGGCAACACATTATGAAATTTGTTATTACAACACAAGTCACTTGCAGAAATTAATTCTTGAAAAACTTAGTAGGTATCCACAATAATGATTGACATCTCAATAGCTTATTTGCGATGCAGTAAAGTTACGCACCTGCATTTTACTAAGCAAACATTTATTACTTTTTTAAATCATCATCATCATCATTGGCAGCTCAAATGATAGCTCACTGCTGGGTATAAGCCTCCTCCCTCAAACGCCACTCTAATCGGCCCTGTGCCGTTCGCATCCATGCCTTTCCCTCTATGGCCTCTATATCGTCCACCCACCGGGCTGATGGTCTGCCCCTGCTTCTATAGCTCTCTCTTGGCCACCACTCGGTCACGGCCTTACACCACCTGCCATCACCAAATCTGGCCAAGTGTCCAGCCCAGCGCCACTTAAGTCTCGCGATACGGTCACCGATATCTGCCACCTTCGACCTTCTACGGATTTGCGTATTGCTTTTTTACATAACGAACTTTATTTTTTTTCTGTAATTTAAATTTTATTGAACATAAACAACACCATAGTTATTAAAATTTAAACTCAATTAAAATTATAAAGATTTTGTATTAAAATTCCTGTCACGACTAACGATCACTTCCTGAACGGTTTTTTTTTTATTCATTATTGTGTGTGTACACAATAAAAAAATACAAAATAAAAAAGTATTATATAAGTATATAAAAAAAACAATACTAACACCGGTAATTATTTTAATAAACCTATATTTTTTTATAAAATCATCATTATATCACATGAATTCAACAATTAGAGAAGATTAAATTACAATAAATTGATAGATAATACTCAATTTGGTCAGCAGAAACATTTGTTTTGGCTAGATTTAGCATAACGATCTCTGTGGCGCAGGGGGCGAAGGCTCGCCTGAGACGCGGAGGTTGCGGGTTCGACTCCCGCCACGGGACAAAATGTTTGTATGTTCTATAGATATTTGTTCCTGGTCTGAATGTTTTTCTGTCTTTCAAAGGTTTTGTGATTTGCTGAATTCTATAATATATAAACTTAGACTACCACTGACTGACTGACTGACAGAATTGTTCTCCCTGTTGGTGGATGGGGAGGTAGGTATATTTTGACGGATTCGTATAGAGGTAGGTCTGGTGACTTCGGGAAAAATCGCAAACCCCCCCTTTTTGCCCCCCTTCCCCCCCCCCTTTTGAGGATCTTGGAAACTAAGAGACTTGGAACAATTTTTTTTGCAGAATTGGATAGAGGAGGCTCGGGGAAGTAAAAATTTTTTTTCAGTGTTGCCCTTTTTGCCCCCCCTCTCCCCCCCTTTTTCGAATCTCGAAAGCCTTAAGGTGGCCCTTCCCGGTGCGTCTATCATCGACGCGGGCATAGCTGAAAAGCTTGTTGTTTCATCCAGCGCAATGCTAGAAAAAGAAGCAAAACGAAAAGAGAGAGATAGCGCCTCAGCGCTCGGCATTCAGTAGGTATTTTCGCCGCTCACTTGCTCACTCGAAAAATAGTGTGCGGAAATTTCATAAAAAGTGTTCCAGGAAATACGTTTTTTTCAGTAAGCCTTACAAGTTTGTAAAATAAATATTAGTCATTTAGAATCTCCATAAGATTTGCAAGGTTTCTATGACAATATTTTCTTTACGTTTACAATTTATGAGTACATTATAAACGGCCAAAGTTCAGGTAAAATTTATGCTAAAAGCAGGTTTTTGGAAGCTTATACTGAATTTGTTTCTCAAAATTTGGATTTTTAGTTTCGATAGAAACCTAAATATAGTGCACAAGATACCTATTAGTCCAAAAGTTTAAAAGAAAGATCTGTTACAACGGCATAATCACGTACGAGCGTTTGTATGAAAAGTGAACCGGGTTGACCGCTCTTAAGACTTGGAACAAATTTTTTTTCAGATTCTAAACAAGAAACCCTTAGTTAGTCGAAATATTTTTTCAAAACTCCCCCCCTCCCTCCCCAACCTCCCCAACGGTTAGAGATATCCATTAGGTGTTTGAACAAATATTATAGTAGGCAGGCGTCGGAGGTCCTGAGTGGGTGAAGCGTAACTCAGGGCCGACGACATGGGTTTTTTTTTCATTTTTTTTTTTCTTAATGCTTTAGGGCTCCTAAAGGGTTTTCATACTGATTTAGGGCTTCCCATAGCGGTTTATTAAATATTTTTAATCTCCTATGGATTCTCAAAATTTTTAAAGGGTAGCTACCACCTGTCAAACACATGGATAAAGAAAACCGCGAGCTGCTCGCAGTTCGCGCACCACGCAAACTAGTCTAAGTATATTTTTTCCCAGATCGATTTAACCACAGTAGGTACTTAATAAAAACCCCCAAAATATACGAGTAGATAGATAATCGGCATGAATAGATTCTTATCGTTGTAATATTTGTAGACAAAATTTACGTAAAAAATCATTTTTTCTCTCTTTATATTATTTATCCCATGCACTGTTTCCTGTCTCCCCTAACAACTTCCAAGCATTGCGATGGCCAGCTTTGTCCCACCAATCATCAAAAAAATCATTAACTAACTATAAATATCTTCCAGTTCGTGATCTCTGCCTTCCTCGCGGTGGCCGCAGCTGGTGCCCTCCCAGGCTACCCGGAACAGTCGAACCGTCCCCAAGCTGCGTACGAAAGGAACGCCAGGATCATTGCCCTGGACTCTGACGTGAAGGAAGACTCCTTCAGATACAACTACGAGACTGAGAACGGGATCAAAGCTGAGGAGCAGGGCCGTGAGGTAAGAAATAAATGCTTTTGTTAGTGGGAAGCGAAGCGAGCCGTAATGAAACCTCACTGGTTGTTGATACTGCGAAGCGAGCTATAACAAGTGGCAAATTTAAAAATATTATAAAAATCGACTTTCGATTCGACGATACGACTTCATTTCGTAAGAAGACAGGAATTTTGTACACTCTTGATGTGCATTTCTTCTTGCATTTCTGTTTATAATTACGAAGATCTTCGTTAGAGCCTAAAACTTTATAGGACCACCTCGGGATTATTAAACCCATTCATTAAAAAAAACGATCCACTAATTGACAGAATAATTGATGCACTATGTTCATCGATTATTCTGATTAAAAAATCTAAATATTATGTACCTATTCAGAAAAAAAACATCGATCTCCAAAGTTAACACAAAATATCTGATCAAATGACAAACAGTGACCCAGTGATCTCCGCGCGATCTATTCACCGCATAAACTTGCAAAGGGCATTGACCACTTCAATCTACAGGTTCTGTTGCAGTTTATAAGGAAAGGTCTCGCCACAGTTGCATATAATAGTTTCTATGAACTGGGTGTGCAATATTTGCTGAACGTTTTACATGTATTAAATATTCTTAACCAGAATAAGAGCGAGCTCTGTACAGATAAATTACACTAAGGACTCATAGATTATTTATCACGTCTAATTTTACTTTACGCCATCTTTTCCTGGGTCTGCCGCGTCGTCTCCGACTGTCTTCGGGCACCCACTGAGTGACGAGTCTCGCCCAACGTTCTGGATAAAATATGAATATAAATTATGATTCATCATAATTGCGACAAGAAGTAACAGCAAACATTTAAATACGCAGTCATAGTTTGTTCATAATTATGACAGAACACTGACTAACAGATTTATTTTACTTGCGCAATTTTGAATTTGCAAAAACGGTAGGTAATCGTCTTAGTTGCACAAACTTTAATTTGCTGAATCTGCTAAATCATTATCGTGTGCAGTTTAATTTAAACTTAAGCTTTGTTTAAACTCTGCTCTACAGGCATTAGAATCACCTAGCATGTAAAACGAAACTTAAGTGATCCTTGGTCCTACAAGAATAAATGATTTTCTTTCTTTCTTTCTTTCTTTCTAAACGCTCTACATAATTGCGCAATCATTTGCACAGACTGTTTGCGCATGCGTCTTGAACGTATTGTTGGCCTATTAGGATTTAATTGTTGATATTTTTGCATAATATTTACGATTGCATACCAGTAATTGTTATGTAAAGATGTGTCTATGTAGTGGATAGTGCGACACAGTACATAGGTTCCATAGATTAAGCCAATGACGTTTGTAAATGTGTTTAGTTATTTTTGAAAGGAATTTGTATTTATTATTAATGTTTTAAAGATGATTTTGAAACATTGATAAATTGCAAAGCTTATGATACAATAAGGAATCAGTGGAAAATGCGCAAACTAACAGTCCAATTATTGTTCAGTATAATCTTGAAAAAAAAAAAAGGAAAAAATAGGTACCTACATATATCGATCGTCTTATAATCGAAAGTAGGGACGATTTTTTTAAATAATTGATAAATAAAAATGAAGATACAGTAAAATATAAGTTATTAAAAATTAAAAATTAAATAAAAACTGTAGAAACACTAAATCACAAAGTCAGTAAAAATAATTAATCTTTAAAAACTATGGCTATGTTAATTTAATTATACTTTACTTCTGTTTTACTTCAGAAAGCTAGTAATAGATACATTCTGTTGCAAAGATTACTATACTACCCTGGGTTATAGTTTGAGTAAGTTTTTGACCTACTGTTTTATGTTTATTACGTTCTGCATGCTTCGCCACTAGCTTATACTATGTTTTAATTTTAAATTTTAATTCTCAATATAAGTGAACTGTAATTTTGTTCTTATGAGAATAAACTCTTTAAACCGAAGCTATAAACTGTGTTACACTGCACAATTACATTGCTCTTGTTATGGTGAGAGGCATCTTGGCATTGACATTTTGGATAATTGTACCTGTTTTAACATTGAACGAAGATTGAACAATCTTTTTTTGTTTTGCGATCTATTAGTAGACCAGGATGTTCTATCGTTCGTTCGTAGGCCTGGTGACGGAGATTTTAGGCCGCATTAAGGCCTCCGTCATGGCTTTACGACTTTAAAAGCCGGGATCGACAATTTAACGTGCCCTCTGAAGCTATGTTCTATGACCTATTTATAAAAAAAATTGCCGTTTGTAAAGTCTAACCTCCTAATGCACATTGGTTCAGTAAACCTATATTAGCTAAAACGAATATTAAATCTCTTTTCATTGACAATGAGTAAGATTAATTATTAAATTAACAAATCTTTATAAATAAGACCTTAATAAGTGTATTTGTCAATTCCAGGCTGATGGTATCGAAGCTCAGGGCGGTTTCTCCTACACTGGTGATGATGGCCAGATCTACTCCATCAACTACGCCGCGGGTCAGGGTGGTTTCCAGGTGAGTCTATAAAAGGCTATAAAAGCCGGTACATGTTTTGTGCACAACACTGAACATCCACGATACGAGAGGTTGATAAAGAAAGAAAAAAAAATGAACATTCAAAAAATATTATTGTATTGACCAATTTCAATCACACATCAGACTAGTGTGAAAGGCATATTGAACTACGGAATTGCTACTGCAAGTTGCTTTTGAAAAAAATATGTTTTTAATTTTAAAAAGAAAAAAAATGTTTGTAAATCATGTAATTTTAAAAAGATATCGTAAAAAGATTTTATCGGTTTCAACTGTCAAATAATATTATTCTTATCATAACATTATTTTTAAATTTGAGGTCAAAACACAACAGTCTAAATTATGCATACCTACAGGTAAATATTCAAATGTTTTTGAGTTATTATAGTATATAATGATTAAGTATACTATTATTGTCTTCACGTTATTATAGTTTCAACAGATTTCCCACCTGATAGTATAATTCAGTCCATTTATCTTTATATTTTTATAATGCAAATGTTACGCAAATGCAATTTTAACTGTTTGGTTTTGAGAGATAGAAGATTACATTGACATTGCAGTCTTCAAGAGAACTGAAATAGGTAGCTGACTTAATTTACGAATTTTCTTTACAATATTACAAACATCTATTAAAGTAAGATCATTTAAAAATAACTTCCTACGTTACGTGCGGGTAAAATCACAGATTTTATATGAGCAGTCCTTCGCCCTTGCCTATAACAACTTAAACATAAATTTGCAGTTAAAAAAGCCTGAATTTCCTTCTAATTTAAAATTTAACCTATATTTTGTGATTCCAGCCTCAAGGTGCCCACCTCCCCACCGCGCCTCCTACCCCTGAAGCCATCCTGAAGGCTTTAGCTCAGAATGCTGCTGATGAGGCCGCAGGCATCATTGATGATGGTAAGGCTTTTGCTATGTATGATCATAATTGTTTGAGCTAATAAGTAAGTAAGTTCGTATGAGCTAATGGCGTGTAGTTCAGAAAGTATTAGGCCAATTGAAGGCAAAAATATTTAATTTTGCCACTTGTCATGAAGGAGTTGTTCAGTTAAAATTTATATGTTTTTCTCATATATTTTAGACTACATAGAACCTATAGAAAAACATTAGAATTATAAGTTCTTGTTTTCAATATTTGAAACCGAAACCCAATTGTAAAATGACGTTGTAAAGTCAAGCGAATTTACGACATTACGCAAAACACCGCCCACCCCGTCGTTCATACACGTAGTTATCTGTGGCACAGTAACGTTGTAACAGTGGTTTAACTTTCTATATCGCTAATCTTTATCGTCACCAGAGTTGGCCATTTGCTCATACGAACTTACTTACTTAACCTACTTATCGCAAATTGCAATAAGTCAGCCAATAATTTTACTATTGTAAAGCATTTTTTTTCCTGTTTTTTTTGTTGTACAATAAAGCATTATCTATCTATCTTTTGATTGAGACAAACATTTTTAATTTTAATTAAATTAAGTATAATAAGTTTGTAACTCTTTCGTTGACCATTAAAAATTTCAAACTTGTAGAAGAATTCACATTTACTATTTCCACTAACTCGTACAAGAACGTCCATCATTGCCTTTGAAAGATCAGCTTAAATGAGTTTACTTTCTGTTTCTTGTACACTGTGATTATAATACACTATTGCAATATGCACTGTGTGTGACTAATTTGCCTAAGGATCGGTATTTACGAGTTCTACTGCTAAGTTATCTAGCCATAGTATATAGTTTGTAACAATGCAGAAAGACTATTAGATTGTGAGTGAAATGTCACGATCGTGTGAAACAAATTTGCTCAAATTATAGACTTGTTATACTGACAGTCAGTTTTGCAATCTCCTACGAAAATGACGAAATAATTAATCATAAGGACCATAAGATTTGTCTAATATGCACTTTGAATATTCCCAGAACATGTAAATTATTCATTTACAAGAGCTTAATAACGTCTAAGGCAAACCTATTGCAATTTCTTGACATTTATTCATCACACTAATCCCGGGTTGCAATATTCAACTTGCTAATAACCGTGGATCTGTCGCCATAGTAATATTGTTATCTGTCAAAAAGTGAAGGTGTAAGGTATAATTGAAGGTAAAAGTTCGTCTGTGTTTGTTACTCCTTTACGCTCAAACGGCTGGACGGATTTGAATGAAATTTGATACTAGTATTAATTGTAGAATAGAATAGAATAGAATAGAATATATCTTTATTGAATTAAAAATACCCACTTAAACAAGTAAAAAACAATGCCAGTAAAAAAAAAAAAAAAAATGGTACCTACTTAAAACAATGGGCGGCCTTATCGCTGAAAGCGATCTCTTCCAGGCAACCTTCGGATGGACAGTGGCAAATATCAGCAAAAAATAAATAAATAAATAAATGGAAATCTTAACTATAAACAAATTAATTGTAAAGTATTAATTGTACCCTGGATTCAAAAATACTTTTGATCCTGGTATTCCCACGGGAAAGGGAACTATTTGCCGTGGGTAACACCGCGGGGCGCAGCTAGTTTGTTTATAACTGTTTGTTTTTTTAACCTTTTCGTTATAATTCTTTATTTAGTTCGATTTCTAGTTTCCGTATATGGCTTTATACATCTGCACTGAACTTTACGTTGCACAATGACCCTTCTTGGGAACGGCCGAAAGATCATTTGAGTTCATCTACGATGGATACTTATTTTAATGTATTACACATACAATTCTGGCATAAATGACAATGCAACACACATAGGTAGGTACAATAATCATGCAATACAAAGAAAATGACGTATGCTTTTAAATTGACATTTACAGGATTTAATTAATTTAAAAGAATGAATTGTGATCGCGAAAGTTTAAGAAAGACTAAAGAAAATTTATATTTTATGTCCAATTATAATAAGAAGTTGATTTAGTATGTCATTATGAGGGACATGAAAATATTAATATATTCTATTGCAATAACTTTCTAATAGCGTCGATAACCCACGTATGGAATGTTATTTTTTGCAAAACGTGGGATGGAACAAAATGAATTTGGAAATAGCTCTGACTACCCCTTAGACATTAGTGATGTATCTAAAATGCTAAGATCTGAGAAAATCTTTTAAGCGCACTTTGGGAATACAGGCGTGATTATTTTCATGTCATAATAACATCAGTTAAAGTTTAGTGAGTTCTTAAAGCTCTGCATTTTTTTTTTGACGACCTCTGTAGCACAGTGGGCGAAAGCCCGCCAGAGACGCGGAGGTTGCGGGTTCGATCCCCGCCACGGGACAAATGTTTGTATCTTCTACAGATATTTGTTCCGGGTCTGGATGTTTTTCTATCTATAGTATTTACAAAAAAAAATGTATCTATGTAGTATAACATCTGGTTACCGTAACACAAGCATTAAGTTGCTTAGATTGGGACTAGATGATGCCGTGTGGAATGTCCAAGGATATTTATTTTATTTACCTGGATAGTTATTTTATGCATGAAATTGTCATCTGGTATTAACCATCACATCTCAAACTACTTATTTGTTATCAATTTCAGGTCAATACAACCCTGGTAAATATGGAGACGCCGGCGCCGGCGCTGGACAGCAATACGCGCGTGCGCAGGCGACAGCCGGATACAGACAGCCATACAAGTACTAAACATAGTGCCTTAGATACGGACTATAAAATAAGGAAGCATGTACTTGAAAACAATTAAAAGCTTATAGAGCATTTATGATGTTAAATCCATCCGCCATCTATTATCAAAAAAAATTTCTTTCGTTCATTTCTAGTAATTCTTGATCGTAAAAGTAGTTACTGGTTTGGTGTAGGTAGTTAATTTTGAACGTAGATAAACATTTTCGTTGTAGAAAAATCTATCAGGCTGTAATTACAGTCGTTTGTACCTTAACATTTTTGAAAACGCTATCTGATAGGCCATGCTGTGGATAGAGTGAAACAAAAACTAGGACGGAAATTTCTCTATTGGTCTTTTAGAAATGTTTTGAAACATGCTCTTCCTAATTTTATAATACACTTTTTGTAAGCAAATACCTACATAAAAATAAGTGTAACTTTATTTTGACCCAAATAATGTCAGAGTTCCTTAGATTTAAATTTTTGTTGTATTTGCTTACAAATAGTTTTATCTCTGATCTATTTAGTGAACTAAGTTCTGTTTGTGTAGTTATGTTTTGCCTGTGAATTGTGATGCTATTTATTAAGAATAAACCCTGCCTACCTTTTTCTAAAATTGATTTTTTTTTCACTTCATTTTACTTATTTTTAGATCATGCAAGTCATGATTACAGTCAATTTAATTTTTGCAACAGGCAAGAAAGTTGCAACATGTATTTAAGACTGTTAATGCGATACATTTTATATACAGAACAAATAAAAAGATCAACACAAACTATTCTCAATGCTTTTATAACTTTACGATGTTTGACTCTTTAACTAAGGTATATCATTACATCCCAAGCGATTGTGGTTATCGAAGCGCTCGTGGCGAAGCTTGCTAAGACGTTCTTGATAGATCGTCGAAGATAAGCAACGTTCTGAGCGGTCACAACTTGGAAGGGTGACCGCAAGTGGCATTTATATCTGAGCGCTTTCATGCTTAGCAGGGCACGTCAAATTGTCGGTCCCGGCTTTTAAAGTCGTTATGCCATGACGGAGGCCTTTAGGCGGCCTAAAAACTCCGTCACCAGAGTTGGCCACTTGCTCATAAGAACGAACGATGTTTGACTCTTCAACTAAGGTATATCATTACCTTCATCAGTGTAAAATGAACAGCCAGACATTAATCATAATAAAAGAAATAGCCATAAAAAGATAAAACAAATGTATATTCTTATTCACAGTAGGTACCTAAGGTAATAAAAAACTCGTTAACAAATTTGCAAAAGAAGTGCGTTAAGCAACTCACGCGTATAGGAATCACTACTATAATAACTGTGCAGTTAAAACTGCACTCGTTCGTTCGTTCGTATGAGCAAGTGGCGAACTCTGGTGACGGAGTTTTTAGGCCACCTAAAGGCCTTCGTCATGGCCTAACGAATATTAATAAAATTGCTCATACAAACTTACTTACTTTATGGCCTAACGACTTTAAAAGCCGGAACCGACAATTTAACAATTTAAACTGCACTGTTTAAATGTAATTGTGATTGTTTATTATTTACTTATTATTAAGATTGGACCGCTGAAAAAAAAGCTAGGCCCACACCACTAGGTTTTTGCCTGATTCTTTTCCTGGAGTATGGAGTCACGTATGGAACAGGCAGTGAAATCTCTTAGTTTTAAGGACGTGGTCATGTCAAAGTGGTCTATAAACGATCGTACTGAATTGAATAAATACAATTTTGAATTTTACATTTTTGAATATTGATACAAAATTGCATTCAGTTTAAACTGTACAAATCGAAGCGTTCGCTGCGTGACTTTTTAGTAAAACACGAGTTTTGTAACAAATTCACTGCTTGACCTTGACATGTAATATGATTGTTATTTCGTTGTTGTAGAGTACATCAATTTGTATGATTACTGTGTTATTTGAGATGAACTTGTTAAAAATGAGGTTTTCATTAGAATGTTTCTTTTATCTTGACAAGGGTAATTAAGTAGTGCATTAAATAACATTATTTTGTTAAATTGTAAGTATTTAAAATTATTAACTTTTGTGTTAGGTAAATGGCTATCGTAATGTTTTAAGCTATTACAGAAAACTTAAATCCTAGCAAACGGTGAATAGCTACCACTTGGTGGCATGAGCTAGGTAATTTATTTCCCTCTGGACCATCTGACCTCCATGAACTTGCCATGGGTTGTCAATTGAGACGGAAACCACCCCATTTTACCACTGGTTGTCAACTGAGAAAAGCTTATTCCCAATTCACCACTAGTGATTAAATGGCACAATTTTTTGAATATGTTTCTGACTAACTAATAATTATGAATTGTGTGTTTACCGTCTTTAAAAATAAGATAAATACAATTATAAATTGAAACATAATAATTATAGTATCAAATAGAAAAACAGTGATTCTTTGTTAGCGTTCATCTTTTTATTTACTTTTTCACTTGCTAATAAATATATCACATTATTCAAACATAATAATCTAAATTAAGATATATAGGTACATTGTTGAGTCCTGAGTATTTTAGACTAGCCAATAAGACAATCACTTAGTTATATGTAAATTCACACAGAAATTATTTATTCAATTGATCCGATTTTGTAAGTATAAGCCTAAGGTTGTTTTGTTATTTAACTTTATAATGTACTTAGAGCAATTAGTTTTATCTTAACCTGATTACATTTATTAATTTAAGTACACACACATAAATAAATAAATGTAAGTACATTAAAAATATTACTAAGATAAATTTGTATTTTCTATTTTGTCAACAAATTCGTTACAAAAATATAGAAAGCAAATAAAAAAATATTAAATGAAATAAATTCAGGAAGATTTTGAAATTAAAAAAAAACGGATTCTGTAATACAAAAAGTGTGCAACCAAATTATAAGTGAACGAATTGTCACTAAACAGAGCCAATAGCCAATCACAATCGTTTTGTACTGAATCATCCATCTCTTTCTGTCATCTATAAATTTATTTGTTTTGACACTTCTGCCTCTCTACTCTACAAACCGAACGATACATCGCATGAATAATCGCAGTTCGATTGTTGGTAAATTTTTTAATTCAATTGCCAATAACACATACACAACATAACAATCGTAGATCTGCTTAGATCTGCGATTGTTGTTATTGGCACGATGAAGTATCGTTTTCGTTTTGTTGAGTAGCACGTGTGTAACGTGATTTTATCGTCATTGAATTCTCATACATTTTCTGTTTATAGCGTTAGTAATTGTAGATTATATGGCCAGGGGGGCAGTACGTCGTTTGTTTAGTAGGTATACCCAATGTTGGTATTGAATCCGCTCTGGTGGTGTCCACCAGACCCTGGACGGCTTCCGCTTCCAAATCCTCCATGACCGCTGTTTCCACTCCCTCCAAAACCTCCTTGGCTACCATGACCACCGCTTCCAGCACCGGGTCCTCCATGAACACTGGATTTGTACTGACCTGGAAAGAAAGTTATTATTTAGTTTACTTTGCAAATAACTTAAAAATATAGCCGTTCTAGCCACCATTTGAGCACCACGTTAAAATATTGATAGGTGCTCAAATGGGAATACCTTGGGTGCTCAATGCATAGGTGCCAAAAAAATAGGTGCTCAAACGGGAATACTTCTAAAAACAAATATTTTATTTTATGGTCGGATAAATTTTTAAGTTTTGTTAACAGTCATTAATAATTGAAACACCATTGATAAAATTATCGTCTTGTTGGCTGTGTGAAATCGAGCCTAAAAGTTCGTTCTTCAGAAACTTATGCACAATGTGTTATTCCATACCTACCGGAAAATTTATATATTTAAAAATATTATCGGGACTTAATCGCGTATTGAAATCATTAATTTAATTCGACGTTTCGATGACATTACACAGTCACCGTGGTCACTAGTACGTGGTTACCGTGGAAATATTATATTCATTAACATGAGCCTCTGGTTTTTTATTCGTAGGAAATCTTTCTTAAGTCGAAATTGGTCCGTTCTTGACTATGCAGTTTGACTCGGCAACCACAAAACGCTTACCATCATCGAAGATTCCAGCTGCCTCGTCCTTTGCGTTCTGTTGCAGCGCCTCCAGAATAGCCTCAGGAGTGGGAGGTGCTATGGGCAGGTGCTCTCCCTGAAGACATTTAAACATACTCTTAACTTGAACTATCTTTTCGTACAGTCCTAATAGAAGATCGCCTAATAGATAGCCTAATAGAAGATTGCCCTTTAGCCGGGCTGCTTTAAACCACTCGGCCACGGAACCACCTAGCATGTAAGACGAAATTAAAGTGATCTTTGAGATTATTCTTTCTTTCTTTCAACCCATGACGTCAAAGCCGAAACTGTCAATAAGATTATATTTCGGTTAAATCACCGATTAGTGCCATCTATTCCAGAGGAAACACCTGCTCTTTGACTTAAGTTTTTCTTAATATTGTAAATTGACTTCATTAAAAAATATTTATTGTAGAATATTATTTGATTTGAATAAATTGGTTAATTCGGTTTTTTAGATTTTACTCTTGTACCAATATCCAAAAAATTATACTCTAAACTCTACATAAATTACGCATACTTATAGGGTTTAATTAGTGTTTTCGCTATATTTCTTACCTGGGGTCTGAAACCACCTTCACCAGAAGTGTAAGTGATGGTGTAAGTATGTCCATCATCACCCTTGTACGAGAAGCCACCCTGGGCATTGGAGGGGTTTCCTTGCTCCTCAGCACGGATGCCGTTCTCCGTCTCATAGCCAAAGTGGTAGCCTGAGGAAAATAACAGGGTTTTATTAAAGATTATTAATAGAAAATTGTAAAGCAGTTTAGTCGTTATGATATCTGTAAAGTGTCTTTATAAATAGAGCCTTATAAAGCAAAAATTTAAAAATTATATTTTCCTAAAATTTCTAACACATCGTTTGCCTTGATAGAGCCTTAAAGGAAAAATTTAAAAAACATATTCTGTTCATATTCTGTTGTCTAGTTTTTTACAAGATTACAGTTACAGGTTGAAGGATGCAATTTCGTCCTTAAAAAAATTCGGCACGTATCCAAAAATCCTAAGTTGATATGCTACGTTAGGTATATACAAATAGGGTAGAGCAAAATTCTAATATTTTTTGAAGTTCTGTTTTATTTTATAAAAAAAAAACTGGGAAAAGTGTTGCTTAAAGGCGGAAAATAGAGTCCGAGAGAATTACGATCAACTTGTTTTGTTTTGACCCCTGTATAGTTGGTATATTATATTGCAAATCTTGGCAGTGTAAACGTTACTTACTTCCGCTGTTCTCATCAATAGCCTGGTCCTGCTTTAGTATAGCAGCATTCTTCTCCTGCTGCTGCTGAGCCCTCGTATTCCCATTGCCTCCACTGCCTCCAAATCCTCCAGCACCCCCTGAACCACTCTGGTATCCTCCTGAACCACTCTGGTATCCTCCTGAACCACCTTGGTAGTTTCCTCCTGAACCACCCCCTTGGTAGTGACCTTGACCCCCTCCCCCGCCTTGATTCTGAGGGATGTAGCTCCGCGAAGGAAGAAGAGCTGCTGAGCTGATCGCGATGATTGAAGCTAGGATTATCTAAAGTAAAGAATGAGATCGTGTTATGGAACAATCGTGATAATCAGATGGTGGAACAAATTGTACTAAAGCGATACTTTTTTAGTTTTCAAAAATACTTGTAATAATCTTTTGATTTCTGAAAGTGAAATAAAAAATTGCTTTTTTTCCCCAAAATTTCCAAAAATACGTTTTGGCAACAAGCAACATGGTAAAATATTTTTAAACCTACTTTTTTCAAACAGAAAAATACTCACCAAATTCATTTTGGATTCTAGGCTCCACAAACTTGCAAACACTAAAGTGAACTGTGATTTTTTTTGCAAATTCCTTCGATTTTATAGTACACAAAAACGATTTCAATTACATTTAAAGACATCTTAACGGATGCTACCTGCGACATCGATAATAAGTGACCTTGTTCTTAGAATGTTGGTTTTGTTGGCTCTAGATTTACTTTCTAATTTGTAGCAAAAAATACAAAAGCCTTTTTCAGTTAAGCCTGGCGCGGCAGAAAACTCAGCTGAGGATTTGAAGAGACGTTCTCGATAAGGTTTAGATATTTGAACCTTTTGGGGTTGAGACCCTGGGTCCGTGGGGTACCGGGGTCCATCGAATTTTTAAAATTCTATCCGGGCGTCTGGTCGAAGCAACACGTGAATCGAATGCTGGCACTTATTTGGCTCATTCTCATGCAGCGCGGCAATGCTGCTAGGGTCTTGGGCTTCCGTCGGGCAGTGGTTTAGATCCTATGAGCTACCTATAGATCGTTTGTAACGATCCTTAGGTGGCTCAACTGGTTCTTATTGTATTTTGTACAGTTAAGTTACTAATATGTAGTCGTTTAGTTTTTGTAAATAAATTAAACTAAGTACCTATTATAAAAAAGCCCTTACATTTTTACTAAATTGCAAATATATTTACGGGATACAATCTAAACCAAGTAGAGTCAGGCTTGCTGAAATCTATCTTAGCTTAATCGGCCTGTACATTATACTAATCGGTATAAAATACATTGTCATGAGGCAATCTATACCTATAAATCCTCTGTAGCTCAGTTGGTTTAAGAGCCGGCTGAGACGCAAGAGGTTGCGGGTTCGATTCCCATCGATGGACAAATGTTTTAATGTATGTTCTGCAGGTATTTGTTCCTAGGCACAATGCCTTACAGAGATTTTATAAAATATATTAGTAATTTTCACATTGACAACGAAGTTCTATGACGTCACAGTCCTAACTAATGGGAAACACTACAAAATTTCCATGATAGGCTCAAATCACACCGAGAAGCAGTTTCAGTTTCATATAAATTTAAACTTTATCTTCATTACTTTAATGCATAGTATTAAGCGCTTTACAAAGTAGTCGCTTGTAATCGCTTGCGTTTCCAGTTTCTTAAGCGATACTACGTATTATGGTAATGAAAACAAAGTATAAAATTACATGACACTAAAACTGCTCGCCGCTTCCCTGCCATCTCGTTGTGTGTTCAGCCATAACATCATTGCGTAGGTAACCCATTACAAAAATTTAAGTATTTCTCAACGAAGGTCAATGTTACGTGTATCTTAGTGTAAGTGAATGTACTACTCACTTACTTTTTTCAATGGCAATGGTCGAAGTCATAAGCTTACATGATTGGTTTTGCATAAAGATCACAGATAAAATATACACTAAAGATATTGACGATTGAATTAATTAATAAAATACACGTGCGTAATTTCCCGCCATTCATAAGTTTTTATCAATTAAATCTCAATTAGAAAAACGTAAGCCCAAATTGATGTTTTTATACACATAATCCTAGATGCAGGTGCGTTGTAATAAAGCTAAGTGTACAAAAAACGGCAACTTTGAATGACCCGTGTCCAAATATTAATCATCTTTTTAGTTTTATTCAATTTTATTGACGTGATGTAACTTTTGGAGTACCGCAGGTCAACGAACTTATAACTTGAATCACTTTTGTGTGAAGACATTACAGTCTAGGCAAAGACCTCTTTTATTTTCAACTAGTATCCGCCTGTGGCTTCACTCGCGTCGTCACTTCACCTAGATAATTTTTTTATATCCTTGGACATTCCACACAACGTCATCTAGTCCCAAGCTAAGCAACTTAATGCTTGTGTTATGGTAACCAGATGACTGATATACTACTTAGATACTTTTTTTTTATTTTATTTGTAAATACATACATATTATACATAGAAAAACAACCAGACCCGGAACAAATATCTGCAGAATATGCAAACATTTGTCCCGCGACGGGGATCGAACCCGCAACCTCCGCGTCTCAGGCGGGCTTTCGCCCACTGCGCCACAGAGGTCGTCATAATAAGTAGCCTATGTGTTATTTCAGGTCATAAACTATGTATTCCAAGTTGCAGTCATACCGTTTAGTAGTTTTTGCGTGAAAGAGTAACAAATATCCAATTATGCTTCAGAAGTACGTAAGTTTTTAAGAGACGTAACGTACTTCTGAAGCAACATTTTTTTTTAATAACCTATTATGTTCCACTGCTGGGCAAAGGTCTCCCCTTTCTCCCTCCATGTATCTCGGTCCATTAGTATTGTTGGCCGTGTTGTGTCAAATGCATACCTACAGGTCATCTCGCCATATTTTTTTGGGTCTGCCGCGTCGTCGTTGCCCGCTTGGCACCCAATGTGTAACGAGATTGGCCCAACGTCCTAGGACCTGATCAACGAAAACGGAGTTTCGCGTCAATTTTCGGGGTCAACTTATGTTGGTGGATACTGAATTCGTAATAGTTCACCAACATAATTGGAACCCCATTAAAAAAATTAAGAATCTGATGAGGATCTTCGGAGTAATGAACAGAAATGCAACTCGAGAGCGCAGGAAGTAGTTCTCTCCTGACGAAACTTCTAATTTTGTCACTTGTTTATTTCTTCGATTGATAAATGATTCAAATTAACTAAAAGCCCTTAAAAGTTTTATTCAAAGTTTTTCGCCAAGTCATGTCCATAAAACAATATCTAAAGTTTTTTTATGATAAAGCAAAGTTCACCATTTTTTCAACTCAATTTCAATTTTAAACAAGTAGATTTAGTTTTTTGGAGTAAATTACGAATTCAGGCGGAACCTCTTGATTGGAAGTAATTAGCTTGTTTTAGACAAAAAATACGATCATCACGATATGAATAATCACGTCATAAGATTTTGCGTGTTTTTATCTTCATTAAGCTCTACTGTTGCTATTATAATAATTGAAATTAATTGAATTTTCAAAGTCATACGGGATCACTTTGAAATGTCTCATGGAGTCATGGTATGATTGATTGTTTGCGCTAGCTTTCTTTTAGTCCGATATAATAAATAAATATCCCTGGACATTCCACACAGCGTCATCTCGTCCAAATATGTTCGCCTAGGTCTTCCCCTTCCAGATGTCCCATTTACACCCGCCTTGTACCTACACCTGTTTTGTTAAACGACTTTCATTCATCCTCTCTACATGCCCAAACCATCTTAACATGCACTTCTCAATTAATTAATTCAATTACTAATTAAACAACAATAAACTTGATACAATATTCATTTATTAATACTCTCTATAACATAGTTATAAACAATTACATTTAGTAGTGGTACCCGGTCTGCTCATCGAAGGCTTGTTGAGGAATGTTCTGGAAGGAAGACTTGGGGGCCAGGTACTGACGGCTGGTGGCCGGGAACTGGTTGGAGTACTGCTGGTAGCGACCCTGGGGCTGTTGGAAGCCGTTGGGGGCAGAGCCGAACTGGTTTGGGTATTGGGATCCTTGGGAACCAAAAGACTGGGATCCTTGAGAACCGAAAGACTGGGCACCTCGGAAACCTGCAATGATTTAGAACAGTGATAGAATGAGATAGATATATTTACACTAATCCTATCCTACTATCCTACTTCCTACTAATATTATAAAGGTGAAAGTTTGTGTGTGTGTAAGTGTATTTGTTACTCTTTCACGCTAAAACTACTGAACGAATTTGGCTGAAACTTGGAATATACATAGTTTATGACCGGGAATAACAAATAGGCTATTTGTTATTCCGGTATTTCAACGGGAACGGAAACTACCGCGGCTAACACCGCGAGGCGCAGCTAGTATTTAATAAACTGTGGCTTGCCAAATTTAACAGAATAGAATAAACTTTTATTTGGTAAATTACATTATTGTTTGTTCGTATGAGCAAGTGGAAAAATCTGGTGACGGAGTTTTTAGGCCGCCGTAAGGCCTCCGTCATGGCTTATAATATCGTTAAAAACTTTAGAACTATCCAACCCTTTGGTGTAAACGAAAAAAATACTCACCATTCAAAGAACCGCTGAACTGCCCATGAGATCCCGAAGTTCCGTGGTTAGGAGGCAGGTATTGGTTGGAGGTGGCTTCAGGGAAGGCGGAGTTGAAGCCCTGGGACCTGGTCGCGGCGGAGTCAATCACATTGGACTCGAAACCCTGGCCGGCTGAACCAAATGACCCTTGAGAACCGAATGATCCTTGAGAGCCAAATTGACCTGCAAAATGAAATGTTGGCTACTGAGAAATGATACAGGGTGTTGATTCTCAGCAACATCATACCTCTGGATAAGAATAAGATTTAGTTTCTGTAAATAAATATAGATAGACCTTTTGGCAGACCACCTGCTAGATGGATGGACGACATAGTTGCCGTACAGGGTAAGACCTGGATGCAAATGCCCAAAGTAGAGCTGATTATGGAGCGGTTATGGAAGGAGGCTTATGCCCAGCAGTGGGTCACAAAAAGCTGAATATGATGATGATGATGATGATCAAATAAATATAAGAATAATTTATTTACAGAACCGAACTACTATATTTTACATAACTGTACAAATTGTATGTTCAAAATACAATTAGAACCAATTGAGCCAAGGATCGTTAAAAACGATCTATAGGTAGTTGGCCAGACAACAATGTTCCGAAGTTTTAAAATTCCGACAATTTAAATGAATTTTTGAAGTCTTATTTAGTACTTTCTATGAAAGAGGAACATACTTAACCCTAAATCAGCCGTATTTTTAATCTTAGATCTTAGGCCATTAATATCCTTAATAAGCTACACATCAAACTCAAATAAAAATACTAGTATTTTTTTATAATTTGACCATGTTTAAAAATATTGTTTAGGTAGATAGTAGTGGCAATTCGGAGTGTCGCAAAAGCTAAACTAAACTAACTAAAATGAATGCCATCCTTTTTATTCCCATCGCTATGAAAGGGACGGCAACATTTTTGGTTAGTTAAGTTTAACTTTTGCGATATTCGGAATTGCCACTATTATTAGAAACAAATCTCTAATATTCTGATAAATAATTATTAGTTTACAGTAACAGGTTGGCATGGTATGGCCATGTTATGAGAAGAGAAGAATGGCATGTAAATAGAAGAGTGCTTGATATGCATGTGGATTATGGGTAGAGGTAGACCAAGGAAAAGATGGATGGACTGTGTGAAAGTTGACATGAGTAAGAAAGGGGTGAATGTTGAGATGGCGGCTGATAGAGGGAAATGGAAGAAGAATACATGTTGTGCCGACTCCACGTAAGGTGGGATAAGGACAGGAAGATGAATTATTAGTGTACACACCTTTGGAGCCGAAGTTTGACTGACCATGGCTATGGTTTGGAGGCAGGTACCCCTTTTCGAGATGCTCAAGGCGGGCGGCGGCGGCGACCGAGACAAGGGCGGCTACGATGAACTGTGGACAAAAATAATTAAACCAGAGGAAAAATTAATACTTAATTTATTTTATAACTTTGAAAAGGTCTTCTTAATCATACATAAAGTACAGTTAGGACAAAACGGGTTGATAAAAAAAAATTATGATTGAGACTCCATTTTCTGGGAGTTATAATATTGTTTTAATTTCTTTAGTTTTTCAAGATCTTCTGATTTTTTTTTAATAATTAGTTGTTTAGGTTAAGAAGTGTACTTAGATATTTTTTGTTCCTGTGTGTTTCTTTGTTTGTTAAATAAATAATTTCCCCTTTTTAAAAAAGTTTGTTTTACATAATTTGGAGGCTTGCTCTTTATACAGACATAACATTATAATAAACATTATAATTATGAATAGTTTATTAGAATAAGCATTGTCATGTAAAGTTACCACGTAATGCATTACCACAGCACGAATCTGACCTGCATCCGAGGACTTATCAAGGGATCGTTGCAACTGATTAAAGACTGATTTTAGTAAGTATACATTATATTTCAGTAAAGGTACTTCTTTTAATATTTTACACTAGCTGCGCCCCGCGGTGAATAGTTCCCGTTAGTAATACGGAGATCAAAAGTAGCCTTTTTTTTATCTAGGGTATAAGCAATGGTGGTACCAAATTTCATTCAAATCTGTCCAGCTGTTTGAGCGTGAAAGAGTAACAAACACAATGACACACTTACACATTGATATTGTGTGATTAGTGATGTGATTTTTGCAGCAATTTTCAACTGAACTCGATATTTGTGGCAATTCTGGATGTCGCCAAAACTAAACTAACCTAATTTGACAGCACTAAAATGTTGCCGTCCCTTTTATTACGATCGAAATAAAAAGGATGGCATCAATTTTAGTGCTGTCAAATTAATTCAGTTAGGTTTTGGTGTCATCCAGAATTGCCACTATTGCATTGTTAGGTAAACAAATGAAAGAAAAAATAATTTAAATCTTTCAGACTCCTGCCCATTTTTCGACTTTTTAAATACAGGAGAAAAATAGGATGTTTCTCTTGAATTTTTAGAAATGCAATAGGTACCTACTTATTGCAAACAAATTACAATCAAAATTTTATCAACAGCTCAAAGAAAATTAAAACTTTCTAAAAGAGCTGAATAAAATTAAAAATTACAATAAAAATGTTGAAAATAAAACAAAAGTTATTACCAGTTTCATGTTTGCTACGTCTGACTCCCAAATTGAAACAACCAAATGTAAAGATGAAGTTAAACTGTGCTTCTCTCAAGATTCTGACCCATTATATACCTGACTTGATTCTAATCCTGACGTGACGTCATCAGAAGCTCTAGTCATAATTAGGCAAAGTATTTTTTGCATCGGCCTCGTCAGACAAAATGTATCAAGGATTCCTTTAATTATTGATAATTGATAAAAGCCCAAATATGCCTTTGTATTAGAACTAAATTACAGGGTGTGAAGATTTTGTTAACCAGATGGTCTGGTAAAATGATCGAAAATTAATCTCCGGTCAACATAAAATATAAGCTAAATATTAAAAATTAGTTTTCCGGTATTTTTAATACCTACGTGTTGAGTTGGGTTTGTGATTATAAAAGTTTAAACCAAGCATTAGTGGCAATTCGGAGTATCGCAAAAGCTAAACTTAACTAACTAAAGATGTTGCCGTCCCTTTCATAGCGATGGGAATAAAAAGGATGGCATTAATTTTAGTTAGTTTAGTTTACCTTTTGCGACACTCCGAATTACCACTATTATGAAACTAAAAATTTTAAGAATCCAAATCAGTTTATTTAAAGCATTTCTGCGTGAATAAATTAAAAAAATGTACAGACTCACAAACTTTCGCGTTAATTAATTAGTGTGGTATTAGAGCACCCTGTAGGTATATCGATAATCAAAATCGGTAGTATTGTCTAGATCGTGAGATGTTTAATAATTGCATTAAAACTGTGCATGATATCGATTGGGCAACTGTTTTTTGTTTAATTGAAACAATGAACACGTGATTGATATACCATGCTGGTTTTGATACTACTAGCCTACTAGTCGCATAGGAACAGGCATTAGAATCACCTAGCATGTAAGACGAAACTGAAGTGATCCTTGAGGTCCTACCAGAATAACATTATTTTAAGCTATTGCGTAGCTTCTATCGCTCCTAATCCAGAAATTCCGTAACGAAAATAACTTAACTCCACTCCGAAAAAATGCAATAGCCTTACCGCGGCAGTCTCCGAGTGCCACACGTCTTTTTTTCTTTCTTTCTTCCTTCCTTTCACTACTAATAAACTTAATACTAAGTACTTAGAAGTTTGTATTTTTTATTGTTTCTCTATGTATGTAATTGGTGTAGGGAGTCGCGTTGGAACAGGTATTAGAATCACCTACCACTACACCTAGCATGTAAGACGAAACTGAAGTGATTCTTGAGGTTCTACCAAAATAAACGATTTTTCTTTCTAATTAAGTACTTTTTTGTGTTATTTTTTTTTTGTTGTGTTTTTTTTTGTTGTATCTTTTTATACTTGAAATTGTATGATGTGTAAGTAATTTTCATTCATTGATCAATAAACTCATTGAAATTAAGTAATTAATCAATTAATTTTTAATCTCAGCTTAGGGTAGATTGTCACGTATAAAAAAAACATCATTCATTGATCAATAAACTCATTGAAATGAAGTAATTAATCAATTAATTTTAAATCTCAGCTTAGGGTAGATTGTCGGGTATAAAAAAAACATACTTAGGTACTTGTCATTTGTTTT
The DNA here is from genome assembly GCA_963582015.1 of Xanthorhoe designata. Taxonomy (NCBI): domain Eukaryota; kingdom Metazoa; phylum Arthropoda; class Insecta; order Lepidoptera; family Geometridae; genus Xanthorhoe; species Xanthorhoe designata. The sequence continues at coordinate 9,322,262 of OY757049.1, forward strand.
TGTAAATACATATTATTATACTTAGATGACATCGATCAAGCAACATTGATTACTGTCAAAAAAGAACCACGTTTTTTGACAGATGACCAAAATAGCTACTGTATTCAAACTCCAAGCATAATTTCGTTAGTGACACTACATTAATATCTCGAAAGTGGACAGTGTTCAAATTTGTAAGCTTAATTAAACTTTTTCCGGCGATATTTTGAGACAAAGTTACGCCTGCCTAAACGTAAGTGACTCGTTTTTTGTGTATCTTAAAATTTGGCAAAAACGAGATGGCAAATTGACTTTAGGCCAAAATATTATATAATAAAAGCTTTAAGGTTTGTACTGTCAGTGACATAACTTGATTACATTTTGTATCGTTTAAGTAGTTTTCTAATTTAGTAATTTTCCTACTGTCCACAATGGACCACACTCTAGGGAGGAGTGGAGAGAAGGAAGGGAGGCCTTTGCTCTGCAGTGGGATGATACGGGCTCAAAATAATAATAATAATAATAAGTAATTTTGAATGACTATCAGTATGTTTTTCATCTCCCGTCTCACCAGTACTGCATTATATTAAATATTACCCGCGGTAAATAGTTCCCGTTACTGTGGGAATACCGGGATCAAAAGTAATCCAATTTCTTAAAAATAGACTTATAAGCAATCCTGATACAAATTTCATTCAAATCCGTCTAGCTGTTTGAGCGTGAAAGAGTAACAAACACACACACACACAAACTTTCACCTTTATAATATTAGTATGATAAGTTTTTTATTTTTCGTACTATCTAAGTTTTTAATTATAAAATTTAGCTAAATAGGTTAAAATTTTCATTATTGACTAAATTAAATTACCTGAAGTTGTAAGGTCACATTGCTAAGATTCATGATTTTGTTTTATTTTCTGGTAGACTAGATTAATAAATAAATAAATATCCTTGGACATTTCACACAGCGTCATCTAGTCCCAAGCAAAGCAATTGAATGCTTGTGTTATGGTAACCAGATGACTGATAAACTACATAGATAATTTTAATTTTTTGTAAATATTTACATATTGTACATAGAAAAAACCCAAACACGAAACAAATATTTGCAGATCATGCAAACATTTGTCCCGCAGCGGGGATCGAACCCGCAACCTCTGCGTCTCAAGCGGGCTTTCGTCCACAGTGCCACAGAGGTCGTCATTTACTAAGATTTGTGATTTTGTTTTATTTTCCGGAAGACTAGATGAAAATGAACATTGTCAATATCTGTAGAGTATTCACTGTGATTAAACTAACTTATTTGAAACTTATGTGATAAAAATATTAAAAAAAATTGATTGTGTCATGGACTGTACTCACACTTTGTTCGTAATTTTTTACTCAAACCAATTTGTTTAAAAAACAGTATAGATCGTTTAACGATCATCACCTGTTGAGTCTCATTAATCTACTCGTATGATGATCTAATCTTAATGTATGATCTCTTAATAACTGGCTAAAAATAATTATTAACAGTCTTCATTATTGATTATTGATACGAAACAAAATCACTACTTGACATGTTAATAAATTGTGTAATACATGTTAAACTCAGTCCTTAATCGTGGTTTACCTACTAACAGCCAATCTCAATAACCTATCTTTGGGTTTGCTTACTGTCAGTAGCTATTATGAGGTTTTTTGTATGGAAGAAATGTCAAATATCTACCCGCAGTAAGCAAAACCAAAGATAGTTAGGTTATTGAGACTAGCCGTAAGTACACCAGCCCCCTGATTGTGTACACTTGTCTTTATTGTATCCAAGGTGTAGTCCGCGCCACGTAAAAAGAGCGCTGGAAAAAAGTGGAGGGGGTATGTTTGCGCATGGCTACACTCGCGCACGAAAGTACTTATCATAATGTAGGTAGTATTGTAGCTGGGCGGCCGGCTCGGGCAGCCTAGTATACACCGTTTTAACACCTATTTTTTATTGTCAACAGTTGATCTGACTACTTTTGTCAACACAATAAATATTAGTGTGTGTAATAAATATTTTACTCATTTCAAAATTTATGTCACTGTCTTTCATGAATAAAATAAATAAATTACTTAGATGAATATATGGAATTATTATTAAAAACATGTTTTAGTCAGTGTTAATTGTTAAATTTAAATAAGTAAGTAAGTACTACCTATACTCTACCCAAATTAATATGTCCGTTTGGACATATATTATGTCATTGTGATGTAGCTAGTGATGTAAACCTAAGACTCGGTACAGTCAGCAGCATAAAGATATTATGTAACAGGTTAGCCAAAATTATATTCGAGTCACAAATTCAATTTTATATGGGTTGTCAGAATAATCATATTATTGTAACCATCAAAATGGTCAATAATATCTTAGCAACAGTTGGCAATTTTATGTAACGCAACAAGATGTTCAATATTATGTTGGCGTATGAACTATTCAATGGTATCTACGCACCAAACTTTCCAAAAATATCTTCGCATGAAAGAAAAATGAACTCTAATGTCTCAAGTCACAGTCTTTTATTCGTTATTTATTCAAAAGTATCATCGTCCATTCCTTTTTTACGTGTGTAATAAACCATCTCTATTTATCTCTTTCATTTCGTGCATAACGTCATTGACTTGTCTTTTGTTTAAAACTTAGTAAATTTATTAAAATTGCAAGAAGACAGATTTTTGGTACAAAGTTTTAGCGAGTCCCGCGGTTTTACTTGCTGTCTTAAAGAAACTGATTTAAATAATATTGCATGCCTAGAATAATATTATAGAGTAATTATTAAGCTTTAAATAGAGAGATGAAATAAAAATCCGATAAACTAATAAGAATGATATTAAATTAATTACTAGTAAATTAAAATTAAAAACTTCTCTCGTTACGGCGTAAATTTCCTTTCATGTCAGTTACGAATTACGAAAAGAGGAATCAATAAATTTATTTATTCAAGTGCATACTTACATCCTCGATTTCGTTCGCGCAGATCAGAAAAACGTAGAGAAAATTTAATATTACCGAAAACCATAATGACAAACAAACTATCGCACTTACAACGTATTTAAGAAAAAACTTTAAAATTAGATAGGTATAGTAATAGAAACTCTTTAGATTAGAAATAGTCATTGATAGAACTCGAGATAGATTATCATTTACCTCCTTGGAGTTCATTATCATAGATTACAAACTACGAGTGTACGTAGTTCAAGTCAATTCTGACATTCGATTTATCGTATTGATTACTTACATTAAATGTAATTAGAAATATATCGAATACCTATACATATATACAGTTTAATAATGGCTACATACCGAATAACTGAACTAAATAAGCATCAGATTATAAATTTACATAAGGAAGGCGTAAGCAATACTGATATATCGGATGAACTTGGCATAAGTGTAAGTATCCATCATCTCCACGGACCATCTGAGCAGGAAATGGCGAGATTGATATTTCTTAACGATAACTTTTTTATTTTTTAGACAAATACTGTAAGACTTTGGATTGAAAGATGGCGTCAAGAGGGAGACGTGGTCAAACACGTCTCTTTCGGACGACCAAGGAAAACCAGCATGGTCCAAGACTCTGCCATTGTTGGCACAGCGCGCCAAGACCGCTTTATTAAAACGTCGGAGTTAGCAGTCGCAAATGAGGTGTCGCAAAGCACCATAAGACGCCGACTCTACGAAGCTGGTCTGAAACATCGGGTGCCTGCAAAAAAACCTGGCCTAACGCCGAGGCATAAACAACTGAGGCTACAATTCGCTCTTCAATATTTAAATCATAATTTCAACCAAGTAGCATTCCTTGATGAGAAAGTTTTTACGTCTTCGGCTCACGGACGTGTATCTTTGTGGCGAGTCAACAATACTAGATACGATGAGGCAAACGTTCGGCCCAATAACAGAAGTGGCCGCATCAGCGTAGGGTTCTGGGGATGGGTGTCTGCGGCCGGACCCGGTGAAATAGTAGAGATAGGGGGCCGCTTAAATGGACGGGGATATAAAGAGATTTTAGAAGAATCGTTCTTTCCTACAGCAAGAAATGTTTATGATGATGAAGAACCGATTACATTCATTCATGACGGTTGCTCCATACATAATTCCAGGGTCGTGAACGAGTATATCGCTGGCAACGACGATTTAATTCTAATAAGATTACCTCCCAAGAGTCCGGACTTAAACATTATTGAGAATGTGTGGGGTAAGATGGTTCAACTGTGGGATCACACTCAAGCTCGAACTTCAGAAACATTGCGTGCGCATGTCACACAAATATGGGAATCCCTGCGAGGTGACCATTTTTGTTACAATGCTGTCCGGTCAATGAGACAACGCCTTTTAGATGTTATCAATGCAGAAGGAGGATACACAAGATATTGATTTTATTTAGTTTTATTCATGAATAAGCATTTTTGTTCGGTTTTAATGATGTGTTTAGTTTTTTAATATAAATTTTATAACATAATACCTAATTATATTTTTTTCTTAATTTCCTTTCTATTGCGGTACATAGCATGCTACATATTTAGGATCCTACAAAAATATTTTTAAATACCTAACTGATCTTTTAAGTCTGTCTCATAGATTAAATTTGTCATAATCATAAGATTTCTTGAAGGTATCAAGACTTTTATGGAAACGAATAAAAGACTGTGACTTGAGACATTAGAGTTCATTTTTCTTTCATGCGAAGATATTTTTGGAAAGTTTGGTGCGTAGATACCAATGAATAGTTCATACGCGAACATAATATTGGACATCTTGTTGCGTTATATAAAATTGCCAACTGTTGCTAAGATATTATTGACCATTTTGATGGTTACAATAATATGACTATTCTGACAACCCATATAAAATTGAATTTGTGACTCGAATATAATTTTGACTACCCTGTTACATAATATCTTTATGCTGCTGACTGTACACGATACTCACGAAAAATTGATTCAATTTGTATGAGTATTTGATTGATTTGATTATATTGTAAAGTGCATTGGATTTAAGTTCTAATTAGAAAATTTAAATTAAACTTTAACACTGTATTTCCTTTTGATGATGATGAGCCAAAATCGTCAGATGAGCTATTTTCTTCTATAATTCGTTCGTTTTCTATAATATTATAAATATTGACGTCTCTGTCATAATTATAATATATAAACTTAAACTACCACTGACTGACTCATTCACTCACTCATTGACATAATTGTTCTCCATGATGGTGGATGGGGAGGTGGGTATATTTTGACGGATTCGTATAGAGGTAGGTCTGGTGAGTTGGGAAAAAATCCCAAACCCCCCCTTTTTGCCCCCCTTCCCCCCCCCCTTTTTCGTATCTCGGAAACCTTAAGACTTGGAACTTTTTTTTTTACAGATTCGTATAGAGGAGGCTCGGGGAAGTAAACATTTTTGTTCAGTGTTGCCCCCTTTGCCCCCACTCTCCCCCCCTTTTGCGGATCTCGGAAGTTAAGAGACTTGGATCATCACTGACTCACTGACTGACAGAATTGTTCTCCCTGTTGGTGGATGGGGAGGTATGTATATTTTGACAGATTCGTATAGAGGTAGGTCTGGTGACTTCGGGAAAAATCGCAAACCCCCCCTTTTTGCCCCCCTTCCCCCCCCCCTTTTGAGGATCTCGGAAACTAAGAGACTTGGAACAATTTTTTTTACGGAATCGGATAGAGGAGGCTCGGGGAAGTAAAAATTTTTTTTCAGTGTTGCCCCCTTTGCCCCCCCCTCTCCCCCCCTTTTGCGGATCTCGAAAGCCTTAAGACTTGGAACAAATTTTTTTTCAGATTCGTAACAAGGGGCATCTAGATAGTCGAAATATTTTTTCAAAACACCCCCCCGCCCTCCCCAACCTCCCCTAAAATTGAAAGAGCTGTAACTTCACAACGGTTAGAGATATCCATTAGGTTTTTGAACAAATATTATAGTAGGTAGGCGTCGGAGGTCCTGAGTGGAGCGAACCTACGAGACCTGAGTGGAGCGGAGGGGGGAGGAGGCGAGCGAAGCGAGCCGCCGACCCCCGTAGCGTAACGAAGGTCGAGTGGGTGAGCGTAACTCAGGGCCGACGACTTGGAAACTTGAGGCTAATATTTTTTTTTTATAAATTTTTTTTTTTCTTAATTTTTTTTTTTAATTTTTTTTTTTTTTTTTTCTATAATTTTTTTTTTTTTTTTTTTCAAAATTTTCTAAGGGTCTCTTCCTGTCAAAAATAGGAAAAAATACCGCGAGCTGCTTGCAGCTCGCGCACCACGCAAACATCAAACAGGTCGGAGGTCCTGAGTGGAGCGAACCTACGAGACCTGAGTGGAGCGGAGGGGGGAGGTGGCGAGCGAAGCGAGCCGCCGACCTCCGTAGCGTAACGAAGGTCGAGTGGGTGAAGCGTAACTCAGGGCCGACGACTTGGATTTTTTTTTCTTTTTTCATTTATTTCTTAATGGTTTAGGGCTCCTAAAGGGTTTTCATACTGATTTAGGGCTTCCCATAGCGGTTTATTAAATATTTTACATCTCCTATGGATTCTCAAAATTTTATAAGGGTCTCTCTACCTGTCAGAAACATGGAAAAAGAAAACCGCGTGCTGCTTGCAGCACGCGCACCACGCAAACTAGTTATAATATATAAACTTAGACTACCACTCACTGACTCACTGACTGACAGAATTGTTCTCCCTGTTGGTGGATGGGGAGGTATGTATATTTTGACGGATTCGTATAGAGGTAGGTCTGGTGACTTCGGGAAAAATCGCAAACCCCCCCTTTTTGCCCCCCTTCCCCCCCCCCCTTTTTAGAATCTCGAGCACCTTAAGACTTGGAACAATTTTTTTTGCGGAATCGGATAGAGGAGGCTCGTGAAAGTAAAAATATTTTTTCAGTGTTGCCCCCTTTGCCCCCCCTCTCCCCCCCTTTTGCGGATCTCGAAAGCCTTAAGACTTGGAACAATTTTTTTTTCAGATTCTTGTAAAGGGGAACTTAATTAGTCAGAATATTTTTTCAAAACTCACCCCCCCCCCCTCCCCAACCTCCCCTAAAATTGAAAGAGCTGTAACTTCACAACGGTTGGAGATATCCATTAGGTGTTTGAACAAATATTATAGTGGGTAGGCGTCGGAGGTCCTGAGTGGAGCGAACCTACGAGACCTGAGTGGAGCGGAGGGGGGAGGAGGCGAGCGAAGCGAGCCGCCGACCCCCGTAGCGTAACGAAGGTCGAGTGGGTGAGCGTAACTCAGGGCCGACGACTTGGAAACTTGAGGGTAATTTTTTTTTTTTATAATTTTTTTTTTTCTTAATTTTTTTTTTTTAATTTTTTTTTTTTTCAAAAAAATTTTTTTTCTTAATTTTTTTTTTTATTTTTTTTTTTTTTTCTTCATAAATTTTTTTTTTCTTAATTTTTTTTTTTTTTCAAAATTTTATAAGGGTCTTTCCCTGTCAAAAATAGGAAAAAAATACCGCGAGCTGCTTGCAGCTCGCGCACCACGCAAACATCTAACAGGACGGAGGTCCTGAGTGGAGCGAACCTACGAGACCTGAGTGAAGCGGAGGGGGGAGGTGGCGAGCGAAGCGAGCCGCCGACCTCCGTAGCGTAACGAAGGTCGAGTGGGTGAAGCGTAACTCAGGGCCGACGACTTGGATTTTTTTTTTTTTTTTTTTTTCTTAATGCTTTAGGGCTCCTAAAGGGTTTTCATACTGATTTAGGGCTTCCCATAGCGGTTTATTAAATATTTTTAATCTCCTATGGATTCTCAAAATTTTAAAAGGGTAAACCTACCTGTCAAACACATGGATAAAGAAAACCGCGTGCTGCTTGCAGCACGCGCACCACGCAAACTAGTCTTCCTTTATAATTTTTCATGATTTTTCTACCACTTTTGTTTGCACAGTATTCTTAAGTGATTTTGGTACAAGCTTGTTTCAGCAAGTCATCATTTTAGTAGTGCAGAATGGCGGCTTTGTATTATAGCGTGCTGCGTATCCTTTGACTTATAGTATTTTATTTTTTTATAAGTATTATTTTTATATTATAATTTTGTCATCATTTCTCATTTGTCATCAACATTTGTCTTTTTATAACACAAAATACTAAAATGTATAGTATTTTGTGTTATAAAAAAGACAAATGCAACATCCTAGTGAAAAATATTTCACAAATTAAAAAATACTCACGACAAAATAATATGAAACTGGTGAGATTCAAACATGAATTGGTTACAACACTATTATTAAAAAAGACTGAGAATGTAACTGTTTTTGATACGTTTCGTAATAATTTGAAATTGCATGCTACTATAATTATATTATACGTGAAAATAATAGTCACAATATATTCTATCATGTTATTTATCGCACCACAAAAAGTTTGTATATTTGATGAACACTCTTGGTAATGGATTATTATTAGTTGTTTCTTTCAGTTTCGTTCCAAGTTACATTCTATGGTCTTTCTCAAATGTCAAAACGGGCTTCTAATTTTATTTTAACTATAACCTACAAAATTCAGGTATTGTTGATACATTGTTTTATTATCATCAACAGCATTTTTAACAGCCTCTCTCTTCATAAAACTATATACCAACGTCATAAATAATTTTTCAGATTTTTCTATGTAAAACCATTTCGTAAGCGAAAACTTTTGTACGCGATGATATTTTGCGAACGAATTTGACGTAGTGACAGCGCGGGAAGCTAAGGACTGCTGACGAACCAATAGCATGCGCCGAATCAATGACAGCGTTACCCCTTCACCCCGCGCCGCAGTCCACACCACCAATCGGACCTAAAAATCGACTCTGCGCAGCTTGTCAGCCAGCGCTCTTTTTACGTGGCGCGACTTATATCAAAGCAAAAATCACAGTCAATCGCGAAGACAACTGTCAAATATGACAGTAATTAAGTAAGTTACTCACTAATTTACTTAATCAGCGTTAAATCTGACAGTTATTTTAGCGATTTACTGTGATTTTTGCTTTGATACAACTTTGATACAATCCGAGACAAGTTACACAATCCAGGGGCTGGTTCTACCAGGGTAATTATTTTCTTTCCGGGATCCACCTCAAGATAACTGGGTGTCCAGGAGAAAAAAACCTTCCATGGTCCAAATTAGTTCAACTGGCTGTACGGTCCATCTGTATTTTGGGCACACAAACTTGAAAAGAAAGCCAGCCTGTCAAATTAACTAATAGTTTCTGAAATTACTAATAGTTTCAGCTCTCAGCATACAGGTTCCGTAGCCTAGTGGTCAGGCAGCTTGGCTTAAGAGCGATTGTATGTATCTACGCAGGTTTGAATTCCGCCGGAGCTGTTAACTTTTAGTTAGATTTTTCATTGACAAACTTTACTCCAAACAAATGCTGCTGGGTTTCGATCAAAGTTAAGCTTGTATTGGTTGGTTTCATGGTATTAATCTTTACAATGATGTGATATCATTAAATTAATAGTTATACTCGTAATAGTTAAATAATAATGACAGTTTTTTATTTTCAATTAAAATATTTTGAAGAGCTTTTGTAGAGTAATCTACGAGTAGAACCACAGGTTTCAGTTAGTATTTATTCAGTATATTCACGCTAGTTTGATTGACTTAACATTTACATTATGATTATTTTATTACGATATCGTGATCAGTCAAATCTGAAACTAACTTATATTCGTTTTAATTACTCTATAACTTGCTTCTGTCTCGTGTTTGCGTGGCAACTGAATTAACTACGTTTTAACAGCGCTCACTAGGCGTCAGGCGACAGCGACAGCTCGGTGATCAGGCTGTGTCCACAGTAGGCAAACTGTTAGCGGCCGACTGAGAGAGCCACAAATTAGTGGCAAACTGAAATTTGAGTTACCAGTAAACTCAGATCAATTTTCGCTATATCAACCATATCGCCGCCGCCGATTGAGACAGTCGGCGCGCGTAACGCTGCAAACTGCGTAAAGTGAGCGCAAACTAGCAAACTGTGGACACTTCATTTCAAATATCTTAATAATCTTGTTCCTTTTGAAATTGACATTTTTCCAAATAGTATTCATTCTTTTAAAAAATATATTGGACTTACATTTTAATAATTTATTTGAAATTTCATAAACTACATTATTTTCTTATTTTTATCTTGTTTTAACCTAATCTTGCTTAATTTATTGTATGTTTTAATGTATTGTTTTTTAATTCAATTTAATGTTGTATTTATCTGAACAATAGAACTATTTAATTATTATTATTTTTTTATATGTTTTTTTAAATTTGTTGTTGAAGCATGTTGTTTACGCCTATAATTGAGGTGGCACTTTACTTGGATAAGTGTTTTAATTTTTGTAAATGTTATGGTGCTTACTTTGTTGGTGTAACTTAATAAATAAATAAATATAATGGAAGGGCGTACTAAACCGAGACGCCGCATACTCAATATAGAACTGTCAAAAATCGATGCTTGAACTCAAGTGTGAGTGAGGACTCTTACGATACCATATTATGTCTTTAGTAGGTTTTAATTATTTAACAACATAATTAATTTGATTTTTTGTTGTGTCAAAACTAATTTGTCAAACAATTAATCAATGAACAATTTAGTTTTTGTAGCAACTGAATTATTTTTATGAACAATCTTTACGTTTTTATTGTTCAGCTACAACTTGCATTCTTTATTTATAGCAACTATTAATCTTAAGAATTATAAAAAGTTTGGATGTGTTTTGATTAATGACACCATAAAATCCTAATAATAACCGAAGATTTGTATGTATGTATGGATGTCTGGTTGCTCTTTCATGCAAAAACTACTGAATGAATTTTCCTGAAACTTGGAATATTTAGTTTGTGAGCACTGCTCACAAACGAAATATTCCAAGTTATCTAACAAATAGGCTGCTCAGAGCAGCCTATCTGATAGATAGACTGGTTTTTATTCAGGTGGATAAAATGCGAGCTAAGTAAGAATAAAAATAAACATTTTTATTGTCATTCGAACGCGTTGAAATCTTTTCCTTGAAAATATCTCAACCACGGTACTTTTCTTCTTTCATGTCGATGTTTTAGTTCGACATTTTCAGAGTCAAAGATTAGTTGAGCTGCCTATAGATCGTTTGTAACGATCTTTAGGTGGCTCAACTGATTCTAATTGTATTAGTTCGTTCGTTCGTTCGTTCGTTCGTATGAGCAAGTGGCCAACTCTGTTTACGTAGTTTTTAGGCCGCCTAAAGGCCTCCATCATGGCTTAACGACTTTTAAAGCCGGGACCGACAATTAAACGTACCCTCCGAAACACGGAAGCGCTCAGCTGATAATGCCATTTGCGGTCACCCATCCAAGTTATGACCTCTCAGAACGTTGCTTAACTTTGATGATCTATCAAGAACGTCTTAGCAAGCTTCGCCACGAGCGCTTCAATACAATAAGTAGTTTAGTTCCTGTAAATAAATTCATCAATACAATTATGTAAAGGCTTATGTATACCATCGTTGTAACTAGTTTTCTTCGTTAGAAACTCATGCTTATGTTAGTCTGGTATTTTTTGCACCTACCATACCCTACCATTACAGCTCACACCTTGGTCTTCCGGTATCACCAATATTCGTGATATATTAATGAATATCCATCTTTTGGAATCAATTAAGGCTTTTTTATCAATACATTGAGCTTATCGTGATTTTCGAAGGCTGTTGAAGCGGATATGGGGGTATAAAAGGGAATATGTACAGTGGAATACAATAGGAGGTTTTTTTAAGAACTTAGACGGGCTACACTCGATACTATTACACTTCACATTAATGTTTTAAAGGTGAAAGTTTGTGTGTGTATGTGTGAATGTTTGTTACTCTTTCACGCTCAAACGGCTGAACGGATTTCAATTAAATTTGGTACCAGGATAGTTTATATCCTAGATTAATACATAGGCTACTTTTAATCCCGGTATTTTTACGGGAGCGGGAACTATTCGCGAGTAACACCGTGGGAGGCAGCATTATAGCCATAAAATAAAGAATCATTGTAATAGGGGAGGCAGAGACCTAGTTTTTTTTTTAATCATAACTTCACTAAATTTAAGCTATTTTTATTGCATCTTTAAAAACTGCACAGTCACTTACGAAGTCTAATTCTATTTAAGTAACGCGGTTACGTAGAAAAACCGTATCGGCATAGTAAATAGTGTTTTTAAATGTAAAAGTCGATGGTTCGAATTCTAGCTTATTAATAGCTAAAACGGATATTAAATCTGTTTTCATTGACATAAGAGTAACAAGAAAAAAACATATTTAAAATCTATATTTAATTGACAAATCTTTATGAATAAGACCATTTAAGTACCTACAAGCTCACCTCTATAGTCGTGAGCCTGTTCTAGTTTAATTTATAGGTACACATTTTGTTCATTAAAGTCTGACATTGAGGCGTCACGTAGTTAGGCCAACTTTTCATATGCTCATAATTAGATCGAATGCCTTAAACGCGTATAATGATCGTGCATCTTAAACTTTGCAAAGTGAGTTGTAGAGTTGAGGTAAAGGAATCTTGAAATAAATAAATAAATATCCCTGGACATTCCACACAGCGTCATCTAGTCCCAAGCTAAACATTTTAATGCTTGTGTTATGGCAACTAGATGACTGATATACTACATAGATACATTTTTTTTGTAAATACATACATAATACATAGAAAACAACCAGACACGAAACAAATATTTGCAGATCATACAAACATTTGTCCCGTAGCGGGGATCGAACCCGCAACCTCTGCGTCTCAGGCGTGCATCGTGTTGTCTTGTAAAAAAAAAGTCTAGTTATTATAGTCAAAGTGAGTTGCAAGGAAATCATTGTTTATTCATGACTTGTTTCAAACAAATTAGTTGATGTATGGCTTCGAAAAAACAAGTTTTTATCGAGCATGTACACACACATTTTAATTTTTTTTTTAATTAGCCTAGATCTTCCCACTGCTGGGCAAAGGCCTCCCCCAATTCTTTCCAACACTCGCGATCACTCGCCACTTAACAATAAATATTATATTAGTTCGTTCATATGAGCAAGTGAAATATGATTACGACTGTATCCCGGGAGCGGTAGACATTTCTTTCAGATCATTAGGAAATTTTAGATCTTTTTGAAGATGTCTAAGGGGGTAGTCAGAGGTATGTCCAAATACATACATATTTGGTACATGCCCACTTTTTGCAGAAGTTAACTTTCCATACGTAACAGGTTGCAAGCCCATCGACGCTATTAGAGAGCTAACTGGTAGTACTTAAGTTAATTTATGACTTAGATCAAGATCGAGACTGATACTTCCCATCCCTATTTATCTTAATAGAGAGTCTAGTGCAGATTCTATCTAAACGCCATACAACATGATTCGCAAATTCCGTCCTTTGTTTTATGGGTTTTTGCATAAGGACCGCGGAATTTAGATCATGGCCATACATTATTAACCTCTCTAAGTCTTTACTGTAGTGAACAACAAAAATATAATGAATTTATTTCAGAAATTTAGGTTATTTTCGACTGTTAAAAAATACATAAAGTATTCTAACAGTGTGTGATATCTACCAATATAATCTCACCAGAGTTGGCCACTTGCTCATACGAACTTACTTAAGTACTTAGGTGGTTGTATGTGTCAAACTAGCGCCACCACCTATTTATTACAACAATGGAGTTGAACAAAGGAGTTTTAAAAAAAATTGTTTCGTTTGTGTAACTTAAAAGCTTTTTTTTTTATACCTCTGTAATAGTTTTATTTTTGTTAATGTTTGGTTTAATGCCATCTAGTAGTTTAGGACGGAACTACTGATAAAGGCTCTACGGTGGCTACGTTATTAAATCAATATAGTTATTTTAGTTCAGGTATTTAGCAATAGATGGCTATGTTTAAAGATCATAATACATTGTACACATAAAAATCACAGTCATTTTATCCTGCCTTACCATTTATAGTTACAAAATCAAAATGTCAGGATATTTTTACTACTTAAGTCCTATACTGTTTATACTAAACTTCCTGAATATTAAACAAACATTTACCCATATTATTTATGGGTAAATTATATTATGATGATGATGATAAGTACCTAATACCTATTATCTTCAGTAAAAGTTTTAAGTTCGTATGAAGTGGACGTTTATATGCTACCTGACGGCATAACGAATTGACTTTATAGCTCTGGGCGCGTAGACAAGTGACAAAATGTTTTGTATCTATTCTCTTTCTATCATCGCTACACCTTTGATTTGACATTTCTGATCGCTTGAGTTTTCGTCATCAAATGTCAATTCCTATAGGTAATTTTTTTTTAGTTTCTAATCAAAAGCGAATGTCGAAATGTAACATGGCTAGGGCAGCAGGCTTACAATTAGATGTGCTAAGCAATAATTACTCATCGTATTTTATGTTTGTACAAAATATCTCTTCGCTTGTGCCAACCTCCCCTATTCTGCACCAGTCTAACCCATGTACGACCTGCTATTTTGATAAAATGTCGTCGAACCTTCGAGCGGGCGACCTACGAAACAAAAATCGTTCACGTTGGCCATAAACCAGCAAGCCTCAAGTGGAACTGGGCTGGACATGTCGGTTGCATGTCACGTGACTTTTAGGCAAAAAGAACCACATAGTGGATCCCACCCAACGCAAGATGGAGACGTAGGCCTAGAAGGAGATGGCATGACAAGTTTAATTGACCTGTTACAGCGTGTAAAAGTGGAAAAATGTCTGAAAAATTTAAAAATAATTAACCTGTACGCAACAACTTAATCTAACAACTATCCAAACTTTCCATGACGTATCAAATAAGGCCTAGGTTTCAATCAGCAAGTCAATGGACAAGGGCAAAAACTATTTCACCGTAAATAGTCATGATGAGTCTTATATTACCTTTAACACGCTGAGGTCAAGCTCACTTCGTACTTAATTGGCGAAGACGTTTCAAAGCACGTGTAAAAAATGCACTTTGATTTAATTATCGAGAGACAGGATTTTCTGAATGGCTTGTTAAAAGTTGACAGTTTTAGAGGACAGATTGTAATGAGGTAGTTATGTGGTTTTTAGGAGCTAAGGAATCTGCAATTAAGTGTATGTATCTAGTATTTTATTTAGACTCAATTTACTCAACTCACTCATGGAATATAAGTCAGGTTATTGAAGAAGTATATTATCATTTTATCTGTGTCGAAGACAACAAATTAAAGGAAAATATGGACAGCGGAATAAATTAATAAGTAATATTTTGGCAACTACCAAGACAAATTATCTAAAAGTTTTGGATCATTGAAAGAAATTATTATAACCAGTAAGTAATCATCATCATCTGTAGCCCGAATTAACCCATAGGCCTCCACTTGTTTATGCCACTCCTCACGGTCTTGTGCTAGCCTCATTCAATTTCGCCCCATAACGCTCGTTCGCCCATCTCACAACCGGGCGCCCGATATTTCTGTAGCCAGCTCTTGGGCGCCATTCAGTTGACACCTTACTCCACCTATCGTCATATTATCTCCGTGCCAGGTGTCCTGCCCAGCTCCATTTTAGTTGCATGTACAATTGTACACCAGGAATACCTACTAGTACATATAAATGGAGATGACTTAAACTTTAATGGTCTTATTTAGGTATATAGATTTAAATATGTAATGTTTTTTTCTTGCTTCTTGCTCTTATGACAATGAAAAGAGATAGCAACAGATTTAATATCCGTTTTAGCTAAAGAAGGTTTACTAAACCAAAATGCAGAAGACCAAATTACTGCAAGTAGAGATAAGTGAAACTGCCGAGATTATCAGGGAAATTATCTCATTTTTCAGCTATTAATTGTAATTGATAAAGTTATTCTTTAGGATCAATACCATTTAGATAATTCTGAATGAAATGTAATCGATTTATTCTATCGATACCTACTAAGGCCTAACAGTCTTTATGACAGATGAAGCCGTGGACTACAGCTAGTTAAGCTATATGAATCTCAATCAAAATCAAAATCAAAAATCAAATTCAAAATCACAATCAAAATCAAACTCAAAATGTATTTATTCAGTACGATCGCTTATAGACCACTTTGACATGTCACGTTCTTAAAACTAGGTGATTCTACTGCCTGTTCCAACGCGACCTCTTACACCAATACAATACAATTAATATCACCTTATCCTGTTTTTTTTAATGTTCATAATTTAATATTGAGTTTCATATTAATTATATTTATGTAGGTAAGTAAAAATAATGCTTAATTTCAAGCCAAGTATTATCAACTTTATTACAGACATTTCAGAACATCTAGCACTCCTCCGCTAATTTACACTCGATGTTTTCAGGCAAGGCAAGGCAAATCTAAGAGTTGCCTTGCCTAGCCTGGCATAGTAAGGCTTGGCTGTTATTGCCAAGGCGGTGGTTGGTTGGCCTTTGTGAAAAACATCGTAAGGAAACCTTTTTGGGGTTGATTAAATTAGCGGAGGGTATTAAAGAGTCACAATCTAATAGATGACAACACTCAAAAAATGTGCGAGCAAATTCAATGTTCTATAATGACATTTGACATTTAAATGTAGACGTTATGTCGTTTGTTGTCGCTTGTACGCAAAAAAGAAAAACTCTGCGCACAACGTAGCGTGCGCCCAGTTTTAGCGTTTACATTTTATTTGTCTGATTGTGGCTCTATAATACTACCTCGATGGGAGGAGTATTAAATGTTCTGAAATTGTCAATTATATCTAAAGATGGACTTCCGCAAAGTCACGCCTGAATCAATTAACTATGGTATTGACGTATTTTTAGGGTTCCTTAAAATTAAATGAAAAAGATTGTATATTGCAAAACATAGTTTATTCGTTGCATCATGCCGTATTTACAAACTTATAACTAAACGTATTATACATTACGCCTATGCAGTACTATCATTTGTTATGCTGTATCGTTTTAAATCTAAGAGAAAGATAAATTTTAAGAAGAGCAAGTTTATACACAGTTTGAGATCACAATCAAAGAAAGAAAAGTATAATAAACAATAATTATTATATAATAATAATAATAATAAATCACAATGTCGGTTCACAGCTTGTCATAATAACGATTGAAGGGGCTATACAATAAATAAGCGTTTTTGTTTTTTAAGGTTTTTGTAAAAGATCTTTTGAATTACATTTAAAAAAAACTGCACATAACCAGCAAACTTTAGCAGATGACATTGACTTTTACTTGCTCAGTAACTATTTTAAGAAAGAAATTAAGTACTTAATTAGTATCATTTAGGTACACGATGCCATTTTCTTGTACGCACAGTTAAGTTGAATGTAAGCAACTGTTGTTTAGACCACGCAAGTCATGATGAGAGTCAATTTAATTGTATACAACAGGCAAGAATCTTGCATCGTGTAAATGAGGCTTTAGCCATAATCTCTTTAAACTCATTGACCTCCAAGTTCAATACTGAAGAGCCTTTTTAAATTTTTTTTAATCTTAAATTCGAAAGATCTCACAAAACTCCTTCAATCGCCATAATTAAATCTTGCACTTAATATTTGTATCCAGATTGGGAATTGAAGTTTCCAGAACCACTGGGTCTACCAGCGTTCGGAGCCAGGTACTGACGGTTAGCTGCTCCAAAGCCGTTGCCTGCTCCAGCTCCGAAAGGCCTGGCACCAGCACCGCCTCCGAAACCAGA
The DNA here is from genome assembly GCA_963582015.1 of Xanthorhoe designata. Classification (NCBI taxonomy): domain Eukaryota; kingdom Metazoa; phylum Arthropoda; class Insecta; order Lepidoptera; family Geometridae; genus Xanthorhoe; species Xanthorhoe designata. The sequence continues at coordinate 9,339,895 of OY757049.1, forward strand.
TCCTGAGCCTCCAAAGCTGGCTCCCGCTCCAGCGTTGAAGCCACCTGCACCTCCTGAGGAGTAGCCTCCGTTGCTGGCGTAGCCACCGGCGCCGGCGCCAGCGCCTTCACCGCGGTATGTACCTGTAATAGAAAGAATAACATAAAATTATTGGATGGACATGAGACCTACCATCAAAATTCACTATCTTCGTAATGGTTGAAAAACAATTAAATGATCACAACTGTATTCTCAAGGTGCGGCAGGCATATTATTCTTTTAGAATATTTTTGGTTTCCTCACGATGTTTTCCTTTACCGTTTAGTGTTTCCCTGGTGTAGGGAGTCGCGTTGGAACAGGCAGTAGAATCACCTAGTTTTAAGAACGTGACATGTCAAAGTGGTCTATAAACGATCGTACTGAATAAATATATTTTGATTTTGATTTTGATTTTAGAGGTCGTGATAATGCGATTTAATATACGAAACGAACGAACGAACGAATATACGACAAATTCATTGATGCACGGCCGGATTTGTATCAACGACCTTTAGATCGAAAGTCGGGGCACTCGGCTATCACGGCTTGAAAAATATTTTTTATTTTGGTTATTTTTTTATTAACTGGTTCGTGATTCAAAAATATTTTTCAAATAACACAACCACCTTACATGCGAATATTGCAAGTTAACCTGTCAAGGAACGGTTTCTACCTGTCAAAAAAGTGCTTGCACGCACGACGAATGGCGGAATCTGTGAGTCCGCGGATTTGCGATTACCTAAAACTTAAAAATTCATAGAAAAAAAAACTAGACCACTTAGCTTGTTTATGTAAAAGGTATTATAATTATGGATATTGTTTCTATGCTCTAAGCACAAAAACAAAGGCCTAACATGCTGTCATGATTTTATTTTTACCATCGAAGTCGCGCACACGCAATTTGCGCGGCACTGCATACAACTATGAACCTAAGCACCATAACAATAAAGCTCAAAAAAAAAAATGGCGTCTGAACGGGCGTGGTTACGTAAACAATAATGGTCACTGGTATTGAATTCTTCCTTGTTTTTCCATTGAAAACATGTTTAGACTTGTATAAATAGTTACTATGTACACATTTACATAACTTTTCACTGATCTTTCACAACAGTTGCTAGTAAAACACTCAAAATAGTTGAATTTAGGTTGCCGACTTTCAAGACTTGAAAAACCTATTTTTATAATGAATTTCGAAAATCTAACGTGATCGATAGCAGCACAATGAACTAAATAAGAGAATTAGCACACATTTTGTAATAAAAGTAGACACTTACCAATATAAATCACAATTTGCACAAATGAAAACACTCCCGTCCGTTGCTTGCTTTCATTGGAATGAATGAGTTGGATTTTATTTTTTATGAAGCTACTTCGTTTTTGCAATGTTGGTATCATTGACAAATATATCTAGCTTGGCTCTGAAATCAACATGTCCAAACAATAGACAACTCTATCTAGGTCGAAATATGGATTCAAGTGGCCTGGGTGAGCAACGACCCCGGGGTCGTTCCGCCGGTCAACGGAATTTTGTGTTTTATACCTAACGACCCCGGGGTCGTTCCGCCGGTTGACAGGTTAAATATAAGCTTGTAACACTTAAAATACCATTGCGTGTTATTTGTAACGATTGTATGTTTTATTATGCTTTCATAATAAGTTTTAATAGAACTAACTGCCTGCTATTTGCTTAACAAAGATGCTATTTACTGTTATTATTTATTGCATTGTGACCTTTACATCCATTAAAAGAACATCAAATAAGTTTGAACCATTTTCAATTGTTTTTGTTACAACAGATCTAATGTTGGAGTTTTTTTTACCTCGGTGAGTAAGAAATATATTATTGTAATTATTATATTATTGTAATTATATTATATGTATATTATTGTAAGTTCGTAGGAGTTAGTGATCAACTCCTTTTTTCGTATAAGTTAGTGACCAAATCCGGTGACAGTTTATAGACTTCGAATTCACTCAAGTGATCTGCTGCCCTAGCCATGTTACATTTCTACAATCGCTTTACAGTAGAAACTGAAAAAAATGTATAGGAATTCACATTCCATGACGAAAACTCGAGCGATTAGAAATGTCAAATCAATGGTATAGCGATGATAGAAAGAAAATAGATATGAAACATTTGTCACTTGTCTACGCGCCCGGACATCTCATTTTGTCACTTGAATTCGAGTTAAGTAGAATGTATTTATAAAAAAAAAAACTTGAACCTTTCAAATATAATACCTACCTGTCAGCAAGCTCTGTAATTGGCTGTGGCTGTGATATTTCCTTTCGGAGCTGTCAATTCGAAAGGTTATGACCTAATCATTGCTACATGTCCTAGATTACTAGATCTAGGCCTAATAGTGTAATAAGGAAGATGATTCAGATTTAAGTTGGTAATGGAAAAGTGTGTGTGGGAAATTGAATTGGCTTTATAGCTTGCAATAAAGATTGTGCCTCCAGGATAGATTAAATTTGGGCTCTATTCAGAGTTCATACTAAGCGTGAATCGTGTTTCGAGTGATGATTCATCACTCATCATAAAGAACTGTCAAAAAGATATATACTTCAACGAAGGCTATACATACGAGTAAGAGTTGGAAAATCTAATTTGTGAACCTTATCACAAGATTGAGTTTTAGTTACCAACTAAGGAAAACGTATATTTTAAAGCTAAGGTCAAAGCTAGACAGCTAATGAAAAAAAGTTTATTGTAAGGTTTAGGTATTCGGTAGGTATTTAGTTTTTTTACTAGGGAATAAAGTTTATTTAACTTTTGTGCTGCGAAATAAAATCTCGAGATGGATTTTACCTTCTGTACTACAGTATCAAACACAGTTAAAGAAGCCTATGCCATGAATTCCCAAGCTATCTAATTAAGCCATCACTCCATCAGCATTTACACATTTCACACTATGACATGAGATAGTTAGCATCTTACGCCTATTGTTCCAAACATTCCCATACATTATTACAAAATGTGAGACAGTAATCTGTCATTCAATTTTGAACTGTAAATAGAACAGCCTAAGGTCTAAGAAGAATATCTATGTATAGTTCGATAAAATGTTGTCAAGTGATTTTGAACCATGTGCAAATATTTATAAGGCTTTTGATGTGTCAATGTAGATGATAATAATCAAATGGGTGTTTAAATCGTTTTGTTCACGGATTATCAAGATTTAGAAATTACGAGCGTTTTGTGTGTCTTTTTGACAGCTAGTTAATTTAGACAAAAAATATTATGATACGTTTTGTTTGACAGGTGTTTTATGTTTGATTAAAAGCTTTTGTTTTGCAAAATTTCGATTCCAACCTGTGACTTAAAATACGGAAAGATTAGACACTATTATAAGACTAATGACTCTGACTCTGACTTTGACTTGACTTTACCAACTTATATTATAATGACATGGTAGTGGCTAAATGCGTGGCACAAGCCGTGAGAAGCCATAATAAAGAAGAAGATAAAAAGCTTTTGTTTTGCAAAATTTCGATTCCAACCTGTGACTGAATACGGAAGGATTAGACACTCTGAAGTAATACAGGTCAGAGTAAGATCGCTCATCACGACTCACCTGGGAGCTAATCCAAATTGCTAAGTAAAGCTTAGTGCACACGGTTGCACCACAACGATTATCTAGATGAAACCTTCATTTCTGAACACTCATTAATATTCGTGCCGTCTAGGGATGGGAAAATAGTCCTTTGAGGCATAGAGTTTATTATTTTAGTCATTTTCAGGTGTAAGGTACATTATTAAAATGTATATTTATTATTGATATACTTTATATAGTTTACTAAGAGTTATCAGATGTCATTGTATAGTTTTTAGGGATAGTTTCGTGATTTGTTTTATACTTAAAGCTGTTATACATTCACGGTCATTAAAATATACTTAGAAATTATTTGATTATACGATCAGTTAAACAATAATGAATTATTAATTTGACGACCTCTGTGGCACGGTGGGTGAAGGCTCGCCTGGAGACGCGGAGGGTTCGATTCCCGCCACGGGACAAATGTTTGTATGTTCTACAGATATTTGTTACGGGTCTGGATGTTTAACTATGTATTTACAAAAAAAAAATATAAAAAAAAAATATGATCACGACTGTATCCCGGGAGCGGTAGACAAAATATAAAAAAAATATCTAAGTAGTTTAACAGTCATCTTACCATAACACAAGCGTTCAATTGCTTAGCTTGGGACAAGATGATGCTGTGTAGTTGTCCAAGGATTATTTATTTCCAAATTACAATGATATCTAAAGAAACATTTAAATAAAAAAAAAATATGATTACGACTATCCCACGGAGCGGTAGACATTCTTTTAAATATGTACATTTATAATCAAAATGTGTTTTTATATTGTAAAACAGCGAGTTGTCTAAAGCTATTAATTAGCTTTATTGCTTTCCGAAGCAGTAAGCCAGTTGATTTACCGTCTCGTTACCGGACGCCACTTGACTTGCAGATTGATGCAAATATAAGCAATATTTATTGACACTATACAGCCATCAAAATATATTGAAGCCCCATTTGCAAAGGATTAATAAATATAAATAAAATAAAAAAATAAAACTGCAGGACTTTTTTTGACACTAATTGTCATCTTGATATAACTTTTGTCTGTATTATTTATTCAGAAATGATCAGTTAAAAAACGTAGGCCTACATCTTTACTAGATGATAACAACAGTGTCAGAAATCAATCTTTGCCTATTCTTAACGGGAAAATGTACATAGTCGAGATGGAGTAGGCTTGGCCAGTACTTTCCTCATCTCATTAATTAGACATATTCACAAGAAAGAAAATGAAAATTGTATTTTAGTATCTCATTATAAAAATCGGTCATACAAAAAAGACTTTTAAAAAATGACCCATCTCTATAATAAAGCACATCACTCATCATTAGGCTCTGTACACACTGCATGTTGAAACAGCATCGTGCCTTAATTTACCAACATGATCGAAAGAAATGTTGCAAAATAAAGGTCAAAAGTCAACTGATGGTGTGAAAATTCGATTATTTATTGGAAAATTGCTTATGAAATGTAATCAAAGTAATTGATTTTGCTTCTGGTTGGCGTAGATTGATGTTACTCGTGATCTATGAAACTTGAGAAACGACTACTTAACATAATACTAACTATCCATTGATATAAATCTCTAGATAATTTTAATTGTAAATTAGAATTCTTAACATCATTTTTGAAAAAATATAAAATGAAATGAAATAGTTATGATCACGACTGTATCCCGGGAGCGGTAGACATTTTCTTTCAGATCATTAGGAAATTTTTAGATCTTTTCGAAGATGTTTAAGGGGGTAGTCAGAGGTATGTCCAAATACATACATATTTGGTACATGCCCACTTTTTGCAGAAGTTAACTTTCCATACGTGACAGGTTGCAAGCCCATCGACGCTATTAGAGAGCTAACTGGTTTCCTCACAATGTTTTCCTTCACCGTTATAAGCTCGTAACATCATTTTTGAACCCACATTAATCAAACCGTCTCAGCTAGAGTGCTTTGAGCAACTCAGCCATGAAATCCTATTGAAATCATAACTCTAAATATTGGTGCGACTTTGTGCAAACGTGGTCATCGTAGAAAAGTAAGCACACAGAAGAAGCAGCAAGCGAAAACTTTTACTCTCAAAACTTTTTCAGGCCGTTCTTAAAAAAAATTACGTTTACATGTTTTTATAAAAAACCCCCATTGTCTACAAGAGTTGTAATTTTCTATTTTTATTAAAAATATCATGCTCGTAGCTCTATGGTATCGATATAGCGTATCTTGTAGGTAACAAAAATTGGTACAAAAACATATATAAATGAAAAATAATATAAAAAGGAACTAAAATATTCTCAAGCAGGCGTACAATTCATTTTATATGCACATAATTAATCTGTCATAATTAATTCGTTATAATTTTATTTCTCGTAATAAACACAGTTATCATTAGAATCTGTAATCAAATGAGAGCGTACACATAAGAGAATTCACATTTTTTTGATGCCTAAAAAATAGTGCATAAATAGTGCATAATTAGGGCAAGACTGAAAAAAATTGTGCCTCTTTGGTTCAAGAGATAATGACCATTCTTTATGGGTACGCTATCGTAACGTTATGATAGCGTACCCACGCCCGTTCTTTGACTATCTAAGTGTATGTTAGGAATGAACATGACAGTTTGACAGGTAAAGTAAGGTTATGAACACATGAACTGTCATAACTCATCTTAGACTACTTATAGATATACAAAGTAGCTTTTTTAATCACTGCAACAAATTGTATTATGAAATGGGCGGTTTAGTTCTTTTTTATCATGATTTAATTCTTACAGTTAGTAAAGAAAGAAAGAAAGAAAGAAAGAAAGAAAAAATCATTTATTTTTGTAGGACCTCAAGGATCACTTAAGTTTCGTTTTACATGCTAGGTGATTCTAATGCCTGTTCCAACGCGACTCCCTACACCTACACCTAAAAATATTAAGATAATATTTTTTATTTTGGAAAAGTTATAAGGTACCTACTTTATTATCAGGTTTCATTTGTAGCCCATAGATGCTATAGGTATTTAATGCTAAGAAATGTTCTATTTCCTTCACAGCAATTTATTTCGCTTTAAAAAATGCAAAATCCATTGTTGCTTGCGGAATCGAACCCGCAACCTTCGAATCGAACGTCGAGCTTAAGGCACAACATCAGTTAAACCCTAAATGATGTTAATGCTTATTACCACAGATTATATAATACACTAGTTATTACTTAACTCTCACAAAAACATCATCGTTCATACGAAATGTAAGTAAGCTATCAAATCATCGACTACGCAACTTGTACTGTAATTTGATATTTTATACTAATAAGTAATAACTTTAGGCTACAAATGACCGTTCCCAGCCGAATCGTGCTAAGGCGCGGTGCTCACCACCGATTTATCGATCGCCAGCCAAAAGGTCACTGGCTTTGTTTCGGTTTGGAAATTGTGAATGTAGTCTAGGGTTTAAATGTTAACGGATTTCTGATTGAAATGCACTGACAGAACCGTTTGACATGTAGGCTAAAATGGTTTAGAACATTTACAGCCGTTTATATACAATCCGACTAACGATTGCAGATCTATCACCATAGCCATACAACACAAATTTGTATGACACTTTTTGACCGATAAAAGCGTTGCTAGGCAAAATAGATCTGCGATTGTTCGTCGGATTGAATATCAATTTCGGCCGTAAAGCTATCTCTTTGTCAGTTGTTCCTTTGTTTTTATGCAGAATTTTCGACTTTGCTTCAATTCCAATTGATTGAATATCATTTTTAAACATAGACATAGACATAGACATTTCCTTTCACTGACAGATATTAGGGCGAGCTCTACCTGACTGCATTGACGCAAGTGGCGCTAACACCACGTAATTCACAAATAGTATTCAACAGAAGCTGAGGAAGTTATGTTTAAATCACTGTGTTGATTTAATGTTTATATATCTGCATTGAAAATCCATTCAAAGTTAAATGCATTGAAAGTTTTAAGGTATGTGGTGTTCGAAGCTTGCTTAAACGTTGTTGATTGATAGTTGGATTTGATAATAATTTGGATGGGAGACCGCAAATGCCACTTGCGGTCACAACTGATGTACGGAGAGCTTAGGTGCTTCGGAAGCCATGTAAAATTGTATATTGCTACGAAAACGAGTAAGTTGATAAGCCATGATGGAGGCCAGATTCGGTCCATACATGACGATGTTTTTAGATCACGGAATTAATAGGCCATTAAAAAAGGGTTGTTGCTAAACAGACTACTTTTTTGAAACAACTTTGAACGGTTAGTTTTAGTAAAACTAAAACAGTTTTATAAAGATTTAAAACCACAAAAAATAATTAAAAATGATGAACGGTAAGTTTATAAAAAAAAAATATAAAAGTATCGATAAAACTTTTATCGACAATAAACTAAGGCATTGGTACAAATTCGTCGTGTTAAATGCAAAGATGTATCATCAATTTATGATCTGGACTTTGCTGTGACTAACTGCTAGAATTACGCAATTTATAGCGTATCTTAAACAAAGAATCATTTTGTAGATAGTCTTTTTGCGAAGTAATTTTATGTTACATGCTTGTTGAAAAAATGGTTCATGATTTACTAAGTGCCATTAGTAATACTTTTTGTTTACTTAATCATATTTTTACGTGAATTATTTTGTTATTATGGTATTAGCGTTAGAATTGCCGTTTTCTGGTAATTATATGGATGATTTTGGCTATAATAGACCCTGAAGCTATACTTACACGCTTTAACGCGTTACGTTATAACTTTGAATAAAGGAGAGCTGTGAATAACTAATTAAAACCTATAATTTTGTCGCATGTTTTGTTTACTTTATGAGTCAATAGCTAACTTTGTATAATATTATACCATGAATTTTAAAAAAACTTTTTTTTATTCTTTAACCCGAATGGTCAGATGATATCAATTTAGCCGGAAAAACGTGGGATAGAATTTGGCGTTAAAGACTGAAGGTTTATTAATAGTACTCAGTGGTAACCACTTAAATTGATTAAATGATTGTCACCAGGGCTTTATAACGTTACCACTTCCCAATAAAAATAACAGTAAATAACGTTACTTTCATATAGATACCTATATAACGGTAATATAATTAGTATTGTTACCTAGGTAACGAAAAATATAATAACGTTACAACTACAGAGGTAATTCCCATAATATACCGATACTTCATTTCGTTAAAAATGCATGTTGCCGCTCTAGGCGAGCAGAGCGGCAACGAACGTGCATGCGCGGTGATGGCGCGCTGTGCGTGTGTCTGTTCGCGTAAAGGTCAGTACTCACATACGGTATTACTCGATAGTTTTACTCAAGTCGAGTAAAAATCAACGTGTGGACCGCAAAACTCACAGCTCGAAGGCTTGCACCGAGCCGGCTCGATGGAATTAAATGAAAGTAATTTCCTTCGAACCTACTCGAAGCGAGCCGTTAATCTTGACTCGAATGTGTGTACATGACTGCGAGTGGAGCGAGGCGAGCGTCAGTCTGGTATTGTTTATCGTATAGACTTGCTAAATACAGCCAACGTCTCCTTTGTTGGACAGACATCTTATGGCTCGAACGGTTCGGTGATTACTGAACGGCGCGCCTCACTCGATAGATCAATGCTCAATGTGTGGACGAAAGCCCATGCCATGGGTTTTACTCGACAGTTTAACTCGATCGAGTAATACCGTATGTGAGTACCGACCTTTACACGTGACATTTGTCGCTGCGTTTTGGCTATCGAGGCGTCTACAGCACACATGAATAATGGTGATTTGATTGATAATTTTTTATCTCAATAAAACTTACAAAAATCTTTTTTAGAATTTTATTTTTATTTAGGTACTGTATTTTTTAAAAACTTCTAAAGTTTCTTTCCATAGGTTTTCTACCTCTTCCTCAGGAATTTTATTTAAAAGGTAACGAAATGCCACCGCTTTCATATTTTTTTAACAAGGGCAGTCACCTAATCCTGTTTCCTTTCCCGCCAAACGTATTTTTTTGGTTTTTGGATTCTGGACATTTTCTGAAATAGTAAAATAGTTATTAGAATGTAATAACTGAAGGTTACCATGATAAAAAAAATAGTTGTTACCCATCTCTAATGGAAAACTGCTATTGCTTAAAATACTATACACGGGTGAATTTTTGAGACGTGGCAGTTAGGGCAGGTACCTTAACCGTTATAGTAACAGGAAAACGCTTTAAGGTGACTATCAATACATTTTTGAGATAACTGAACTGCATTTACAGATTTTGGAAAAAATTTACTGTCAGCAAGAAAATTGTCATTTTACACAAAAACTTTTTTTGATGCCGATCGATCCTGTTTCTTAATTGGATCAAAAGTCTCCACTGGACCGACTGAGGTTTGAGTACTAGGAATGTCAGAAATCGCAAAAAACTTAACCCATAAGTAGTAACTTATGAAGCGAAAATACTCTCCTAACTTGCATATAACTTCCAGCACTATAGTTGAGCTTGACTGACTCTTAGTATACAAAATTAGGTAGGTACTTACCAATTACCATTTTTTCACAAAATATCTCGTGTTACTTACAATCAAACCAACTCAAGGTAACAAGTCAACTGATTGTAACATCGAAAATCAAAGAAAGAGATAGAAAACTGTTTAGTATCAATAATAATATAACGTTAATAAACGTTTACTTTACCGATAAAAGTAAAAGTAACGCTATATTGATTTACCGGTATCATGCCACAAAAGTAACGTTAAAAAAAATAACGTTACCTGTTTTGGTAACGTTACCTAGTGTTGGGCGGAAGTAACGGTACGAAAATTTTACCGGTATATGAAGCCCTGATTGTCACTTACCATCATCAACGATACCAGCAGCCTCATCCCTCGCGTTCTGCTCCAAAGACTTTAGGATAGCTTCCGGGATGGGAGGAGGAGTGGGCAGATGAGCTCCCTTAGGCTGGAATCCGTTCTCATCAGCGGTGTACGTGATGGAGTAGTCCTGGCCATCATCTCCCTTGTACGCAAAACTGCCTTGAGATTGCACCCCATTGGTCGCTACTCCTTGAGCGTCAGCGCGGATACCGTTTGACGTTTCGAAGTCGTAAGCAAAGCCCTCAGCGGTGACTTCATTGTTGAGTTTCAAGATCTGGGCATTGGCATCAGGGCCTTGTCCCCCTTGTTGTTTTCCTCCAAAGCCTTGTGCTGGGGCATTGTAGGCGTTGCCAGAGTTTTGGGCACCATATCCGCCACCGAACCCTTGCGGTTGGTTGTAGGCGGGTGCACCAAAACCTCCCTTAGGGCCACCAGCGCTAAAGCCTGGCCCGAAACCAGCGCCTGCATTTCCTCTGGGAGGGAGGTATTTGTTGTCCAGACGGTCGGCCAAACAGGCTCCGAGGAAAGCAGCTACGATGAACTGTAAAAGAAATTTTTATACGTAAACATCTGTCTAGTACATTACTATCTTCTTCACTCCAAATATATTATGTGATTTATAAGGATAACAATATTATAACGTATTATCTAAGAGAAGGCTTGCAAGATTAGGATGATGAGATATCCTTTCGACTCTGTACAAGTCGGATTTTAAGATTCAATTTAAGCTGGAGCAATGACCTCATTTAAACTACTGGTCAAGATTGTGACCTTTCAGACCACAAAAGCGACTGGTGAGCGCTTCAATGAAGTATACAGAGACGCACTTTCAAACTAAATTAGTAACCTTAAGAAGCTAAAGTTACCAATTTTCATTATATGCAAAAACAGTTGTGATTAGGTACCTAAATAGTAATGTTTAATCCAAAACTTAACTCTAAGTACTCCTAACGAGCTCCCAAAACAACTTTGATAATTATGGTGAAACAGGAAATAATAATCTTATTATTACAAGCCAAATATTAAGTTAATTTATAGTAAACATGTCTGGCAGAGAAAGGAAAATATGTATTATATAGGTACTAAACTGTATAAAATAGAACATCCAATTATCACCTTCTATACAAAGTTATAATGCCTTAAAAGTAAGTGTATAACCTTAGAAGATGCGTCGATTAAATCACAGATGTGCAAGTAACAAATTAGTGCTCAGAACTAATAGATTGTTGATTGGAATGAGGTTGGTTGACTGTGTATCATTGATTAAGTAAAGCATCAAGATATAAATCAAAATAAAGGATACGATGAAACCTATGATATAATTTATTGAATCATCTTCAAATAACCCTACAGTTTCCAGCAATTGCAATATCATTGTGATCTTGGTTCAGTTTGATCTTTGAGATCTAATTTCTAGAATCATTACTAAAATAAACTCGATGATGCTGGATAAAATATTTCGATTCTAGGTCACCCATGACAAATTTGACCTATATTCAATCTATGACAATATAGACCTATATTTATTTAAATACATATGAATTATTCCCGATTGTCAATAAAAGTTATTATAAGCCATGACGGAGGCCTTAAGGCGGCCTAAAAACTGCGTCACCAGAGTTGGCCACTTGCTCATACGCACGAATAAAAGTTATAAAAATATTTGGATGACATTAACACACGTCAATAATACCTAAATGTCAAAATTTCATAAAAGTATGTTCTGGGAAAACCCGTATCCTGAATTTTATCAAACACCCTATAAATAGTTACAAGGATAATTTCACGCTGAAACGTGACAGACAGATTTGAATACGTCATACGTCATTTGCACCGTAAACGTAATTTTACAACTTTTTTCACTTTAATTTCTCGTTCACACTCCACTTACCAGTTTCATGATTATGTTGGTGTTGCTAGTGCAAGAAGCTGCGTGTGACTGTGATGGTTCGAAGACGAGCCGACGTTATATAGGCTGGTGCATAGGTTGCTCTGAAATCCGTATCACGGTCATCTAGGAAGGTTACTCTTCCTAGTCAAGTGCTGTACTTTTTTCGATTATTGTGTGGTTTTCCATTATCAATATAAACTTTAGGGGTGTTATGTTTTTTATAAACATTTCAACAAAAGATTTTTTAATGTGAATGATATACGAAAAATGACGTTCATATCGATTGGATCAGAATGGTTTACAAGATACGTTGAAAAATGTCTCTGGGCATAGCTTCTACTAAAGCTTATTAATAAAAATAAAACTGTTGAAAATAATCAGAAAAATATCATAATTATCTTGCAGTTGAAAATTTTTAGATTCAATATGTTCTTTCCGCTTCGGCCGTCTACGAAACCGGAGTCGTTTTCACTGATAGCTTTTCAAACTTTAAAAAGTTAACGGTAAGTACTCGAACAATAACTAAAAAGTTTTGACTTCTAAATTTATTGAAAAGAGAGCATGTATTATGTACTCAGAGTTGATACATAAATTATATTAGATGCATTTATGTGACGCAAAGTTTCGTGCAAACTTAAACGCTTAGTTGTTTATTGCCTAACTTTTTAGTTTATTCTTTCAAACTAGATTATGTACCTACTAATCCTTAGTTGTATTAACTGGGCACTCAAATAACCCTTGGTACTGTCAGCGGTTAAAAAAGTAAGCGTTTGATGAACAGTCTCGGCAGCAGGCCGCCGGTTAAAAATGTGGGCGTTTAAAGGTGGGTACTGACCAACGTTACGAGGTGTAATGTAACATTCGCATCGAGCGTGTTACGCATCGAGTTAGTCGAGTTACTCGCTGGTTTCCCCGTAACACGACGTACTGACTGCACGAATGCTCGCGGTGTAACACGTTACATTACGCCCCGTAACGCCGATCAGTACCCACCTTTAGAAACAGTTTGTTTTGTGAAATTGCATGCAGCTTCAGTAGCTGCAGGTTTTCTCCTATCGTCAGTGGTCGTCCGATGGCACGGTGGCTCGACTACACAAAACAATTCGCGGACAAGGTCGCGGATTGGCACAGTGCAGCATCGGGTTATTTGGCATTTACGAAGGAAGCGGAGTACAAATAGGATGTGGATAATGATGACTGCAGATATTTTTAAAACTTTTATTTACGGGTATTTATCGCGTATTACCTTTATTTAATTTTATCCAGATGTGTTCCGCGGATAAATTCGTGGCTTGGCACAGTGCAGCATCGGGTTATTTGGCATTTACAAAGGAAGTGAGTATAAATCAGCAGTTGATGCACAACTACTTTTGGCGCCACTGAAAACCAGCGCTCCAACAGTCATGATGCTGCTTGGAGCAAATGCTGAGGGGTAGCCTTATTTTCTTGTCACTCGATTGTCAATAAGTATTTTTCATTTGTATGTTACCCATGTTTATGTTGATGGAAAATAAACTTTTTCTATTCTATTCTATTCTATTCAAATGGGATGTGGATTTATTTAAGATGACTGCAGATATTTTTAAAACTTTTATTTACGGGTATTTATCGCTTATTACTTTTATGTTCTGATCGCGAAAGTTTAAAAAGACAATAGCAAATATTTTTTTTAAAGTTCTTTTACTAAAAAGTAAGTTCGTATGAGCAAGTTGCCAACTCTGGTGACGGAGTTATTAGGCCGCCTTAAGGCCCCCGTCATGGCTTAACGACTTTAAAAGCCAGTAACGACAATTTAACGTGTTCGAAGCGTAGTAACGACAAAAGAGCGGAAAGCTTAGGGCACGTTCTTGGCAGTGGCAGTACTTTTTAAACCTTTACTTTAGTACTGTGGAATCAATTGCCTCAAATAAACTAGTGCTAGGCTATGCTTAAGCTAGTTCGGGGGACGGTGAACATTTAATACGAGCACCGTCTACGCGTCATGAACATAGCTACTGTCTCTACTTAGTTTTAAGCAGGTCGTCTGAAAGAAATCGCTTAGTCGATAAGACTTTTGTAACAAACATTGTGAAAGATTTTTATTTTAATTTTTTATTTTTATTTAAGTACCTACCATAACTCTATGTTGTTGCAATAAAGTTCTTTATTATTATATTATTATTAAGCTGAGGTAAACACAATCCTTAAAAAAACTTAGCTAAAAACTAATAATTGATGATTACTTTGATTACAATAACGCCCTTTGGCAAGGTGGAAGGCTTTACGTGATGATTACAAAAAGTGAACATTAGACTATTAAAACTCGAATCATCCTAATAATCTTTTTTCCCTTGTCTCATACACAATTACTATTGTATACATATTCTATTTATACTAGAAATACAGTGAAACCCTGTGTTGGATGTAAATATTAAATAAATAAATAAATTTCACCACAGCCTTAGGTCTCTATCCATCTGATAAGGTTAAGTTCTACTGATACAGGCCCTAATGGCTCTGACGGAAGACCAGCGCTGGTTAACCTGGTTATCCAGTATTATGCTGATTTAGAGGCCCTTTTTTTGTAACAACTGTATTGTAAGTTCTTGTTTATTTATATATTTTTTTTTAATGTTGTATTGTTGTTGTTGCAAAAATAAAAAAAATATTCTTATTCTTATTCCTAATCTAGGACAAACCGGGAGTCTCCATGAGTAGTTCCGGGGTACGCCAAAAATCCTAGATCCGTGGCTAAACCACCATTACAAATGAACAATCTTACTGAAATTGTCGAGTCCGGCGGGATTCGAACCCGCGATGATACAATCGTCCTTAAGCCGGACTGCCTTACCACGGAACCCCTGAACGCCAGAATGATATTTTTGGTAAGATGTTTTTTATGCACCGACAGTGAATCGCAATATGTATGTCATTTTAGTACTTATTTTACTTCTCTAATTAAACTAAACTTTAAAAAAATAATTATAATTGAGCTATAAATAGTAATTCGGTACCTACTTTACAAGGAGATAAACGAATGTTATAAGTAGGTACTTACTAAAAGTGCATACGACAAACTACAAAATAAGTACTATATACCTGTAGTTATTCCTTCAATGTTTTCACTAACCCTCTTTATTAATAAACAAAGATCAACGAAGGATTAATTTTAAGTTGTACTTATTTGTATGTTTATTCTGTGTACAATAAATAAGGTGCTAATTCGTTCTTTCACTGACGTTCTTTGTTAATCTTTGTTTATTAATAAGGGGGTTAAAGTTTGCGAAATGCACTAAGTGGTATAAATCTCATAAGAAATATGGATGATCTTCTCAGTTGATTTACAATGCCTATTCTATTAAGTCCATTTTTCTGTAAAATATAGTTATTTATAAAGCGGCCGTTAACCTTTAACTGGTGACGTCGGGCCTCACAGGCCCGAGAGCACTAACAAAACGTTATTTCACCCCTTTCCCTGCGCGTCCCGGGTTTGTGCGTCTCAGTAGCTTCAAGTTTAGTTGCACCCAAGCCGTGACAGCGATAATAGTGTCGGCATGAGCAAATTCGGTGAGTTATGCGTATTTAAAGTTTTACTGAGGCCTCTCAGGCCCTACGTCACTTCTTACGTTACTTTTTTGTTAGTGTTATAAAATTGTTATTTGTGGTTTATTATAGCGTGAACCTG
This sequence comes from Xanthorhoe designata, assembly GCA_963582015.1. Taxonomy (NCBI): domain Eukaryota; kingdom Metazoa; phylum Arthropoda; class Insecta; order Lepidoptera; family Geometridae; genus Xanthorhoe; species Xanthorhoe designata. Next base: position 9,355,891 of record OY757049.1, read on the forward strand.
CAAACATAAAAGATGGATGATACAGAACCTCCTAGAAAATGACGTACAGTACTGGAGCAGAGAAATTCAGTTCCAAGTACCTTCTAGTAGACAGGTTTTATCGCGAACCAGTTAAAATGTCGTTCAATAAGAAGAATGGTTGTGGAGTGAAGACTCCAGTGGTTCTGAAGCTGATGATTTAGGAGAAAAGTACGTTCCAGAGAAAATCAGGAAGCTTGAAATGATTAACATATTACAATTTTAGCAAGGGAGGATGGACGAGATTGATAAAAAATGTTCAATCTAAACCTGCAGTCACCGTACACGAAGATGGCCCATGGTGATCTTTTATCGCATGCTATACATAAGTAGGTAGGTACCTACGGTGAACGTGCATGTTCTTGAAAAGAAAAGAAGCATTGAGAGAGGGGTTTTCATGAAATATTGGCCAGAGGAATGATTTTACAGCACATGAAAAGCAGAGTTTATAACTCGCGAATGTCACTTGAAATAAGATTGAACATCTGACGAATTTTGGGTTCAGATTTGCCACCTGAGCCACAAATCACGCAGAAGACGCTATAGAGATGTGCCACTTGTCTACCTAAGCTGGACCGGTAATCTTGTTACCATTGTATTTTGTGTAAAAAGCATGTATGCCTGCAGTGCGCGAAACAATTGTATCCTGAGTGTCAATAAAAAATTGACAAGTTTACCCTTTGTCAGTTTTGTAATTATAAATTTTATAAGAGATTTATGTTATTTTATACGATGATTGAAGTCTATTCTATGATCTAAAAATATTATTTTAAATAAGAATGTTGATTTTTGTTTTTTTGTGACTAGATGTTGATCTCATGTCGTTTTTTCTAACAATGCGAGAGCAAATTTTAATATGTCTGTTCCTAAATATATGTAATAATTAGAAACACATAATCGTTTTATTTAATACCTTAATATCCAAATTAACACAAATAAATAAGTTAGTCACTAATATTTATGTACATCGCGAATTATACGTATATTCAACCGAGGCCTGTCAGGCCTAACGTCACCACTTACGTTACACAAATACCACGTCACCAGTTAAAGGTTAACAAGGTTTTATTTCTTAAAATAACTTTAACTCGAATGAAATTTCTTATTCAAAGAATCTTGAATAACATAGAAGACCTGACAGAATGTCTTCCGTGTATCCCTATACAGAAATATGTGAATGCTTTGTAACAAAATGCTTTGGCTTGCCTCCTGACTCTGTATAAATCATCTAGTAAAGATGTAAACAAAAAACTTAGGTTTTTTGTTTTGTAACTAAAACAATCTTTGTGAATCAACCTTTTTAGGAAACTTAGAGTTAATACGAAATAGTTATAGAATAATATAGAAACAAAACTGAAAACCATTTACAAAAGTTCACATAAATAGTGCAACGAAAAAAGCTTGTTGCTTTTCCTTTGTGCGTGGGCCAGGCACAAGGCGTCAACGCAACTTTGAATTTCATAGGTGTTATTATTAAGTTCATACGTTTATTTGTATCACAGATTATGTCCTACAGATGTTATTATGACGGTGATCGCACATTAGGATCGCTAGCTTAAACAAGTAAAGCGCGGGAATGGTCTGTGAACTGTAAACTGATTGCAGTCAGTTAGGAAACCGGGCAAAGTCGGGGTTTTATCTATCATAGATAGTAAGGTTCACGTTTTGTAAACATACAGGACGCAATAATAAGCAGCAAGCTTTTAAAAATACTGGATAGGTATACTTATATTAATAGCTACGGCCTCTTAAATATGCCTTCACGTCGTACATTTGATTTTGCTTCATTACTCTTTGGTGTTATAAAAAAATCGCACCCCAATATATTTATATGAGAAACTAAAATGTTCAAATCGCCATGCGCGATCACTTCTATTAATCTGTCCACAACATACTATAGATCGACCGCATTTCGTGGCAGCTTTCGTTATGCAGCCACGAAATACTGTAACAATCTTCCTCCTCCACTTAAAAATTCTGCCACATATACTCTTCTAGATCAATGTTAAAAAAATATCTATGAAATCTCCAACGTAACAACTAATAAGGTCGGCTAAAGTTGTATTGTATTTTATTTCAAAAATAAATTATTATTTACCGGAACAGAATCTGCAGAACATGCAAACATTTGTCCCGTGGAGGGATCGAACCCGCAACCTCCGCGTCTCAGGCGGGCCCTCGCCCACTGCGCTACAGAGGTCGTCAAAAATATTAGACAATGTACAGACAATACACTCATAAAACAATTATTCGCCTAGACGTAATAATTTGCCGTATTTTCTGAAATACTGTATTGAAATCTTTTTATGTTCTAATGTTCTAGTTATTCGCAGCATCTTCATCTTAAAAGGGCGTTTCACAATTCATTTCGTTTGTAATGGGTGGTCTTATTGCTTTCAGATAACCATCTGAACTTTGCATCAGCATTTGCTCAGAGAATCATTAGAAATGATTGAGTCATCAATGAGGTAATTGTTTCTTTTTAAATCAAATACAAGTATGAGTAATCATTGATGTGACCGGACACAATGGTGTTGCCATGTTGGCCGAGTGGGATGATGGTCGACTTACAATCCGAAGGTCGTGAGTTCGATTCCCGGTTATTACAAATGAGAAATCTGGCATGGAACACAAACTGTTACGTTTGTCCCCGGTCACACCTACTTCCTACGCCTTTTAAAGTCAGACATGCTAAAGCTTAAAGTTGGGCTATACAAGGCCTTGACACCACAACTCGTCCAATCTATTAACATACCTTACCGTACCCTTCACAACAAGTGACGAACGGACAAACCATCTATGGGATCGATCACTAGAACTTTTTATTTAGTAAATTCAACTTTTATTAACAACTAGCTTACTCGCCTGAGGCTTCGCTCGCGTAGTTGCACCTTGATAAAATATATACCCTATGTTCATTCGAAAAGTCCATGCTACACAACGGTCACGAGAACCCGCCGCATCCAACCACCGCCACGCCTCAGGTATAGCTCGCGCCACGTAAAAAGAGCGTGGTCGGGAAAATAGCGGGGGTATGTTTGCGCCTGTGTTCAGTGTGTTCACTCGCTGACGAACCAATAGCACTCACTAAATCAATGGTATGAAGTGCGCCGCGTTACCTCTCCACCAATCATCGACCACTGCGCAGTTTGACAGCCAGCGCTCTTTAAACGTGGCGCGACCTATAATCATAATATCAAATTTATGAAATGGGATGAGTAGTTTCGGAGATTACATACAAACAAACTCTCGAGATGCATTTCTTTTCATAGCTCCGAAGATTCATGTCTGTTTCTCATTTTTTTTTGTGTATTTTCTTTCAAACAAAAAAATGTATTTACAGGATCAATCCACTATTAACTGAATAATCGGATAGATACATAAAAATATATATACAGTTTATCATGAACCTCATTCTTTTCAAAGTCGGTTAAAAGATAGATATACTGCCACTGAGCGGAGATGAGCGGAGCAGAGTTTAGCGGCGAGAACTCTTCTTAGTTAAAAGCGTGGTACGGTCGGCCAAAAATGTGGTTTACCTACGGTTGAGTATCATTGAACGTCATGAAACAACAAGGTCGACTTCCACTTGCAATAACATTATGAAGTGACAATTGCTCTCTTTACTACGCTACATACTGCGCATCACTGAAAACCAGCGCTGTAGTTGCTGCTTCAGCTTCTACAGCGAATGCTGAGTGGTGACCGATTTGCTTCACTTATATTTCCTACATAAAATATGTTAATAGTACCTGTACCTACTGTAATGTGTGTGAGTGATGCGAATAAATGTTTTTCTATTCTATTCTACTATATTTACGTCTTGACATTGTGTCAAGTTCGAATTCTCGCAGGAAAAAGTCAACCTTATCGACAAGTAGATCTCACAGAAACTTTTGTCAAAACTGGTAGACCACTTTCTTGGCCGACTGTACCAGTTTTTGTTCTCAGATTTAGATTTTAATGATGCCTCGTTGACGCTTTGACATCAACTTAATAGCATCTCTTATAAGCGCTTAATAAGATTTTTCATACACAAAACCGCAAAATGTATAAAACATTTTGCGGTTTTGTGTATGAAAAATCTATCGTCACTTTAACTACATGCATTATAATTTAAATTGTAAATTATAATCATAATGTTCATACATTTATTTTTATTTACAGTAACTAAACTACTACATATTTACATAACTGTACAAAATACAATTAGAACCAGTTGAGCCACCTAAGGATCGTTACAAACGATCTATAGGTAATAAATAATTCTAAATTTTAAATCTATATCAACGTGAATACATTTTTCTTGTTGTTAATTTTTTGACTCCTAGTGAAATAAAAATGTCCATAAAATATTTCAGCAATACTTATTTTGTTATGTTCTTGTGCCATGTTGGTGTTTTTGTATTACAATCTATTGAAATTCTAATAATACCTACCATAAAGGAGAAAGAGTGTCTCTTGTATGCGTGTGGTTTAAAAGTGCAAGTCTGCTCCATTTAAATTATATCTTGAAAGAAAGAAAAATCGTTTATTCTGGTAGGACCTCAAGGATCACTTCAGTTTCTTCTTACATGCTAGGTGACGTTAGAACCAGGCATTAGAAATGCCTGTTCGAACGTGACTCCCTACACCAGGGAAAGAATTAGGCAAGAACCTGGTGGTGAAAGCCTAGCTTTTTTTTAAAGAGAAAGACCTCAAACAGACCCGTTTAGAATGGCATGTTTTGACACTTACGTCTTGACGTTGTTTTAATATTAAAAAGGCCTTAAGTAAAATTTTATCACAAAGTTACCACATAGTATTTAAATCAAACTGCCGAACAGCTCTATCTTCAGCCCACCCACCTCTCTATTTATAAACTACTTACCTATATTATAAGTTTATTTGTTGATTGGTAGTTTATTGTAAAAAAGTACAGTATTTCCCATAAAAGAACCGTTTACTTTTTCTAGTCTAAATTTAGAGAACGTTTCTATACAAGCTTTGAAACCTAATTGCAACCTGGATAAACCTGTGGTAAGATGGCGCCTAGTTTTTAAGTAAGACTCCTGGCAATACATCGGTGAAAACTACATTCAATTCTTTTAGTAGTTTTTGCGTGATGTGGAAACAAACATCCATACAGACAGATAACAATTTAAAAAATATTTTTTTTTTGCTTCTGTTGCTGTCATAAAGACCCCCATTTTAGTTTTTCATTAATATCTCAAATGTACAGACATCGACATGTTAGTTTTATTATATGTAGAGAAGAGAAGAGATTTCATTATAAATGAAAAATCTTTACTAAAAGTTAACGGTTCCGGCAGGATTCGAACCTGCGAATTTTCGTCTAAAATTCGTTTATTCGAACAAGCGATCACTCTTACACTACATTTATAATGAAATATCCAATACCTAAGTGTGGTTTAACACTGTTATAATAATAAAAAACTAACAGAAGAGATCACTGATCCAAAGTACACAATGAGGGCAATTCGGAGTGTCGCAAAAGCTAAACTAAACTAACTAAAATTATTGCCATCCTTTTTATTCCCATCGCTATGAAAGGGACGGCAACAATTTTAGTTAGCTTAGTTTAGCTTTTGCGACACTCAGAATTACCACTAATAATTACTTAAAATATATTACCTCGGGGCATTTCAATGTCGCTCTACTTTGACCTAAAGCTCACGTCAGACAAAGATTGCCTCTGGGTATTATAATAGGTACAGGTAGGTTCACAACATGCGAACACGAGATTTTTTCGTTTATAATGTACAGCTGCCCTAGCCATGTTACATTTTGACAATCGCTTTCGATTAGAAACTAAAAAAAATGTATAGGAATTGACATTCGATGACGAAAACTCGCTAAAATGTCAAATTAAAGGGGTAGCGATAATAGAAAGAGAATAGATACGAAACATTTGTCACTTGTCTACGCGTCCTGAGCATAAAGCTATTATTGCAATCGCTGCCAATCGAATCTCTTCAACTGACTTCAAAAAAGGAGGAGGTAATGTTCTTTTATGTTCCACTGTATGCAATTTTGACAATTTGTAGGTAATTGCATTATTGTTATTGTATAATATCTAGGTACTACGTACTACTATTTCCTCAAACATTGTGGTGTCCCAACGGGGCTCTTGTTGCGGCCAAACCTAATTTTTAAGACCTTATGTACCAACTTGAAGCAATAAATAAATGAATGAATATGAATGAATGAATATAATTTTCTGTATGTTCACCAATTATTCCGTAAAAAGACATATTTTGACAATTATTTTTTTAAATTATTTATTATTTTACAGTGTTAAACCACACTTAGGTATTGGAAATTTCATTATAAATGAAAAATCTTACTAAAAGTTAAAGGCTCCGGCAGGATTCGAACCTGCGTAGATACAAGCGATCGCTCTTAAGCCGAGCTGCCTGACCACTAGGCTACGGACCCTCTAAGCCGAGGCCTGAAACTATTAGTAAGATGATTTTGTATCGGTTAAAGCACCGATGAGCGCCATCTACAGGGATATTAGAATATCACCTGCTCATTGATTGAAGTTGCATTCAACACAAATGACCAGAGATGTCGCTACGCTAATTCTATAAATTATTTATTATTTTACAGTGTTAAACCACACTTAGGTATTGGAAATTTCATTATAAATGAAAAATCTTACTAAAAGTTAAAGGCTCCGGCAGGATTCGAACCTGCGTAGATACAAGCGATCGCTCTTAAGCCGAGCTGCCTGACCACTAGGCTACGGACCCTCTAAGCCGAGGCCTGAAACTATTAGTAAGATGATTTTGTATCGGTTAAAGCACCGATGAGCGCCATCTACAGGGATATTAGAATATCACCTGCTCATTGATTGAAGTTGCATTCAACACAAATGACCAGAGATGTCGCTACGCTAATTCTATAAATTATTTATTATTTTACAGTGTTAAACCACACTTAGGTATTGGAAATTTCATTATAAATGAAAAATCTTACTAAAAGTTAAAGGCTCCGGCAGGATTCGAACCTGCGTAGATACAAGCGATCGCTCTTAAGCCGAGCTGCCTGACCACTAGGCTACGGACCCTCTAAGCCGAGGCCTGAAACTATTAGTAAGATGATTTTGTATCGGTTAAAGCACCGATGAGCGCCATCTACAGGGATATTAGAATATCACCTGCTCATTGATTGAAGTTGCATTCAACACAAATGACCAGAGATGTCGCTACGCTAATTCTATAAATTATTTATTATTTTACAGTGTTAAACCACACTTAGGTATTGGAAATTTCATTATAAATGAAAAATCTTACTAAAAGTTAAAGGCTCCGGCAGGATTCGAACCTGCGTAGATACGCAGCCTTTAACCTGCCGGAGCCTGCCGGAGCCTTTAACTTTTAGTAAGATTTTTCATTTATAATGGAATTATTTTTTTGTTTGAAAGAGTATTAATGAGGTGGTCTTATTAAAAAATAAATATAAAGATCTGATGACGATCTTTGGAGAAAAAAGCAGAAATGCACCTCAAAAGTGCAGGTTATTTGCTTTAATTTTTATTTTATTTTGCCACTTGTCATTATTATAACATAACCTATGTTCTGTCTGACACTTTTGATCACGTGACTTACATTTAATAAAAAATCGCTCGTGGCGAAGCTTGCTAAGACGTTCTTGATAGATCATCGAAGTTAAGCAACGTTCTGAGCGGTCAGTACTTGGATGGGTGACCGCAAGTGGCATTATTAGCTGAGCGCTTGGTAAGTTAAATTGCCAGTCCCGGCTTTTAAAGTCGTTAAGCCACGACGGAGGCCTTTAGGCGGCCTAAAAACTCCGTCAACAGAGTTGGCCACTTGCTCATACGAACGAACGAACGAATAAAAAACCCTCTGTTTCTACAGCCAGCTATATCTTGGCTAAAGCTGATTATTATTTTATTCTCGATTAGCTTTTATTTAACTTGTACAGAATTTGAAATAAGATACAATTTAGAACGTCTTAATATTTTATATCGATTAAATGATAATTCCATCAATAACATTCCAAGTGTGATTGCGATTTCTACTTGGAAAAGTTATGACTTGAATTAGTAATGCATCCTTTATATTGACAACATTACACCCTGTATACAAACCACTATTGCAAAATTTGAACAGTAATGCATCACAGACCAGTAGCTGTAGCATTAGTTTCTAAATTATCAAAACTAAAACGAGTTTGTCAATACATTAACCGGTAAAAATTATGGATGTCTGTAATCTATACCCGAACATCTGTACCCGTTGTAAATGGCTACCAAATTTATTCGTTAATACTCTACACAATAGTTTTATGATCTTTAAAAATCTAGTTCATGTTTACTTGAATGATAAAAAAATAAACTTTTTATCATCATAAACCGATTTTCTTTTATAAACAATATTTTCTTAAGGTTGTATACTTCAAACTAGCGCCGTCGCCTATTCTATTTTATGAGATTAGTATTAAAAAAAGCTTATGATAGGTTTAATCCGTATGTTAAACCTATCATAAGCTTTTTTTAATACTAATCTCATAAAATAAAATAGGCGGTGGCGCTAGTTTGACGCATAAAACCTTAAATGCACGATCGAATACAACATCGATTTCGATTTTATATATTCCCCATGACATTGAGACAAGCTGATCACCACTTTATAAAGTTCCTAAATATGGTTGCCTTAATGAAATGAAATGAAATGAAATGAAATTTATTAAAACAACAGACATTACAGTTACAAGATATTCCATGTACCTAACAAAGAAAATATAAAATTGTATGATAAATTCCTGGTTGGAAAACATTGATACCCAAACTAGGATTCCCTGTGTTATGGCATACCAATGCCCTCCGCCATACAACTAATGTAATACAACGCCATACAACGCCTAATGTACATCACTTGCCCTTTTCAATCACGTCAATAATTTGAAGTTTGTACACATGACGTGCTCTCAAGTGTAATAACTAGTGCTAATACCGGTTATATTCGCAAAATTGTTGGAGCAATCAGTCTGTGCCCGGTCATTATGTTCTGGACATAAATGTGTTGGTTTATTACTAGATGGAATGTGATTTGAAGGATCTTTGTTCATCATAAGGCTCAACTCATACCAAAAGAGCATCGAAGAGCAGCGAAGCAGAGCGCAGTTTTAGTGTCATACGAATTTAAACTTTATATTCATTACTATTAATACTTATTATCGCATGAGAAACTCGAACGAGTCGCGAGGATTCCCGCGGCGCCGCGGGAATTCCGGCGAATTCCAATACGCGCTCTACATCGATGCTCTTTTGGTGTGAGTTGAGCCTTATGGGTATTCTTAATTTAATTAATATTAGCGTAGACTTCAGCCTAATTCTATCTAAAATGTTTTTAAACAAACTGTCACTGATAGGTATACCTAATTGAATTGCTTTTTAAGTATTGGTATTTTGAAATAGTTGATACTTGATAGAATAGAATAGAATAGGAAGCATTTATTCAGCACTCATAAAAAAAACAAAATATACAAAAGATATTTTAACGGGAATGGGCTAACACAAAAACTTTAAAGGTAGTGGTTTATTATAAACCATTTTATTATACATGTATAAACACACAAATCTTACTAAAACTTTACGGCTTCGACGGGATTTGAACCCGCGAGATACAAGCGATCGACCTTTAGCCGGCCTGCCATAACTTTAAACTTTTGTAAGAATTTCCGTAATGAAATACCTAAGTGTTAAACACTAAACTAATATATAAACCATTTTATGTCCTAAATATATACTGTAGTGTGTGCAATAAACATTTATTGGGTCATTAAATTATTCACGCGCATGTAAGGCTTGTCCATTCCCAATAATGAATTGACGAGTTCATTTTGTAATGTTGAACGATTATTGCGTTGGATAGCGAAACAGAACAAATTAACTCCATGTCTGGTTAGATTTGATGGACTTTGTATGATCATATCGCACGCAACATAGCTTTGACAATTAGGTGTCATTTAGACGGGGAGAGTTTCTCGTCTCGAAGATACGATTATCGAAGGAATATAAATCATTTTTTTCGTCTAAACAATCGCTCTCCTCGCTCGTTGCCTTGGGCGACAATTGCCTTGCAATGGAATATTATTATGTCCGTGTAAACAGAATTTCAAAGCAATAGCGATTGTTGTTGATTTAATTTTTTTTTTTCATTTCATTTCATTTTCATTTCATTTCACATTACCACAATCCCCTTTGATGTTAAATTCATTATACTTAATATGTTTAAATTATTTGGCAGGTATAAATATAGAATAGATATAACTAAAAGACACTTTATGTATTTTCCTAAGTACGTCCACCGTCAAACTGGTAAAATGATTGGGTTTTGTGGTTTTAGAAAAAGCCTAAAACAATCATGGTCATGAATATCGTAAACACTATATACGGGATTTTTACTATGTGTTTTTTCCTACTCAGAAATCCAAAAATCATGGCAGTGAAATACGTTTATACAGGGTGTCCTTGAATATTTTAGATGGAACATTTTACTGAAAGAAGACATTATTTGAATTTAAAAAACAATTTAAACTGAATTCATAGATATTTAAATAATTACATGGTGGAACCGGGAATCGAACCTGTTGCACGAGAAAAATAATTATCCTGTAGCTTTATCATACTGATCGAAAGGCTTCATCATAAGGATATTTTTTGGCTAAATAATATAGTGTCAAAAATAAAAGAAAGACCAGGCAAAGCTTGCCTCCTAACTCTGTATAAATCATCTAGTAAAGATGTATAGGCCTAATTTAGTAAGAGAGGCGACTGTCCAAGGATGCTCTACCGAGACATTCCAATCCGTATAATAATTAGTCTCTTTTATAGTACACACTTAACATTTGTAATGCTAATGTCATTTTAAATCAATGTTTTATGATTCTTGCAAAGATTCTGATTGGTTTTGGTTCTTACTGGTAATTAGTCAGGCCCATAACATATTTACTAGATGATTTGAACAGCGTCAGGAAGCATGCTATGCCTACACTTAACGGGACACTCTAGTGCTTGGGACATTGTTGAGATGGAGGATGGTAATTAAACCATTATCTTAACTTATGTCCATAGGAAAGACAATGGTCAATACGTGTGGGGCTGACTAAGATGCAGGTTTCCTTTTTATGTTTTCCTTCACCGTTAAAAGCTCGTTTTAATGCGCATATAAATTTTTCGAAATGAAAAATCCATTGATGCATTCGAGATTTGAACCTACGAACTTCGGATCGAAAGTCGAGGTACCACACGGCTCAATGAACTGAAATGTACATAAATTATATATGTATTAGACATTAGAGCTCACTTCTTGAGTACATACTCGATACATAAGGCTCAAATCACACCAGAACGCCAGCGAAGCGGCTGCAGTTTCAGTGTCATATAATTTTAAACTTTATCTTCATTACTATAGCATTATAGTAATGAAGATAAAGTTTAAAATGAAATGCGTTTTGAAAAGTGCGGTCTTGCGGTCGCAAGCGATTGACAAGCTTAAAAAGCTTATCAAGCGATACTATGCATTATAGTAATGAAAGTAGAGTTTAAAATTGCATAACACTAAAATTGCTCGCCGCTTACCTGCCATCTCGGTGTGTGTTGAGCCTATAGCGTAATACCTTACATGTCAAAATAATAATCACAACGCACACCAATTAAAATCATCTATGCGCCGATGATTATTGTAGAAGAATTCCATTCTATCTTAGGTCAATAATTGCAATAATTTTATAACTAGTAACCATTAAAGAAAAATGGTTTTATATTATTGGTTACACGTGACTTCGCTTAGTTTAATTATTACCTACCTACTGTTATTTAAAATGAAAAGGTAAGGAAGATGTGTTTATGAGGATGGATAATTATAATATTTGATAACCTTTCACGCACAGAACTGAACGCATTTGGTTGAAACTTGAAATATACATAGTAAAAAACCTGAAATAATATGGAATAACATAGGCTACTTTACCATGTGAGCGAAGCGAACTTGTACCTACTTATCATTTAAGACCTACCCTTGTACAACAGTTTTGCAATAAAATATTTTTGATTCTGATTCTGAAGCCGTGACAAATATATTGATAGAGCTTTCATCATCATTTGAGTCTGAACTATCATCCCCTACGTGATTCACACTAATATTATAAAGGTGAAAGTTTGTGTGTGTGTAAGTGTTTGCATTATATAAATTGAATTGAATTAAATTCGCTTAGCTTCTACACGCATATAAGGAAACTAGACAAAATCAACCATGCAGACATAAGAACCAAAACCAAGCTTAATGATGTAACTTACACAATCCGCAAGAACAAATGGACCGGACATACTATTAGAGGAGCAGAGAAATGGTCTAAATCTATTATCCACTGGTTCCCAAGAGATAGGAAAAGAAAACGTGGACGGCCGTTCAAGAGATGGGCGGATGAACTAAAGACCGTAGCAGGCGGGACCTGGATGAGAGTGGCAACTTTAAGACAACCATGGAAGAGGTTGGAAGAGGCCTTTGTCAAAAGACAAACAGAAGACAAATAGAATATAGTGTAGAAAAGTGAATTAGAATAAGAAAAACTGTAATATCTTCTGAATAAAAGGCTTTTATTATTATTATTATTAGATTCTACACGAAGCTCAGCTTAATCAACCTTGAATAAAACCAAGATCGTAGCCGGAACTTATCAGCGTGAAAATATGCGAAGCTATATGCGGATCTGGTAGGTAAGTCGTGCTAACTATCATATAAAAATAAGAAAAAAGTAAACACTGGTGGCGATTCTGTACAACACAATTATTCAGGCAGATGGCGCTGCGCTACAGTAAACATTAGCTCCGTATAAATTAAATAAAACAAATAGTAAAAGTGGACAAATATATAATAGTTAAACATCAAAGTGACAAATACAGTCTAAAGTATGTGCTCAAGTGTTTTCAAGAAAATATAACGATAATTGACGAAGAAAACTAAACATTTTTATAAAACTTAAAATCTCCCAGTGGTCAATAAAGATATCAATGACAGTGCCTATACTTAATAATACCTACACCAAACCTAACTTTTATGAAACAAGTGGCAGTGAAATGAAAACAATTAAAGTAAAGACAAATATGTTCAAATAAAACTCTCACTAAAACAAATACAAAGTGATGGTACTATGAAAAAGTTATGACTCATACATAACTGACTCTTTAGTGAACTCCATACAAATCTTTATTCTCTAAAGAACTCATCCCTAAATTCACTCAAACCTCTAAGTACGATTTGGCGCAGTGGAGGAATGCCATACTTTTATGCCACCATCCTAAGCGGAACAGGCACCGAGTTCAAACCCAGCAACAGAAAAAAGTATAAGTGCAAAACCACTAACGCCATCTAGTTTGAAAAACACACAAAATAATAATGGAATCGCAAAATATAACGTACAGGCGCGCTCAAACGCAGATAGAATTAAAAACCTTAAATGAATCGGATATGAGCATCGATGCGCTAGATGGCACTACAAGTAGCCTACCAGATATGTCTATAGACAATGAACAGACCAAAAACTTAATTAAGAGAATCGAAGACTTGCAAATACAACTCAATAGCGCTCATAGTGAAATTGAATTAATCTCTCTTGAGAACAAATCGCTAAAAAGGCAAAACGAAGAGCTGTTAAAGAAAAATGAACTCTACAGGAAGCTCAGAAACAGCCCTTCCAAATTAGCTTCTCCGTTGACTTCGCCTAGGAAAGCCGCGAACCTCTTACCTAAACCAAAAACTTTCTACAAACACACACAAACTAGTCCCAAAAAAAACATAAACCAACAGAATAAGGAAACACAAACAAAAGAAGAAACTTCGATAAGCCCCGAGAAAAGGCCCCAAACACCCCAACAATCTCCAGAAATTATAAAAAAGAATGCGCAAAAAAATAATGTACCTAGACACGACGAAAACAATACAATTTATAAGATCTCAAACCTGGCAAAAGAGGCAAAAAATAGCCAACGAATTTCAGGACAGAAACGTAAAATATGCATAATAAGTGACAACAAAGTGAATAAAGTGTTTTCTATAGCAGAAGATGCGATGTATGAAGAGTTTAGTCTATGCCACTACCTAACCCCAGAAGCCAAAACCCGCCAAATTTTAAATGGCATTCAGAAGAAGCTCACAGACTACACCATGGATGATTTCTGCATAATAATGATAGGTGACCAGGACTTTCAAGAAAAAAACAATAATTTTGAACTAATAAAATATATAAGAAAAACTCTTCAAGAAATAACAGAAACAAATATTATAATATGTACGCCAACTTACCACTATGGACATCAAAAGAACATACTAAATCAAAGAATTCAACAATTTAATGACCTTTTATATCAAGACATACGAACATACAAATATGCCCATCTAATTGACACAAACAAGCACCTTGTATACGACTACAGTATGTTTCATAAACTATCAGGAAAGGTCAACAACAATGGATTTCGCACAATTACTCAAGATCTGATTTACCTCATACAAGATATTCTTAAGCACGAAAACCAGAGAGACTCTTATAGAACACAAATGTCAAACCTCGAATATAGAAATGACCTACAAAAACAGTTTTTTCGGGAATAATCAACTTTATATCCTCCACCAAAACATCTCAGGGTTAATTAATAAAGCCGACCAGCTCACAGTGCATCTTAATAATCTAGCGGAAAAAAACAAAAAAGTCGACTTAGTATGTATCACGGAACACAACATTTTAGACGGAGATGAAGAATATTTGGTGATTCCAAACTACATTTTAGCGTCACGTTTCTCCAGAAAACTCAAGAGGAGAGGAGGAGCATGTATCATGATTCGAAATGAGCTTAAATGGACAGAACTAATTAAAATGACGGATTTCTCAGTGATAAACGCGTTTGAATGCTGTGGAGTGGAGCTTTCTGACTATAATATCGCAATATTATGTGTGTATAGGGTACCTAGAGCAAGTAACTTAGAAATATTTCTGAATCAATTTCGAAAAGCTTTAACTGAACTAAGAAAAAAACGTTATGACAATATCATTATTGCAGGTGACTTTAATGTAAACATTTTGAATAGGAATAATATAACTCTTGACTTTGAACATTTACTATTGAATTTTAATCTTAAGCTTGCTCTGAAGCAACCAACCAGACTAAAGAGCCAAACATGTCTAGATAATTTTGCGCATGATTTCAAAAAAACTTGCACAACAGAAGTTTTAGAGTTTGCACTTTCAGATCACACAGCTCAACTTATAAAATGTCCAATACAAAATCTGAATCATATGAAATATTGGAGAGTCAAAAGACGAGATTACTCAGCCGACAACATAGATAAGTTCAAAAATGCAATTCAAAACGTTTCCTTTTCTGAAATATACAATGAATTGGACGCAAATAAGGCTTATGGAGTGTTTATTGAAACTTTCAAACTTTTATACGATCTTTGCTTCCCTTACAGATTGATTACTATAAGAACGTCTAAGCCTGTTAAATGGATATCACGCGGTATTAAACAATGCTGCAAGAAAAAAAGAAACCTATTATGGCAAGTTAGAAAAATGCCCACAGAACTTAATAAAATAACATATCTTAATTATACTAAAACGTTAAAAAGAATTATCAAACTGACTCAAAAAGCACAAAATAATCATAAAATAAAAACATCAAAAAATAAATCTAAAGCTACTTGGAATATCATAAACAGCACAAAACGGAGCCTACCTAAGGAACCGATTGAAAAAATCAAGATAAATAACCAAATAATTACGAATCCAAAAGATATATCTAATGTATTTAATGACTTCTTCATAGACAAAATAGTACCCGCCCAAGATTCAGGAATAAACTGTACTACTAAAATAATTGATAGTCAAAAAGACTCTCTTTATTTAAAACCTTGCATACCTACCGACATTGAAAAAATAATAACAAGCCTAAATAATACTAGTAGTGTAGGATATGACGGTATCTCGACAAACATATTAAAATGTGTTGCACACAAAATTAGTGCACCAATTTGTCATGTTTTAAACTTGTGTATAAGCCAAGGTTTATTTCCAGAGGCATTAAAAATATCGATCATAAGACCTTTACATAAAAAATTAAGTAAGGAAATCTTGGAAAACTACAGACCTATCTCTCTTATACCTGTATTATCTAAAGTTTTTGAAAAATATATCTGTAAATCCATAAACAACTTTTTCGAAACAAAAAACATCTTCTGCGTTGAACAAAAAGGATTTAGAGAGAACAAAACTATAAACATGGCAATTTACGACTTTCTTTATCATATATCCAGTAACATAGATAAAAGAATACCTGTATGTTCAGTCTTTTGCGACATGACACAGGCATTTGACCATATTGACCACAAAATACTTTTAAGGAAACTTGACAGTTATGGCGTCAGAGGAAATCCATTGAATTTAATTAAATCCTATCTTGAAAATAGAAAACAAATAACCGAAATAAGTAAAATTAACGCTTCTACTAAACTTGAGGAATCTCATTTTTCTGAAGAGCGCATTATGAAATATGGTGTACCTCAGGGAAGTGTGCTAGGACCCCTTCTTTTTATAATATATATAAATGACCTACCTAAAGCGATTGTTCAGCCTATGTCTCTTTTCGCAGATGACAGCACAATAACCATTGCATGTAATAATTTCGATACATATAAACATGATATTAACTTGGCACTGACATCCACTGTAAACTGGTTGAAAAATAATAATTTACAAATCAATTTAAATAAAACTAAAATAATTCATTTTCGACAACGCGACACAGCTAAATCATTAGATTTTGACATACACTACAATAATAATACAATAGAAAATATCGATACTACAAAATTTTTAGGATTACAAATTGACAAAAAATTAAATTGGAAACCACATATAGAACACCTTTGTAAAAAATTAAATAGTTTAATATACCTACTACACAAACTTTCATCTTTAGTAAATGTGGAAACGTTACTGACGGCATATCATGGCCTAATCGCCTCATTACTCAGATACGGAATCATGTTTTGGGGTAACTCCACAAACTCTGAAAAAGTATTTAAATGCCAAAAACGTAGTGTTCGTACAATGTTTCATATTAAGGTTACAGATACCTGTAAACCTCTTTTTAAGAAGTATAACATTTTGACGGTTCCCTCGTTGTATATTTTGGAAACGGCAATGTTCGTAAGAAGCAACCCACATCTGTTTTGTCGACTATCGGATGTCGTAGAACGCAGCAGACGAGACAGAAGTAGAGTCTGTGTCCATAATTCTAAGACCACGTTTATGCGCAAAAGTATCTTCTGTATGGCTACTATTCTCTATAACAAAATCCCAAAGTCATTAAGAGAAATGCCTTGTTCGATGTTTCAGAGAAGGCTCAGGTTATTACTGATAAATAAAACCTATTATACAATTGAAGAGTTCCTAGATGACAAAAATTTTACTTTAGCTAGTTAGTAGTACCAACATAAGTATTATTCTAATTTAATTTAATTATTTATTTCAAATTAGTATGTCTGTTATTCACTGATTATTATTGAAATTTTATGATATTTAAGGACTCATTATTATTCTGATTTTCATTTTTATTTTATTATTATTATTGTTATTATAATTTTTTGACTGGTATTAAATCAGACATTTATTATGAACTGAGTTGTAAATTAAAATATTGCATGCCTAGAATATAGGTAGAATACATTGATTCCAGATAATTTACTAACATAATATGTACATGTCGCACCTTTAGAATAGAAGTGACCTAATTCAAAAAACTTGAAAAATGAGTTAGGGACAGAAAATGACCCTACAAAACATTATCTACAGTTCTGTAGTTTTAAAAGCGCCACTTTTGGGCAGGAACAGGTCAAAAATATATTTCGGTCTCTTACTTACTCAAACAAAACAACCGTCTGCGTCGGGACAACAATGCCACTTACAGGATTGTGCTGTTTTACTGTGCGAATAGAAGAAGAACAACGTTGTGCAAGTAATAAGACAGTGACCGAATTTTAATTAAGACATCTTTCTTATAAATTTTTAGGTAAGTTCACTGAATGTTGTTTTAGTAATAAACTGACCGATTTATCTTTGGTCCTGTTTTAACTCCGATACTACCGAACATTATTGTGACTTAATTGTGTTTATGTCGTTTTATGATTATTAAAATTTTTGTTATCTTTACTCAATCAGAATTGAGTCATTATTTTATTTTACAAAACCAAAATTTCAAAATCAAATTAGGTTAAATAGTGACTCTTTAGAATCAAAAATATTTTTAATATAGATAAACATGTTGTATCAAATTATTCATTACACCAACTTATTGCTAAATGTTTAAGTTCACTTAATCGGCTTAGTTTTTTAAAGATTCTTAATCTACTTAGCAGCAATTGAAAAAATAAGAGGATAGGGTCACACATTGTTTCACTCTTTTGTCGATTCCCAAAATTTAGTTTTTTTGGATTATGTCACTTCTATTCTAAAGGTGCGATGTATTCGTCGCAATAAATGATACTTTGACTTTGACTTTGACTTCCTAAATCTGAAAGCTCTTATTTCGTTCACGTTAAAGTTCAAAATAAAATAACAGACTGAGTGACATCTCTAAAATTACTATAATTTAGTAAAATTAACGTGAATGTGGGTAGAATTGATCAAGACCATTTTTACTTCTGACTAAAACTACCCGCAAAAATGAAAAACAAGGTTAAAAGTACCTTGTTCTTCAAATGTTATTTTCAGTGCTATGCTAGACTGGTCTTTAACATGAACGTAATAAAATCTTTCGGTTTTAGTCATAATTTAGCTAGTCAGTGTTGCAACAGAATCGCCACCACTGTAGTCTTTTTTTAAGGTTGTATGCGTCAAACTATCACTATCACGTTGAACAAAGGAATTTTAAAACACTGAATGTACATTATAATAGCACACGGGAAATTACTCACGTAAAATTATCGTGTGTGTGAGACGCGACCGCGAGGAGTGACCACACTCATACCCAGATGATGATTCTCCGGAAGAATCGAAACATTGTCGGTATCTAAATCGACGATAATTTTACGTGAGTAATTTCCCGTGTGCTATTATAATGTCTAATACAACTCACGATAGTTTTGAAACTGAATGTACGTTTGTGAAACCTATCATAAGCTTTCCTTTAATACCTCTGTAATAGTTTCATTTTGTATAGTTTAGGAAGAGTAGCGAAAACAGAGTTTGGTGGCCACCAAGTGCAACTTTGCTACTCCTACAACCACTTTATAAGTCAAAAATAATTATCTTTACAATATTTTCCTTCAGCGTAGAGCTCGTGCATATTACCTACATTTTTCGGAATTAAAAATCCATTGATGTACGGCCGAGTTTGAACCCACGCACAACCTTTGGTTCAAAAGTCTAGACAAAAACCCACTCAGCCAACAGCAACACTTTAAAAGCAAATGACGCAAAAGTATATTGAAAGATGAGTAACAATAACAAGTGAACGTCAAGATATTACTAATACCAAAGACGATTAATATCTAGAAGACAGACAAAGGCCATACACAAAATCGTAACCCGTACCAGATAGCCTGGAAACTTTAAATAATCAATTTTATCCAAGAAATTTCAATTACTTTCTAGTTAAAGTTACCTACAAATTTTTTTATATTGAATATTGTTGCTACCTCCTACTAAATATTAAAATTTCTTAAATAAAATTGATGTTTTAAGTTTCCAGGCTATCTGGTTGCCATTTGCCATTGTATGGCCTTTGTCTGTCTTCTAGATATTAATCGTCTTTGCTAATACGTTCATTTTACGGTGCCTCCTTCCTCACCACAGTTAACTGTGGAGCAACACTAAAGTAAGTAGTAAGTTCGTATAAGCAAGTGGCCAACTCTGGTGACGGTTTTTCGGCCGCCTAAAGGCTTTACGACTTTAAAAGCCGGGACCGACAATTTAACGTGCCCTCCGAAGCACGGAAGCGCTGATAATGCCACTTGCGGTCACCCATCCAAGTAGTGACCGCTCAGAACGTTGCTTAACTTCAACGATCTATCAAGAACGTCTTAGCAAGCTTCGCCACGAGCGCTTTAAGCAACACTGCAACACGGTAACAAAGGTCAACCAGTAACTTTTGTGGCTACTATTTCTTGAAAATTTCTTGAAAGAAAGAGAAAGAAAGAAAGAAAAATCATTTATTCTTGTAGGACCTCAAGGATCACTTAAGTTTCGTTTTACATGCTAGGTGATTCTAATGCCTGTTTCAACGCGACTCCCTACACCAGGGAAAGAATCAGGCAAGAACCTGGTGGTGTGGGCCTAGCTTTTTTTTTAAAGCGATCCCTTAACAATCTAAAATAATCAAAATATTCAAGCTTCAGTGGGAAGCCAGTCGAACAAAGTAAGGCATGTCAAAAAAACGATTAGCATTGACCTTCAGCGTGGTAAAGCTGCTAGTGTCTTTGGCATTCCGACTGGCAGACTTGGATCAGTTGAGCTTTATATTATTGGTACCAGTAGATCGTTTACAACGATCCATAGATGACTCGACTGGTTCATTTCTGTAAATAAATACTTCTTATAGTCGTATTAAATTTAAAATAGACTTTACATGGGATTCGTAACACATTTATTAGTTCATAAGCGCTCATTTGATCTGTAATATATCTTAAGTCAAAAGGTCATTTTAAAAGAACTTAATCAACATTACTCAGTAATTATCGACCTACAGAGCGTATTACCAATATAATTGCCAAAATTACAACATAACATTTCTAATTATCTTTTTCTTTTCGCATCGTTTCGCAAGGGTACATCAAAATTGACCTAGCATCCACGAACTGTATACAGGGTGTAACAAAAGTACCAGGTGAATACGAGGTCACGCTTTAGGTGACTACTGAATACCTTTATTTTAACATTGTCTTTGAAAACCCCTTAGACATAATCAAAAGATAACTAAACTAGATAAGTAGGTACCATTCTTTCCCTGGTGTAGGGAGTCGCGTTGGAACAGGCATTAGAATCACCTAGCATGTAAAACGAAACTTAAGTGATCCTTGAGGTCCTACAAGAATAAATGATTTTTTCTTTCTTTCTTCTTTCTTTCTTTCCATTTAAGTCACCCAAGTGTAGCGTGTGATGCCAGACAATGAAATGAATGAATGAAAATACTTTATTGCACACTTACAGAAAGGAACTTATGAACTAGTAACAATTTAGTAATAATTGTTCAGTGGGCGGTCTTCTCGCTAAGAAGCGATCTCTTCCAGACAACCTTTGGATGGAATGAAATCAATGAGATAGTAGGAATGGTAGGGGTGCAAAAAAGCATTAAACGTCCTTTATCAGAAAAAAAAAAAATTCGTTGAAGTGTTAAAATCTTGTTAATTTTACAATTACTTTTACTTACTTTAACATGCCTTATTGACTAGCTTCCCACTAAAGCTTAACTATTTACTTATTTGGCTCAAAAGATCAGCATTGCCATCCAGCGCGGCAATGCTGCCAGTGTCTTGGGCACGCTTCCGTCTGGCAGTGGTTTGGATCAGTTGAGCTACCTATAGATCGTTTGTAACGATCCTTAGGTGGCTCAACTGGTTCTAATTGTATTTTGTACAGTTGTGTAAATATGTAGTAGTTTAGTTTCTGTAAATAAATCAATCTTCTCACTATTTACATTGTTAAGGGATCGCTTTTAAAGAAAGCCAGGCCCACATCACCAGGTTCTTGCCTGTCTCTTTCCCTGGTGTAGGGAGTCGCGTTGCAACAGGCATTAGAATCACCTAGCATGTAAGACGAAGCTGAAGTAAACCTTGAGGTCCTACCAAAATACAAGATTTTTCTCTCTTTCTTTATTTTTATTTTTTTTAAATAACAGGTGTTAAATATTTCACTAGATCCATTATGGATCTGGACAACGGATCTATTGAGATTGAACGGATTTGTTTTTCGGGAGTGTCCCTATTTACACCCAGTATAAACTATGTACCAACTGGGTAGCAATCTAGTCACGCACGATAAAACTGAACTGGCATCTTAAGGAGATTATTATAGCGTTGCACACTTCTCCACAAAAAACCGAAACACTAAACCCACTTAACAACATTGAAAGCAACATACAATATGGCTCAGCTTTTGTTGGTGACAATGACTACTTTTTCAGAGCGGTTCACTGATTTAAGATAAACCTTACTCAACTTTACAGATATTTATTAAAAATAATAATATCTTTATTAATAACTAGCTAACTTGCCCGTGGCTTCGCTCACGTGGTACCTACCTTGATAAAATATAGCCTATGTTCATTCGGAAAGTCTAAGCTACAAATTGGTAAAAGAATTTTTGAAATCGGATGAGTAGTTTCGAAGATTACCCCAAACATACAAACAAACAAACAAACAAACCAACATTACCTCTTTATAATATTATAATATAGTATAGAAAAGCTGAAACGGGACACTTTGTACCACCATTTTTTTTAAAGCACGAACTATTATAAAACATTAAAAAAATATTATCCAAATCAATCCAACTCATCCATTCTTGAGCTTTTGAGTGACAACGAAATAGGATTTAAGTATTTTGACTATGGCGACCGCATAAGCGAGACTTTTAAAGTTTTTAAACGCCCTTCTATAAATAGCTCTCAAATCACAAGACATATTTTAATAATTCAACAATTATTTCTTATTCTTTAATTTTTACGTACACAATAAAATAATACATTATAAGATTACAGATTGTAAGGGCATGTACAAAGGCGAGCTTAACCCTAAAAAGAGTTTTCTTTCAGCAAACCTTTGAGGCTAGAGAAAGACGAATCAAAGCACAGGGTCATAATCAAAAAATAATACTTTTTACTGCAACAACAAAAATACAAACCAAATTGATAACTTCATTTTTGAATGTATAGTTTGAAAAAACCAGCAATTGAAAGAGCTATGTCATAAATTTAATGAATATTAAAAACATTTTATATTTGATATTATTAAACCACCAATTTTAACAACTTAGCAATTACTAGTAATTGGTGCCTCATCTGTGCTCTCAATGTCGAGACTAGATCGGAATTAATTTGTATCAAACACAAGGCTGGAGTTTGCATGACCTGGCTAAAATAACAGGTATAGAAACCATCTAAGATTCCCACTGAGAAAAAAAGAATAGAATCTATCTCTCTCTCTCTTCCAAGCTATGTGTCCCACATGGTGGCGTGGTCAGATTTTCTCCACTTCGCTCTGTCCTCGACGTCGTTTTCGGAGACTTGACACTCTCTCATATCTTTTAACACTACATCTCTCCATCGTATCTTGGGTCTACCCCTAGATCTGCGTTTAAAATGTAAAAAAAGAATAGAATATTATAGAAAAAAATATTTTCAATCAAAGCCGATTAATATCTAGATATTAATCGTCTTTGTTTTCAATCAACATAAACATGGGTAACAGAAATGAGAAATACTTATTGACAATCGAGTGACAAGAAAATACCATAACTTCTATTTGCCATGTTTAAACAAAGTAATTAAGTATTTTTTAAACTTTCGCGATCAGAACACCATGATAAAACATATATTTACGGGTATTTATCGCTGTTTATCTTTATTCTGATTGATTCTTGCCTGTTACAACAATTCGACGACCTCTGTGGCGCAGTGGGCGAAAGCCCGCCTGAGACACAGAGGTTGCGGGTTCGATCCCCGCTGCGGGACAAATGTTTGCATGATCTGCAAATATTTGTTTCGTGTCTGGGTGTTTTCTATGTATAATATGTATGTATTTACAAAAAAAAAATGTATCTTTGTAGTTTATCAGTCATCTGGTTACCATAACACAAGCATTAAATTGCTTAACTTGGGACTAAATGACGCCGTGTGGAATGTCCAAGGATATTTATTTATATATTTATATTTATAAAAAAAAAAAAAAAATTTAATTGAAGAAATATTTGACTTAATGATGACAATCAATTTAATTGTATGCAACAGGTGAACTTGCATCGTGTAAATGAGACTAGTACTCACTGTGCCCACTTACCTACCATCGTCATTTCAATTGACCCTGTTATAACTTAATGATCATTAATCAATAATCACTATGTACCTGGCAAATAAATGAATTCTATTCTATTCCATTCCATTCCATTCCATTCCATTCCATTCCATTCCATTCCATTCCATTCCATTCCATTCCATTCCATTCCATTCCATTCCATTCCATTCCATTCCATTCCATTCCATTCCATTCCATTCCATTCCATTCCATTCCATTCCATTCCATTCCATTCCATTCCATTCCATTCCATTCCATTCCATTCCATTCCATTCCATTCCATTCCATTCCATTCCATTCCATTCCATTCCATTCCATTCCATTCCATTCCATTCCATTCCATTCCATTCCATTCCATTCCATTCCATTCCATTCCATTCCATTCCATTCCATTCCATTCCATTCCATTCCATTCCATTCCATTCCATTCCATTCCATTCCATTCCATTCCATTCCATTCCATTCCATTCCATTCCATTCCATTCCATTCCATTCCATTCCATTCCATTCCATTCCATTCCATTCCATTCCATTCCATTCCATTCCATTCCATTCCATTCCATTCTATTCTATTCTATTATATTATATTCTATACTAGCTGTTTCAAATTCCAACGGATTTTCATGTTTTATATACAACTCTTCGATGTGACATTTCAGTTAATTTAAATTCGAAAATTACACAGCAAAGGGTCGTTCTATGCCTAGTAATAAACATACAGACAGATGCACTTAGTAATGGGATCATGCATATGAAATTAAAGCAGCTTCGCTGATTGCCTTCTTAATGGAAGCAGCTCATCTCCACAGCCAATTAACTTATCCTTCTAGAACTTACAAGATTTTTCAATATCATTAAGTTCGCAGCCATGTCTGGTGGCAGAATTTTTTTTGTAAAGTTAAAATCATTTCATTATATTCACAGAAATCATTTCATTTAATCACTATTACCTACAATATTTTTTTATCTTTTAAGTACCATTTATATGCCATTTTCTTGTACGCACCAGATCAATAATTGAATGCAATAATTACGCGCACCTAATTGACGTTCAATAATTGTAAGCAACTGTTGTTTAGACCATGCAAGTCATGATGACAGTCAATTTAATTGTATGCCACAAATAAGAAAGAAAGAAAGAAAAATCATTTAATCTTGTAGGACCTCAAGGATCACTTAAGTTTCGTTTTACATGCTAGGTGATTCTAATGCCTGTTCCAACGCGACTCCCTACACCAGGGAAAGAATCAGGCAAGAACCTGGTGGTGTGGGCCTAGCTTTTTTTTAAAAGCGATCCCTTAACAATCTAATTAAAATAATTTAAATAGTCAAGCTTCAGTGGGAAGCCAGTCGTCGAAAAGTTTAATTTACACGATGCAAGATAAGAATCTTGCATCGTGTAAATTAAACTTTTCACCACACACTATTTACCATAGTAAAATGCAACTAGGTTAGCTCTTTTAACTTGATGCCGCACAAGGGATGACAATGCGATGCCGACGGATGCCTTTAAAGGGTTAAAATGTCTTGTATGGGATGCTGCATGTAGATTTTATCAATTAGCGATGATTAACGACTTACTCGTGGTATACCTACGTAGCATGAGTTAGATACTTCTATAGCGAGAGCTGACCTGCAGGGCTAGTTATAAAACATATGCAAACGGGTATTTATCACAAATTTTACCTTTAATATTCGCCCGACGTTAGTGTAGTGTGTTGTCCTAGTGTGAACCGGCCCTAATTGACATTTATGAAGATCAAGTGAGGGTAGTTGAATAAACGCTTTCGCTTTGCTGTGGCGGTACCTCCAATACTTCAGTCTTCCCGCGACCACGGCTGGTGCAATCCGGTCGAAACGTCGGGCGAATATTAAAGGTAAAATTCGTGATAAATACCCGTTTGCATATGTTTTATAATGTGTTCTGATCGCGAAAGTTTAAAAAAGACAACTGCAGGGCTAGTACCTACCTAACTTATCGCGAAAAGCATTTGCATTTTGAATTTAGAATATTCTAGATTTCTGTTTCGTGGGTTGTTTACGGCTTCGTAGGCAATCCGCGGACGAGTGTGGATTGATTGAGATAACAGAGTTTGGTTTTTAGTTTGTTAGTGTTGTTAAAAAATATGTTATGCCACTAAAATAATTAATAGCATAAGATATGTATACACTAACATAATATTTGACTCTTGTTTTATATAACTTTTTCTGATAATTTGATATTCTTAAATACATGTCATGTCCTGTCCATTTATATTTTGGGAATTTTTCCGCAAACGGCAGGTATGTATGTACTTAAGTGTAAATCCTGTGTGCAATTTCCGGAACGTATTTTAAAAATCATCGGATTTTCAAATCGTTCTAAATTCTGATTAGATCTCGCAAGAAACCAATGCTTAACGACACATACCACTTGTGCAGTAGTTGGAAGCAAATTAAAAGATGTCAGAATGTTCTGTGAATCTGGTTCTCAGACATGTCTGTATGTATGATTTTTGGGTCAAAGTTACTGACCAGTTGCTAAGTGTCCAAAAAAACATTCAATGGTGGCTATTCGGGATGTCGCTAAAGCTAAACTTAACTAATTTGACAGCACTAAAATTGATGCCATCCTTTTTATTTCCGATCGTTATGAAAGGGACGGCAACATTTTTAGTGCTGTCAAATTGGGTTAGTTAAGTTTTGGTGACATCCAGAATTGCCAATAATGATTCATTTTTAGGATTCCGTGCGTCTATTAGATGTGAGTTGAATGCAACAATACTTTCAGTTTTGTTTTTCACTCTGTTCACCTGTTTCAATGTCCAGTGGTACCTACCTACCTAAACCTACGTTATTTATATCTATTTTAAAATCAGAACACAGAACACCTTAAGGTGGCCCTTCCCGGTGCGTCTATCATCGACGCGGGCATAGCTGAAAAGCTTGTTGTTTTATCCAGCGCAATGCTAGAAAAAGAAGCAAAGCGAAAAAAGAGAGATAGTGCCTCAGCGCTCGGCATTCAGTAGGTACTTTCGCCGCTCACTCGCTCACTCGAAAAATAGTGTGCGGAAATTTCATAAAAAGTGTTCCAGGAAATACGTTTTTTTCAGTAAGCCTTACTAGTTTGTAAAATAAATATTAGTCATTTAGAATCTCCACAAGATTTGCAAGGTTTCTATGACAATATTTTCTTTACGTTTACAATTTATGAGTACATTATGAACGGCCAAAGTTCAGGTAAAATTTATGCTAAAAGCAGGTTTTTGGAAGCTTATACTGAATTTGTTTCTCAAAATTTTGATTTTTAGTTTCCATAGAAACCTAGATATAGTGCACAAGATACCTATTAGTTCAAAAGTTTAAAAGAAAGATCTGTTACAACGGCATAATCACGTACGAGCGTTTGTATGAAAAGTGAGCCGGGTTGACCGCTCTTAAAACAATATTTTTATGGAGGTAAGTACATTTAACAGGACAACCACAGGACAACAATATCTTTCCCTTTTGCACTTTATCAACGCAAACTTTCAACATTACAAGCATAAACATAAGGTATGTTGTAAATTACAAATTCTCACTGTAAATTCAATACTGCCACATATTATTATCGTGTACCTACATAAAATATGTAAATAACTAGTAACCGGCATGCGAAGCGAAATTCCGGCGCAGCTAACATCATACCGGCCGGTGATGATCCATATATGATGCAACTTGAAATAGCTAGATTCGAAGTGCTGACTTTGCAGACTGGCAACTTTTGGCAATTATTTGTGGATGTCAGCGACTGTTATTAAAATATGCGATCTTATGCACGAACGACTTACCTTTCCTTGTATCGACTCAATAGCCCGCTTGATCGCTTGACTCATAGCACGTGATTATAGCAATTGTGCGAAAGAGCTAGTAAGCGAGTAAAGTATGTGCGTGTAAAGATTTTACAAGAGAAATCACAATGCATTGCGTGTGCAGCTTTTCCGCGCGCATTTACTGTACGCTACTAAAACGCGCGATAGGTTAGAATGGAATAGAATAGAATAGAATAACATTTAGGTTAGTGTGTAAAAACCGCTATTAACTCGTATTACCTTCGTCGGCTTTGGCTTAGTATCTACTTTAATAAATGTTCCTGTTTATTAGTAGTTTTTAGTATTTTTAAGTTTTTTTGATCTCACTACCTAGATTATCGCTTTGGATGTACCTATAACTGTAATGATAATTTATTGAAATAATAATTGAGAAGGTAATTGAGAATTTTAATTTATTTGAGAAATTGTATTTATTCTTAAAATTTATTGCTTTATATTTTTATATTTATGTGTTGTGAGAGAAATAAATACTTAAATAAAAAAAAATAAAAAAAAAAATTGAAAAATTGTCGGAAGCGGCAGATAGTTTTGTTATTTACTTATTTGGTGCGATATTTAATCTGTTTTCGTTTATGCTAAATTCTGTGCAAAAAAATATTGAGTAAATCCTGAATAGAGTAACTCATATTAAACTTTTACAAAATAACCTAAACTATAAAGACATCTTTTATATTTTTTTCTTATTAAATGCATTTTAAAAACTAGAGCTACATACAAACAGTACAAAAACAAAGAAACATTGCTCTTGCCAACTGAAAGCTAGCTGATTTCCAACAATGCGAACATAAATCCCAAAAAAAATCCAAGATTAGTCCGAAAGTTATGAAGCATAATTCCAATACACATTATTTGAATGTAACAAAAAACAACTTCTGAAAATAAGGTATACAATCGCCCGTCTGACCAGCCCCGTTCATGCTTATAACCGCAGGCTAAAATAATCCAGCCAGCCACGACCTATTACATCCAAAACTTAAACTTATAGGTACAGGTACCTACTTGCGTAAACTATAGGTACAATTGTCAGTTCTAGGATTTGCTAGGTGATACCCTTCATTTTGATTGCACCTTTGTTTTAGAAGGTAATTTCGCACGTTTAATAATACGAGTATGTTTTACAAATCATAGTCTAAGGCGAGCATCAAGCATCGATTTCTGTCAGTTCTCTATGGAAACTGAGTGATGAATAAATGCTTGAGACACGATTTACGGCTTCTTCAAAAGCCGGCTCTATACGCTTGGCAAACAGCGAACAACAAACACGAACATGTGGACGAATGTTTGTTTGTGTTCGCCAGTGTTCAAAATCGGTGTCGGTTTTTCTTCTCAAATCAAAGCATGTTTGACAAACAGTTTGCGATGTATCCAAACGCTTGGTAGTTATCAGTAGTTATCAGCATTATAATGAGCTTTGTATTGAATTTTAACAATCTCTGTCTTCTTTTTATTTTATTGTTCTTTTGCTTGAATCTATAATAAAAAAGAAGTTAACCAGAAACGAATAACTGCGTCGTCGGCCATGTTTTCCAATCCGAAATATACTGGCACGTTCGCCAAGCTTGAAAACGCTTGTTTATTATATATATATTATTTTATATCCTTGGACATTCCACACAGCGTCATCTAGTCCCAAGCTAAGCAATTTAATGCTTGTGTTATGGTAACCAGGTGACTGATAAACTACATAGATACATATTTTTTTTGTAAATACATAGGTACATATTATACATAGAAAATACCCAGACACGAAACAAATATTTGCAGATCATGCAAACATTTGTCACGCAGCGGGGATCGAACCCGCAACCTCTGCGTCTCTGCGTTTGTGTTTGGTGTTTGGAATTCGCTGTTCGCTGTTTCGCGTTTGCGATAAACACTTTACACGTGTGTATCCGGCTTTACACTTTCATTCATCATAATAAAAACACATCAACGTAGTGTTTTTATTCTCTTTGAACACATCTAAAACCACAATGAATCAGACAAATCAAACACGTGAACTTATCAATTGCTTTACAATCAACGATTAGGTAACTATCGTGATCTGTCTAGGTATGACGGTATGCATCGATTTCCGATTATGGTATGATGAGGTCAAGTACTTTTGTAGTGATGTGCCTATCGCTTTTTAGTGAATGAAAAAAATCGAATAAGCACGTGTCAAACTGTGACATTTGTTTTACTAATTGTGATATTCTGACCTGGTTTTAAGTATTTTTGATAATCTTAGCCTAAATTGAAATGAAATAACCTACTTATATTAATACAATTAAAAGTAATGGAAATTCTTTATTTTAAATTATAATTTCTCCATTATTTAAAAGTAGTTTGGTGACCTTCATTCTACGTTGTGAGTTTACTCATCTAAGAATACGTGTGTCACTCATTGACCTGACTGAGGTCAATGCAGATCAGAAGACACGTTCTGTGAAATGTAGATATAAAAAACTAGGCTAATTAAAAAGTAATTGGATCGTTGATGTGCTCAATACGTGTCTAGGGAATAGGCATTTGTGATGATAAAAATGATGTAGAATTGCTTGCTGATTCTTAAACTACACTAAAAAGTCGTCCTGAACTATGATCTTTTTTGGCATTATTTACTTAGAAGCTACATTTAGACTAATAGGTACCTACTAACCTCATCAATCAATCACCTCTCAAATCTCTACATCATCAATAATTTAAGTCAATTTTGACTAAGAGCCTGTCCCGCCGTGTCACTGTGGTAAATATAGAATAACGGATTACCTTCATACTGTTCAAATAATCGATTGAATTAGAACATTTTAAAATATTTGTTACAATAATGACTGACCCAATTTGCATAATTTGGATTTGGTCGACACTAGTAGGTAGGTACCAAAGACAATGATAGGTTTAAACTATAATAATCTTTGTATGAAATACCTATACCCAAAGATTCTTGGTTATCATCGTCTTTGCTATACCGAAGTATTTGAATCCAGTCAGAATAGAATAGAATAGAAATAGAATATATCTTTATTGAATTAAAAATACCCACTTAAACAAGTAAAAAACAATGCCAGTAAAAAAAATAAAATAAAATAAAAGAATCCAAAACTTATTTTTGTAATTGCCCGATAAATTGTTTCACATCACTATTACTTTCCGTTGCACTACAATAGGCACTTATTACGAAATGTACGTTATACTACCCTTGATATTTATGATAGCATCAAGGAATCTTTTGTCGATTTCATCTTAAGGAAAGAATGAAAAGAAATCTCTTTTCATAAGGAAAGAATGTAACATCTAGCTAGATTATTAAAACTATCTATAGATAGGAATTTAGATATGAATCAGAATGACTAGACTAGCTTGATGTCGCAAACACATATTTTGTGTTATTTGCACACTTCAAAGTTCTTAACGGTAAATAAATAGTAAATAGTACCTCTAACAAATAGCTTTGCTATGTAGTTTCTGAAACCACTCATCCGATATAAAAACCTTTTACAAAAAGCTAAGCCTCGGACAAGGCTCTATATAAATACAATAATTACCATCATAAGTATCTCTAAAATTGTATATTAATGCAGCAGAAAATTGCGAATTTTTTAAGCGCACTTTATTACCTATTAGGCTGTAAGAAGGATAAACGGTAATCAACGAAACTTCGCACGAGCTTTAACTAAGAGTTTATTGATATATACGCCATCTATTGAGTAGATAGAGAAATACACATTTGAATGTAACATAGTTTGTCTCATGAGGTCATTGACGCTGCATTGTAAACAAAAGCTGTGAGATGGAGCTTCAAGCAAAGCTTATAATCGCTATTTGGCCTTTTTGCTTTTTGTGTTTCAATGGTTGTGATACAAACTGGATGGATAAACTAATTTTGGATGGATTATTATTATTTATTTACTGTAGTGCTTGGGACATTGATAAACCATGGGAATGAAATAAATCGATTAATTGACTTGGGAATTGAAATTACGTTCAAAATGATAAATTATTTATTTGAATTTCGCATCAATAAAAATATCCAGCTGTAGCGACATATTGTTGGAGTTGTTTAGGCCCACTGAAATCTTCTCCAATAATCTTATCAGAATTTTCTTCTACATCCATATCTTTAGTTGCTTTTCGTTGATCCAAATTGCCTAAATTGAAATTAATTTTATCATTTTCGGGAACTACTCTGTCTTTTAATGGTTCTTCAAGATTATAGTATGTTGTAGTAGCTTTTATATCATTAGCTCCAAATGGTGATAGAGGAAACTCGAAATTAAGCGTGTTACTGTTAAACTGTTCACTATCTTGAATAGGTCTTCCAAATCCATCCACTTTTATATTCGGTATAATTTCTGTTTGATTGTCATTGATTGTGTAAATCGGAGAGTATGTTGACGATGGAAAATCTTCTAGTAACACTTGAACATCAGGTTTGGTTATCAAATATCCTCCATCTTCAGAATATTTGGTGGCAAACTTTGTATCATCAGGGAGTTGTCCTGACGGATTAATAATATCCTTAGATGTTCCAAGATTGTATGATTGATATTGATAATCACTCAAAACATTTGGGTATTTAGTTTCTGGCGGCATTTGAGTAGTAGATAGATTGATAAAGTCCAATCCTAGTGCTGTAAAAGTAACTGCATTTTTATCCTTTTCTTCAGTAGAAAAACTGTCTTCTTCGTAATCTTTCGTGTTTTCTTGATCATAAGCGTTTGTGATTAGAGTATTTTCTTTAGGCTTAGGAGTGGTGATAATAGTAGTAACTCTATTTGCTGATGTTGAAACTCTTCCTTCACTGTTAGCAGCTTCATAAAGTTTTTGTTTCATGCTGTCATAACGATTACCACTAAAAGTTTGCGTATTTGACTCAGGTTCTACAGCAGTTAAATCACTAGTCGTAATATGAAATAGATTTTTAGAATTATCATTATTATTCCGCTGATCCACGTAATAAAATTCTGATTCTAAAAATGATTTAGTTTTGAAATCTTCAGAAATAGTGCCAAACTTATTTACAGTTTCTTTGTCAGTTTGTTTGTCTTGAAGTCTTCCTTCGATATATATTTGGCGAGGTGGAACATAAAAGTAGCCTGGATCTTTATACATTAACATTTTTACATCTTGACCAGAAACTCCTCGATCATTATTAAAATTTATTATATCTTTTGTAATAGGCTCACGCAGCCTCTGTTTAAAATTGTTTTGTATGTTCAAAGTATTCGTTGGTTTTGCTTTTGTTGTTTTAACAGACATTTCATTTTTCATTCCGAATCTTCCATTATAATTGTGTTTAGGACGGTTATATACTTTTACGTTTCTCTGTAAAACATTTTCTTTAAAAACGTTAATATGTTCAGCTTCTTTAGGAAACGTTAGCTTTCTATTGATTTTGCTTAAATCCATATTCCTATTTATTTTCCTCTGTTTAGAATTTACTTGCATGTTCTTTAAATAACGCTCAACTGGTCCTTGATATTTCATATGACCGTACTTTTCCTCGTCGTAAGATCCTGAAACACAAAATTTGCTTTGTAGCATTGCAGTTCAAATATAAAATAAATTTATATAGTTACATAATAGTGGCAATTCTGACTGTCGTAAAAGCTAAACTAAGCTAACTAAAATTGTTGCTGTCCCTTTCATAGCGAAAGGGAATAAAAAGGATGGCAATAATTTTAGTTAGTTTATTTTAGCTTTTGCGACACTCAGAATTGCCCCCAATATCTACGTTACCATCATGATAGATCCCGGCTTTTTTATCCAGTTCTGCTTGTTCAATATTTTTTTGTATTGCTTCGGGTATTGGTGGAAGTGTAGGTAAATGATCTCCCTTTGGTTGAAAACCATTTTCATCAGCAGTATATACCATCTTATATAACTTCCCATCATCTCCGGTATATGAGTAAGAACCTGAGGCTTTGACTCCATCGATTGTTGAAGCAGTTTCGTCCATATGTATTCCGTTGGAAGTATTAAAACTGTATGTATATTCGTTTGGATTTATGATATTTTTATAATTGATTTCGATAGCAGTTCTGTCTGATTCAGCTTGCGGTCTTTGTGGTCTTCTTCGAAATGTGTTTACAGACGTTACTGTTTTAACTGGTGTGAAAGTCGATGGGTATATTCTTTGGCTGGATTTAGGAATAGAAGATACTGGAGATTTATTTTGAGAACCACCACCAAATTGATCTGATGTATACATATCGTAACTATCATCTGGTTCGACAAACATATTGTTTAGGTTATTTTTTATTATCATGGGATTACCACCGTACATTCCAAACACGTGAGGATTATAGTTCGACAGAATTCCTTCTTTAGCTGCAATAATAGGCATATTCTCTGGTTTCCCATAATGATAGCCACTTCCTTGCCTACTAGAAAAACTTTTCATTGGATATCTGTTACCAAATCGGTTTTGAGTGTTTGCATCGTATACCATTTCAGGAGTTGTAGTATCATAACTATTTATAGGATAAATAGTAGTATGAGTGTATTCATTTGAATTTTCAGTTGTGATAAAATCATCTTTATATCCACCAGTCAACACAGAATCTTGATTATTGAAAATGTTATCTGTGGCGTCATTCTGGTGTTCTCCGAAATTCGGGTATCCATTATCGTTTGTTCCAAAGGTAGGATTATTTTTAAGGTATTCAAGAGGGGTTTGAAGGTCACCAGAGCTTCCTCCAGCTAAATTGGCTCCTGGAGGTGGTAGATAGCCTCGATTAAGCTTTTCAGAAGAGGAAAGCCCAATGGCTAGCAACACCTGAAAATCGGAAAGTTTTTAGATTGTTCCCTTAAGATAATGATGCCTGTCAACATTTTAGAATTTCAAACTAATATTATTATTTAATGATTTTCAACCACTCTGTAAGTTAAATAAGTACAACTCGTAATTCGGGACAAAAAATATACAATTAATCAAAATTACTACAATTTAATAAGATGCACAATTAGGTATCTATTTGCACAACTTTTCACTGTCATCATAGATGAACTAAT
This sequence comes from Xanthorhoe designata, assembly GCA_963582015.1. Taxonomy (NCBI): domain Eukaryota; kingdom Metazoa; phylum Arthropoda; class Insecta; order Lepidoptera; family Geometridae; genus Xanthorhoe; species Xanthorhoe designata. The sequence goes on from OY757049.1 coordinate 9,390,851, forward strand.
GATATGACACCAATTTATAACGCATTATTGAGGCATCACTAAACACTTTTAACTAACTTTGAACACAATACACTGCGCAGCTATTAAAAAGTTTAGAGTTATGCGGTTACTAAGTACAAAATATTTGTTGCTAATATAACCATTTGTGAGATTTTGGGCCTATTTGAGGATTAGCGTCTTTTTATCGGGCAATGAAAAAACACTAGGTACACATAAAAATTACTATTTTAATTATCACTTTCACTTTTGAAACAATATCACAATTATAAAAGCTTATGCAACCTACCACAAAAAGCTCCATGTTGTCTTCACAACAGGGTTGAAAGAAGTGACGAGTCCCATTAAAAAAATCTATTTATACCATCCAAAATTAGCCTCTAATAGCGATTTAGTACGTGACAGTCGGACGTACGGCGTGACAAAAGCCTAATTATTGCTGTCAAATCTGAGCAAGTTATTAGGAGTGTTTATTTTGTTTCATCACAATCGGACATCGGATGTTATTGAGCCTTGACATAATCGTGGCCTACAGTACATGAAGACACGATTAAGGATTCAAAACTCGAAAGTGTTATAAGGAGTCTGGAATGCTAGCTTATCTAGCTGGATTGTTAAGGGTCCACCATGAAACTGGATGCTCAAAATGTAATTCGAGTGAAGCTAACATCGTTTCCCTGACCTCTTTGCGCACGTCATGTCTCTTTCCTCCGTTTTTCTTCTATAACACTTACTCCTTTCAAACCCATATTCACACAGCCCATTCATCTTTTCTTGGGCTGACCTCTGCCGCTGTATCCGTCTACGTTCATGTAAATCAAGAATACCTACATAAGTTAGCAATACATACAAAACTAGTTGATTGAAAGCTCTTTTAACTTACCCCTAATTTCTATATTAACAAGAGTAACGAAAACAGAGTTTGGTGGCTACCAAGCTACTCCTCCTAAACTATACCTACAAAATGAAACTATTACAGAGGTATTAAAAAAAAGCTTATATTAGGTTTCACAAACTGAACATTCCGTTTTTTTTTAAGTTTCTTTGTTTAACGTAATCTATACTTCTATTCTAATATTATAAAGAGGTAAGTAATGTTGGTTTGTTTGTTTGTTTATTTATTTGTATGTTTGGGGTAATCTTCGACTCATCCGATTTTAAAAATTCTTTCACCAATTTGTAGCTTAGACTTTCCGAATGAACATGGGCTATATTTTATCAAGGTAGGTACCACTTGATCGAAGCCACGGGCAAGTTAGCTTGTAATAAAATAAAATGGGCAGCGGTGCTAGTTTAACGCATACAGACACCTTACAGTACGACTACTGGACATAATTTTCTAAGATTTCATTACATTTTATTTGATCGATTATTACTCTTCGTCCTTTAAAGCCTACTCGTTTTCACATTTCTAAATACAACGGTTTCGCTAGCAGAAGGTTTACTTGAAGATTGATACAGCGTCAGGAGGCAATCTTTGCAACCATATCCACAGAAAAGACAACGGCCAATTACGTGTCGTGTATGCCGCGGGTTTCCTCACGATATTTTTCTTCACCGTTTAGAGCTCGTGTTGATGCGCGTGTTTTTTTTAAATGAAAAATTTATAGATGGCCGGGATTCGAACCCAGGACCACGAAAGTCGAGTACATCCCACTCGGCTAGCATGGCTATAAATGATCTGTAACTCAGGAGCAATTGCACCCATCTATCATTGCGATGAGGCCAAAAGAAGCACGATCAATTACGATCTCGATAGATCATTACATTACAACTATCTAATTGCTTTAATTTTTACAGAAAGTCTATTGACGTCATTTTACGGCCGTACTATTAAAGGTAAAAAATTTAATGTTAATTTGTTGACATTGGCTAATGCCAATCACCAATAGTCACCATTAGGTACAAGTTATTTTATAATAGAGTGTTACTTGAGCAAATTGTAAAATATACAATGTAAATTATATTGCATGTATAATAATTATTATTTTTATGATGTGTTCTGATTGTGAAAGTTTAAAAAAGAAAACTACTTAAATAAAACTGGGAGGCTTTTTCATAAAAACCAACCATTTTGAAAAAAAAAATGGATATTATTAGCGTTGATAACCTCTATTGTATCGATCAAGGGTAATTCTTTAAACTGTTGGTAGCTCTTACTTTTAACCTCTCACTTGTTTATGTAACCACTAGCCTTGTTTTTGTTTACATACGTCATATGACGGTTGCCAATTCTTGATGGACCCTTCAATACTTTCGTTTTCCGTGACCCCTGACCGTGGTGTAGGTCAGTTTTTATATAATAAACTGTAATCAAATTTTATATTATTGGTGTAATTTAAAAAGTCTAAAATAATTAAGCTATAGTAATTTGCGACGATAATTGCGAAATTTCATCGTATAAAAATGTTACTTACTATTATTATACCTTGTGCTATACATTTTTGGATCAGCAGATATAGAATTTTCAACTAGCATTATTATTAACTTTTGACTTCTAAATTCCATCAGATAATAGGTACAGATGATCATTTACTTGTGAAGAGTCTAAATAAATCATTCAGCATTCATTTAATGGTACCTAATGTTCAGCAATAATTTTACAGAAAATAAGACTATTAATACTACAAAAGGTAATTAAAATTAGGGGTATAATAATTGAAAATACATCATTCAAAATCGCATAAATATTTTATTAATTAGTCAACAGAACAGCATAGTCAGTAATCAGATTTAATATTGGTATCCGTTCTTCGAGTCAAAAGTCTGTTGGCGTCTGCCAAATCCATTGCCAGACTGAGAGAATGGGGGTAAGTAAGCCTTTTCAACACCATTGGAACTGGAGCCTCTAGCAGAGAAAGAACCATTGGCACCCCTGACTGTGCTAGATGAGGTTCTAGCAAAAGAGGCAGGACTACTAGGAGACTGAGATGCAAAAGGAGGTATGTACGCCTTTGCAACACCAGAGCTCGATCCTCTTACAAAAGACCTGGCGGGTGCCTCAGATGTAGCGAAAGGTGGAAGGTATGCCTTCTCAACTGCACCAGATGCACCAGATCTAGGGGTATCGGCGTCGGTAGGGTAGTTGCGGAGGAGAGCAGAGTTGGTGACAACGGTGTCTTCATCGTTTCCGTTGTAATTCTGCTGGTAGTTCTGTTGGTTTATGCTGTTGCTGGAGTACTTGGCCTCTTTGTATGAACCTGGAGAGAAAATAATGTTGATACTATTATTTCAAACTTGACCTCAGATATAGAGAGAGACGTCTGATTCTGGATTGGTTGCCTGGGATCTCGAAGTATAATCATAATCAATAAGTAATTGCAAACACTTTTTAAATCCTTACTGGAAAGTTATTAAACCGTCTTAGGATGCGTCCGTTTTTATTTATTTTTTGATATTTATGTAAAAAAAATTACCATCGTCAAAGATACCAGCGGCCTCATCACGAGCGTTTTGCTCCAGAGCCTTCAGGATCTCTTCAGGTACTGGGGGAGCTGTGGGGATGTGATCACCATGGGGTACGAAACCGTTCTGATCAGCTGTGTATCTGAAATAACAACAAATTATTATTTGTAGTATATGGGGCATATGCACTGGATAAAAATCTACTCAGTGATTTCTTTTTGTGTACTACCTCAGTCGTATTTTAGGGGGGGCTGAGTCATAAGTTTTTAAGTTCGTGTTATTTAGATTGAAATTGTAGTTAAGTCGTGCAATATATTGGTCAACCACGGAATGAGCTGATATGTTAATCCCAAAAAAAAACTCAAAATGATCTGAATGAATTTTCAATATTTGATTTACAGAGGCTTAAGAGCCAAGGAGGTAGTACCTGATCGAGTAGACCTGTCCATCATCACCAGTGTAAGAGTATCCACCCTGAGCTTCAACACCGTTGGTGGCAACACCATTCTCTTCAGCATAGATTCCGTTTTCTGTCTCAAAAGCATATGCGAAGGTTTCTCCATCATTTGTGCTATCCTGGCGGAGAATAGCTGCGTTTCTTTCCAAAGCAGCTTGAGCACGTTCAGGGCGAGATTCAGCGAAGTTGTTGAAACCAGTTTTCAAAGATTGGGAGAATTGGTTTTCTTCTGAGAAACCAGCTCCATTTTCTGGGAAACTGGCTCCACCTTGGGAGAATGAAGCTCCAGTTTGGGAGAATCCTTTTCCAGAGAAATCAGCTTCTGTTTGAAGTCCTTGGGCAAATCCTCCATTTTGGTAGTTGGATGAGATGGGAGTCTGGAGGAAGTTTCCTGATCCTCCAGAGGTTCCAGCATGGGAGGGAGGGAGGTAAGTCCTTTCCAGTTTAGCGCCATGGGCTAAGGCGATGGTTGCTAAGATGATGAACTGAAAAAAGTACACTTAGTAGTTATAGAGATTAAAATGTTTTATTTCAATGAAGTGCATAATTTTAGTTTGAGAAAATAAATAAATAATAAATAAATATCCTTAGACATTTTTACATGGCGTCATCTAGTCCTAAGCTAAGCAACTTAATGCTTGTGTTATGGTTTGTAAATACATAAATTTATAGATAGAAAAACATCCAGACCCGGAACATCTGCAGAACATGCAAACATTTTGTCCCGTGGCGAAGATCGAACCCGCAACCTCTGCGTCTCAGGCGGGCCTACGCCCATTGCGCCACAGGGGTCGTCACTTAGTCTAATTTTCAATGTTCAAATCTAAATCATAATGAATAACCTGACATGCTGTAAAGTTTTATAATTTAGCAAACTTTTACAACAAGTTTGACATAATTTAAACTGAATCATTTTCGATCATGTTTACTAAGTTTTAGAACAAGCTTTTTTTTTAAAACTTTTACTTTTAAGAAATACTAACTTAACCTATTATAATTAAGTTTTTTGATATAATTAACAATATTTTTAAATTCTCACCACTTTCATTGCGATTTTTCTACCGAGATACCCCGATGATACACCTGAATTGACTGATAAAATTCAATGTTGCATACAATATTTATAGCTATGCGCATGCTCATATCGATCTAGTTCGAAGATGTTTTCAAGTCGTGTGTTTCATAATCCACGTACTTGTTGGTACTGTACGGACCGGTCTAATTGTGTGAATGATGATATGCGGAATGCACCTAGTATTTTTCTTGTTTAGACTTAGCAACGATTGTATAGACTTTTAATCCAATTACAGCTTTTTCAGCTTTTTACAATTACAAGCATAACAGCATTACAAGTAGCATTTTTAGCTTTTTATCATTACAAATAAAATAAAACTTGAAGAATACCCTGTATTCAAATAAACATAATTTTATGTTGTCAATGGGGGCAATTCTGAGTGTCGCAAAAGCTAAATTAAACTAACTAAAATTATTGCCATCCTTTTTATTTCCATCGCTATGAAAAGGACGGCAACAATTTTAGTTAGCTTAGTTTAGCTTTTGCGATACTCAGAATTGCCACTAATAATTCTAAATAAAACTTAAATATGCTCGCAAAATATTCTGCAGGCATTCGTCTATAAATAACTTAAACTAGATCATTAACCTTTGTGTAAGAATAATTGTATTGATCGGGATTATGGAAAATATAAATACTATTTCCTTGTATTTAAATACAACTGAATTATCACATCTTGCATAACACCATCGTCTAATAAATCCCATTTCAATGGTCGGCTCTCTTTATAGATTTACCGATGATAGTGACCTTGCGCGTCATTACGCGTTGAATTTGATACATCTACCTACATGCACGAACCGATATCATATTCATGTTTCTTGAAAAGCTTCCACCGGTATTGAGCGGAAAGCTGTTTTGGGACACGTATTTTTGAATTATGCCACTGGCAAATAAAAAAGAAAGAAAGAAAGAAAATCTTTATTTTGTCATTACATATTAAAACACATTAGGTACATATAAAAAGAAGAAAGAAACAAGAAAAATGATAAAAATGGCTAGTACTCAGCATGTTGCTTCGGCAAGAACCGATTAATAAAAAGCTAGGCCCACACCACCAGGTTCGTGCCTGATTCTTTCCCTGGTGTAGGGAGTCGCGTTGGAACAGGCAGTAGAATCCTCTAGTTTTAAGGACGTGACATGGCAAAGTGGTCTATAAACGATCGTACTGATATATGATGTATGATAAATACATTTTGAGTTTGGGTTTTAGTTTCGTAAATAATAAAAAGAATTTGTGTTGAATAATCTGATCCTATTTAGCGATGAGGTTTTATTAAAATTTCCACTGGAGTTAGTATCATGGAATATTAGCGTTTCCTAATTTCCGGACTTATTGTCAATGCTTTATTTTAATTTAAGGTGTGTAAAAAAGATATAATAATATGTCTTTCTGGTGCAAGTAAAAAACCTAAATATTTTTTGCATCTGTTTAAATACTGTTAAAAATTGATTAAAGTTTATTAAACCCTGAACAAGAAGTGCATAGACTTTTTTAATAAAAATCATGATCGTTGAATATTACAGCCGTATTTTAAAGGTCGCAGTATTATACAAACAAAAGCATCACGAAGCGAGCTTCTGATTTGGTGGAGAGCTTTCAATCACATCAAAAAAGGAGGTTCCCGATGCGATGAAGCCTTGGTTTGTCTAGATATTTTTTTGATTAAATAAAAAATAAATAAATAAATATCCTTGGACATTCCACACCGCGTCATGTAGTCCTAAGCTAAGCAATTTAATGCTTGTGTTATGGTAGCCAGATGACTGATAAACTACATAGATACATTTTTTTTTTAAATACATACCATATTATAGATAGAAAATACCCAGACACGAAACAAATATTTGCAGATCATGCAAACTTTTGTCCCGCAGCGGGGATCGAACCCGCATCCTCTGCGTCTCAGGCGGGCTTTCGCCCACCGCGCTACAGAGGTCGTTCCCATATTATTGTTGTATTCAACCGAAACCTAGTTTTGCATCTTAATATAACAACTTGAAAACCTTAAAAATTTTACTTTACTTTTCTGCAATAATTAACTTTTTCTTATGTCCAATAGCAGGATCGAGGCGAATGTCATTCACGAAGGGAAGCCTATGCCCAGCAGTGGGTTAAAAGTGGCTGATGATGATGATGCTACCCATTAGCCAAGTAATATTTTTAAATTGTAACAAAAGGTTATTAAATTGTATCGAAAGCTCACTGTTGATTCCTAGTTGGTTAACTAATTATACCTAGTATAAAATCTAGCTTTATTTAGTATGATTAGTAAAATAATAAAATAAATCACACTAATATTATAAAGGTGAAAGTTCGTGTGTTTGTTACTCTTTCACGCTCCAACGGCTAGACGGATTCGAATGAAATTTGGTACCAGAATTACACCTACCCTGGATTAAAGAATAGTTTTGTTAGTTAGTAAATAATAAAATATAATTATGAATTAGTGCAAGATTAAGAAATTATGTGAAATTTCTTTCTTCTTACGAACTTAAATTCGGTTAAAAATATAATTTTGCCACTTGTTATAGTTTATATTTTATTCAGTAATAAAAGCTGAATTATATAAGTGTACTTATAAAATTTAATTTAAAATTAAAGAAACTTCAGATATAAGTTAGTCTCGAAACCTAATTGAAGACCTAGATTAATTTCGTGATTGATTTAGCAAAGGCCAAGACTAGTCTATCACGAATCGATGTAAGTAATTATAATTACTCTGATGATCTAATATTTAAAACTATTGCTATACAAAATCTCATCCCGCTTTACCATGCAGAGGCAAACCCAGCAGAGAGGAAGAATCGCGATTTGAAAGCACACCTATCGCAGCTAGTAGGCGATGACCACCCATCCTGGCCGAAGAAACTTCCCATCATCCGATACGCTATGAACAGCGTCGTCTGTCGGACTACTGGTGTGACGCCGGCGTATCTGACGTTTGGCAGGGAAATGCATTACATCCCGTCGTAATAGCTAACTAATATCATTAATTTTTTTCTGAACTATATAGCTTTCGGTGGTTCTTCCTTCGCGTGGTACTGGTGAAGCGCTGTACCGAAGCTCGCTAATGCCGGGTTCCTATATCCAACTAACGGATATCCGTAGGTCGGTCGTCATAGCAACGTTGTTATCTGTCAAAAAGTGTCATACATTTTGTGTTGAATAAACAACGTTGCTATGACAACCTACCTACGGTCATCCGTACGTTGGATATAGGAACCGGGGGTAAGACGTTCTTGAAAGATCGTAAGCAACGTTCTGAGCGGTCAAAACTTGGATGGGTGGCCGCAAGTGGCATTATCAGCTGAGCGCTTCCGTGCTTCGGAGGGCACGTTATGTCGGACCCGGCTTTTAAAGTAGTTAAATCATGACAGAGGCCATTAGGCGGCCTACAAACTCCGTCACTGAAGTTGGCCACTTGCTCATACGATCGAACGAACCACACAAAGAATCGATTACTTAAAGGATTTAAATCCGCTCTAGATTTATATAATGCCCAGCAGCAAACAAAACTCAAAATAACATAATCTGTTTGACCTCCAACAAAATTATGATATAAAACTATTTTTTAATGCCTTTGCGCCACTAAATTGGTTCACATCGCATGCGTGTAATAAATAAGCAGTTATTCACTGATTATTATTTTGCAAATTATATTGAACACGGCAGATGTATTTTAATTTTTTTACCGTCAAATTTGTTTATGAAATATTAGTAATCGGGTTTTTTTTTACTCTTTGAGTACGGAATCCTAAAAAGTATTATTTCAACGAATTCTAAATAAATCATTATTTTATAGGCATACAGTAATTTATCGGCAAATATTACATAAGTAATAAATGGTAAGGTTTGATTATAAAGTCATTTATCAACAGTTTTTATTAAGACGTGATTTATTTCGCTTCGTTAGCATTGGTACAATCAGCTACGTAAGTCCATTAATAGTTTTGATTCTGTTCGTTCGTTCGTTCGTATGAGCAAGTGGCCAACTCTGGTGAGGGAGTTTTTAGGCCGCCTTAAAGCCTCCGTCATGGCTTAAAGACTTTAAAAGCCGGTACCGACACTTTAACGTGCTTTTCGAAGCACGGAAGCGCTCAGCTGATAATGCCACTTGCCGTCACCCATCCAAGCTGTGACCGCTCTGAACGTTGCTTAAATTATCGTTGCGACAATCAATCAAAAACGTCTTAGCAAGCTTCGCCACGAGCGCTTGTACATCTCGGCTCAACCATCAATATCCTTGGATATAAATCTCAGTAATTCTGATCCTTTTTTATGTGACAGTACTTGTTAGTATCTAACATATTGCTACAAGGTGTGGTTTGTGTGTGGTCCTGCTGTCATGAGTCACTTTTAACTAGGACATATTCTGTCTGTGGCCAAGCCGTGTAGGCCATGTGGATAAGTACTTCGACTTTCGATCCGAAGGTCGTGGGTTCGAATCCGGCCGTGCATCAATGGACTTTTCGTGTCGAAAAATTTAAATGCATTTTAACACGAGCTTTAACCTGTCAACCGGCGGAACGACCCCGGGGTCGTTAGGTATAAAACACAAAATTCCGTTGACCGGCGGAACGACCCCGGGGTCGTTGCTCACCCAGGCCACTTGAATCCATATTTCGACCTAGATAGAGTTGTCTATTGTTTGGACATGTTGATTTCAGAGCCAAGCTAGATATATTTGTCAATGATACCAACATTGCAAAAACGAAGTAGCTTCATAAAAAATAAAATCCAACTCATTCATTCCAATGAAAGCAAGCAACGGACGGGAGTGTTTTCATTTGTGCAAATTGTGATTTATATTGGTAAGTGTCTACTTTTATTACAAAATGTGTGCTAATTCTCTTATTTAGTTCATTGTGCTGCTATCGATCACGTTAGATTTTCGAAATTCATTATAAAAATAGGTTTTTCAAGTCTTGAAAGTCGGCAACCTAAATTCAACTATTTTGAGTGTTTTACTAGCAACTGTTGTGAAAGATCAGTGAAAAGTTATGTAAATGTGTACATAGTAACTATTTATAAAAGTCTAAACATGTTTTCAATGGAAAAACAAGGAAGAATTCAATACCAGTGACCATTATTGTTTACGTAACCACGCCCGTTCAGACGCCATTTTTTTTTTTGAGCTTTATTGTTATGGTGCTTAGGTTCATAGTTGTATGCAGTGCCGCGCAAATTGCGTGTGCGCGACTTAGATGGTAAAAATAAAATCATGACAGCATGTTAGGCCTTTGTTTTTGTGCTTAGAGCATAGAAACAATATCCATAATTATAATACCTTTTACATAAACAAGCTAAGTGGTCTAGTTTTTTTTTCTATGAATTTTTAAGTTTTAGGTAATCGCAAATCCGCGGACTCACAGATTCCGCCATTCGTCGTGCGTGCAAGCACTTTTTTGACAGGTAGAAACCGTTCCTTGACAGGTTAAACGGTGAAGGAAAAAATCGTGAGGAAACCCGCGGCTAGTCAGCCCCACACGTATTGACCGTTGTCTTTCCTGTGGATATGTCCGGCAGCTGAGAGGATGGTTTAGGTGCTGGGCAAGCCTATTCCATCTCAACAATGTCCCAGGCACTACAGTGTCCCGTTAAGTGTAGGCAAAGCTTGCCTCCTGACTCTGTATAAATCATCTAGTAAAGATGTAAAGACCTAAGTTTATTCTGTCTGTAGCGCTTCGGCCGTCTACGAAACCGGAGTTTCGTAACCAGTTACGAACTAAACATAATTTAAGGTGTTACATCAATTTAATGTTTTATATCATACAGGATGTCCCAACGCGATGCCCCATTAAGAAGAAGTACCTTAAATATTAAAGATAGGACTCACACTTCACATTTAGGAGCGCTCCAACAGTCATGATGCTGCTTGGAGCATATGCTGAGGGGTAGCCTTATTTTCTTGTCACTCGATTGTCAATAAGTATTTTCATTTGTATGTTACCCATGTTTATGTTGATGGAAAATAAAAACTTTTTCTATTCTATTCTATTCTATTCTATTCTATTCTATTCTATTCTATTCTATTCAGAGTCTGCACTCAAACTTAAGTCTTCGCCTTGAGACACCCTGTATATTTTCTACTTTGTTTTCATGATACTACCGGTCCAGGACCATTTTTTTCCTACAAACTTCAAAATATTTCGAGTGAAACTCAAGTGTTGATTTTTCATACATCGATTTTTATGAAAGTTTCAACGTTTCACTGTAAGAGTGGTCAGGGATGAGATTCGAACCCACGACCTGTCAACTAGTGCGCAATCCAGCACGTCACAATCGATCGCACGATTGCCATCATTAGCTCGCCTTCGCGCCAGAAACCATTACTTTGCTAATATCCTGGACGGAATGCTGTGAATTGGCCTTTGTTACACCCCAAAACCATAAATAATGTAATTAAATGCTAGTGTATATTAGTGGCAATTCTGAGTGTCGCAAAAGCTAAACTAAGCTAACTAAAATTGTTGCCGTCCCTTTCATAGCGATGGGAATTAAAAGGATGGCAATAATTTTAGTTAGTTTAGTTTAGCTTTTGCGACACTCAGAATTGCCCCCATTGACTAGTTGAGTTATGTAATTCCGATATAGGCTCTATAATGTATCCTAAAAGGTACGTTCAAATATCGTTACAACCGAAAGATATTCATGTCACTTTAAAGGCTTTTTTTTCAAACAATAACGTGAACTATTATAAGAGCTAGATGATTAACTTCTGCCTGCGGCTTCGCTCACGAGGTATTTACACAGATAAAGCTTCCTAATAGTGACAAAAATTTAGGTATGTATGTAGGCATATATTATAATGATTAATTTGCCTAGCCTTATCAAAAATCAGTAACTTGTAAATCACCCTAATATTATATAAGTGAAAGTTTGTGTGTGTAAGTGTCAATGTTTATAACTCCTTCACGCTCAAACGGCTGGACGGATTTGAATGAAATTTGGTACCAAGACAGCTTATATTCTGGATCAATACATAGGTTTTTGATCCCGTTATTCCTACGGGAACGGGTACTATTCACCGCGGGTGATACCGCGAGGTGCAGTTAGTAGTCTAGTTTATTTTACAGTTTATTTATCTTTTTTAAAAGATAAATAAATAAATTGTGATCGCGAAAGTTTAAGGCTAAATAAAATAATGCTTCCAAGACCAACATTCTGCGTCGTGACTGTAAGCCTCTTCACACGACCCATGCATTACATTTCGTCATCAGTAATCGTTCTGAACGTACGATGTTTTGTCCCAGCACTAGTTAGTTACTAGAAACTGTTACATCGAGTTAATCGTTTTAAAAATTGTTGATTTGTAGTAAGTGCCTAATCTATGTTTTTTTTAATTACATACAATTTTAATTAGGAAGAAAAAAAAAGAGTTTAATGGTACTTAGGTATATAAAACTAAAGATAGGTACATAGGTACATTAAACTAGGGGAAATAACGTATGCTATGCCACACGTATAAATTATAAACGTACATTCCAATTATTTTAGATTTCAACTTAAAAGTTAAACTTTATTTGATTTGAAACAAAATGTAATTTATTGAATATCTTTACTTTGCCAAAAATGGTTGAAATAAGAAGATCACATAAATTTTATTTCATTATTTATTTATTGTTCTGAGTTATTTTGAAAATTTAAACAATAATAATGCAATTTGTGATATTTGTCCGGATCCCACGAATATTATGAAGATTTATTTATCACTGTCTAGCTTTAGTTCAACAATACTGCAATAACAGAGATTATCATTATCTGTATTTATGCGATTTACACAGAAATATAAATAGCTCCATTTAAGATGTAATAGTCATCATTTGTTAGGCATTTATAAGATATTTGTCTTGTAGTAAAAACCTTATACTTATCCTGAAGATTTTTATTTGAGCCCACAATGATGTCAATTCAAATGTCGCAAAAACTAACCTAAACTAATTTGACAGCACTAATATTGTTGTCAAGCTTTTTTTTTCGATCGTTATGAAAGGGACGGCAATTTTTAGACAGCAATAGGTATATCCTATATTTAACCTAATTAAAATAAAATATAGTGATTATAGTGATGAAATTCAGACTGTCATTTTGTTTTGAATTAAAAAAAACCTAACAAACTACTGTCTATCTATCAGGAACGAAATAAGAGCTTTCGGATCAAGCAATAATAATAGTCAGTGTTACAACAGAATCAGCGCCATTGTGTAACCCCCATTATGTTTTATCAAAATAAAAATTACAACAAAAACATTATCTTCATTATTTATTGACTTTTCTATCACACAGTGATTCCTCTACATGCTTCATTTACATTTTTGTATCACGTACAAAATTATTTACAACAGTTAGGAACATATTTTTTTTTTGTTTTTTTTACTGCACTTATAACTACTTATCAGAAATTCACTATTCGCCTTTGGTTTCAGTATTTGTATCCTTCTTCTTCGCTGAAGCTGGGCGGGGCACGGGGAGCTCCAAATTGAGCTGGTCCTTGGTTAGACTTGAAGGCGTTCTGGGCACCAGACTGGGCACCGCTGAACTGAGAAGAACCACCGAACTGTGGGGAACCACCGGTTTGAGAGGATCCACCAAACTGTGGGGAACCACCGGTTTGAGAGGATCCACCAAACTGTGGGGAACCACCGGTTTGAGAGGATCCACCAAACTGGGAACCACCAGCCTGGGGTGAACCACCAAACTGGGAACCACCAGTCTGAGAGGAACCACTAGGTCTGTTGTAATCATAACCAGACGAAGACATAGGACTCTTTGCACCTGGAGCCTGACCTTGAGATCTAAAGCCATTTCCAGCTTGGGGCCTGTTGAAGCTGCTGGAAGAAGGTCCGAAGGACTGACCAACAGATGAGGGTCCAGAGTTGGGTCTAGCACCGAAAGATGTCTGAGCGTTAGAACCGAATGAACTGGGGCCTTTGGGGCCAGAAGGAGCGAAAGAGCCCTGAGAGTTAGAAGTTGCAGCCGATCCATAAGCCTGAGAGTTGGGGCTGGCTCCGAAAGAACCCTGGCCGTTAGAGCTTGAAGGGAAAGAGTTTCCATTAGTTTTTGAGAATCCATGAAGACCAGACGCTGCTCCGTTTTGGGGACGGTACTGAGCCCCATTATTGTTTCCTCCGAATCCACCTTGAGGTTGGTTGTACTGGTATCCCGACGCATCTTGAACTTGAGCAGCTCCCTGAAGACGTCCTGACTGTAACTGGGAAGAAGATGAAGCCTGGTACTGCTGAGGCCTAGCCTGAGGTCCTGAAGAGCCAAAGTTAGCAGCAGGTGCAGCGGAGTATTTCGAAGGTCTCTGCTGCTCGAAACTGTTAGGCCTGGCGCCAGCACCGTTGGACGGAGAACCGTAAAGTTGAGATGGAGATTGAGGTTGAGAGAAAGCGTTTGAAGGACGAGAAGGTCCACCGTTCTGTCCTGCATTATACTGAGAAGGCTGAGGACCTTGAGAGTACGCTTGGGAGTTCTGAGGCCTGGAGCCAGCGTTGGGGGCTCCGTAGAGTTGAGAAGGTCCAGCTTGGTTGCCAGTGGTTGCCTGGTTGTAGGAAGTGGGTGCATTGTTGCTGTATTTTTGGGACACTTCGTTGTCTTCGTCGGGGTTGTAAGCTCCTGTAAATCGAAGAAATGTTTTAGTTCAAATTCAGTGCTTGTATTTTATTATAATTATCTGGACTTACGTGTGTTTGGATTTAGCTCTATAATAATAGATTTCATAGACAAATTTAAATATTCTTGTGAAGTAGTAGTTTTGAGCTTAATATATTTTTTTTAATTGTGATTTTACCGATCAAAAGTAGTTTTCTATTCTTAAGCATGAACCTTAAAATGAATATTCTGTTTATAAAGGTATTTGTTTTCATTTTGTATACAAAAGATATAAATGTTTTAAATACCTTCTTGAGTTCCAGAAGCAGCAGCCCTGGCGTTCTCCTCAATCGACTTCAAGATCTCATCAGGGATGGGAGGAGAAGTCGGGAGGTGGTCACCCTGAGGTTGATATCCATTCTCATCAGCAGTGTACTGCACACGGTAGGTCTGTCCATCATCTCCAGAATACGCAAACGCACCCTGAGCTTGGACTCCATTGGTAGCCACTCCTGACTCTTCAGCGCTTATACCGTTAGAGGTTTCAAAGCTGTAGCTAAAAGATTCTCCATCATTCTGGCTGTCAGATCTGAGAATCTGAGCACTCTGGTCAGCTGATGCTTGAGCACGCTGTGGCTGGCTTCTCTGGTAATCCTGAGCTTGGTTTCCGAAGTTCTGGGCAGGTGCACCGAATCCAGAGTCAAAATTGGGTCCGACTGCTTGTCCAGGTGCAGGTTGGACGTATTTTGATGGAGCACTGAACCCATTGTTTCCACCAAAAGCTGAGTTTCCAGCTGCTCCGAAGCCGGAGTTGGTAGCCTGTTCGAAGCCAGCAGGTTGTCCGAATCCAGAAGGTCCGAGAGGAGTGTTCAGGGAGCCAGGACTACCTCCTGAGGTTCCAGCGTTGGCTGGAGGAAGGTAGGTCCTGTCCAACTTAGCTGCATAGCCGCACGCTATCACCGATAGTACTATGAGCTGCAACAAATAGTCATAATCAGTAAAGTCACTATTATTGGTCCTGAAAATTGAGAAATTTAAAAATAAGATGAAACTTTTATAAAAACAAGATTTTTATATTATTGGAATTACTCAATAAATTAATCTTAAGCTATGTTGTAAATTTATTTATCGTCTTAAATGTAGAAATACAAAAACCTTTGTAATATTTTTTTGTTAAGTAAGTCTTTTTCGATTTTTTTTTAGTTATCCCCAACTTATTGAGACTGAAATTGTCGGAATCATTTCACACAATCACTTAACGTTGGCCCGATCAGTTACAGCACCAGATCCTGATATTTCATCTGATAATGTCAGAGATATGTTTCTTGATAATGTCAGATTGTCAATTAAATCCTTAATTGGATCCATCATCATTCACTTAGGAATCACAATCCGTTTTATAACTGTTTATAGATTTCATTATATTCATAACTGTTTTTAGGTTTTTGTATTGATGACGGAGTGAAATCTGTAAATTGTTTTAATCTTGAAAAGATTAAAGAAAATGTCGAATTATCAAAATTATATTAATGTTTTTAATTTTGTTTAAACCGATGTAAAGATGACGAGAGGATAATAAAACGAGTAAAAAAGTGATTTATCAAAATCAAGTACTTATCTAAGTTAATTTTAAACACCAATTCACGATTAATAAGCTATCTTCGTTTTATTATATTTAAATGGTTGCTCACGATAAGTTACTAAAATTCTCTAACAATATTAGTTGTACTTATTTTGTACTTATCTACTTATCCCTACCAGTTTCATCTCAGATGTTGTGCTTAGAGAAGATGAACACTGAATGTGCTGATCGCATCAACTCCAATCTATTTATATGAAGTAAATTCGTTCACCTCATTATGTTAGTGAGATGTGTACTCACGGACCTAACCTTTGACTGCCGAAGATTCCCTGATAATGTAATCGAGAAGCAGTATTGCAATCCTGTGCACGAACACACGGAAGAAATATTGCGGGTAAAATATGTATTGTAGATATCTGAAAATCATAGTTTATTATCATTTTTGGGGATTTCATCTTGAGCTACCTTACCTACTTACATTAATAGAAACTAAAGATGCGCTCTTGGTGAAGCTTTCTAAGAGTTCTCGATAGATCGTTGAAGTTAAACAACGTTCTGAGCGGTCACAACTTTGATAGGACCGCACGTGGCATTAACAGTTTTTGTTGAGCCATGACGAAGGCTTTTAGGCCATACCAACTGATTTATTAGCAGAACAGCAGTACTTTCCTGTATTAATAAAGTATATAAATAATTTGTGTACCTAAGTATGTTCAGGAGGGTTAACGCCAGTTTACCGTAGTGAGTATTAAATATTGTCCTCGAATACCGAGTCAAGTATCACAAATGTATGAAAATCCAGTGCAGCGCCTCCTTCGGTAACTTGCATGAATTAAAAATTACATACATTTAGAATACTTGTCACAAGAACGAGGATAGATTACTATTACTACACAAAAACTGCTGGTAACCCTACTGTTTGTCTGTACTATGCTGTCTGTATGTGTGTTTCTATAAGGAATGGTTAGTTATGGATACTGTATAATATTACTACGTCCATCAATGTGTGTCTTACCTTGCTCAATTTGAGGCATTGCTGAGCTAATTATAATAAGTAATTCTCTTTTTATTGGGATAGATTTATTTTCAATTAATATTTTAGGAGTCCTTAGGATAATTGAAATGATTAATGATCACGAATTCACGACTGTATTTCGAAGGTGTGCTAGACTTCTTTCAGATCTTTAAGGTGTTTTTGAGCATGTGAAGATGTCTAAGGGGGTAGTGACTGCTATGTCCAAATTAATATCCTTGGACATTTTACACGGCAAATAAATAAATTCGAAGTGATCCTTGTAAAGAAATGTCTTTTTGAAAGAAATGATTTTTCTTTCTTTCTTTCCGATCTAGCAGGTTAAAACGCGCAGTGTTTGAAAAACGTCGAGTGACAATGCAAGTACCATTTTACAAAACAATTAGGTACCTAGGTACTTACAATTATTTTCACAGAACCCCAAATTAAAACATTGTACTCACACTTGCTTCGTGTTGCTTCAAATCAATAAGTGCTCGCAGCACAGGCCGAGTGGCTCACGATCTCGTGATGTTTTTCAACACTAATAGACTTCAAAG
Source organism: Xanthorhoe designata (assembly GCA_963582015.1). NCBI lineage: Eukaryota > Metazoa > Arthropoda > Insecta > Lepidoptera > Geometridae > Xanthorhoe > Xanthorhoe designata. The sequence goes on from OY757049.1 coordinate 9,408,537, forward strand.
TGATCCTGTCATTATTGAGCTGCTAATCAGGTTTTGACATCTCAATGTCAAGTTGAAGTTTGAAGGACAGATGTTTTAAGGTTTTGGGAAACTTGACTCGACCACTGACTGAGATTTTAATAGGTACATCTGCCCTAGCCCTGTCATATTTCTACAATTGCGCTAGAGTAGAAGCTAAAAATAATGTATAGGAATTGACATTCGATGACGAAAACTCGAGCGATCAGAGGCCCTAGCCATGTTACATTTCGACAATCGCTTTCGATTAGAAACTAAAAAAAATGTATAGGAATTGACATTCGATGACGAAAACTCGAGAAGGTGTAGCGATGATAGAAATCGAATCGCTTCATAGCGAATACCGGTTGGCTAGGCCCTCAGAAATGTCAAATCAAAGGTGTAACGATAATAGAAAGAGAATAGATACTAAACATTTGTCACTTGTCTACGCACCCTGTACTTACCTCTTTCTTTTTTGAAGTCAGTTTAAAACTACTATGTAAAGTATAGTATTATTTTATCTGTGGCAAAGCTAGTTTTAAATAAAATAAGGATGATCTACTTTCATTGTTTCGTTAAGTTAGCAATGTTAGATAAGAATCGTAAGTCTAATTAGGCATACGTTTCGTTTACATGAATTCCCATGTTCTTAATTACATCCTTGGTTTCCTAAGATACATATTTAGCCTTTTTACTTACTAACCTACTTTTTTTATTTATTTATTACTTATTTATGAGCCGTGATGATCCCACTGCTGGGCAAAGGACTCCCCCCACCTTTCCACACCTTACGATCCTCGGCAACTACCCTCCAGTCCGGCAAAAACTGATCTATTTGATCTATTTCTTTTTTAAATTTAATATTATTATAGTTAAAATATAATTGAATGTACAATAGAAGAAGAAGAAAATTAAAATAACACATAGGTTACTTTTTATCCAAGTAGGTAGTAGTAGGCAGGATATGACGTTATGCGAACGGAGGCGCTAGTGAATAATTCTATTAGGTACCTACCTAACTAAGTTTGGATAACATGTTTATTTTTTTTATTAATTTTCGAATAAGAATGAATACACTACTTCCTATTTCCATTGGAAACTTGAAACTTTTTTAATTAGAAATTAGAAGTTAATTTAATTTAATTTCCAAGAGGCTTATAGCTGATGAAACCAGTGACCAGTGTTTACCTCGGAGAGGTTATGTACCTATGGCAATCCAACGAGGTAACACTGCCTGTCTTCTCTCTCCTGTTAACTCTGTCTTCTATCTTTAGTCAATATTTTGGATCGTTCGTTCGTTCGTTCGTTCGTTCGTTCGTATGAGCAATTGGCCAACTCTGGTGACGGAGTTTTTAGGCCGCCTAAAGGCCTCCGTCATGGCTTAATGACTTTAAAAGCCGGGACCGACAATTTAATGTGGCCTCCGAAGCACGGAAGCGCTCAGCTGATAATGCCACATGCGGTCACCCATCCAAGAAGGTGATCGCTCAGAACGTTGCTTAACTTCGACGATCTATCAAGAATGTCTTAGCAAGCTTCGCCACGAGCGCTTATTATTATATTTTGGATAGAAGATAGAGTTAGCTACCAATATAACATGGAAAAGGCGTTCATCATACAAAAACGGAGTATTCGAATTATGACCAGGATCCCCCAGACAGAATCTTGTAGGAAATTTTTCAAGCTCTTGGGAATTCTGACAGTACCGAGTTTGTATGTGCTTGTAGTCATAAATTTTCTTGCTAAACATTTACATGAGTTTGAGACATCTGAGGAAAGCACAGTAAGGGTGAATAGTAGGAAAAAAAATCTAAAGAATAAAATTAATCCGACACTTGACATTATGAAGCACTGCACAGGGTATCAAGCCGTTGACATATTTAATAAATTACCAACTGACATTAAGTTATTAATTCATAAAAGAGGCACACTCAAAAGTAATTTAAAATTATTTCTTCTTGAGAAATGTCTGTACTCCATTGATGAGCTTTGAATGGAGTTTGACATCAATTTATTGTATTATTATTATTATGTATCAAAGAGCATGTAAATATTATGTATGACATGGTATGACATAATTTTAGTGAAATTAATAGAGATAAATTAAATGTTTTAAATGTGTGTTCTAAAGATTTTTTATTTTTATTTTTTATTAATGAATTTTATAGGTATTATTTTTATTTTTTGCTTTGAGATTTCTGTTAAATTATTAAATATAAGGTGTTGTATTTTATAAGTGATTTCCGCATACAATGTACCTAATTGTTTTAAATGGAAATAAATGAAATGAAATGAAATGAAATGTTCCTTTTTATTATTTTGGTTGTTTAGGTTATGAAGGGTATTGTTTCAGTGTTTTTATTTATAAATTATTTTTTTTTAATTAGAAGTAGGTACTTAAGTAAACTATTTGTATTTTAAGAACTACTTATACCGTATTTTTCGAGTGAGAAAGATCCTAGATAAATGATGTAATTATTAAAATAAAACTAATGATTTATAAAATTTAAATTAATTGCAATGCTTTTAAAAATATCGTGTTTCAGATCCGCAAGCAAACGATCAGTAATTAGTGCAATAAGTAATTAAATATTCAAGATATAAGGATATGAGTATGTAGGTACGTACTAATGGTACTTGTATTGGAAATAATCAAGTTCATTATTAGGTGTTTAATTTTACAAACTTGACATTTTGTTATACTGATTTGCATTATTTTAATGGAGTCTGGAAAATACAGAGAGGATAGTCTGTGGCAAATATAGATTTTAATTCCATTTTTACAACAGCTCTAGTTTTCTCTATATTTTCTTATGGTACTGAGACTTAAATACCTTACTAAATATCCTCAAACATTCCACACAGCGTCATCTAGTCCCAAGCTAAGCAAATTAATGCTTGTAGGATAACCAGATAACTGTTATTGCTTAATTTTTTTTTAACCGAATGTTTTTGATATGGAGGACGATACAACAGCATATTTATTTAATTAGGTACCATTTTCATGATGCCTTTTTCTTGTACCTACATAACCAGAGCAATAATTGAATGCAATAATTACACGCACCTAATTGACGTTCAATAATTGTAGGCAACTGTTGTTTAAACCATGCAAGTCATGATGTCAGTCAATTTAATTGCATGCAACAGGCAAGAATCTTGCATCATGTAAATGACACTTTACTCATGTATTGACTAGTCTTTCCTGTAGATATTTATTTATTTATGAACAAAGAAACACACAGGAACAAAAAATATCCACACTTCTTTACCTAAACAACTAAATAAATAATCTAATCGCGCTCGTGGCGAAGCTTGCTAAGACGTTCTTGATAGATCGTCGAAGTTAAGCAACGTTCTGAGCGGTCACTACTTGGATGGGTGACGCAAGTGGCATTTTCATCTGAGCGCTTCCGTGCTTCGGAGGGCACGTTAAATTGTCGGTCTCGGCTTTTAAAGTCGTTAAGCCATGACGGAGGCCTTTAGGCGGCCTAAAAACTCCGTCACCAGAGTTGGCCACTTGCTCATACGAACGAACGAACGAATAATTTAATCCTGTAGATAATCCTTTTAACTGCACAACTTAGCTAGATACATCCTGGTTTTAGCGCCGAAAAAGAGATGATAAAAACTTAAAAGTTTGTAGATTGTAACTATTTGTGTCTGTCTGGGGCATTGACAATATAAATTAATGGACTTGGTATAAACATTACTTTAGGAACTATCTCCCTGAGGCCGGTCGCCATGTTTTGTCCCAGGCTCCCAGCCAACCACAAGTACATCCCAGTTGTCATCGCGACTTGTTATTTTATTTTATTTTCTACATTTTTGGAAAACTTACAGCTAGGATAAAAATTATACAATATTGACAAAAAATACACATGTAAGGAACATTGTACTTTGCTGAGGGCCAATTACAAGTTTCTACAGATAGATTTAAAATGTATATGTCGCTAGGTGAGGGATTTTTCGTCAGACATATTTTGCGGTCTGTGGGCGATGTGCGGGTATTCGTGAAATAAGAAAGTTGGTACAATTCGACACACCATATTTAATCCAACTTCTCAATTATTTTCTTAGGGCTAACACAACACTGTACACTGATACTAGACTGACACAGACTTTGCACAGACGCTAAGTTAACAACGAAACGTGGACAGTTCCGAGACGTCTTCACTCAGTGGCGATCGGGCAGCGACTGTGCGGCGCCGATCCCTTCGTTGAGTTATAACAGCTCGACTCTGTCAAAGCGCAGGGTAGATGGCGCTTGCGTTTCGTTTTCAACACGATATTCATGACCGGATGCGACACGGCCATTCTGCGAAGACACACGTCCTCGTGTGTTCATTATGCATCTAAAACAATCAAAACCACAGCACAGATTGCGTTCGGCCAATCCTGTCTTAGATTTAGTTCTCTAACGTAGCTCACTATCTTTTTTTAAAAACTAGATAGGTAAAGCAACTTTATCGACAACAGTACGTTTCCAGGTAAAAATCACCTTACATTTTATTTTAACAAACAAAGCAAAAAAAAGATTACAAAGTTCAAGTAACCATTGAGAGAAAGTACCATTGAAAGTCTTTATTTACAATGTCAACAAAATATACCAAGTTTGTATTAACCAATCAAACCCCAGGTGTTTCGTTCATGATCAATTTGCCACACACGGACAACACACTGCTCTTCCCTAAGGAAAGCCGAGCCATACACAGACTCTACGGTCTTCGCTACAAGGCTAGACCCGACTGTACTACCCAGAGTTACTGCATTCCGCTTACCCACGGACTACTCACAAGGAGTCGATACCGATTTCTACGAGCTACGGCTACAAAGTAACAGTCTCTGGTACAGTCTCCGATCAGTGAACCGAAAACCTGTGCTTAACCTTTCAGATTAAACTTCAACATTATTCTCAACAACATCATCTACAACGTCAATAGGTACTTTACTCTTTGGTATCTTTCTTACAGGACATAAGCGTACGTACTTGTGAGTGCGCTTAATAACTAGGGACTTATAGACTTTTCCCCTTCAAAGATAATATCAACAATTTGGAACGGTCCTCTGTACTTTAACATCAAGTTTCGTCTGAATTTTCAACAACAACAAAATCAACAGAAAACTTACTAACGTTTGCCTTAGATTTATCAAAACGTTGCTTGTCATAACGCCATTGAGGTAGTATAGTAACTCAATGCATAACGCGCATTTTTCTTTTCTATTCCTAGAAGTTAATCGTCAAGGTCACTATATTCAGCTCCCGAATCAAAGTGAAAAGTAACACGCTCACCAGATAGTCATCCGATAGGATTGCTGATACTGCACAGATCCACCTGACTCTGTCGTGTTTGCTGCCGCTCTAGTGTTGCTGCTATCACATGCACCAACTACTTTTACCAGAAGCATCATTTACGGTAGTGGAAGCTAAAGAGGAGCCTCGCACCTGAAACAAATAACATCCGGCACGTTTGGTTGTTGCTTTCAAAAGAAATAAAACAAGAAAAATAAAACGATTACATGACCTTTTTAAATCCTGTAAGCAGTCAGTTATTGCGATGTCCCCATCTTCCACATCCGAATCATTGTTGTAATTTACAGCAGGCTTTTCCACTATCGTAGCACTTGAGTGAAGTAGAACAAAAGATCGGTTCTTCTGCGATAATCCACTTGCATGTTGTCCCAGGCAGGACACTTTTTATGAGATAGCGGTGAAAACATTGGACGTTTCTTCATTACAGCATCATTTGAATCATCTATTGGATCCTTTGTCGTCAATACGGAGATTTGTTCAGCACTCAAATCTTTTCTACTCAACCATCAACGACGTGATAACACGGATAGCATACGCGGCATACGTCTCATTATCCATCGGTTTGCCATTATTTAAAAAATGAGGGTAGCACGATCTCGTTTCAATGTCGCGCTATATCAGAGTCAAACTCTAGTAAAGTCGGCTTGTCGTCACACTCGAAGACTTGAGGACTTTCATCAGCGCTTGTTTTTGCTAATTTTGCGAATCGAATATTACCGCCACTGTGAGTCATTATCACTGCCGCACGAATTATTTCTTTCCACGAATTTAATTTAATTTAATCGTATGACGTAGGTACATAGGTATTGACTGATATAAACACAAACAAACAAAATAATTTCTATAAAAACTAAAAACAACAAAATAAAAATAAAACATTCACAAGTCAATGCTCAGTTTGCCAAGCCAAGCAACTGCCTCGGGAGGAAGATTGTCAAGGTCGCTCCAAGGTCCTGGGTAAGAATGGATGGGACAGCGCTGAAATATGTGCTCCATGGTCTGCTCCTCTTCACCGCAGTCGCAGAGCGCTGAATCCGTCCATCCCCATGTATGCCGGAAGTAGTTGCAGCGGCCATGTCCTGTTTTTAGCCTATTTAGGCGGCACCATTCCTTGCGTGGCAGGTCGAAGCCTCTTGGTTTAGAAGATGGGTCAATATGTTGAGCATGCGGGCTGTTTTTGTTCTCTAGCCAGTCTTTCTTCCAGGAATCATTCAGGCTAAAGTTTTTGAGTTGTTGAGCTGTAGCATAGGGAGGATGTCGCGATTTCAGTCTGTGTGGTGGTGGGTAGCAGAAATCTTTATGGACTGGAAGTAAAGGCTGGGACTCAATTTTGTCAGACTCTCTCTTTAAGGCCTGTTTTCTGCGGAGGTGAGATGGTTCTATGTGGCTCAGTGCTGGCAGCCAGTAGAGTGGTGTTGATCTTATGGTCCCAGAGATGCAACGCATGGTAGCATTGAGTTTCGTGTCCACTTTGTCCACATGGGCGCTTTCTAGCCAAACTGGGGAGCAGTATTCAGCAGCAGAGTAGACAAGAGCAAGACCAGTCGTTCGAAGACAGTCCGCTGATGCACCCCAAGTCGTTCCACAGAGCTTGTGGAGGATGTTGTTTCGAGATGAAAGCTTTTTGGATAATTTAGTGAGGTGTTCTTTATATGTGAGAGATCTGTCGAGAGTCACACCAAGATATTTTGGATATGGATTGTATTTGAGTTTTACTCCGTTGAAGTTGACTGATGGTTCGTAGCAGGCAAGGCTGTTGTTGAGGTGGAAACACGATACTTCAGTCTTACTAGGGCTAGGTATTAGTCGCCAGGATTTAAAATAGATAGATTTCCACGAATAGATCCTTAAAATCGCTCCACGTCATGCCAGGACGATATCGACGATAGCCAGGATGATGCTTCGCCCTTGAGCGCGTGGCCTAAAGCGATCATTAGTGTTGGTCCTTGGCGGTGTTGATCACTCACACACTTGTTATCCAAGCACGGGCATCGATGTCTCTTTTTTCTGGGTCAAAATCAGGAAGCGAATCGAACTCGAAGATTACCCACATCTTTTATTGCGTGCAGAAATAACGATTTTGTTGCTCGAGAAGATGATGCCATTTTTCTTCACCTGTGCCTATATTTTCTTCACGTGGGTGATCCGTGATCCGGGTTGCATCCCACATCTGATGTCGCTAGGTGAGGGATTTTTCGTCAGACATATTTTGCGGTCTGTGGGCGATGTGCGGGTATTCGTGAAATAAGAAAGTTGGTACAATTCGACACACCATATTTAATCCAACTTCTCAATTATTTTCTTAGGGCTAACACAACACTGTACACTGATACTAGACTGACACAGACTTTGCACAGACGCTAAGTTAACAACGAAACGTGGACAGTTCCGAGACGTCTTCACTCAGTGGCGATCGGGCAGCGACTGTGCGGCGCCGATCCCTTCGTTGAGTTATAACAGCTTGACTCTGTCAAAGCGCAGGGTAGATGGCGCTTGCGTTTCGTTTTCAACACGATATTCATGACCGGATGCGACATATATATAAAAAAAAAGGTTCAGTTTGTGTGGACAGAAAAAAAGAATATATTGGCGGCATCTTTGTGCCAGACCTCAGATTAGGTATGCTTCGTTTTTTCGTAGGTAGGTAAGTATGTCATTTCTATCTCTTTCCTTCTTTTGAGGTCTGGGGCAAGTCTGATATTTTTTCTTGCTTTATTCTACAGAAAGTTTAACCTCGATGACTTTATCAATAATCTAAGATAAGCGTTGAAATTACATAAGTACCGAAATCAGATGATAATTGCAAAACCCAGTCGTACCAACCGTTTAATTGTATTACTCATTTAGAATCTTGATCATCAGAATCACGAATCTAAATGTTTATAGGTCATTGGACAAATGAGTTGTCATGCGAAACAATGCAATTTGACAATCAAGTAAACTAAGTTTGAGCTTTACTATCTCCCAATTAAATTGTGAATAGTTTCTGTATTTATTCTTTTTAATTCTGACTGTAGCTGTCTTCTGAAGTAGCTGACCCAACCGATGTGCAGTATGTTTGAATTCTATTCCGGGACCTTCTTAGGACTACAAAATTACAAAAAAAATTAAGTAGAGCCTAGGCACACTATGTTTTTCGAACAGCATCACTGTTCCTGAGTTTGGCGCCTAAAACACATCTGGCCTAAATCATTAATTTTTATATACCTATAGTGCCGGCCGCTCATCAAATCTATCCAGCTTCTATCCTTTTGATAGAAGTTTTATAAACAAGTGACTATGGTAGTTAATATTAGGCCAGTAGAGTTCATTACTTATAAAAATAGTTACATAATTATATAAATATGCAAACTACGTACAACTCACTTATCTGTTTGCAAGCTTCTAAGTCAGCCTGCACAGAAATCTCCATTTAAGATTATATCAACTATTAAACTTCTATTGCCATTTCTATTCATATTCATATTCTATTAAAATTATATTCTAAAATTTTAGCGCCAGCCCGGCTAGCTAGCTCCAAGGGGGTTTGTAGTGAGTCCAAAACACAGTGTAAAATGTAAAAGGTATAATAAAAAACACACACAGAAACAATAAAAGTAAAATAGAACAGAAAGAGTCAATAAAACTATAAAACCACTAATAAGAAACTCGTAAAACAAAGTCTGGTTGAGACGCGCGCGCCGTGCGAATTATTATTCTTCCCCAGAGAGCGCGGCGCGGGCCGCGACGCGACGCATCGTGTTTCACCCGCGTGATGCTAGGTGGCGCTAGTCGCCAAGGGATTGGCACGCATCACGGAAGAGGATGTACGACTTTTGGGTTGGCGCGGCGTGGTCCATTCAAATTTTAAACTCGCGAACCGGTACTGCGCGTTATATACTCCCCTTCCAAGTTGGGAGCTCGTCCCGAGTCCAACTTGGGACTGAAGTGACGATAGTGGGGTCTACCTCTGCGCCCTTTAGGTCTCACTGAGACTGGAGGGTACAATTGAGAAGTAGGTGGAGTAAAGCCCATGCAATGATACCGTCCTTCATTAACGGAGGGAGACGATGCAAACTCGGTCGTTGTTAACAATGGTTGAGCCGGGGTGAACCTACACGGAGGAACCAAAGACGATTTGTTGTGGTGGTGCTCAGAAAAAACGGTAGGCTCCCCTTGCATTTTAACGTGGCCCTTTGAAATAATGCCTCTACTATGGTCGTAATGCTGCAAATCAGCTGTGGAAAATGTCATGATTGGCAGAGTTGAATTTTCATACTCGATTGGGTATGTGACCTGGTTACCAGAAAAATGCCAGGTTGATAGACCGAAATCAAGCACAATACCCGCGGCCACTAAGAAATCCATCCCGAATAAGGTCTCATTATTTTGAGCGTCAGGGAGGATAATAAACTCAAGGGTCACTGACCTATCGGGGGTGATTCTCACGTTCAAGGTAGTGAGAAGAACGTTTCGGGTGCTCAGAGAACCGTCCGCAAACCTCACCTGCCGGGTAGCTTCAACGCAAGGGTGGTTATGTTTTTGCAAAAGTTTGAAGAGCGAAGCACCAACAATACTGCTCTTAGCACCGGAATCTAAAATACCCCTACCCCTAATACCTAATATTTGGGTACTTAAAATAGGCCTTAACCTAGCCTGGTGCTCAACAGAGTCACTCAGGGAAACATTTTCATCAACACTATTTAGTGGAGAAAAATGTCCTAAATTTTTCATGGTCACCCTACTTTTCGTTGACTTGGTCATCCTATTTTTATTTGTAGGCATTGCAGTTTTGGTTGAATGATGAACTGCATGATCAACGTAACGTGACGTAGGTATACCGTAGGTATCATTGCAAGCACTAGACCCAACGCGGCTATGAATAAAACCGAAATTAGAATAGGCATTATCGCGTGAACGGGTTTGCTTGTGTTTCGAATGTGTATGAATTGAATCTACGCTTGGAAGGGAAGCAATAGGTATCGAGATATCGCGTTTGGTACATCTTGGCGTACTTACCTGAGGGGCTACCTCACTGGTAATTGGATCGGGTGCGGGAATGGACCAAGTCGCGTCGACGGCGTAGAAGTCGGCGTTGCACTTTGTACACTGAGACCGCGTTACACCTATCGTGTTGCAACCGTAGCAAGTAGGTACGACTTGCATATCGACACTGTTGTCCGATCTTCGATTTAATCGAAGGCACTCGTCACGCAGATGTCCATGTCTTTTGCAGTAAACACAATATCGGTTCCTATTGCTGTCGGCCGTTGCTGGCCGCGTCGCGGGAACATCGCGCGGAGGTAGATGTGTAGGAGCGCCGGCGCCTGCGCTGTTGCTAGGCGCGGCGGGAACGCTGCTGCTCGGCGGGCCGTTGCTGGCGGCGCTCGACGTAGGAAGTCCGCGTGCTACTCGCGGCGTCGTCGGCGCGAACCGAGTAGGTTGCGGCAGCGTAGTTTGAATGGCGAGGTTTTCGCTCGCAGATGACTGAGATGTAAGGAGCATGTCGTGTCGATGTGATAACTCGTTGACTTCGTCAGATGCGTCTTCTACGTGCCTTGCTTTGCGAAGTAGCATGTCGAAGGAAGTCACTTCGTCTCGGCGTAGGCGTTCTCGTACTCGACGGTGTAAAAGGCCGTATAGCATATCGAGCTGAACCTTCTCGGTGATGTCGCCGGGGGGAAGGCGGGCGAGTAGCGCTCTCGCCTTGGCAACGAACAGCTCGGTCTTTTCTGAGGCACCTTGCGACATGTTGAAAAGCTCCAAATAAATTCGATGAGGCGGACGACTGTCTCCGAAGGCACTTCGAAGGGAGGTCAAAGCTTCGGTCCAGGAGGTGATGGTGGACTTAATGCCCTGCCACCACACGGCTGCGTCTCCTGTCACCAGCATGGATAAGCCGCGTAGGGCGTTATCGTCTCCCACGAAGGCACACTCCTTGTAAGCTTCTACAGCATCGATAAATCCATCGAGCGAGTCACCGGGCGCTCCGCTAAACCGCGCTGTACACAGCGCGAAAGTACCAAATTGGTGAGCGGGCGCGTACGCCGAGCTGGCGGGCGAAGGCGCCGCCGCCGCTGGCGTCGGAGATGATGACTCGCGACGCGACTCATGTTTGAGAACACGGTCGAGTAGGCGTTCAAATGCTGCAGTTTGCGATGCCATAATGGACGCCACATCGACGGCACTGATGTTTGGCGTCGGTGATGTCGGCGTCGGCATGATGGAGTCAGTTTCGATAGCGTTTTCGAAGTCCGACTGACGGCGCGATTGTCGGCGAGTACGTGGCATTTTGACTGTCTGTTATAAATATTGTCCCGGAATTCACTTTATGCACTGTTTTCACAAAGTTTGTAGGCCCTCGCTTGGGCAGCCAGTTTAGCGCCAGCCCGGCTAGCTAGCTCCAAGGGGATTTGTAGTGAGTCCAAACACAGTGTAAAATGTAAAAGGTATAATAAAAAACACACACAGAAACAATAAAAGTAAAATAGAACAGAAAGAGTCAATAAAACTATAAAACCACTAATAAGAAACTCGTAAAGCAAAGTCTGGTTGAGACGCGCGCGCCGTGCGAATTATTATTCTTCCCCAGAGAGCGCGGCGCGGGCCGCGACGCGACGCATCGTGTTTCACCCGCGTGATGCTAGGTGGCGCTAGTCGCCAAGGGATTGGCACGCATCACGGAAGAGGATGTACGACTTTTGGGTTGGCGCGGCGTGGTCCATTCAAATTTTAAACTCGCGAACCGGTACTGCGCGTTATAAAATGTATTTGGTAACCGAAAATGATTACAAGCAGACCTAAAAAAACTCAGTCCTATTCCTCAGTCATAAATAAAATTTCAATCTACAAAAATAGTGAAATAAACATTGATTTAAATAGGCATTTTGCTAATCGTACCTACATATTTACAGAGCTTTTTGAGATACGCTAACTAAAAGCAGTTCCATATCCACATAGAGATCCAAAAACGATCTAAGTATTGATAACATAGTTAATACATAGGATTTATTTACCTATGTAGACCGTGGCCCATCGCTTGCAACTAGCCCACGTGCGTTTTTCTTTTACCCTCATTCTCTCATAACATTTTTTTATCAAACTTAAGAATAGAATACCTGTCGATTTGACTTTTCTGTCCTTAAATCTGAATTCAAGTTATCTGAAAAAAAACTTTAAGCTTTTTACGACATTCACCAAAACGTTAACGTGATTAAACCCTAGGATGTTTTTGATTTAAAGTAGGTAGGTACCTACCTAAGTCTTACCCTTCTTTTAGTTGCATCCACGATTGCTTCGTTACATTACCTACTATAATAATTAGAAGTTTTATGAACAGAAATGTACTTCGAGAGTGCACAAAATTTCTTCCTTATTACGAAATAGAAGTCAGTTAAAAAATTAATTTTGCTACTTGTAACGAATTGGTTACTAACTAAATAATAACCATTGAAAATTTACAGACATTATAACCAAGTGCATGTGAAAAGCTCACCTAGTTCAATAAAAACATTACTCTTGGAACATGGATTGGCATCTTGCGTTTTTAGTCAACTCCTTGTATAGAAGCAAAATGTTTTATTTATAATACTGACCTTTTCCTACTTTTGAATAAAAGTTGGTAACTATAATCATGATTTTGTTGGCAAGCGTTTGAAAAAAGAAACAATAAAAAGCTGTATGAGATAAAACAGTAGGTATACCTAGTTCTTTATTAGAATACTAACTTACTCGCCCCTGGCTTAGCTCGCGTGGTACCATTATATTATATTGGATGATTTAAATTAAACAACGTGTTATTTAAAAAATAATAATTTATTAAATTACATTTTTTTAGTTTTAGATAAATTATTAATTTATGAGGGTATACATTTTCACAATTAGGTACTCGTAGGTACCTACAGCAAACACAAATACTAACTTAGACACTATACAGTAATAACATAATTAAATATAAACAACATTACATTAAAATCAAAGATAGATTACCTATAGTTTTTTAAGATTTCTTAAGCTGTAACGTAATGTTCATTTTGTTGTCGAACTCAACAAAAATCTGAATCAATATTTTAATACATTTTTATGTTGTTCATCATGCTATGTTCTATATAAAACGTCATTAGTGGCAATTCTGAGTGTCGCAAAAGCTAAACTAAGCTAACTAAAATTGTTGCCGTCCCTTTCATAGCGATGGGAAATAAAAAGGATGGCAATAGTTTTAGTTAGGTTAGTTTAGCTTTTGCGACACTCCGAATTGCCCCCATTATCAATTTATTGTTGCTAAATATAACTCTAACTCACAATCATTTTCCGAATCAGAGTAAAACGTCACAGATTTCATGAATAAACTGAATTTATGCAGTTTAAAGAATCAGTTGTGTGTGTCCATATTGTTTAAGTCAGCAGTATTACTTCAGTGTCCTGTATAACATTAAAATTTGCCATTTTGTCAGTAATGATAGCCAGTCTTATCATCAAACTTAGGGGGTTGTCTGGGTCCTCCAAACTGCTCACCTTTTCCCGCGAACGTTTGGCTCGAACTCTGTGCCCCTGAGAAACTTGAGGGCCTATCAGTGCTTTGAGATGAAGTTGAGTCTTTTGATGCTTGACAGCAAGCGCTGTTGAAAAGAGGCTTGGATGCTTGAGAATTAGATCCAAACGTCTGACTTGGTTCTTTAGACTCTTGAGTTCCAAAGGGTTTCGTGCTTTGGACGCCGACGCGAGTGCCCTGTCCGTTCTGGTCTTGGGAATTAGGGATGTTGCTGAATTGAGTCATATCTTGAGAGTCGAAAGGTTTGAGTTGCGATGTAGCAGATGCTGATGCAGTAGCCTGACCTGTTGCAAATGCTTGGCTTGTTGCTGATGATGGTCCAAACTGAGGTTGACCAAACGGTTGGATGGGAGAGTTAGGTCCTCTTTGACCAAATATTGCCTGAGTATTTTTATTGTTCTGAACTCCAGATTGAGGTCTGGAGGCAGAATTAAACTGAGATTGTTGATTGAAACCAGTAAATTGAGAATTTCCTTGCTGAGCAGAATTGAACTGATTGTTCATTCCTGTCTGAGGTCTGCCAGGTTGAGAGTTAAACAGATTTTGCGATTCTTCACCAAACTGGGGCTTTGGGTTTTCAGGATAGAAATACCCATTACCTTGACTGGATGCGGAGTTTTGGAAGTTCTGGAAACTTGACTGGGGCTGAGGACCTGTTTTCTGAGGCTCTGAGTTTCCAAGTGATTGTGTGGTCTGACTGAACTGGTTAGTTTGACTACCAAATTGAATTTTAGTTCCAAAAGGAGACTGACTACTTTGACTAGCCGAACCGAATGGTTTGAAGGACTGAGCTGATTGCAGTCCTTGATTACTTTGTTGCATGATTGAGCCATCAGAAGTTAATTGAGCAGTTTGTCCAAATTGAGCAGAAGCAGCTAAGGCACCGTACGGTTTGTTGGTCTGATCTCCAGACTGGCCAAACTGTATATTTGTAAATGATGGAGCATTAAAAGGTTTAGCTGGTTCAATATCAAACTGTGTTTCACTTCCGTAAGAGACTTGACTTCCTTGACTAGTTTGAGCTTTTTGTCCAAATTGGAAAGATGATGAAGAACTACCAGAAGCTTTATTACTTTGCAAGCTGGATTTTAAATCAGTTTCACTTACTTGAGAATTGGGTTTCAGACCTTGCTGGGTAATTGACTGAGTGCTCTGAGATTGGCCAAAAGAGGGCTTAGAGTCTGAGCTGCTATTGATTTGATCTGAGGAACTGTCAGTTTGTGAAGCTGGTAGGACCTCTGCAGGCTTGTTATACTCGTAAATAGTACCTTGATATTGTTGAGTCTGGGTGGATTCCTGTGAAGAACCTTCTGAAGATTCAGGTGTTTTAGAACTTTCAAATCGCGTTTCAGTTTGAGATTCAGTTGAAACTGTTTTTTGACCAGATGGCAAATTACCTGTTGGTAATTTAGAGAAACTTTGATTTTCCTGGTTATCAGTTACTTGGGTTTGGTTACTGAAAGTAGACTGCTGGTTGAAAGAAGGTTTAGTTCCCATTGAGTGTGTTTGAGTTCCTACTAAACCAAATGGAAGACTGGGTGGAAAACGCGCAACAGGTAGCGTACTAACTGTCGGTTCTTTCTTATTATCAATTTCCTGAAAGCGGTTGCCGATGGTTGATTGTTGGATGTAAGAAGATTGAGCAGCAGCTGATTGGGCTTGGTTGCCAGTACTTGAATGTTGATTTAAGTTTGGCATAGATCCAGACTGAGTGGTCTGTGTCATGCCGATTTGGCTAGATTGAGTTGGAAAAGCATAGGGGAATGAAGATGCAGCAGCTTGAGTTATACCGTTATAACCTTGAGATTGAACCGACTGAGTTGCAGAAATAGGTCTAACCGATGGGGAAGAGGCAGGGAACTTGATTGGAGTTTGGAAACTCTGCTGATTGAAGAACTGGCTTTGAGCTATTCCATTAGACTGATAAGATGGCGAGCTTGGAAATCTGGATGCTTGAGGACGCGGAGTCGGAACTCTGAGAGCCTTTGGAGGTTGGTTGTAATAGTAAGAGTTATCTATAACTTGACTAGAAGGTTGGTTCTGTTGATTTTGGCCGAAAGAGTTTAGATTGAACTGTGGTATAGGATTTAAGTTTTCTGGCCTTTTTTCTCCCGATGACTGGAAAGCCAGTTGCATTGAAGCTGTACCAAATTGAGAACTTGCCTGAGGGGAGAATGTAGGAGCATTTGGTGATAGAGTCTGACTAGTTGACTGCCCAAAAGCAGAGTTTCCTTGGAAACCAAACTGCGTTTGACCCTGGTTAGCAGGTTTGGAATTAGAAGATCCAAAGTTTGATGATGTTTGACTAGAGAACTGAGAACCATGAGAAATAGGTTTCTCATTCGGCTCAAGGGGAGTGGTAAGTTCCGCATCAGGAACCGTAGTTGGTTTTGTGCCAATATCAGTCACTGTCTGAGCAACGAAAGAATTAGACTGTTGAGAATTAGTGTTGAACTGAGCTTGACTTTGAAATGAGGGCCGACTTGTTTGTGAAGTAAACTGGGTAGTCTGCTGATCGAATTGGTTAGGTTTTGGTTGGGTAACAAATGCGTTCGAGATCGCGGCTGATTGTGGTTGTTTAAATACTGTTGGTGTAGGAGCATTGGCAATGTTAGGTTTTGGTCTGTTAAGAGTCACCAAGTCAGGAATTTGTCCCTTTTGTGGTCTTTGGCCTGAGCCAGAAATGCCAGTGTTCGATGTTACTTCTGAAGCTTGAGATTTAATGGGCTGGGGTTGGCCGTTACTGGAAGGCTGAAGATACTCATTCTGAGCTGCAAACTGTCCAGAGGTCTGAGGAAACCTGTTAAAGCCACTTGCAGATCCTCGGTTTACTTGCCCAAATGTTGGTTTCCTGTTAAAGTTTTCTGAAGACGGCCTGTTATAATTTTCACCGCTAAATATTTGTGGAAAAGGCTTTCCAAAATCTTGAGCATCTTGGTTCTGGTTCAAAGACGCACCAGAGAAAGCTTCTGATCCTTGTGGCTTAAACGACGTTCCCGACTCAGGCTGTGTTGACTGGGAATGAGCTGAGTTAATAGCATCCTGAGAATATTGATCGTTGGTAGGTTTTGGGGAAGAACTGAACTGAGTATTTAACTCTTGTTGATTCTTCATGGATCCCGATTTAGGAGCCTGGTTTTCAAATTGAGCTGATGCTGAAGCTTGCTGGCCAAATTGAGATCCAAATTGACTTTGACTACCAAAAGCATCCTGAGTATGACCAGATGAATAAAATTTGTTTTCTATTTTCCCAAATGGTTGTCCAGTTGAACTTTTATGTACAGTTTGACTAGAGTGACTGTTGTGACCAAAGTTAACATTTTGAGCTACATCTGATTCAAATTGATTTGTCTGACTTGATTGTCCAAAAGTTGAGTGAGTTTGCGATCCAAACTGAGTAGGTCCAGGTTGACTAATAACTTGAGTTTCCTGTCCATTGTAATTTGGCCTTGGTGCGGAATTACCAAACTGTGCAAGTTTTCCTTGATTCTGGTTGGATCCAAAAGTATTTGACGCACCAACATTATTCTCATTAACTTGACTGGATTGTCCATTAAAATTTTGAGAATTGGAAGCAAAGCTAGCTACGCCAATACTTCCGAATGCTTGGTTGTTTTGGTTGAATGTGCTAGATGCAGGTCGCTTCTCAAATTGAGACGATTGTCCTCTATTGTGTTGGTTATTGCCACTATTGTCGTGCGTGTAATCGCTATCCGCATTATACTTTTGAGCATCGTATGAGCCTGTAAATAAAATCGAAAGTTTTAGTCATTTGTCAATGCATTATAACAGCCGATACATTTATCACACTACACAATAGGATCTGTGATGACACGATGATTTTAAGAATGAAAGTGGTTTTTCTGAGGCAACAAGGCTCAATAGGCTTATTGGCTTTTAGGCTTTTGACAAACTTGACTATGTCGAATCGATTTGTCATCTAGTAATTTACGACTCAGAAAATTACAGGAAATAAAGTAACTGGTTTTAATGAGATTCTAATGGTATTAGCGTTAATAATAACACCTTTATGTATTTTTTAGGTAAAGGCAAAGCTATATTGCCTCTAGTATTGAAAATGCTACAGACGTGAGCATATTTTTATTTTAACAGTTCAAACAAAACGTGACAAAATCTATTGTTGCCATTTGTTTAGCTATAAAATGCTATTCTATGGTTATTCCAAAAAGCCGCTACCGCAAAGCAAAATGGTAAAGTTTTTATCATTTTTATGCAAATTAAGGTGTAGGAATATTTATTAAAAAAACATGAATCACGTTTTGACCCCATAAATTGAGTTGACCCATGTATCGGTAGACAGAGCATGCGGTTTAGCGATAATAGCCTAAAATCTATAAACAGAAACTAGGTACCTAACTGATTGGATTGAACTTTGAACATCACGTAGATATACCTATTAGATAAATAACAATTTGATCTGTAGCTCTCTAAACTAAAATCACAGCCCAAGATGAAACGAAAGGAGAATTTTCCCAGTATTGGGACAAAGACACAGACTAGTGATAATATTAACAATAATATAGATTTTAATAATTTTGTATTGTGATAGTTTTGTTATAATAGATGTTTTTATACTCAAACAACCAAAAACTGTTGAAACGGATAAGTATAAAACTTAAAAAAGATGTTTGGCCAAAAATAGCATAATCTTTATTTAAAGAGCTGACAGAAGGTATTAGTATTTAAACAAAAATTCTTACCGTCATCTACAATTCCAGCAGCTTCTGCCTTAGCGTTTTGCTCCAAAGACTTCAGGATCTCATCCGGGATTGGCGGCGGAGTCGGCAAGTGAGCTCCTTGGGGCCTATACCCTTTCTCATCAGCCACATACGTCACTTTATACACCTGCCCATCATCACCCTGATACGAATATTCACCTTCAGCCTGAATCCCATTAACATCTACTCCGTTCTCGCCTACAGCTATTCCATTATCGGTTTCAAAGCCGTAGCTGTAACTGTCTGCGTTAACGTCATTGGATAGAGAAAGGATGTTGGAGCTCCTGTCTTTGGCTGCCTGAGGTCTTTCAGATTTAGACTCATCCTGGAAGTTTGAGAACTGACCAGTTTGATAACCAACTTGTCCAATTGAAGGAAATCCTTGAGCAGTATGACTGTCTATCTGACCATTTTCTTGAAATTTGTTTCTATTATTATCATACTGCCCTGAAGCATCTTGTTCTATTTGAGCTGAAGGTCCACGAAATCCAGCAACAGAACCTCTAAACGCAGCATCTCCTACTTTAGAGTTTGATGATCCGTACGAAGGTCTCGGACCTCCCAGTCCAGATAGACCTTCGGAAGACCTAGTACCAGGCGCTGCAGCTTCCACTACTACGCCTCCGAAGTCGTTTGTGAAGCTTCCAGTTGGTGGATTGGGATTGTCCAGTCCTTGTTCTGAAGTTCTGGTAAAAGGAGCTTGTAAGGAGCCAGAACTTCCACCTGCAGAGGCTGCAGATGGAGGCAGGTATGTGCGGTCGAGTTTCGCAGCCCCACACACCGCTATAAAAGCGGCTATTACGACCTGCAAGTAAAGTAAATTTGAATGAGCTAGTGGCCAATTCTGATGTCAACATAATTCTTGTAGATACTGTCAGACCAATTTTTTTAGACAGCCATCAGCCTTTGATACGGTTTATAACAATAAACTTTGTTGAAAAGTTGTTGATTGATGATTTAACATGAAGCCTGTAAAAGCTCACTAGTAATGCAGTTAGGCGCTACCCATTTATTTAACAAGGACCTGTTTCATTGTATCGATATCGACTAATGAGAGCCAAGCTTAGTCGATACTTATTTTTCAGTACTAAATTCTTTTTTTTAAGCAACGCCAACATCAAACATAATTAACATCATAATAAGTATTTTTAAATAGTCATAGTAATTTATTTTAAATGCCTTATTTGTAAAGGAAGTCATGTGCTTGCCTCGTAAGCGTTTGTTTACGAGCTTTTACCATAAGTACATCCTGCTACATTATTATGGTTTCCAAAGTAGGTTTATTTAATTGGTTAGGATGTATAAGGTTATCTATAGCAGGTATAATTAGTACAGTCACCTGCAATAAAATATAATTAAACTCCACTACGATCAGAATAAAATTATAGTACAGTTACTGTACTTGCAACTTGCAGGATAAAAAATATGAGTTCGTACAGTACGAACTCAATGCAACTTGCAGGATAAAACATTTATGAGTTCGTACTGTACGAACTCATATGTTTTATCCTGCAAGTTCAACTAGCATCATCGACTATTAATATCAAACCGTATAAATTTGTGTCAATGCTATAAAAATGTACTTATTTACATCTTTATTGTAGATGATTTATCCAGCAGCCCGCAGTTTTAAATTATGTAGGTATAATGCATGAAAAAAATAATGAATTCATAATTTTTAACACCAAAATAGTCATAAACCAAACACAAGCATTAAATTGCTTAGCTTGGGACTATTAGATGACGCTGTGTGGAATGTCCAAGACTATTTATTTATTCATAAAGTCTTATAATTTGACGTATTTTTTTTTATTGTTCGTTTTCGATGATTAAATCCCTAGAAAAGATAAATAATAAAATCATCCTCGTAGTAAAAATAGCTATTTAAAAGTCTAAAATTTAAAATGTATCCTTGGCCTCACGTTATCGCTCATCAAAATAATGGGTGGTCTCACAAATCCTGCAATTTATCTTGTATACAAAAAGCTTCTAGACATTTGAAAAAGTTTACCTGTCAACTATGAACCGGTAAAATGATGAATGAGTAAAGTTGAATGAGTAGTCGCTTACAATATGATTACTTCCACTAAATATTATAGAAAATTAAATGTAAAATTGGTTAGTCTGCAAAAGTATGTATTTCTGTAGCATTTAAATGGAATTAAGAATTGCTAAAACTTATAAATCTGGTTAAAATTTAGGAAATTTAATCTCATTAATTGGAAATTGGAGCAGAGCCGCCAGAGATCGTGACAAATGGAAGGAGCTGGAGGAGGCTTTCACCGCTGAAGGCGGTCCTTGCACGTACTCGTATTGATATACACATCTAATATAAAATTATGTTTAAAAAACGTTTAAATTCAAAAGTTATGTTAGTCTATTTTAGTTAAGTTTAAAATCGTGTAAGGAAAATAAAGCTTTTTATTTTTATTTTATTTTATTTATTTTTATTTAATTGGAAATTGATAAAATAAAAAAATAAAAACAAACACAAATAAAACTCTTGGCCAAAAAATTATTTAACGCCAATTAATTATAACTAACGACTACAATTAAAAAAAAATATTGGGTGATGTGATGGACGATGGATGATGAATGGTGATGGACTCCTCAGATCGAGTTATTGACTGTATTATTATTTTTAGCCTGTATTGGCCCACTGCCTTTCTGCTAGGCAAAGGTCCCTATCACCCTTCCACCATAGAGTCGCGTTGTAACAAGCAGTAGAAACCCCTAGTTTTAAGGACGAGGGTGTCAAAGTGGTCTATAAACGATCGTACCTACTAAATTAAGAAAATTTGCTGAACTCTCAAGGTGCATTTCTGTTCAGAACACCAAAGATCTTCGTCAAATTAACACCACATTTTTAAAGGACTAATTGGAAAATATACACATAAAAAAAGGAATGTTTTAATTTGGGCCAATGCGTCTTTGTGTAATCGGGGAACTATCATAAAAGAAGAACCTTCTCCTTTTGTAAAGTTAGTTAAAAATAGCTTCAGTTTAAAAGAACACAAATTATCCTAGATTTCACAAAAGAGTATTCGAAAAATCTTAAAACAATCATAACGTAAGATCACAATCACTCGCGTTACTAAGAAAGTTAATTACCAAATTCATATTCCTCTGCCTACCCCTGAGGATACGGATACTAAGATGAGTTCACACACACTGATGCGTACAAATTCTATGTTTGGCTTTTATAGCTTCTCTAAAGTCGTCCAAAAAACGTGCTCTAAACATTCGCCCAATATATCTCTGCCATCATAACCCCCGAAACTAACACACATCACCTTTATGTTTAAAGGTATAGAGTTCAAAATAATTCTAGTTTTGATAACCCAAATGTAGAAAGAATACAAGTTCAAAATGTATGCGTTTTCATAGTTTAATTACACATGTTAAATTCTGATCAATGGGACTATAAAAATGATGGGTTTTGTTGTTTTATTGTATTGACTTTGATAATAAAGGTTTGGTTAATATGCCTTCAATATAGGAGGTTATAAAAATAGTAAGCTGACTAACTTCAAACCATTTTCTCGATTCTTAACGATTATATACAGCTTTTGGTGTCATTGTCGGTATTTTTGTTGTTCCTACTCTGGCTAACTAAATTATCGTTATAATTCGGAAGCTCTTCTTTCGTTTACGATATAGACAACAATAAAATCTATTACGGCCAGTCTCAATAATCTGTCTTTGGTTTTGCTTACTGTGGGTGGATATTTGTAATTTTTTGTATGAAATAATAACAAATTTACAGCAGCAAGCAAAACCAAAGAAAGATAGGTAACTGAGACTGGCCGTTACAAATTTGAGAGGCAGAGAATTGATTGTGTGTAAATTTATAAAATTTATTAAATCATGTGTAAATCAATTGAGCTGTTTGTTTTTTTATAAAATTTGTGGCAAAACATACAAAACCATAGATCACCATCTGAAATAGACTCAAATGCTAAGTTTTCAATAAAAAATCTCACTCTTTTTATCAGCCAATTAGACACGGAAGTATCAACTTGAAAATATCTCAATTATTTGAAGAATAAAAACTTAACTCCTAATTTGATATTGTTGATGTGCAGACAAGATAAACGATAACTTGATTACCTATAGGTATTTATTGTTAATAAAAAAATGTTGTGAGTCTTATCAAAGTAGAGTTACTTACATACGTTACTTACATAATAAAAAAATCTGTTACCTATACTTAAAGTTCAATTTAACTATGACAATAGTGGCAATTCGGAGTATCGCAAAAGCTAAACTTAACTAACCAAAAATGTTGCCGTCCCTTTCAAAGCGATTGGAATAAAAAGGATGGCATTAATTTTAGTTAGTTTAGTTTAGCTTTTGCGACACTCCGAATTGCCACTAATTTATAGACAAATAAAAAAAATCTAGAAGTAGGTAGTAAAAGTAATTTCCGTCACTAGAGTTCTTTTTACGTGACGTGACTCAGGCTATTTTAAGTTTTGATATCTTCTTCTTCTTCTTTATTTTAGCTTCGCACGGCTTAAGCCAGGCATTTAGCCACTACCATGTCATTATAGGTAATTCAAGTCAGTAGGTAAATAAGTTGTCAAAGTCAGAGTCAGAGTCAGTAAAGATGGTGAGTCTTTCTCTCAGAAGAAGGTTGTCAATGGTCTTTCTTTACTGAAGCATAATAACTATCACGCAAGCATAGCGACAGCGGAAGTGTGACATAAACAAGATCAACAGTTTCAACCTAATAAAATTCATTTTTGTCAGTAGGTAATTTGAACCAATTTCATTTAATGCAAATTAGCTTAGTTGAACCTTGACTTTTCATCCTAATTTTCCAGGTATAGGTACACATTACTTAAATAAATACAATTTTCAGAAAAAAATTGCAGAATTGTTATATGCATTGAACTGCCTCAAGAATGGTGATGGTAAACATTGCAAGAATACCCTGGCTTAATCATCTCCATCTGACCATAAATAAACAAATCACAATCGAACCCAGCTGTTACTCAAGAATTTAAATCGGTGCAATTATACAAATATGAATATGGATGTAACAGGTTTGGCGGTCAATGAACTTTAGATTGTCATAGTCAAGTTTGTTTAATATTGTTTCTTTGTAAAATAATATTGTTTCTTTGTAAAATGCTAATTTAAATAGTCTGAGGTACCTACTGCTATTTATACACATGTTATTTATTTTTAACGTTTATTGAAACGACAAGTGGCAAAATTAAAGTAGGTACTTAGGTATTTATAAAAGGAACTATAATTTCGTAGGAAAAGCCACTATTGGGCGATTCTGACGACCTCTGTGGCGCAGTGGGCGAAAGCCCGCCTGAGACGCAGAGGTTGCGGGTTCGATCCCCGCTGCGGGACAAATGTTTGCATGATCTGCAAATATTTGTTTCGTGTCTGGGTGTTTTCTATGTATAATATGTATGTATTTACAAAAAAAAAAATGTATCTAGGTACTTATGTAGTTTATCAGTCATCTAGTTACCATAACACAAGCATTGAATTGCTTAGCTTGGGACTAGATGAACCCTGTGTGGAATGTCCAAGGATATTTATTTATTTATTTATTCTGAGTGTCGTAAAAGCTAAACTAAGCTAACTAAAATTATTGCCATCCTTTTTATTCCCATCGCTATGAAAGGGACGGCAACAATTTTAGTTAGCTTAGTTTAGCTTTTGCGACACTCAGAATTGCCACTAACGGAATAATTGATGAACACACATAAAAAAAACATACAGTGTCTTTTTTCAAGTCGGTTAAAAATAATGGCAGTTTTCAATATCATGCGTGTATGCGTTTATAAATTAGTGGGACCTACATTATTAGGTATCATGAGTATAATTATTATTATAAGTAGGTAAGTAGCAAAATCCTCAATTTTTTTATAGTTTACCTTGTGATCTGGATAAAATCTTGTCGTGATGAAGAAGTATCACGAAGTTTTTTGCAAGAGGTAAATTAAAAATATTAAGCAACTATCGGTCATTAATAGTTTTAGTAGACGTTGGGAAACGTTCAGCAAGGTTAATAATGGGTGACCGTTAGTATCCAGGACTTTCGTAAAGCTTCTTTATTTATAAAAAAATGTGTTTCAGAGTGTGCGAGTGCCTGCCTATGTTTCGGTTATTTAGAATTTAATTATACTCAAGAATTTAATTATTCTAAAAACTTAATGTGGTTTAATTCGAAATAAATCGTGAGACTATATTCAAACTATTTTTTTTCTTTTGTCATTTTCAATTAAACATAACTAACTAGGCTGCAGTTTACGCTTCGATATAACTAAATAAACCTTGTCTTTCTAACAATAAGGGTTATTGTAAGCTGCAATAAAAAGTGATAGTCAAAACAAGTTATGAGCGGTCTAACCTTAACCGCCAGTGGATCACGTTTCTAGAAGTGCAATATGATGCATTTAGCTTCTAAAAAACTGGTGACCGTAAAAATACTAGGTATGTTCTTAACAATCGGGCTAAGATACGCGTAGGTATTTTCCGGTAAAGACGCTAACAATCAACAGAAAAAAGAACTGAAAGTATTGTTTTATATCAAAAGTCGAAAATGATAACAAAATCATCATAAAACATATTATGCAAACGGGTATTTATCACGAATTTTACCTTTAATATTCGACTTTCTTCCCGCGACCACGGCTGTTGCAATCCGGTCGAAACGTCAGGCGATTATTAAAGGTAAAATTCGTGATAAATACCCGTTTGCATAATATGTTTTTTTTAACTAATGTGTTCTGATCGCGAAAGTTTAAAAAAGATAACAAAATCATTGATGATGAGAAATTTAAAAATGTGATTCACATTGCACTTAACACTTAAGAGCGGCCAACCCGGCTCACTTTTCATACAAACGCTCGTACGTGATTATGCCGTTGTAACAGATCTTTCTTTTAAACTTTTGGACTAATAGGTATCTTGTGCACTATATCTAGGTTTCTATCGAAACTAAAAATCAAAATTTTGAGAAACAAATTCAGTATAAGCTTCCAAAAACCTGCTTTTTGCATAAATTTTACCTGAACTTTGGCCGTTTATAATGTACTCATGAATTGTAAAAGTAAAGAAAATATTGTGATAGAAACCTTGCAAATGTTATGGAGATTCTAAATGACAAATATTTATTTTACAAACTTGTAAGGCTTACTGAAAAACACGTATGATGAAATAACAAGCTTTTCAGCTATGCCCGCGTCGATGATAGACGCACCGGGAAGGGCCACCTTAACCCTATTTTAGTGTTAAGTATAGCATTACTTATCTGTGTTTTTTGTAACCGTGTTAGCTGTGGAGTTTTAGATAGAATTTGGTTATTTACGGCCGTCATAAAACGATGGCCACTTTCCAGAAACCTTAAAGCTCAGTGTTGATTGATTTCATATTAATGAAATGTAAATATTCAACACGATCTGTCTTCGCATCAGGCGGATCATTTGATCGGAGCATATAACTAGGTCAGGCAACGTTCAGCTCCGCCAATAGATGGGTGGCTGCATGTCACTTGCACTTGGACTTGGAGAGATTGATCAAGTACCTAATAATGTAACAATTAATTGAGATTTAGAAGCCCAAAGTATATTTTGTCGAAAGAATACCTACAAAAATAGCCTTTTTAATGTTAGTACCTACCTAATAAAGCTACTCTGACTACCCCCTTAGACATCTTCAAAAAGATCTAAAAAAATTGCCTAATGATCGGAAAGAAATGTCTACCGCTCCCGGGATACAGTCGTGATCATATTTCATTTTTTAATTTAATAAAGCTTCGTATTGTTTTTCGCAGTACACCGGTAACTTGCATGAACTCATTTAATTTTGAAAAACGGAGGATCTAAAGGTAACTATTCCACTTAAAATTAACGGATGATATGGCCCACAGGGAGGTTAACGCCAGTTTACCGAGTATTGGATACTATCCTCGATACCGAGTAAAGAAGTAAGTATCGCAAATGTATTAAACATTTTATTCATTAAAAAATCATGAAAGTTACCTGATGAACTAAAAACTTTATACATCTTGACACGTGAGCGAGGATAGATTACTTTAGTACACAAAAACCGCAAGTAACCCTACAGCTGCTTATGCCACTTGCGGTTACCCATCCTATTTGTGACCACAGAACGACGACGCATTTAATTTTATCAATCTATCAAGAACGCCTTAGCGAGCTATGTCATGAGCTCTTGCCTATGCTTTACCTTTGCCTATTACTCATCATTAGATCAAATTAATTAAACATTTCCTTTTGATTGAGCACAATTTATTATCGATTTGGTAACTTTATGGCGGATGAATCAAGATACTTCTTAGTTCTCATAAGAGTCTCACGTAATTGGTAAGTGAGTAGATATCAGTGGAGCATTATTAATTACATACTTACCTCGGTTTCCATTTGAAGGATGGTAGGTAGGTACTTATACCTACCGTAGATTCACCTTACTAAATTATTATCGATTTTCATTGACTAAGTGCCTTTGCCAATGATAGCCTTAATTTTATATTTTGTTTGGTTTGTTAAATAGATATAACGACTTAGTACAACTGTAATGTTATATTCTTTGTGTGTGTAAATAAATAAATAAATTATTTCTGAATGCAAATGATGACTTGTATGTTGAAAAACAGAGATCGCTTACGGCCCCTTTGATTATATTTATTTCAATGGTTAAATAATATATTTCACAGAACACAGATCATTAATATAACAATTTCTTCAGAAGTTTAGCACAACAAAATTTAACGCCTACTGTCGCTATGGTGTAGAGTCTTATTATATGGACTTGAATAGAATATTATGTTAGGTAAGTCATTAATCATTTCATTCAATTAACGGGCATGACAGAAAGTTCGCTAGTATTGTGTATGTTACACATTTACGGATGACATTCTAAACATAAGTATTTTCTTTATAAAATAACTAAGTAAGAACCTATACTTACTGCTAATAACCTAGTTAGCTGCAAAGAAAGTGTGGGTACCTAACGACTAGTCTCAAATTCTCAATAACATTATCATGCTTGTTTTGCTTACTGCGCTGCGGGTAGATAGGTAATTGACATTTCTTCCATACAAAAAACGTCAAATTAGCTGCTGACAGTAAGCAAAACCAAAGATAAGGTCTATTCAGACCTACACAGTACACGCTGTCGCTATGGGAAGCGGTAAATACCTCTAGAAAAACCCAAGTCTGACGTTTAAAGCTCGTGAAAATGCATATCTAAATTTTTCGTAACGATAAATCCATTGATGCACGGGCGGATTCGAACCTAGGACCTTCGGATCGAAAGTTGAGGCACCAACCCACTCGACCATCACGGCATATTCAAATCAAATAGGATAATATTTAATGAATATTTTTTAGGCACGTAAACCTTGAAACTAATATTCTCATTTTGTCAGGTGGAAAGCGCGTTTAAGTCTTTTCTATGAACAAAACAATTGTAAATTTTAAGCTCTTTTACTGGCCTATGGAGTTACTACAAACTCTTATGAACATTATTACATACAAATGTAGGTTTAGTGATACATTTTAATCAAACTAATATTATACCTATAAGTTCGTTCGTTCGTATAAGCAAGTGGCCAACTCTGTTGACGGAGTTTTTAGGCCGCCTAAAGGCCTCCATCGTGGTTTAAGTAAAAAATTAAGTAAAATGGCTCATTATTTAAGTAAAAAACTGGTGGTACGAAATAATAACTACATACCCCTTCGTCTGTGGCGCGGACTTCTGCAGTCCGCGCTCAAATTCCCTCATCTGTGGGCGGACTGGAGAAGTCCGCGAGCGCATGCGTCATTTAAAATTGACTGTTTTGATACTAAAATTATTCCTATCTTGCTCTAAATTGCATGTGTAGGGGAAATGTAAAGGATGGGGACAACGCCACATTCTTCAAGTCTAAACACCATCATCGACAATTATTTCTTTATGGACTTATTCCTTGGACATTTCATACAGCGTCTAGTCCTATGCTATGGTTATTAAGATAAGGTAACCGAATGACTGTACCTATTAGTTGAATTTGTGATCTGCTTTGACACACATAACTAATTAATCAAGCTGGTTGACATGCTAAATTAATTACCTAACTACAATGTGACAAGCGCTCTATAACGGTTCACAAAGATAGCATCATTTAAAAAAAAAATAACATAGGCAAGTAGGTACCTACTATTGAACTTGGTTCATTGTCCGACTTTAGAAAATAAATATTCTGATGTTCAGATGTTCTTGATTCTTTGAAGTTAGGCAACGTTCTAAATGGTCACAATGTGGATGCGGTCACCGCAAGGGCAACCAGATGAGCGCTTCCGTGCTTCGGGGGCACGGAAAATTGTTGGTTCAGGATCATGACACCGTGACGTGTAGGTGTTTACCAAAAATAAACGACTACCTACCTATTATTGACTACTTACTAGCTAGCTAGCGCAGCTGCGCTCCGCGGTGTTACCCGCGGTGAATAGTTCCCGTTCCCGTGGGAATACCGGGATCAAAAGTAGCCTATTCTATAATCCAGGCTCAGTTAAATTTAGAATACATAAAAAAAATATAGGTACCTATAAGTCCAGCCATTCTCGAGTTATTGAGTGACATCGAAATATGATTCATTTTTATAAGTATTACCTATAGGTAAGTAGGTACTTATAGATCGAAGATTTACTGCATACTTACCTACTTACAAGATCCAAAAATTGTTTTAAAATTGAAAGTAATACCTACCGTATAAAATAATGCTACATTGGTTAATAGGTAAGTAAGTAGTTACTTATGTAGCAGTTAATGTTTATGCCGCGGGTCAGGGTTCATTGACATTACCTTGGCAACAAACTTCCGATAAACAAGTGAATCAGCTGGTTTTTAAAGTTGTGTCATGCATGTTTAAGCGGGTTGGTAGGTGAGGTAGGTAGGTACTTACCTATAACTATATATTAATGGGTTAATTTACTTATAGGCTATAAGTAAATTAACCCATTACCTATATAAGTACCTACTGTAGGTAACAGAACCCAGATGTATGTACCTAGGTACCTCAGGTGTTCTGTAGTCTGAGAATTAGGTAGTAGGTATAAACTGAATTATTTATTTTGAACTTTCACTTTGTTTTGAACCGGAGCGGGCAAATTTTGAAAGTGGCGCAATTTAGACAACTGCAATCTTAGTTCTGAGTTTTGAGTTTCCGAACGAAATTTCGGCCATGATGACAATGACATTTTGAAAGACAATAAATAAATTTTGCTTCATGCTATAGTGATGTCAACTTATTTTGTAAAAATATAAAAATAAACAAACTGATTACAATGAAATTGAAGATACCTTTAGTTAAAATTATACGTTCGTTTTGGAGAGATGCAGATAACGTTTAGTAAAAAACATATTGATGTGTCATTTAACCTAAAAAAATTGTAACAATTTTCTTACAATCGTTCAAATTATTGTTAGCTACAGGTTTATAACAGCTTATTTTTATTTTTATTATTGGTTGGTCATCCCTAACTTTCAATTGGATGGACCTTATAGTTTTATTAGTCATTTCATGCATTGCTAAAGTTTGCTTATTTTGCTATTGCTTTGATAATGCCCATCACTAGTTGTTTCGTTTTTTTTTTATTGTAGTCATTGTTTGATTGTTTGACATGACATGACAAACAAGTTCGCAAGGCAACCAGAAAGTTACTTCAAATATTGATCAAACAGGTAAAACTTGTAATTAAAATTATTGTGCTCTATTCTGAAGTTAAAAATAATGGAGAAAGCTTTCGAAATACAAAAACAAATCCGTGATAATGCCAAAACATTGAATTCTTATATGACTGACCTGCAGAATTGGGAAGCCGAGATGAAGCGAAAGGAAGCTGCCCTAAGCGGCGAATTTGAACAGGTTCTGTCCTATTTAACGTTATTTTCCTATATTACGTAGATTTAGTTATATTCATGCTTTACACATTGTTTTGCAGCAGTTGTAGAACAAGATTTTTTTTCAATCTCATTTTGAAAATCGAACACTGTTTTTATCACACTTTTAGCAAGGAGGCGACCTGCAATAAGTGCCTTGGCGTTATATTTGATAAGTTTTAGTTTGTCATAATTATAACTGTATTATTGTTATTTTGAGGTTAGGTGGTGCCTCCGGTTAGAAGTAAAGCAAAGAAAGAGAAACCTGTACAAGTTACAAAGAAACCCGAACCCAGAATCAAGGCAGCTGACTATTTATCATGGGACAAATTTGATGCTGTAAGTATGTGGTCAAAATGTGGCATAGCACCCAACGGTTGAATTTGAACATCATAAAACATCATTTTGAAGTGACAATGGCTCATCATCATCATCCACAGCCCAATTTTACCCACTGCTGGGCATAGGCCTCCCTAAGTTTGTGCCATCCAGGTTTTGTGCCAGTCGCATCCATTGTCGCCCTTGCGACATGGACTATGTCGTCGACCCACCTTGCCACCGATCGCCTGATTGATAAAAGTGACAATTGCTTATTTGATTCAAATTGAAGTGATAGTCAGAAGTAAAAAGGATCTGAAAATTGCCTAAAAAAAAAGATCTGAAAGAAATGTCTACCGCTCCCTGGGATAGTCATGATCATATTTTATTTATTATTTCTTACTATCGGGTCAGACAGTCAGATGAAAACAAAATTACGTCTATTCCTAGCCTTAGGTACATAAACATTGTGAAAGGTATAAAAGATATCTATCTCATTTTTACTCTGTTCATTTCAGGATAAAGCTTGCGAAGATGTTGACATGAAAGACATTGGGCCAATTTCATTGGATGGTAAGAAAAGCCAGTCTGCTAAAATGGAGAAACTGAGAGAGGAGGCACAACATGAAAAAGAAAGGGTGAGCAAATAAATAATAGAATTGATTATATTCATTCTATTATTTTGATGATTATGAAAAGCACGGCAACCATTTTAGAGCTGTCAAATTAGTTTAGCTTAGTTTTGGCGACATCTGAATTGAGACCAATGGATACTTAAATTACATAATAGATGTTTATGATTCAAATTGAGTTGAGGGTTGGGAAAATAACATGAAGGATGTAATTTAAAGTAACTACTTTTAAGTAATAAGTATAAGTTTTATTTTAATGGTTACAGGGTAACAGCTTTGTGAAACAAGAGAAGTGGGATGAAGCAATTAGTTGCTACAACCGCGCTATTGAACTAGTAAAGGACGATGCTATCTACTATGCTAATAGGGGCTTATGCTACCTCAAGAAAGACAGGTTTGTGCTATCAATTTCAAATTCAAATGTATTTATTCAGTACAGAGATGTATTAAATAGTCACAATCTAATAGCTGACAAAACTCTAAAAATGTGTGAGCAAATTCAATGTTCTACAATGACAATTGACATTTGAATGTAGACGTTATGTCGTTTGTTTTAATGTTCAATGTCACTTGTACGCAAAAAAGTAAAACTTGGCGCACTACGTAGTGTGCGCAGAGTTTTGGCGTTTACATTTTATTTGTCTAATTGTGGCTCTATATTACATCTCAATGATTCAGTATGATCATTTAAGACCACTTTTGACATGTCACATCCTTAAAACTAGTGGATTCTACTGCATGTTCCAACGCGACTCCCTACAATAGGGAAAGAATCAGACAAGAACCTGGTGGGGGCATAGCTTTTATTTTAAAGTGATCCCTTAACAATCTAAATAGTCAGCTTCAGTGGGAAGCCAAACAAAGTAAGGCATGTCAAAGCAAGTAAAAGTAATTGTAATAAAGTATTAAATATATTAGGTAGTGTGATATACAAGAATTCCTCGTTTAATTTTGTAATATTCCAGCCTCCACCAAGCGGAGACAGACTGCACCGAAGCCCTACGCCTCGACCCAACCTATGTAAAGGCGTTACAGAGACGCGCGAGTGCTCGCGAGCGGCTCGGGTCCTTGCGCGCCGCCTCCGCTGACCTGGCGCAAGTGTTGACACTGGAGCCCTACAACAAGGCAGCGCAGTCACAGCTGGACGTTATCAAGGCTAGGATGGGGACTAAAGGGGTGAGACCACGGACCTAGTATAGTACCAGCCCCCTTATCCCCAACTTATCTCGGATGGTATCCAAGTTGTAACGCTGATAAAGTAAAATAGTAATTAAATTAGTAAGTAACTTACTTAATTACTGTCAGTTTTTTTACAGCTGTATTTGACAGTTGTTTTCGCGATTTACTGTGATTTTTGCTTTGATACAACTTGGATACAATGCGAGACAAGTTACACAATCAGGGGGCTGGATGAACAGCGAACGTGTCGCCGAGAGGGACAAAAAATGCAGTAAATCCACAGTAGTGGCAATTCTGAGTGTCGCAAAAGCTAAACTAAGCTAACTAAAATTGTTGCCGTCCCTTTCATAGCGATGGGAATAAAAAGGATGGCAATAGTTTTAGTTAGGTTAGTTTAGCTTTTGCGACACTCCGAATTGCCCCCAGTATTTATCTATACTTCTTTAAACTAATATTATAAATGGGTAAAGTTTGTTTGTTTGTTTATTGTTGTTATGTATGTTTGGAGTAATCTTCGAAACTACTCATCCAATTTCAAAAAATCTTTCACCGATATGTAGCATGGGCTATCCGAATGAACATAGGCTATATTTTATCAAAATTCGTACCACGCGAGCGAAGCCGCGAGCGAGTAAGCTAGTCGTAGTACGAAATTCGGAAAATTTTAAATTTTTCCATAGAAATGTAACAAAACTTAATGTATTTTTATTTGTTGAATGTCTTTAACAAAAGGATAATCGTGGGGTAAGTATGTTATGAGCAACCAAGTCAAACAATTTTGCAAAATAATCAATAAACACCTCTTGTTAAACACAAAAATTTATGAGAAACCTTGAATTTCCAGGCCAAGTCGAAATCATCACCATCATCCACCCCAACCGTTGAAAGCAAGCCTATCAAATCTCCCGTCCAGCCCAAGATCATAGAGCTGGAGGACCCTCAGCCCGAGCCCATGAGTGCCGCTGAGAAGTGGGAGAATGGAGTGGGAGAGAATGTCACTGTGCTGAGGCCGGTGAAGAAACCACCACATTTGAGGTCCAAGGTTTGTATTAGCGACTATTAGGCTCAACTCACACCAAAAGAGCATAGAAGAGCTGCGAAGCGGAGCGCAGTTTCAGTGTCATACGAATTTCAACTTTATTTTCATTACTTTAATACATTATCGTATGAGAAACTCGAACGAGTCGCGCGGATGCCCGCGGCGCAGTGGGAATTCCGGCGAATTCGAATACGCGCGCCTTCTCTGCGATAATAAGTATTATAGTAATGAAAATAAAGATAAGATAAAGATAAAGATAAATTTATTTGCACCTTTTTAGCATAGGTATATTACAGAGTTTCACATAATTAGAGATAAAGTTGAAATTCGTATGACACTGAAACTGCGCTCCGCTTCGCTGCTCTTCGATGCTCTTTTGGTGTGAGTTGAGCCTTAGACCCGCGCGGTTTCGTTTGTACTCGCTACTTTCCATAAAAACTTTGACACCCCGAGTTTTTATCTAATTGCACTTCCTTAAAACGTTCCTATAAATTTTGACACCCCATTGCAACCCTTTAAAGGGGTACCTGCTGTAAAATGCGCCTATTTTTTAAGTTAGACCTCTGGCAATACATCGGTGAAAACTGCATTGCATAAATGCAAATAAAATATTACAGTCGAGTCATAAACAACGTTTTTCTTACGAACGACAATTCGACGAACGAACGTTGAATGTACTGCGCTGCTAACCTGCAAATCGAATCCGAATCCGTCGACGATATCCGAAACGTTCCCGTTTTCATCGAAAATACCGCACTCTCAAAAACGATCGCCCGACACATTCGCCGTCGAAATTCGTAACGGATCCGCGGAACGAACGAAAACCTTCAAGATATGAATGATGGATAATTTTGGACTTGGATACTACACTTTTGGCATAAAAGCGTTTGCTTGCGTCTACTTGACCCGTGTGAATTCACTTTTTGTCCTAAAACTGTTGGCAGATATGTCATTAGAATGCAGTGTCAATATCAAGTTGACACTGCAAAGTGTCAAACCAGAAAAAATCAATACAAAAACCAATTGACAAAAACAAATATTTATTTACAATTTAAGTTACATTACAGAAAATTAAATCTCAAGCGTTACTCTAACAAATGAGATCAATTAGTAATATTAAAAAGACAGAAGTGGCGGACGCGGCTGAAATTTTGTTTTCTGAAGAAGAATTGAACTGGGAAGAGTTCACTTCACGAATGTTGTGTTGTGCTGAAGTGTGAATAATTTATAACACACTATGACCAGCTGCACTGACGAACAACTCCGACCAATTAGAAGAAAACAGGGATTTGGAAAAAGGCTTGCTGAGGTCTGCCGCTGGTCGCCGAAGTTTTTTTTAATTTAGTGAAAATAAAAGTCAATTCAGATTCAGTTCTTCGTGTTCATTTGGCCGAGTGCTATGTGCGTTCCATCAATGCACCCACACCCACATACCCCTGGGATCCCGAACTTATTGTAGAATCTGTAATAAATTAGGTAATGTATTTATTAGGTAGGTATATTCCCTTAACTCCAGCAGATGCATGCATGGATATCAATCAACTCATTTTCTCAACTTCAACTAATTCATATTTACCTAATATGAATTCTCTTCTAATATTTATTTTACTGTATGTTGCTTACCTGCTATCCAACTTCAAAAATGCATTTGAAGAAACCTATTTTAGAATAAATAGGTGCTTCAGGTAGGTACTCTTCTGTGTCCTCTTTGAAGAAAATAATTAGGTACTTAGTCCAGATAAGCAAGCCGAGTCAAAAGAAGAAAAATACGGGAAATTATCAACAAAATGGGAAATGAAATAGCTCAGAAACGAAAAACGATACTCAATACGAAAGCCTAGAGGCTATCGTTGAGTTGTAACGTTGAATCGATTTATTTGGCAGTTTTTTCGTTGTCAAATTCAAATTAACGTATCGGATACCGCCTAGAGTAGGGTTCCGACGACGATTGTCAAAAAACGATTCGGACGTTTCATCGCGTCGAACTTCGCGTCGAACGAAGGCCCATAGAGTACCGATCCGCACGAAATTGATGCCGAAACTTCGTTTTTCGTTTTGCAGGTTAGCACCGCTGAAGTCTAGCAATGTTATGCCAATTTATTACATATCTTAATTTCTTTACAGAGGCCACTCAAACCCGTACTTATTCAAGAGATCCCACTTGGAAAATCTTTACCTGAAAAACCACCAACCCGTCTCAAGATCATTGAGATCGACTCTACCAAAGAAAATGAGAAAGCAGGCGGTGACGTCATTAGTCCCGAGTCTGTGAAGTTAGCGTCAGATGCAATGGGAAAGGAGAAACAAAGCCGGGTGGCAAGCCTAGTGCCGCCCGCTAGCAGTGTACAGTTCATGGCCGAATGGAAGTACTTGAAGGGGAATGATATTGATAGAAGCCATTACTTTAGCGTAAGTATAAACATTTTTAGCAAGACTACATAATATAATTTATTCAATGATGTCAATTCAGATGTCGCAAAAACTAAACTAACCTAATTTGACAAATCGATTGTCGAAGGGGGCGATAAATCGATCTAGCCAAAAGAGCAGTTTCAGTGTCATACGAATTTCAACTTTATTTTCATTTCAATAATACTTATTATCGAATATATAATGAGAAACTCGAACGAGTCGCGAGGATGCCCGCGGCGCCGCGGGAATTCCGGCGATTTCGAATACGCGCGCCTTCTCTGATAATAAGTATTATAGTAATTATACATAGTAATGAAAATAAAGTTAAAATTCGTATGACACTGAAACTGCGCTCCCCTTCGCTGCTCTTCGATGCTCTTTTGGTGTGAGTTGAGCCTTAGGATTCATTTTTAGATAATGTCGTTTTATTAATGTTTTCAGGCAATTAAAAAAATACAGAACAAAGCTCGGTCACCCAGGTATATAGCTGTACTAAGTAAATTATTTCTCGTTCCAGATAATCGAACCATCAAAGATCCCGTCCATATTCGCGAACGCGCTCGAAAGCGACGTTCTGTCTGATTGGTTGCGCGCGCTGCGGGCTCACCCCGCGCGGTTCCAGCCGCACGGCGTCACCGAGTACCTATCCGCACTCACGCGGGTCAAGAGATTCTCAGCACTAGCCATGTTCCTTACTAGCCAGGATCAACAACGTAAGTGCTTAGATATATATTTTTTGAACTAGCATTTCGATTAGTATCTTTATTAAAAAAAATATATTGACAAGTGTTTTTATTGGTTAACTATGAAAAAAACTATTTATAATAACAGCACAGCCACCATTCAGCTTGAGAAATCTGGTCCCTCCTTCAAGATTGAGAAAGGTGTTAAACAGGGTGATCCTCTGTCCCTAAACTTTTTACAAGTACCCTTGAGGAAATATTTAAAAAGCTAGCGGCATCCTGGATAAAAAAAAAAAAAATTATCAACTACATTTTATGAGTCGCTTCCTAAAACATTAAATGGGGGCATACATCACAGATATTATTTACATCATGTGTGTCAATAAACAAATCTATCTATCTATCACATGGACCTAGTATAGTACCCTGGACGAACAGTGAGCGTGCCGCCGAGAGGGACAAAAATTGCAATGAATCCTCAGTTTCGTAGTACAAAATTCGGAGCATCAAGTTTCCGGCCAAACAAATAAGCGGCACGCGATGAGGGACAAAAGATCTAATGCTCTGTCTCTTTTACTCACAATAATGTTGTATATATTCCTCTTTGTTTTCGTGTGACTGAGAAATAAATATACTGCGCTCTATTTCTTACTTTCTCTAAGATCTATCATTATTTCTTACTTTTTTATGTAAAACCTTATTGCAATCTTAAACTTTTGTGCTTGATTATAATGTTGAAAATAAATTGCCCACTGCGCGACCTATATCTATTTTACAAATTAATTCTTCTTTCCAGTGATCACCCAACTCCTAGAGCACTGCAAGAACGTGGAAAACTGCAGCGACGTCACCATATCCGATCTGAAGAACAAATTCGAACTCTAAATTAGATTATTAGCTAATTGTACATAACATTTAGTAGTATTAGCGTTCACTAACAAATTCATTGGCAAAATTCACTGCTTGTGAAAAATTGTGTAAAAAAATATATGAAAATATGAATTCGACTGCATCCCAGGGAGCGGTAGACTTTTCTTTCAGATCTTAACCTACTACCTTCGCCTAAAGGCATCCGTCATGGCCTCCGATAACGACTTTAAAAGCCGGGACCGACAATTTAACGTGTCCTCCGAAGCGCTGAAGCGCTTAGCTGATAATATTTATTTATTTTATTTTATTTATTTTTACATCTTAGGAAAACAAACAGTCATAAAAACAAATTAAATAACTAAGTATAATACTAAAGACCATTTAGAGGTTTAATGCCACTTGCGTTCACTTATCCAAGTTCTGACCGCTCAAAACTTCTACGATCTATCGATCTATCAAGAACGTCATAGCAAGCCGGTTAAATTGTTAGTGAACACTAGTATAAAAAGAGGTTTCATTATGTGAGTTTGTGCAAGATACAGCGTAAGTAGGTACACCTAATTCATTCTTTCTACTCTTAACTGATTCTATTTCTTAATAGTGGCTAAATGTACAAGCTGTGCGAAGCCAATTAAAGAAAAAAAAAAGGTGTGGAACTTTCTCATAGATTTTTATAATAAAGCCCTACCCACTGTACCCAGTTATTCATATTAGACTAGTAGACAGGTACTCAGATAATTGTGGATAAGGCGGTATTCAGAGGCAAGTCCATTGCTCCATATTACTATTAGTTAATTATTACATACCTACATTTATTTTCAGATGTGCAATAGTTATTATATACATTTATGTTTAAGTTCTTAAAGGTATATTTACTAAAAAGAAACGAAGATGCATTTAAATCATGTAATTAACAACATAGAAAATAATACCTACTATTTCGTCATCGTAGAGCACAATTTCGTTTCGTTGCATCATTCGAATGAAATTCTGTTGTCACTTAAAAACCAAATTGGATAGGTACCTACTCCTTGCCGTAGACAGAATATACAGGTCCTAACGCTATGCCACATGAAGGTAAGCTAATGGAGAAACTCCTTCTATTTTGAAACTGCTGAAAAGATCTTTATTTCCTGAAAAGTAG
Source organism: Xanthorhoe designata (assembly GCA_963582015.1). Taxonomy (NCBI): domain Eukaryota; kingdom Metazoa; phylum Arthropoda; class Insecta; order Lepidoptera; family Geometridae; genus Xanthorhoe; species Xanthorhoe designata. Next base: position 9,447,307 of record OY757049.1, read on the forward strand.
AATTTTGGCCGCAAATCTTCGCCATGAAGATTTGTATGTTCTAGCTACGAGTAGACTATATCTTCGGCCTCATTTATAAACCAGGCCCACGTATTATTTCGAAGTACGGTAGACATTTTTTGGACAAGCAATAAAGTGTTATCATAATGAATTCAATGTTTTAGTTTAATGTTTGTTTTTCACGGTGCGAATTATGTTTAGTTCTGTAATTATGTTATTGTACCCTAATAAAGTCATTTTTTATAATATTGTTTTTGATTTTACTAGAAATATTACTAGGTAGTTACCTACCTAGTCTGAGCGGTCACTAGGTACTTGGATGGGTAACCGCAAGTGGCATTGATATCTGAGCGCTTCCGTGATTCGGAGGGCACGTTAAATTGTCGGTCCCGTTCTTTAAAGTCGTTAAGCCATGACGGAGGCCTTAAGGCGGCCTAAAAACTCCGTCACCAGAGTTGGCCACTTGCTCATACAAACTTACTTTTAGTTACCTACCTACTACCGATAATTATAAGCTTTTTAGACATTCTAAGATTTAGGTATTTTGATGCAGAAAGATACCAACCATTTCTTTTTATTTTACTTCTATACCTAGGTAGGTAACAAACAGAAATAATTTCATAAAAATATTTAAGTAGGTAGGTACCTACGTACGTTACGGGGCAGTGGTCGGGTCCAACTAATTGGACACAGCAGTTGGACCACTGTGGTCCCTGCTGTGTCCAATTAGTTGGACTGCGGGCCTTTACTAGGGGCCGTGGTTCAACTATCTTTGCAGTTAGACCACCACGACACTTATAGGTATTTTAAAGCTTGAGTCAAGTTGATAAATGTAAAGGGGAAAAATACGGCTGCCAAAGAAAGAAACGATAATTTTGTGTCTAAAGAAACAAATAACTACTAGCTTTTGTTTCCAACCTACTTCTGAAATGTAAATTTCAAAAGTAAATACCTACTTGTATTACCTAGTAGGCAAATATTAAAAAGTTATAATTTCTCGTAGCGAAAACAACAGTCGGAATAACGATGAAATAGTAAAATTCCTTAAGTTAATTAAAACTAAACTGCAGTTACGCTAATAAACCGGCTGAACCGGGACCAATTTGCATGTGCAACCATCGGGAATATCTCGCTGGGTTTAGGGTTATGCAGTTTCCGTACAAAAACCTACTATTTCACTTTCAAAACTATCGTGAGTTGTATTAGACATTATAATAGCACACGGGAAATTACTCACGTAAAATTATCGTCGATTTAGATACCGACAATGTTTCGATTCTTCCGGAGAATCTTCATCTTGGTACCTATGAGTGTGGTCACTCCTCGCGGTCGCGAATCGACGATAATTTTACGTGAGTAATTTCCCGTGTGCTATTACCTATAATGTCTAAAAACCTACCTACTGTGAGTGAAACTAGGTACTATTCGATGTCTCTTTCAATATTATGTGATGAAGCGCTCGTGGCGAAGCTTGAGACGTTTTTGAGAGATCGTCGAAGTTAAAGCAATGCTCTGAGCGGTCACTACTTGGATGGGTGACCGTAAGTGGCATCTACCGAGTTTAGGCGGCGCGGTCGAGTGATGGTCGTGAATCGTGATTGCAATAAATAACCTCCCAAGTAACAAAATAGATCCTATAACAGTCTTCAAGACTATCCTATAACTGTCCTGTAGCATACTACAAGCCTCGATTTGGGCGCAGTTACTGGAGTACAAGTTCTAGTAATGCTCCTGCAATGAGCTAACAGAATGCTAATAAGTCTAGTAACTGTCTTGCACCAGTATTACGGAAGCACTGATGCTCCTATAATTGCCTTATAGAAGATTGTTACTGGAGCCAATACTCCTGTTATTATCTACTTCTAGTTTGTTACAAGTGTAATTATGCATAGCTGGGCACCGTTAATCAAATGGTTAACTTCGTTAATCGTTAATCCGTTACAAAAAAAGTTAGCTTCGTTAAACGTTAAAGCGTTACATTTCGGAAGAATTAACGCAAGTTAACGTTAATCGTTAATCCGTTAATATGTGTAAAATTGCATCTTTATATCGTTGCGTTAGGCTCAATTCACACCAAAAGAGCAATAAAGCTCAGCGAAGCGGAGCGCGGTTTCAGTGTCATATGAATTTGAACTTTATTTTCATTACTATAATACTTAATATCGCATGAGAAACTCGACCGAGTCGCGCGGATGCCCGCGGCTTCGCGGGAATTCCGGCAAATTCGAATACGCGCGCCTTCTCTGCGATAATAAGTATTATAGTAATTAAAATAAAGTTCAAATTCATATGACACTGAAACCGCGCTCCGCTTCGCTGCCCTTCACCGCTCTTTTGGTAAGAGTTGAGCCTTAAGTATTAAAAACTCACCGGTTAGTGATATTTCGTGAAAAAATAATAATTTTCTCGACCAACTGGCACACTAAATTCGGAAAACAAACGAATTTTGATAGAAAAAAAATTACAAATGAAAAATCTTACTAAAAGTTTTACTGTTTCGACGGGATTTAAACCCGTGAGATACAAGCGATCACCCTTAAGCCAGGCTGCCTTACCACTCGAACACGAAGCCCTTGACGCCGAAGACGAAACTATCAGTAAGATTATAAAACATATGCAAACGGGTATTTATCACGAATTTTACCTTTAATATTCGCCCGACGTTTCGACCGGATTGCACCAGCCGTGGTCGCGGGAAGACTGAAGTATTGGAGGTACCGCCACAGCAAAGCGAAAGCGTTTATTCAACTACCCTCACTTGATCTTCATAAATGTCAATTAGGGCCGGTTCACACTAGGACAACACACTACACTAACAGTGTCCACATACTGAGTTGATCTCACATGACGAGTACACTTTGCAATCACTAGATTCCACGAGGAAGAGAGTCTGAAGCCGTCTTCACGATTAAAATTAGGATACTTCTTAATCTCAATCGCTTTCCGAACCATTCTCTTGTAATAATGCTTCTCGTTGGCAAGGATTTTTGGATTGTGCAATTCCATCCAGTGATTGGGTCCTGAGTCTACTATATGCTCCGCTATAGCAGACTATAAAAGGTAAAATTCGTGATAAATACCCGTTTGCATATATCAGTAAGATGATATTTCGGTTAAAGCATCGAAACCTAAGTGTGGTTTAAGACTATAATAAAATATATAAACTATAGAAAGAAAATATCGGTTTGACTTTGAATTGAAACTATCAATCAAATTAGCATCTCTACATTCTTCACCAATCAAAGCAGCCGGGAAAACCGGTAGGAAATAGATGAAAAAAGAAGTACAGACTTAAAATTATAAAAAAATTCGAAAACGCCGGGCACGTCGGCGGGTACCCGACTCGAGGCTAATGCCCTGTTTAGAAAATAGTTGAATACAATTTTTAGCTTCATTTCCCTGGTCTGACTGATGATTAGGTAGGTACTGTACTGACAAAGGCTGTAGATAATATCACGAGCTATTGTTAAGCCAAAACAAAAAGCTGCTACTAATATTTATTATAATTACTACACTGCACACACAGTACACTTTTTCTATCTAACTAAATTACACTACACTCTTCTTTATAAATTATCAACACGCAAATGATCACTGACTGATTTATAATAACAACAAACAAACGAACAAAACACTAGTCACTCTAAGCACCGGCGCTAAGTAATGAAATGATCAAACGAAACAAATCTCTTCGCAGTTTTCTTTCTCACTCGCACGCGCCGGCAAAATATTATCTAGTTTAGTTTTTGTTTCACACGCTGCCACGCGCCGCCCGGCACTTGTCGGTGCCGTGCGTAACTATTAGGCATTGGATTAACGATTAACGGACTTCTCGCATATTAACGGAAGTTAACGTGTCCGTTAACATTTTTGAAAGTTAACTTAAAAGTTAATCCGTTAATCAAAATGTTAACTTCGTTAATTAACGATTAACGGATTAACGAGTTAATGCCCAGCTATGTAATTATGTTAGTAATGTTCTTATAACATACTTCGTTTTTCATTTTTTGTTACAAATTTTACTCGCTGGTGACAGTCATTTTTTTTTGTTTTTATTATTTGTGCAGTGTTATTTTACCTCGTAAGTAATTTTATAGTTATTGTTTCATTGAATGAAAAGACTAAAATTAATTAAGAATATTTACCTACAAATTACTAAACATGTGGCAAATCTATTTTTATTGTAGAAGTGTACCATGTTTCGACTGATTTTTGATCGCGCTTACATAAATCGAATATAAAATCAGCTATTATAAAAATACGATCAAGCATTTATTTATTGTGTTTTGCTCATTCGCCATGTTTTAAAAATTGCTCTGCATGAAGACAATTATCAGACTGTTATAGGTAAAAGAACTCTAGATTTACTCTTAGCCAAGAATAGCTCTCCACCATGTTGAATCAAATTAGAGTTCCTCGATTGATGCCTGAAACCCTGCAACGGCTACACATTTTTTATTTAATTTGTTTTCCTTAGTTATGACAGGGGGAAGTCCTGTATGGTTTCGAAGCACGCCATTCCGGAAAATATTTCAAGTGTACCTACTTAGGCTGTTTTGAAAAACACCGTTTCGAATACCGCTAGGTATTTCGAATACATTTTCGGAATGTACCTACGGAACCCTTCAATAAATTGCTGGTTTCTGATTTTTCAGAACTTGCTTCAGATGATCGCTTTTGTGGTACCAATTCTTCGTGTCTTTTATTTACAGTTCTTCTAAATATGCTCCACTTCTTTTTTCCATACTCGCAAATCCATATTGATAACAACGATACCTACCTAAATCATAATTTTCAATGTCTCCAAACCTGGCGACGTAAAACTGGTAAACAGACTTCATAGTGTTAGCTTAGCACTTTATAAGATTATTTACTCTCATAAAAATCTTATAAGCGACTTTTTTAAGACTACATCGCCTCCCCTACCTATACTGATCTCAGCTAAGTATATTATAAAACTATATTTCTGCATACTTGTAATGATCTCAGACAAGTGTATTATAAATTCTGGGAATCTTACACAATGCCTTTATAGGATTATAATTTTCATAGGACTATTTAGACTTCGTCAATGCACTTATTAGATTATATTATCCTATAATGATCTTAGACAAGTGTATTATAAATCATGGGAATCTTACACAATGCCTTTATAAGACTACAATTTTCATAGGACTATTTAGACTTCGTCAATGCACTTATAAGATTATATGTCTTGTAACTATCCTATAAAATAGTCTAGTAGTAAACTACAAGGCAATTACATAAGTGAATTTACTCTTGAGAGTATAAATGCTTGCACAATGCTATTATTAGCACAAGAGTCTCCAGAAAAGCCATTATAAGAGCTTTATAAGTCTAATTTTACCTACAGTCATTTATTATAGGATTCCGTTGCTAGTTGGGCTAGGTTCAAAATTATTTAGTTGCCATTTTAGTTCATTGCGTGGTCGTAGGTACCTACCTACTGTAAGAGGAATGTTTGGTCTCATTTCCTTTATATACCCGTGCAAAGCGAGGGCTGCTAGTCCTACTAATATTTTATAGGTGAAAGTTTGTGTGTGTGTGTGTAAGTATGTAAGTGTGTTTGTTACTGTTCACGTCTGATCCTGGGATCTGTGGACACAAACCCGTTGAAACGGCTGGACGGATTAGAATGAAATTTGGTACCACAATTGCTTATACCCTGGATTAAAAAAATAGGCTACCACTTTTGATCCTGGTATTCCCACTGGAACGGGAACAATTCACCGCGGGTAACACCGCGGGGCGCAGCTAGTAAATAAAAATAACGATACGGAACCTTAGCAGAGTGTGCCGGATCACGCCTCGTTTATTTAGCTGGTTAATTGTACTTTTTACCATTACCCGGGTAATGGGATTTGTGCCGATTGCCGTTTGTCGTGCCCGGGCAAGGAAGTCCGGCATCCGGCTTTTTAACATGACCAATTCGGATGTATTTTCGTGTTTCAATCACGCTTTAAAACAGTAGACCTATTTGGATGAAACTTGAATGGCATGAAGTCTTTTAGGCTGTCGACATTCTTGCCGACACTGTTGCGAATCTTACGCGTCGAAACCAATTACCTAAAATAATATTACCTACTGCATAGATTAAACATGACTATAATGGAAATAGGTAGGTACCTACCTAGATACCTACCTACTATATTATTGGTATTGTTTGTGCCCATTATTTAGGTAAATTTATGTAGGTACCACACGCAAAACAAAAACTGAAAGCAAAGCAAAACAAAGCAAAACAAAAACTGAATAACATCACGAAGTAAATTGTTTTTTTTTTAAGTTTTCTGAAGGAACTTTTTCAAAGTTTTCTATCCTAGAGCTTCAAACACGGAACGAATCTATAGGTAGATATAAGTAATAGGCATCGATCTTAACCGATCTAAAGAAGGGCTATCACCAATATTTCCGACTTTTTGATAAAACAGCAATCACTACGGTATAATTGGTGTATTGTATTATTAATTTGAACATTTATCTACATTTCAAAGTAAGTAGGTAGGTACCTACCTACTTAATTAAAAAAAAATTAATGAGTTTGTTTGCTGAGGGTGTGGTTTTCAAGGCTTTTCGTTAATCGATTCGGTTATACCAACAATTTATTTCCTGGATTTTGAGTCTTGAAAATATTTATAAAGCTGGAGTTACACTAGGTACACTGGTGTTGGGGGACCCCCCACAGTGCTTGCGTCCACGTCGCGTCCCCTGGAAACGATCCCCAGTTCTGACCACCGTAACGGAGTGGCAGACTGGGCTCGGCTAAAGTGCACTGTGCGTTGTAGATTTTCTTGCGGTTTTCTACAACACTGGCGGAGGCAATGCCGAAATTGCCTAAACCTGCGCGGGACGCCTCCGGGCGTTTCCTAAAAGGCCCTTCTCAGGGCCAACCCGACGACGGAAAGGCGGTAGGCCTATGCGGTCGGTCGAACGAGTTGTCGGACTCGGAGTCGGACGCCAGTTCGATGTCGGAGGGCCCTCTCGTGGCGATCACGGAGGGCCAATCGAGAAAGCGGGCCTTTTTGAAGGACGGATCTGGCTCCTCGGAGTCGGCGACTACTTCGAGGAGCAAGCCTAAGCTTTTGAAAGCAAAGGCAAAAAAGCGGGTCGCAATTGCCGATACCCACGAGGTGGGTCTGGCCGATGCCCAACGCCAGCTTAACCTGGCTCGTCGGGTGCAGCTCCAGCAGGACCTGGAAGAGCAGGTCGCTGCTAAGGAGCAGCAGGCGCGTGTTGCGCGAGCCAAGGCTGGCTACGGCGCATCAAGCGTCCGTTATGAGGACCACTCCCTGGCCGAGCTGGAGCGCATGGCTCAGGAGGACGAGCAGGAGATCGTGGAGGTCGCCTCTAAGTCCTCCAACCTGAAGGGGACTTTCCAGAAGTCCCTAAAATGCAGGGCCGCAAGCATGCGCGGCATCGTCCGGGAGCTGGTGCAGCGCACCGCCACGGACGAGACGCGGCAACTGCAGGCGACGGTCGATCGTCTGCAGTCGGAGGTCAGCCAGCTGCACACGAAGCTGGCTGAAGTCACGGCCCGGCCTACTCAGGCTGGCCCACAACCGGCGGCTGCCGAAGCCACGGTCCGGTCTACTCAGGCCGATCCAAAACCGGCGCCGGCGACTGAAGGTCCCTCCTCCTCCTCCTCCAACCTTGAGCATATCATCCGCAAGGTTGTCATGGAGGAGAGGGCTTTCACGCGAGCCTGCCTCGATGGCATCGAGGACAGGCTCTTGCCGGAGAAGCGCGTCCGTCCGCCACTAGCGGCAGACAAGAGGCCGAACCAGCCGGGGCCATCCTCCCAACCGGAGGACGCCCAACTCCCCTCGACCACTCCGTCAAATCAGCCGTGGACGGAAGTGGTCAACAAGAGAAAGGGCAAGGCCAATAAAAAGGCGAAAAAGGCCGCCGCCGCCCCTGCCACCCCCGCCGCCACCCCTTCCTGCCCGTCCCAGGCGACCGGCAAGGGCAAGGGGAAGGGGAAGGGGAAAAAGTCGGCCCCTAAGCCCGCCGCCGCTGCCCCCGCAGCCAAAAGGGCCCCCGCCGGTGGGAGGAAGCCTCTAATTCCTCCCAAGACCGCGGCCGTCGTGGTGACACTCACCGTGGAGGCCGCGGAGCGGGGTGAAACGTACGAGTCCGTTCTCAAGCGGGCTCGTACAAACGCCGATCCCACCCAGCTCGGGATCGGGGCTGTCACGTGCCGCCGGACCCAAGCTGGGGCTCGAATCTTCGAGTTCCCAGGGGCCCAGGGCGGTGCCAACGCGGACCTCTTCGCAGGCAAATTGCGAGAGGTCATCGCGGACGCGGCAAAGGTGGTCCGGCCTGTTAAGTCGGCGGCCTTGGAGGTGACCGATCTAGATGACTCGGTCACCAAAGAGGAGGTGGTGGCGGCGATCGCAGCCATTGGGGGCTGCGACCCCGCAGCTGTGCAAGGTCGGGACATCAGGCCCGGCCGCGGTGGCATGGGCACTATCCGCCTTGAGTGCCCAGTCGCCACTGCCAAAGCCGTCGTCGCCAAGGGGCGGCTTGCCGTAGGATTTAGTTCCTGCCGGGTCCAAGCACTTGAAGATCAGCCTCTGCGCTGCTTCAGGTGCTTCGGGATCGGGCACACCCGGGCCCTCTGTCCGTCCAAGGTGGATCGGACGGACAGCTGCTACCGCTGCGGCCAGGAGGGGCACAAGTCCGCCTCCTGCAAGGCCGCCACGCCGCGCTGCGCTGTGTGCGCAGCCAGCGGCCGTCCGGCGGGCCATGTAATGAAGGGGAGGAATTGCAATCCTCCCCCAAAGAAGGGCAAAGCGCAGGCGCCGACCCCGCCTGCCGCTGCTGCGACCGCCGCCCCTGAACCGGGGACCTCGGCGGCTGATGAGGGAGGTGCGATGTCCGATTGATGGATAGGGTCGAACATCGCATCCTCCAGGCGAACATCAACCACTGCAAAGCAGCCCAGGACCTGCTAATGCAGGTCATGGCTGAGTGGTTGGTGGACGTGGCGGTGGTCGCCGAGCCGTATTCGGTCTCCAGTCGCTGGCTGGGTGATCCGGACGGCTTGGTGGCATTGGTGGCGCGGTCTTCCACAGACTCCCCTCCCCTCTCGCTCTTAGAGAGGGGATCGGGATACGTGGCCGCCGCGTGGGGAGAAATAGCCCTGGTGGGCGTGTATTTCTCCCCAAACCGCCCTCTTCAGGACTTCGAGAACTTCCTCGGAGTCCTCACGGCGGTTGTGGGAAGGGCGGCGCCGCGTCAGGTCGCCGTCTTGGGCGACCTAAACGCTTGGTCGACGGCCTGGGGCAACCCGACGTATAACGTCAGGGGACGCCCCGTCGAACTCTGGGCGGCGTCGTCCGGTGTGTCCCTCCTCAACAGAGGGACGGTTCAGACGTGTGTGCGGCGATGGGGAGGGTCAGTGGTGGACGTCTCGTTCGCCACCCCCATCTTGGCCGCCCGCGTCGTGAACTGGCGGGTGGAGATGATGGAGACATTGTCGGACCACCGATACGTGCGGTTCGACATCTCCATCACCCCCAACCCCCGGATGACGGCCCCCCAAGGCCGATCGTCTTTCCCGCGGTGGGCCCTTACCCGCCTCGACCGCGAGGCGGCTAAGGAGGCGGCGTTCGTCCAGGACTGGCTCACGCCTCCTGTCGAAGTCCTGGACGTGGACTCCGCAGCGGTGAAACTCCGGAGGTCTCTGACCGAGGTATGCAACTCCAGCATGCCTCGGTCTCACCGTCCGCCCCCCCGACGCGCCGTGTACTGGTGGTCGGAGGAACTGGAGGGGCTCCGGGCCGCCTGCGTGGCGGCAAGGCGGGAGTTTGCGCGGAGTCGAAGGCGCAGCCGGCGAGACCCCGAGGAGGAGGACCGTCTCTACGCCTCTTATGTAGAGGCTAAGACGGTCCTCAAGTCAGCGATGGCCGCCGCAGATGATGCGGCGCGAGCCGAGATGTTAGAGGGTCTCAACAGGGATCCGTACGGGAGACCATACAAGGCGGCGCGAAACAAACTGCGCCCCTTTGGTCCTCCACTTACAGAGTCCCTGGAGCCGGCATTGCTGGATGGGGTGGTCCGGTCCCTGTTTCCACCAGGGACCAACTTCACCCCACCAGTAATGGACCCCCCGCAAGGTGCTCCTTCACCGGAGGAGGAAGTCCCTCCGGTCACGGTGGAGGAGTTGGCTGCGGAGGTTCTTCGCCTCCGCGCTAAAAAGACGGCCCCCGGGCCGGACGGCGTACCAGCGCGGGTGGTGGCTCTAGCCACCACCCAGATGGAAGGGAGGTTTCGGGACCTCTTCGACGCGTGTTTCGCGTCTGGGAGGTTCCCGAAACCGTGGAAGGAGGGGCAGCTGTGCCTCCTCCGAAAGGAGGGACGCCCGGCGGACTCCCCCTCGGCATACCGGCCCATCGTTCTGCTCGATGAGGTCGGTAAAATGTTCGAGGGGATAGTCGCCAGCCGGCTCAATGGCCTCCTGCTGGAGGTGGGGCCGAACCTGTCGGACGCCCAATTCGGTTTCCGAAGAAGGCGTTCGACAGTGGACGCGCTGGCCCGGCTTAAGGGCCAAGTGAGGGAGGCTGTGGAGGCAGGTGACGGGGTTTTGGCTGTGTCATTCGACATAGCCAACGCCTTCAACTCCGTCCCTCACTCCACAATCCTTGAGGCGCTCCGCTACCATGGAGCGCCTCAGTACCTGCGGGGCCTCCTGGCCAGCTACTTGGAGGACCGAGCAGTCCTCCTCGTGGACAAAGCTGGTCAGATGCGGCGGTACGGCGCGGAGTCCGGTGTTCCACAGGGGTCTGTCTTAGGACCACTCCTGTGGAACATCGGCTTCGACTGGCTCCTGCGGGGAGCTCTCCTCCGTGGCACGAGTGTCATCTGCTACGCGGATGACACTCTTCTCACTGCCCGGGGGAGGAGCTTCAGGGAGGCGGCGAGCCTGGCCTCAGCCGGCGGATGCCTGGTCGCAGGAAGGATCCGTCGGCTTGGATTGGGGGTCGCGCTGCACAAGACCGAGGCTGTGTTCTTCCACGGGCCTCGGCAGCGCGTCCCACCTGACGCCCATATAGTCGTGGAGGGCGTCAGGATCGAGGTGAAGGCCCAGATGAAATATCTGGGCCTGGTGCTCGACAGCAGGTGGCGCTTCGGCCCGCATTTCAGCGGGCTGTCGACGCGCCTGCTGAAGGTCGCGGGTGCCCTCGCTTGGCTCCTCCCAAACCTGGGAGGGCCAAAAGCGCGATGCCGGCAGCTGTATGCCGGCATCTTAAAGAGCATGGCCCTCTACGGGGCCCCCATCTGGGCGGACTCCCTCCAAAGGAGGGAGAACGCCGCCGCGATCCGTAGGCCCCAAAGGGCCATCGCGCAGCGGGTGGCGAGGGCCTACCGGTCGGTGGGGTTCGCGGCGGCGTGCGCTCTGGCGGGCACCCCTCCTTGGGAGCTCGAGGCGTGGGTGCTCGCCAGAGTGTACGTGTGGACGGCGGGGCGAAGGGCGCTCGGTGAGCGCGTCGCCCCGGAAGAGCGGGAGGCCGTCCGGCGGCAGGCGAGGGACGCGATCGTCCAACATTGGACGGAGGACCTCGCCTCCGCCGCGTTTGGCCGCCGAACGCTGGACGCTCTCGGGCCAGTCCTACAGGATTGGCTCGAGCGGCCCCACGGCTTCCTCTCTTTCCGTATGGTGCAGGTGCTATCCGGGCACGGATGCTTCGGATCGTACCTGCACCGGATCGGAAGGGAGGAGGCCCCGCTGTGCCACGAGTGTGGCGCAGCTGAGGACACGGCGCAGCACACCCTCGAGGTGTGCCCGTCGTGGTCCGAGCCTCGTCGCGGCCTGACGACGATTGTCGGGCCGGACCTCTCGCTTCCCGGTGTGGTCGAATCCATGCTGGGGAGCGAGGTGGCCTGGGCTGCAGTCGCCTCCTTCTGCGAGGAAGTGATGTCGCAGAAGGAGGCGGCAGAGCGCGCGCGGGAGGAGGATCCTCTCGCTGCGCCGCGGAGAAGGAGGAGAAGAGGAAGGCCGAGAAGGGGTGGGTGAAGGCGATCGTTAATCGTCTTCTCTCGCCCCATGGTGGTGAATAGCGGGAGACAGGCGCGGGGGCGCCCTCTCCCGCATTGCACCTATTCACCACCTCCGTCGGGCGGGAACGTTCTGTCGTTCCCGGGCCCCTCCCTGCTGGGAGGGGCGTGCTGGCCCCGCTGTAAAGGTGGGGGCTCGTCGGCGGAGGACTGGATGTAAAGGCTCTGCCGGTTTCCCAGTCCTCCTCCAAAAAGACGATGCAGGACAGCCGCTGGGTCGTTTAGTGGGTATACCGGTGTCTAGACCGGGGAGTCCCACATATCCCCCCCATCCCCAGCGTCAAAAAAAAAAAAAAAAAAAAAAAAAAAAAAAAAAGGTACACTGGTGTTCTGTCAACATTGTTGTACCTACATTGAAAGTCGAAGTGTGAAAATCCTGCACGTCTAACGTCCAGTTTCAATATCTCAGCTGCTTAAAATCAAAACATAGTAACTCCTTAAAACAAAAATGTTCAGGAGAGCCAAAAAACAGGTCGGCTACTTTGAGTCGTTAGCCCGAAGAAACTAGAAGAGATAGCGATTTGGATGTTTTGCGAAAAGTTGTGCTATATCGTTGACATTTTAGTTTGTAATACTGGTAATCGTTTTGGAGTTTAGTTGCACTTAAATCGCTCATACTTTATTTTTTTTTGTGAATTTACCCAAATATGACTGTAAAAACAATACAAAAACCTAGTAAGTCTATATAAAACTCCTAAGTGAGATAACACAATTCCCTCATTACAACACATTTAATATTTTACAACAACATTATCAATAGCCAGTTAGTAGATAAGTTATAAACTTAACATTTTCAGTAAATTATCCACTGAAAATGTTAAATGAATAGCATAACAAACCATTAAAATAAGAAAATTCAGCTTTGGCACATTCATTACACGAAAGCTAGCACAACCTACTAGCTCTGTTAGCTTTGTTATGAAGATAATGCAAATAAAATTCATTTTTAAGATTATGTCACGTTTCTTACTAAAAAACTGGACTTATTAAGCGAAATTTCATTGATTTTACAATCGGCGCCAAATTATAAACATAGCAAGTTGGTATTTCAAATTCATAACTTAGTAAGTCGCTTGAGCTGCTAGGGTTTTAAAATTGTATTCAGACATACTAAGTTTAGAATTTGTACTTCAAGATTTTTTTTATAATCATGCCAAATTTCTTAGACTTGCTAAATTATATTTTTAAATTTACGTACAAAACTGGGTGTTTTAAGGTCCACATCGTTTTGATACTGTCTCGTAAGTCGAAAAATGCCAAAAAACGATTTTTTCGAAAAACACCTGTTACTAGGTTTTGAATTTGGGCAGCCGATCTGTCTGTGATTTTATTTACTGTGGTTAAATATCTGTCTCGCAGAATTGTGGCAATCAAAGTCGCAGTAGCCATAAAAGAAGAAGTGAAGTGAAGTAGATATCTCGGCTGCCCAAATTCAAAACCTAGTAACAGGTGTTTTTTGAAAAAATCGTTTTTTGGCATTTTTCGACCTACTAGACAGTATCAAATCGATGTGGACCTTAAAACACCCAGTTTCGTACGTAAATTTAAAAATATAATTTAGCAAGTCTAAGAAATTTGGCATGATTATAAAAAAAATCTTGAAGTTCAAATTCTAAACTTAGTACCTATGTCTGAATACAATTTTAAAACCCTAGCAGCTCAAGCGACTTACTAAGTTATGAATTTGAAATACCAACTTGCTATGTTTATAATTTGGCGCCGATAGTTAAATCAAAGAAATTTCGCTTAGTAAGTCCAGTTTTTTAGTAAGAAACGTGACATAATCTTAAAAATGAATTTTATTTGCATTATCTTCATAAAAAAGCTAACAGAGCTAGTGGGTTGTGCTAGCTTTCGTGTAATGAATGTGCCAAAGCCGAATTTTTTTATTTTAATGGTTTGTTATGCTATTAATTTAACATTTTCAGTGGATAATTTACTGAAAATGTAAAGTTTATAACTTATCTAATAACTGGCTATTGATAATGTTGTTGTAAAATATTAAATGTGTTGTAATGAGGGAATTGTGTTATCTCACTTAGGAGTTTTATATAGACTTACTAGGTTTTTGTATTGTTTTTACAGTCATATTTGGGTAAATTCACAAAAAAAAATAAAGTATGAGCGATTTAAGTGCAACTAAACTCCAAAACGATTACCAGTATTACAAACTAAAATGTCAACGATATAGCACAACTTTTCGCAAAACATTCAAATCGCTATCTCTTCTAGTTTCTTCGGGCTAACGACTCAAAGTAGCCGACCTGTTTTTTGGCTCTCCTGAACATCTTTGTTTTAAGGAGTTACTATGTTTTGATTTTAAGCAGCCGACTGTCATTATGTTGTAATGTCAAATAGGTACTATCTCTTACAGTAAGCAAAATAATAACAGATAGGTAAATAGGTTTTAGGCGTTTACTTACTGGCCGTTAGTCGATGGTAGTGGATAGTTCAAAATCGGTAGCCGTAGGTAAGTTGAAATTGTATTGTAATATGGGGTGATCTATTTATGAGTTTTTAACCACCCAAGGGTTTTTATGTTGACTTCCATAAATTGTTTATATTTTTAAGGTGGGTAGGTATACTCCTTTGACAATCTTATGAAGTACCTATCGTGGTTATAAGTTATTCAACACCTTCCTAAACTAGAAAATTGTAATATCAGTCAAAAGTCGAAGTGGGTGATCTATTGATGAGCTAGCGTCTTACAGCCAATTTCAATTACCTATCTATCTTTGGTTTTGCTTACTTTCAGTAGCTATTTGACGTTTTTTGTATGGAAGAAATGTCAAATATCTACCCGCAGTAAGCAAAACCAAAGATAGATAGGTTATTGAAACTAGCCGTTAACCACATAAGGGTACACATAAGAAAGAAAGAAAGAAAGAAAAAATCATTTATTCTTGTAGGACCTCAAGGATCACTTAAGTTTCGTTTTACATGCTAGGTTATTCTAATGCCTGTTCCAACGCGACTCCCTACACCAGGGAAAGAATCAGGCAAGAACCTGGTGGTGTGGGCCTAGCTTTTTTTTTAAAAACGATCCCTTAACAATCTAAAATAATCTAAATAGTCAAGCTTTAGTGTGAAGCCAGTCGAACAAAGTAAGGCATGCCAACGAAATTAAAAGTAATTGTAATAAGGGGTATGTTGACTTCGATAAATTGTAGCCTGTTTAATTTTTTAGGGCGAGTATGTATACCCTTTGACAATCTTGTGAAGTCGTGATTATAAGTTATTCAACACCTTCCCAAACTTCAAGATATCGGTGACTGGGCCTCAAAGCGTAACACAAACTTATTTAGAAATTAATAAAACTAATTTAAACTCCGCCACACTTCGGCCATAAATAATTGTTGAGGAAACAAAGTTTGACTATCGGTATAATCGAGCGATTTTGGGGTTCCTTAGCAACTTGCAAATTCAATTACTTGGGAAATACATAAATCAACTAGTCTGATGCTCAACTAATACGGTTTCTGGATTAGTGCTCGCGGTTATGACCTAGACTTGGACACTAGAGGTTAACGCCTAAATACTGAAACGCTACCATGTACCTAAGTGGAGCCAAGTGGAGCTTATCTACGACATTATTAACGTTTGTCTTTACAAATCTGACTGGTAAGAGTAACCTAAAGGTGCGTCCAAACATTGAGCGGCAAGAGCGCGGCAGCAACATGCGGCATGGCTAGGAAACAATTCTGCCGCGCTCTAGTTCGGACAATCCGACGAATGTCTAAACGAACGACACTGAGCAAGTTTGTCGCGCGGCATGAAGCACGTGGCTGCCGCGCGCGGCAATCGTCCAATCATAGCGCGGCACGCTTATTATTTTAATAGCGTTTCAGTATTTGGGGGTAAGGTTTGTCGGAGTCTATACTCAAGCGCGAATCGTGTCTCAATTCACGCGGTGATATATCACTAATTTCCATACGCCCGAAATTAATAATGTACTTATCTTCAATCCGAGATTAAATTCAATCTTGGATTGCTGGGTATCTCCCGATCGATCTCCTATCCGCATGCCAATAACCTATCTGCTATCCCAATCTTTTTTTTTGGTGGCAGATTGCCGGCAATCCTTTCCCTCTTTAACGTTCCGTTTTATGTAAAATGTTTAATGGAACCACAATATTAATTTGGAACCACAATATTAATTTGAGTAATATAAAAACAAATAATAAATAAAATTAATTAACAAGTTGTAGATAGTAATATTTATAGTTCAAACAAATTGTTATTTGCCTAAAAACTTGCAGATTTAACAATCTCAATACTTATACACAAAATACTTTAACTGAAATGGAACGTTCAAGTTGACGAATGGTATTTGACAAAGAGAATATAACCAAATATAACCACTACTGTACAGTTATTTGTTGCGAAAATTATGTAAATAAAACAGATGTGTGTTGTGTGATCATTTCATCAGCATTACTTCTAATGATGGATTCAGAAATCGTAAGTTACCTACCTACCTACCTACTGGTTTTTATGGAAGTTGTAGAGATGACGCCTACGGCCTAACTTAGCAAAAGCACACCAGGTTCTTGCCTGCTCAGAGAAATTCTGAGCTTGCCTGTTTCTTTCCCTGGTGTAGGAAGCTAAAGCTACGAATAGCCCTCGCACATGATCCATTTTAAAGGCAGCAGATGCGTTTAAAATGGGAAAATTTAAAGAAAAATGCACGTATGTTCATTCCCTATTAATCTCATATTTTCTGTTTTTCAGTAAAAAAGAAATTGAAACCTGATGAAGGGAAAACAGCCAGAAATAATGCAAAAGCAGAACATTTTGCTACTAAAAAACGATGTCTGGACGCTAATATAAATAATACAATCTAGAAAATAATAATTTCGAATTAAAAAAACACAGCTTACTTTGAATAACTTAGAATTAGGATTACAGAAGTGGAAGGAGAGTTTGTAAGGTGTTTTGTTAAGTTTTTAAACCTTTTTGATTTATGTATTTAATTGTTTTAATTAAATATTATATCAACAAACATTTCATTTCATTTCAATTGTCCTACAAAACTGTATTTTGATGGTAACATGATTGTTCTGAGATATGAATAATCTTTTGACTTATAATTCCTAGTAGGTAGGTATTATTGTTTCTATAAGATAATGTAGGTACTAAGTTACATTCCTATCTCACATTACCTACCACCTACTACAATTGCTTACCAAGGGTATTGATTAAAAAAAAAACTATTTTGTCATTTATTATAGTAGTTTTTATTATTAGCACTGTTTAAATCGTCTTGCTAGGTAAAAGCCTGTGTATATAAGTAACTAAAATAATAATTTATGAGAGCTGCCCATTCTGTAACATCTTGTTCTTCCGTAGGTATTATTCTCTAGATTCTAGAATAATATCTGCTGCTGGTAGCTATACTTCAGCCTAACCGAAATCTGAAGGTGAATAATTCTACATCCTCGAGGGTCTGCATAAAGTTCACCCTTCTGATTCTTCGTGAACTTCTAACTTCGGCGTTGGTGTCGATATCATCACTTTCCCAATCCGATAACTGAGCCAGAACCTCCAAATCACTATTATTATCACTATCATCACTATCACTTGAAAATTCCGACAGATTTATTAGGTACTTTTATAATAAATATAATAAATTTATCAAGATTACAAAATCGATCCTTTGGCAATCTCAATCTGTCAAGAAGAAATCCAACAAATTTCTCGGATTGCAATCTGCGATTGTTTTCACCTATCAAAGCAAACGTCAAATAGAAAGATTGGTTATTGGCAAGCTCAAACTGTCATTTTCGAACAGAGGCCAATCTTTAATCCGTGATCCGACCTCCCAAAGATAGCCTGGTTTTTTGGATTGCAAACTCAATCCAAGGATTGGTTATTGGCAAGCTTTTTCTAGAAAAAAGATTGAAATGTCAATCTCAATCTTCAAATTAAGGATTAGGATTGAATATTAATTTCGGCCGATAGAGAACTGACAAAAATTCGATACTCGAGCTAAGACTTAAGTCTGAGTGCAGACTTTGAATACGAGCCTTAGACGATTGCGTAGTCTGATGACGTCATAGAATGTTGTGGACATTTTTATTACCTACTTGCATCTGATTCTCTTTGTGTTATCTATACCTGTTGTTAATATCTGTTATATCTATTGTTCCTGTTTGTTTCTTGCTTTGTTCATAAATCAATTTAATATATTATATCTATACCTACTAATATTATAAAGAGGGAAGATTTGTATTTTTGTATGTAACGAATGAACTCTAACATTTTGAACTCTTACATTTTGTGTTTACGAAATTCGACTGATTTTGACGTTTTTAATCACCACAGATTACACATTTCCTTAGGCTTGAAGAAAGTTTGATCAAATTTACCTTTGACTGATCTGATTTCTCCTTACTCGAGGTAGATTAATTTGACTCTAAAATAACGTCTAAAAATACCAAACGGTAGTTTCTGAGGCACTTTCGAGGGACCTCGAATGAGTTTGAGTGAAGGTCGAGTGGAGTTGGAGGTAAAGTTACGACTAAGAATATGGGTGTAAAACTACTTCGACTACAAAGGACCGATGTAAGTATTTTTTTTTCTTTCTATAACACAAAAAACATTTCTACCGCATCCTGTGAATGTCATCATCATCATCCCACTGCTGGGTGTAGACCCCCCTTTGTTTTCGCCATTCCTTTCGGGTTTGTTTAAAATTAATCCACCCCAAACGACTAACATCGGCCTATTAAATCAGGGTTAAGTGCAAAGACCATAACAAGACTTCCAGAAATACCTACTCAGTACCGTCTTAGCTCTGGTAGGTAGGTCAAACGACTTGAGAACGGCGACATACGGGAATCTTTTATGTCAGCTTCAAAGGAATTTAGGATAATCTGATTACAACCATTCAAAACGGTTATCTTCTGATCTTGGGGTATTTAAGACCTATACCCTCTTATTAAGAGCGGTCAACCCGGCTCACTTTTCATACAAACGCTCGTACGTGATTATGCCGTTGTAACAGATCTTTCTTTTAAACTTTTGGACTAATAGGTATCTTGTGCACTATATCTAGGTTTCTATCGAAACTAAAAATCAAAATTTTGAGAAACAAATTCAGTATAAGCTTCCAAAAACCTGCTTTTAGCATAAATTTAACCTGAACTTTGGCCGTTCATAATGTACTCATAAATTGTAAACGTAAAGAAAATATTGTCATAGAAACCTTGCAAATCTTATGGAGATTCTAAATGACTAATATTTATTTTACAAACTTGTAAGGCTTACTGAAAAAAACGTATTTCCTGGAACACTTTTTATGAAATTTCCGCACACTATTTTTCGAGTGAGCGAGTGAGCGGCGAAAGTACCTACTGAATGCCGAGCGCTGAGGCGCTATGTCTCTTTTTTCGCTTTGCTTCTTTTTCTAGCATTGCGCTGGATGAAACAACAAGCTTTTCAGCTATGCCCGCGTCGATGATAGACGCACCGGGAAGGGCCACCTTAATAAACAAAGATCAACGAAGTATTAATTTTAAGTTTTATTTGTATGTTTATTCTGTGTACAATAAAGTGCTAATTCGTTCATTCACTGACGTTCTTTGTTAATCTTCGTTTATTAATAAGGGGGATAGGTTCTACGGTTTTTGCTTAACGAACCAACATTAAAAATCATTTACAAAGCAATTTCAAATCGGTTAAATATTTTGGGAGGATGCAATATAGGTACAATTCTCCAGATAACTTTTATGTCTTATTAGGGTGCTACGACTCGTAGACCCTCTACAGCTACGAACCTTGCAGAGTTCAATACACCGAATCATCACACAATTCTTAGCGCGTCAAACGGTCAACAATAAGCTCGTTATCTAGCCCTAGACTTTTGCTCGTAGCTGGTTCGTAGCTGTAGAGGGTCTACGAGTCGTAGCACCTTTTTAGGACTTTTTTTCCAAGCAGATTATTTTGATCGATTTTGATTATTTTTGATTATTTTTTTTGAGCTAAAAAATGGTACGAATAAACACACTATTAGTACCTAGTCTTTTTTAAACTTTCGCGATCAGTATCAGTGTTTAATCATGTCATGATTAAACACACATTTACGGGTATTTATCGCTATTTACCTTTATTTTATTTTTAAAAATCGTCGGGATAAAAATAAAATTAAATAAAGGTACACTATTAGTATTTAGTATTATTATATAAATGAAACATAAAAAGTCTCCATCAATCCCTTTTGCTCTATACGAATCTATACAGCCTTGAATTTGATTTTCACCGGGCTGCTGAAGCAATTAGTTGGTTTAAGTATATATAGTTTAATAAAGATATTATATTAAGAGGTTATGCCTGCCTATAATCTCTTAATATAATATCTTACTTACTTGCATCACACAACTGATGTCCGTATGTTGCTCGATGGTAGTCTCAGATAGCCACAATACCGCGGCCATGAAGGGACAAGCGAGTAATCTAGGATTATGCAGGTAAGGCTATACGAAGTTTAGAATTGAGTTTGCTAGCTTTAGATTGCGTCTTCTCTTGCATTTTAACATTTTTGATCGTATAACGCGGATACGGAACAGAACTAATCAAAAAATTTAACTCAAAAACTTCAAAACCGCAAAAGCACTACAAAAGAAATTAAGTAGGCATTCATAAACCATGCAATGTCATCGCATACATAAACAATGCGATGAGGGTAAATAATTGATTCTTTTAATTACAATTAATTTATAAAATATAACTCCCTAGCCCCCTTGGCTATAGAAACACATTTACATTCACAACAGAGATTTAAACTTCATTTCACACACTGCATTATTATCTTTGATCTGATATGTAATATTTTTCATAAACAGTAACAAGCAACTATAAACTTCTCGGCCATTCAATAAAAAAATACTTATTTAAATTTATCTGTGCCATTATTCGAACAATCCGAATCTTCTCGCCATTGAGGGGCTATAACGCTAAATCTCCCCAAGGACAAACATTTCAACTTCTTAGAAAGGCATTGTAAGTGCACAGTGAAGTTTAAGAAAGCTGATCTTTAAGGTGGTTGTATGCGTCAAACTAGAGCCGCCGTGTATTTTATTTTATTAATACGTTGAACAAAGGATTTTTTAAAAACTGAATGTTCTGTTTGTGATACCTATCATAAGCTTTTTTTTAATACCTCTGTAATAGTTTCATTTTGTTAGTTTAGGAGGAGTAGCGAAGTTGCACTTGGTGGCCACCAATCTTTGTTTTTTATATACTTAAGCTTTTGTTCTAATTTTGAAACAAATTTTAGTTTTATTTAATTTTTATTTATTAAGGCCTATCAACGATTGTTACAACAATACTTAAATAATTATACATGGTGTATATAAATACCTGTTTAAACTAATTAGATAAACACAGCATGCAGAAGTAAAGAAATGAGTCAGACAACGTCAAGTCAACGACAAGTCAATAGTTGATTTATTAGAATTACCAAAAGTTAAAATATTTATGCACTATCATATTTATTTAGTTTTCAATGCTGGCAGTAAGCAGGTACACCAAATTTTCTCTATTTCAAAATTTAAACGATATCCCTCTTTTGTAACATTACGAGTATAAAGTGAACCAGCCAGAATTTACCTATGTTCGGAATTAACAGTATAATACCGGAAAAAACCCGATTTATTCCGTCCAGTTGGGGAAGTAATTGATTGTGAGACACGATTTAATTTCGACTGAGAGCCTGATTTGCTATTCAACTTGGCGGGAAATGCAAAGGTGGTTTGCTGGAAGACGGCCACCGGCAACGGTAACCCGTAAGATACAAACAATCACCCTTTAGCCGGGCTGCCATAACCACTCAGCCACGAAACCTAGTGACGCCGAAGACGAAACCATCAGTAAGAAGATATTCAGTAACGAATACTACAAGATCGATCATATTTTTAAGCACGGTAGACAATCACTTAGATCTTAGTTCAATATTCTTGCAAGACACTTTAATGTTATAATAATTAATTACGGGAAATTACTCACGTAAAAATATCGTCGGTTTAGATACTGACAATGTTTCGATTCTTCCGGAGAATCTTTATCTGAGTATGGTCAATTGGTCACTTCTCCTCGGTATGAGTAAGGTCGCTCGCTACTGTACTACATCGGCGATATTTTTACGTGAGTTATCTCTTAGCTATTTTAATGTCTATTACAACTGACGATAGTTTTGAAAATGAAAGAAATATGAAAAGGTTGACAAAAAAGTTCAAATAGCTTGGGGCACTAGTGTATAATATCAACTAGGTACTTTTTTCTGTACACTTAGATAAATCAAGTATGATACCTATAACGTCCTTGGTTATATCATTATTATATTAAGTATCTGTGGTTATATTTATGCTAGTTTCAATGTACCCTACAAGGAAAGATCCTTGTGTCGCGGCATAAATCTGTCATAAGTCCTGAACTCGTAGCTAATGAGATTGCCTTGTCAGCGTTATAAGCTGCGATTTCTATTAAAATGGCACCCGTTGTTTGGTACTCGTAAGATTCCTTTTAATAGTGTCAGTTGTTTCACGGAGAGACTTCTACTTGAATAAATGAAGCCCAAATAATTTCAATTTCTGTAGTAATTTGTTTTTAGTTTAAACTGTAAGATCTACGCTAAAAACTTTGTTCAAACTTAACGTCCATCAATAGACATATTCGTATTTAATTAAACATTTATGTACCTATAGGTATATGGACATAGACATCTTAAAGAAGATCAAAAAATTGCCTAAAAGATCTGAAAGAAATGTCTACCGCTTCCTGGGATACAGTTGTGATCATATTTCATTTCATTTAATGTATAGGAACAGGTGTTAATCAAAACATTACAAATTAAGGGTTAGGTTAGCTTTACGACTACAGTCTATTTGACTAGGCAGCAGATTTCATTATAAATGAAAAATCTTACTAAAAGTTAAAGGCTCCGGCAGGATTCGAACCTGCGTAGATACAAGCGAGCGAGAAAAGAGGGTCCGTAGCCTAGTGGTCAGGCAGCTCGGCTTAAGAGCGATCGCTTGTATCTACGCAGGTTCGAATCCTGCCGGAGCCTTTAACTTTTAGTAAGATTTTTCATTTATAATGAAATTTCCAATACCTAAGTGTGGTTTAACACTGTAAAATAATAAATAATTTATAGGCAGCAGATATCACTAGATCAAACCATAAAAAATAAACCAACGCTGTTATCACTTATCAAAATATTTCAGACAACCAAGAGCAAAAGGATTCCATAAGCATTACTTACAATATCGTCATCAGGAACTCTGTGTAACCACGATGGATATCAAATGCGTAGCCACATTTATTTATTGCTCAACACATTAGTGTCGAAAACCTCAAAGGAACTTCCGAAAAAACCGAACGAAACGCTCCCGGCAATCGGAAATGTATTCTACTATCATTACGTGGAAAGTCCGTATGTCTGTTGTTCATGTGATATTTACTTTTTAACTTTTAAGTTCACTACTTGGATGGGTGACCGCAAGTGGCATTTTCATCTGAGCGCTTCCGTGCTTTGGAGGGCACGTTAAATTGTCGGTCCCGGCTTTTAAAAGTCGTTAAGCCATGACGGAGGCCTTAAGGGCGGCCTTAAAACCCCGTCACCAGAGTTGGCCACTTGCTCATACGAACTTACTTACTTTAACTTTTTAGTTATAGCAGTTTTACTGCGTAACCTTTCCTTTTCCCACTCGTTGCGATGTTTTAAGTTTATAAACAAGAGATCCAGCTCGTTACACCTCGTCTTTCTATGTATCCAGCTTCTGTTGTGTTACTACAAGAAATTAATACTATCTTTATTAACACACACATTGGGTTTAAATTAATATAAGTAGGTAAATTACTTAATTGATGTGTTTTTATTATCCCTATTTTAAGCGTCGATGGGCTTGGAACCAGGCCGTACTCGGGATCAACAAAAACGAAGTTTCGTGTAAATTTTCGGGGTCAGCTTATGTTGGTGGATACTGAATTCGTAATAGTTCACCAACATAATTGGAACCCGAAAATTGTCACGAAACTTCGTTTTCGTTGATCCCGAGTAAGGCCTCTGTCACGTATGGAATTTTAACTTCTGCAAAATGTTGGCATGCACCAAAATGTATTTGGACATACCCTTAGATAGCTTAATAGCAAAATCTAAAATGATTAAAAAATCTGAAAGAAATTTGTATCACCGCAGGTTTGAATCCCGCGTAGCTTGTACCTCTTGGTAAATAATTTGTCTACCGCACCTTGGGACAAAAATATGATTACGGTCGTAATCATATTTTTTTCAGTTCAGTTAAAGCCACAGGATGAAGCCAGTGAGGAATATATTCCCGTAATGTCGCCAGAGATTTACAGAACGATAGGTTTAATGGACGACGGGGGGGCTTACCCGACCACCTATGAGAGTTTATGGTGTAAGCTCCTCTTTTTGTCGATGTTTGAAGGGGTTCGCTTTTCGCAGAGTCAGGTTTTACGGCATGCTACGGTAATTTAGATCTTTTCGAAGATGTCTAAGGGGGTAGTCAGAGGTATGTCCAAATACATACATATTTGGTACATGCCCACTTTTTGCAGAAGTTAACTTTCCATACGTGACAGGTTGCAAGCCCATCGCCGCTATTAGAGAGCTAACTGGATCTGATTGTATCCGCTCCCGGGATACAGTCGTGATCATATTTCATTTCATTTCTACGGTAATTTGTGTTAGAGCATAATGACTTCGATATCGTGTTGTAAATGTAAGAGTAAGTGTTGCGGTCGATAGGAGACAGGAGATTATTTGAAACTTAATGCACTTTTACACGAGCTTTAAACGGTGAAGGAAAACATCGTGAGGAAACCCGCGGCTAGTCAGCCTCACACGTATTGACCATTGTCTTTCCTGTGGATATGGCCGGCTAAGCTGAGAGGATGGTTTAGGTGCTGGGCAAGCCTATTCCATCTCAACAATGTCCCAGGCACTATAGTGTCCCGTTTAGTGTAGGTACATAATTATATTACCTACATCGGTGAAATATTTTTTGAAATCGGATCGGAATTAGTAATTAGTAAGTATAGATATAGAAAAAGGCACTCTATGCCGTTATAAACTAGTGCTAGAATCATTGAATCTATGCAAGCCCCCATATTATTTCAGCTAAAATTTCACACACGAAAGCTTCAAAAACCCGCTGACCTATTTACAGTAACGTGTAAATTGAATTTTCGAAGGCAGGGTACAGTTGGCTGAATATTATTTGATCATGTTTATAAAAAAAGTTATTTGATTTCTACTCATAAGTGTATACGCTATAAGTATAAAATGTTCTTTAGCTCTTACGAACATATTTAAGTACCTACTACAGAACTTTGTTTAAATTGTATTGTAATGTGTAATTTATTTTGTGTACTATGTAAAAAAGAGATCCGATGGTCTGGGTTTGAATCCCAGACGTGCATCAATGGACTTTTTGTTCTGTTATATTTACGAGTATATTATGCTTATTAACACGTGCTATAAACTGTGAAGGAAAACATCGTGAGAAAACCCGCGTCAACCCCACACAAGTTGACCATGGTCTTTCTTAGAATATCCTCTCAGAAGTTTGCTTGAAAAAAAAAAACTGATTTCTCTTTGGCATGATTTACTTAATTCCACTCAACGGATATAAATTATTTATTCGACAGTAGACACGTTGACCTAGTCAAGTCAAAAATCATTAATTCCACCTGAATCAGACCTCTGGGACCACAAAGTCGAACTAAGTGATTATACAGAATTATACATTCCTTCGGCGGCCTCGAGGCAGACCACCAGCCCGATGGTCAGACGACATTGCGAGGGCGGTAGAAGAACAGTGGATCCGGCTGGCACAACACCGCCAAGAGTGGCGTGATAGAGAAGAGGCCTTTACCCAGCAGTGGGTGTTACCAGCTGATTAGATAGATAGATAGATACATTCCTTAGAGCTAATCTGGAAATTAATTTCGAACATCGAAGAGTTAAATCTGTTTTAAAATTAAAATTTCGTATTCTGTATTATTTCCCATGTTGACTGCACCTACCAGGTAGGGCTATATTAGTGCAAATCTTGGCGATGCATCATGTTGGAGCACCTACGTGAATAAGCCGAGCAATATTAAGTTTATTGAGTTATAAATTACGTCAGTTAGGCCGTTTTGTTTTTGGGTGCTAGAGTAAAGTTACGCAATGGATTTTTAAGCTATTGCATAGTTTCTATCGCAGGCCTTGAGCGTGAAGACCGAATCCAGAAATTCCGTAACGAAAATAACCTAACACTCCGAAATGCAATAGCTTTACCGCGGCAGTCTCCGAGTGCCACACGTCTTTTTTTGTAAGGTTCGTATCAGAGTTCACACAAGCATGAATCGTTCAAGCGGTGATTCTTAACTAAGTTTCCATAAATAACTGTCAATAAATCGATAATTTTGCAAAGACTTTTTAGTCAAGTACTTAACGTTATAATACCTACAGGGTGAGGCAAGAGTTGCAAAAGTATTTGACTGTTTTTCATAATTATTGCAAAACTCAAGATCTAATTTGGTAAGTAGCTTCGGGAAATGGAAAAAATTAATAGAGTCCATTAAGATCACCTTGTTTTTTGTAATTTTTAGGGCGTACTGTACTCTTTAAAAAAATGCTTATATTTTTTATTCTAAATAAGATTTGAAAACTAGGGGGGTGGGCGAGGTCAAGCGAGCGGTTATAAAATAACCTATCAAAGTCCAGGCACATGCATAAAAATATTACATTTTAAACAAACTCTTGTTCCACTGTAGGACTCGAATGTCATTAAAATTCAGTTTTAAAAGGGCTTCAAATAAATTAAAATAAATTGAAGCTCTTGATTCGAACGATGAATTTGATTAATTTCCATTGAATTCATCTTGCCTGCAACAGTTACTGACAATTTGCAATGGTTTTAAGTACTTTTTATATATATCAAGGATTATCTACCGTTTATTTAGTTTGCTAAAAAAACTCATGCTATTTCATCTTTATTTAGGAAGTAATCTTTGCCTACGGGACACTGTTGAGATGGAATAGGCTTGCCCAGCACCTAAACCATCGTCTTAGCTGAGCCGGTCATATCCACAGGAAAGACAAATACCTACTTATTGTCAATACTTTTGGGGCTGACTTTGGATGCGGGTTTCCTCACGTTTCCCAAAACGAAAAATCCATTGATGCACGGCCGGGATTCAAACTCAAGACCTTTGAAAGTCGAGATATAT
Source organism: Xanthorhoe designata (assembly GCA_963582015.1). Taxonomy (NCBI): domain Eukaryota; kingdom Metazoa; phylum Arthropoda; class Insecta; order Lepidoptera; family Geometridae; genus Xanthorhoe; species Xanthorhoe designata. The sequence goes on from OY757049.1 coordinate 9,474,625, forward strand.
CCCACATGTCTAACACGGCTTTTAGTTTGCTAAAAGTATTAGTTACTCTATATACATGACGTTATTTATAATTCTTTACACATTGCCTTACAAAGTAAACCAACTAAAGTTGACCAAACACCAAAAATCCAATAAATCTACTTCATTGCAAAAACGACAGCAATTTTTGTCAGAAATTGATGAAAGCTAATCTAACTCCCTCAAACAACGTGGAAGAAAATTGATAACAAGTCCCCATCAAAAATCTGACGCCGTAAAAAATGCATCATCAAAATAAACGGGACGCCATCAAGCCGTGAAATAAAATGTTTCTGTCACGGTGGAAGTAATTTCTATGATCAACATCTTTTGTACTATATTGTCTACATACCACACAGTTTTTTTAGAATAGATTTTCTTTATCTAGGTAGGTAGGTACCTACATAAAGTTAATACGAATCATGATCAATAATACTTTCATTGTGAAACGCCACTCAAACAAAACTATATAAATAATAATCACGCCTCTTTCCGATGGGGGTAGGTAGAGGCAGAGACTACCGATCCTGACAACACCTTTTTCGCTTCATTTACTCTCATCACATTCATATACAGATACCCTCGAATCTATACTCGACGTATCAAAATAAAAATTCAACTTTAGATCAACAAGGTTTCGCTCGCGATGTACTTTCAAAGTTTCCGCCAAATCTGTTCAGCAATTTTTGCGTGAAAGAGTAACAAACATTATCCATACAAACTTACGCGTTTATAATATTAGTAGAAAGTAGGATATACCTATAGATATTTTTGATTATAGTGTTAAACCACACTTAGGTATTTCATTTTTAAATGAAAAATCTTACTAAAAGTTTTACGACTTCGGCAGGATTCGAACCCGCGAGGCGATCACCCTTAGGCCGGGCTGCTAAGGCCACGAAGTCCTTGACGCCGAAGATGAAACTATCAGTAAGATGATATTTCGGTTAAAGCACCGATGAGCGCCATCTACAGGTATTCTAGAGGAATTAGATACACCTGCTCATTGAACGAAATTCCGAAGTCGTAAAACTTTTAGTAAGATTTTTCATTTAAAAAGGATATACCTAGTAGGTATGAGCTATAACGGTTAATCCATCCAAGTTATATTTTATAACCTATCTACACGCATCAGAATTTGTAACAAGATGGCTACGAGAATTTCAGAGTGATCCGTTTTACTACTCTAGGGGGAATAAAAATAATGAACATAAGCTTTGAGGTGGAATCGAAATGTTTGAGGAATTGACTAAAATTATAAGTATATTTCATATTGTTCTAAGTATACAAGTTATGTCGCTTTCAGGAAGCTAAAAAGAAGAAATTAAAAATTAAATAATGGCGGAATATAACTATTAAAATAAATGCGCGAACAAAACTAGCAATCTATACATTTAAAAGGCCATTTCGTTCAAGTTTGATAAATTATTACAGAAAAACTACGCTAGTTACCGTAGCGCTTATTGGAGTTTTACTTGAAGCAGCAATTATTTTGTATCGCATTTAATTGAATTTCTTTGTTTTAAATTGCTGTTGCAATTGCTTTTTAGTAATTTGAAGGTCATCAATGAAAAATAATAATAAAAACTATAGGCCTTTAGATTTTTGTTAGTATGCCTCATCTCACCATTAACTAATACCCATTCCGTCCTTACCTGGAAGGAAAGAAAATGGGTGGAATCTTAAATAGAAGAATAACTATTTAAACAACAATTTTTTTTAAACCTACAGTGTGTCCCACTGCTGGGCAAAGGTCTCCCCCATATCCTTCCACTTCTCGCGATCACCGGCCGCTTCCCACCATTATGAAAGAATATTCATTATTTTCTCAAACATTTTGTACGGAGGCTTTTTAATGTCTAATTCTCAGGCGGACGTGGTTTGCCGGGACAGCAAGTTTTAAATATTAATATTATTATTATTATTAGCTGATCGTGCCCCACGGCTAGGCAAAGACCTCCCCTTGGTCTTTCCAACTATCACGGTTTTGGGCTGCTTGGATCCACGCCTTGTCAAAGCCATCTATTTTTATTTATTTATTTATTTAGGCAACGCCAACAGTACACATAATTACACATTGTAAAAAAACATTTATATAAAAATACTATGATATCATCATCTAGATCGTCGCGCCATCTCTAGGTCTGCCCCTAGTTTTAAATAACAACAAAAAAATCGAAAGTACAGTAAGGACTAGAGCAATTCTAAACAACACCGTTTTTGCTTGTTACCAATAACAGTTGAGCATAGGGGCATTAATTGGAGGCAATCAATAAAAACTTTTTCATAATTAAATCAAAAATAATAATAAGGTTTGTTGGGCCAGCTAGTTTTAAAAAACAACAAAAAAACTTAAAGTAGGTACAGTATATGGTCTAGAGCAATTCTAAACAACACCGTTTTTGCTTGTTACCAATAACAGTTGAGCATAGGGGCATTAAAAAAGATTTTATGGTTTCCCATTATTCTGAATCGTATCTACTGAAATCGTGCGATGCACTATCAAATTTGGTGGCCTGAGAGTGATAAATACTAGCGTTATCGAGTATACTCGTAGTTATTTTCATAGTACAAACGTAGTTTTTTATTTGTAAAGGGTTTCATTGCTTGACCAATGAAATTACGATGAGGTCATTTTCAAGCTCACGACTGTTACTTATCTGAGCAATATCTCCCCATAATTGCTTGACCAATGAAATAACGATGAGGTCATTTTCAAGCTCACGACTGTTACTTATCTGAGCAATATCCTTCCATAATTGCTTGACGAATGAAATAACGATGAGGTCATTTTCAAGCTCACGACTGTTACTTATCTGAGCAATATCCCCCCATAATTGCTTGACCAATGAAATTACGATCAGGTCATTTTCAAGCTCACGACTGTTACTTATCTGAGCAATATCCTTCCATAATTGCTTGACGAATGAAATAACGATGAGGTCATTTTAAAGCTCACGACTGTTACTTATCTAAGCAATATCCACCCTTAATTGCTTGACCAATGAAATTACGATGAGTTCATTTTCAAGCTCACGACTGTGACTTATCTGAGCAATATCCCCCCATAATTGCTTGGCCAATGAAATTACGATGAGGTCATTTTCAAGCTCACGACTGTTACTTATCTAAGCAATATCCCCCCTTAATTGCTTGACCAATGAAATTACGATGAGGGCATTTTCAAGTTCACGACTGTATTTTTTAAGAACAATATCTTGCCCTTTCGAGGTGCATTTCTTTTCTTACCTCTTAAAATCCTCAAATTTTTTTATGGAACCACGTCTTTATTAATTCAGACAAAAAAATAATGTTTGAAATCGGAATAATCAGTGAACATACCTACATAAAAAAAAAACATAAACATAGAACCTAATTTTTTGAAGTAGGTTAAAAACTGCAGCAATAAATCTCTGTTTTAGTGGTTCTTTCTACTAACTGTACCTACATGTGTTTGTCTTACTATCAGTATTCAATGTACGATCATCTAATTGACGACCTCTGTGGCTCAGTGCGTGAAGGCCCGCCTGAGCCAATATTCATGGTGAAATATGTGAACTCTCAATAACATAACATCTTGTACTTACCATTATTTCATGCAAATAAACTATTTCTATTTCTATTTCTATTTCTAAGAGGTTGCAGGTTCGATCCCCGCCAAGGGCATATGTTTACATGTTCTGCAGATATTTGTTCCGGGTCTGGGAGTTTTCTATCTACAAATGCATGTCATCTGGTTACCATAGCACAAGCATTGAGTTGCTTTAGCTTGGGACTACAATGATGTTTTGTGTGATGTCCCAGGATATTTATTTAATTAATGTTGTTCATACCAAAGACGATTAATATCTAGAAGACAGACAAAGGCCATACACAAAATCGTAACCCTGATCCCGCAGTACCAGATAGCCTGGAAACTTTAAAACATCAATTTTATCCAAGAAATTTCAATACTTAGTAGTAGGTAGCAACAATATTCAATATAAAAAAATTTTTAGGTCATTTTAACTAGAAAGTAATTGAAATTTCTTGGATAAAATGGATGTTTTAAAGTTTCCAGGCTATCTGGTACGGGTTACGATTTTGTGTATGGCCTTTGCCTGTCTTCTAGATATTAATCGTCTTTGTTCATACTAAATAAGCTCTATATAAAACATTGTCTCTGTTTAACCTTTGTATTTGCAGTTAGATTGTGTCATGAATAAATTTAGTGGAATGTGTTTGCTTCTATGCGACTACCAGGTTTTGAATCAGTGACTCTTTAGCGGAACTAAAAGGAATCACAACTAGTTTGAGAAGCGTTTGTTCTGAATTTCAAATAGCAAACAGTAACAGTTGTTTGGTCAAACATTTTGTTAAATAGACAAGTTGGGTACAAGATGCAATTTTTATCCGACTTCATATAAAGGAGAATTTTATTTCTTTCTTTCTTTCTTATAGATAGTCTATCGATCAACTGGTTACCATAACACAAGCATTATTTGCCTAGCTTGAGACTTAGATAACGCTTGTGAAATTACCAAGAGTATTTTATTTTGATCTCTTTTTGATGGATTTCTGTTTTATTTCAAACTGAAGCTTAAAAATGAGCATAGATAACATGGAAGCGAACTTTTGTGGAACTTTGTTGACATCAGCTCGTTCGTGCTTTGGGTTTCAAGATCAACATAAAAGTTTGCTTGAAATATGTCACAAACTGAAATCACGGTCGCACAATTTCGGGATTATTTATCGCCACGCGCTTTCCAACAGAACAAATCAAACTCCAATCTAAAAAACTTAGTCAACCGAATTGACTGCAGCTAGATTTTTTAACTTCACGCGCTTTCCAAACCAAACTGAATTAACTGAATTGTAACTAAAACATAGTTACAGCAAAGACGATTAATATCTAGAAGACAGACAAAGGCCATACACAAAATCGTAACCCTGATCCCGCAGTACCAGATAGCCTGGAAACTTTAAAACATCAATTTTATCCGATTAATTTCAATACTTAATAGTAGGTAGCAACAATAATTATTCAATATAAAAAAAAATTTAGATAATTTTAACTAGAAAGTAATTGAAATTTCTTGGATAAAATTGATGTTTTAAAGTTTCCAGGCTATCTGGTACGGGTTACGATTTTGTGTATGGCCTTTGTCTGTCTTCTAGATATTAATCGTCTTTGGTTACAGTAAGCTCAATATAAAGTTGACCGGTGTAAACATAGTTACTGCGATAAGCGTCGCAATGGTCGGAAATATCACTATCTCTGTTTCACGTGCTATCGATACTTCTGTTTAGCTCTTTCGAAGTGTCTGTTCATAATGCGCGGCTGCCCGGAGGGCCTAAGTTCGGCCCGATTACGTAATATTGCGCTCACTGGTACTTGGTTAGTACCCATTAACTTTAAGTTCCACTTAAGGTATCGACCGCACTCATTAACACCTGCATTGCAAATACCGGCTTAGACCAACTCCTTGTCAAGAGTACTCGTAACTTATCTCTGGCACAGTATGTGGGTGAACAGTAGTGAAGCTTACCATAAACTACTTAAAGAACGGGTAGTAATTAAACGAGCTTCTTTTTAATAGCATTATTCGCCTCAGAAAATATAACTTACCTTCTAAATTACTAAGTCGGCCACAACCATTGCGCGTCTGAATAATAGTATTTTAGCCACTAGTTATCTTCTATGTAAGCCACTGTAAATATAACTCAGCATGGTGGTTATTTTTTAGCATCTAAATTTGTAGCATGCATTCAAATAGCAAACTTCTAAAATATTAATATATGACACCAAAATAGTAATTCTTTTAGCTTCTAATTTTATAATTTAGCATGTTTAAAATGTAAGTCATCCTACATTTATCGATCGATAAATTTACCTAAAATTGTCATCAAATAGTATATTAAAGCCACTACCCATTACTTTATTTTCATAATAGTTTATAAGAATCATGTTAGTATTCATAAATTTTTTAAACACTTCATTTTGAATAAGAGTATTGTGTCTTCTCAAGCACAAGGCAGCATAGGGAATGTAACTGATTTCGATCTTGGTGGCCGATTACTTTTATTCCACATTTTACTGGCGCTTCGGCGGCCGCAGCCGCGGCACGCTCGCTACGCTCGCTCGCCTCGCGCATTAGTGGTCACTGTTCAAACCTAACCTAACCAACTGATTTCGATCTGGGTGGATACAACCTAAGTAATTTCTGCTACTATTATTACATGAACTATTGAGATCATAATAAAACACGTTATTTATAAACATCAATTTGTGTATTGAAATACAATCATTTATATCTCTCTGATTGGTGCAAATGGCCGGTTGCTGTCATGTCGCGCACTCGCGCCAAATCGTACAGAGGCTATTTTCACGATAAAAGAATATGAAGTATTATTTTACATGTTAAGTTATAATTATTGATGTTGTCTATTGAAGCTTGAATATTTAATTTTTGAGGAGCTTGTATTGAAGCTGTAAAACGTAAAATGGTGATGAGTTGCAAATTCCGTGGCCGACTTAGTAAATTAGTGGGCAATGTATAAATCAGAAGGACAAATAAAATTAATTGTTGATATTGACTTGACGCTTTCTTTAACATTTTTAGTTGGCGTTGTAAAGAAGATAAATTATTTTATTAGAGACTATGTCAAATTCTCGATGCTTAGTTATTAAATGAGAAGTTTGGCCACGTGGCCAAAAAAAAATTCTGTGGCCGGTTTTATTATTTCTCTTAAAGAACTATGACTTTTTCGTAGATTATGTGCCAATTGTGTCTTTGCACTTGCCTCTGACTTATTATATTACGAGATACGTTTAAGAAATATATACCCTTTGTATTGATCTTTGAATCAATGCTTCTTTTTATATGCATTTCTGTGTTAAGTTAATTAAAAAGATTGCAAGTTTAACTAATAGAAAATATCATCAAAACTTAAAGTCGTAAACATGACCCATGTTTCCAACTTTGAAGTTCTAGAAATTAATTTGCTTAGAGAAAACTTGAAATAATTTAGGACAAGTTACATTATCAAATAGAAAATCCCACCTTAGAAAAGTTTTCTGCAAAAGAAACCAAGCAAAAACTATAAAAACTAAATTAAACGTCTGAGACAGAAAAACCTATCATACTTTTACATTGCTATTGGAATATCAAAAAATTATTTTAAATTAATGAATGTTTTTTTACTATCGGAGTGACTGGAGAAAGCGGGGGGATGCCTTTTCCCAACAATGGGCAGTATGGGCTAGCACTATCACTATTATTTTAAACAATAAAACTTAAACAAGAGTCCGAACTTAGTACAACTACTGATACATACACACCGTGCCAGAACTTACCTCTTAGTTGAGGATTACTGCCTTAGGGAGGAGACAAGTGGTGCTGAGCACCTAAGTACCTCATGCATGCGTCTCTAGCACCGGTTCCGATACTATTGAGTTTGGCAAGTTCGTCTTCAACAGCGATGCCTTGTGTCGTAGCTATAACACCAGTTGTCTGGTTTATTCGTTTCAAAATGTCATACGCGTATTATCAGGCCGTATACGGTGAAGAAAAACATCGCGAGGAAACCAATAAGGTTTCTAATAGAGGCTTTGAGCAATTAGTCTCATATGTACTGCTAACTAGTATAATTAACTTAATTAGGTCTGTCCCTAAATAAAGTTCATAAAGGTACGGTTTTGTATGGTTATAGATAAAATAACACAATATTCAGTAATGGCCCGCCTGAAAAACAGAACGTAGCAGGTTCGATTCCTGCTGCGAGGTAAAAAATATCCTTGGAAATTTTACACAGCGTCTTCTAGTTCTGCGTTTCAGGTAGGTCTTCACTTCACCCACTGGGCCACAGAGGTCGTCAAATATACATTCTTTAATACATGCTGTACTATTGCGACAATAACTCTATTTTGTAACATAACACTTTCTTGAAAACCAGTACTAACCCTGACCTGTATATAGAGTTTAAGGCGAGGCGTCAAACTTGGTAAATGGGCTGTCTATAATTAGAAGCTACTCGAAACTGACGTTAAATGGAAGGAACTACAAAGTGGGCGATTTCAATGAGCGCCAAAGTTACTTAAAAGTTCTAACTCAGTAAAATTATGTTTCCATGCATGGAAAATGAAGCGATCGTGGCATAGTTTTCCCACTTAAACGTTAGGTACTGATACTCCTTGATCATTTCTCATGCAAGAGTTTTCGTAATTTTACTGCGGTAGTGTAAGCAACGTTCTGAGCGGTTACAATTTTGACTAAAAGTGGCTTTAACAACTTAAAAACAGGGACCTACAATTTACCGTGCCCTCCGAAGCACGGAAGCACTCAGATATTAATGCCACTTGCACCCATCCAAGTGGTGATCGCTCAGAACGTTGCTTAACTTCGACGATCTATCAAGAACGTCTTAGCAAGTTTCGCCACGAGCGATTCTGTACCCTGTATTTACTGTATGTAGGTACCCAGTAATTGTGATCAATAGGGAATCGGTAGTGGTCCTAATATTGACACAATAGGCCGCGTAATCAGCGGATTGGCCCCAATCAGCGCGGACCATCGCGCTGCGCAAACAATGAAACAATACTCCGGTTTTTAATTAAGGCTTTGGCTGCCGTGGTGTACCAACGAAAGTAGTTGGTTTCATGTAAAAGATAGATAGATAGAAAACTCTTTATTGTTACACCAAGTTATGCACTAAAACTAAGTTAAGTTTGTTGTGTTTTCACAAATATAGGTATAAGTAACTAAACTACAACATATTTACATTACAAAATACAATTAGAACCAGTTTAATATTAATCTACTTATAACTAATTATGAAGGTAAAAGTGCGTGTGTAAATGTGTATGTATGTAAGTGTGTTTGTTACTTTCACGCACAAACAGCTGGACGGATTTGAATGAAACTTGGTACCAGGATTCCTTATACGTACCCTGGATTAAAAAATAGGCTACTTTTGAGCCCTTTTTTGCTTTATTAACGCATAATATAATCTTTTGCAGTGTTTACATGCTCTAAATATGGATTTGGGCATACTTCTATCTACATAAATATCTTTAAAAAATGTTGGATACTTCGTGGTTCTCGATTTTATGAAAATAACAACTTTACAATCAAATGTCTAGGTACTACTTAAATACAGCTCGATTCTAGGAATAATCCTACAGGAATCTACATAGAGCACAGTGTTTGATTACTCGAAATATCCCAACATTGATTGTATATAGCCTAATTATGGGTGTTATGCTAACAATAATATTGACCATGCTGATAGCTTTCAATGAACTGGGGCTGGCATATAACAATAAGCTATTACAATCTAATTATAATGTACCACAAGCGTTTACTCTTGGTTTTGCTTACTTGAGTAGTAAAGGTTACCTTTGTATTGTTTAATTATTAGGAAGTTAATTATATCGTATTATTTTTAAATGATTTCAAAAAGGAGGAATTTATATGTATGTATTTTTGTATGTATTACCTGCAGCTGTGTTCACCGATTATGAAATCAAAGTCGGTTTTGTAACATTTTTAGTTTTGCCACTTGTTATTCAAGGTTTTTATTTATTTATTTTAAGGCCTTCGATATTATTATACTGCATTCATTAAGACCTATTGTTTCGTCATGCAAGTCTATAGAGCTAAGGATGTGTACCAATGCATTATTCAATAGCTATGTTATCGATCGCGCAAAGCTGTGATGCCAATAAACGCGAACGCAATACACGTGCTATTAAACAATGCTACGAGTAACTAGGGATGGGATTACTTGATACAAAACTATCGATATCGATAATCGATAAAACTCTAAGATCGTTTGTCCCTGAGTTGCAAAAACAGTACAGTAATTGCTTGATCACTGGTGTTCAGTGGGTCGATTGTCCAAAGAAATTAACATGTACCTACTAAGTTGGATGTTTGTATTATGAACCAAATAGTTATCCTGAAGATGGTCACGTTTTTAGTATATTTCTAAGATCAATAAGGAACCATAATCGCTTTAGAATAGAAACTTAGAAAAATTTATGGGAATAACTTGAGCAATCAGATTTTTATCAAATCTGTCAATTTCCAGTCGTTTTTATGAGTTTCCATCGATTTTAGATTAAGATTGAAAATGTTACTTGGCTACAGCGGCCCATTATTAGGTACCTACATCGATAGAATTGAAAAAAAAATCAATATATCGAAAAGAATATCGAATAAAATCGATAGATCCCGACGTTTCGGCTATACAATAGCTATTTATTGTAACATAGCCGAAACGTCGGGACGTAAAGAAATAAGGTAAATAACGCGATAAAACCCCGTGTACATGTATTTAATAAATATGAATTGTGATCGCGAAAGTTTAAGAAAAAGATCGAAGGTTGTGGTTCATCTTAATTTACATTTCGTGAAGTTTCAATGTATTCATTTTTCAGTATTCAAAATCCATACTAAAGCGTGAATCGTGTCTCAAACAGTGATTCATTACTCAGTTTCCAAAGAGATCTGTCAAAAATCGACACTTAATCGAGTCTCCAAGTCTAAGTGCAGACTCTGAATACGACCCTTAAGTACCAGCTACATTATGCCATTTTCTTGTATGCACCAGAGCAATAATTGAATGCAATAATTACGCGAACCTAATTGACGTTCAAACTAAGGCAGTTTGTCCACCGCCGCCGTCACCGGGACGTCAACGAGAACGAGATGACGGCGCCGAAGTACTGATACATAGACTAACTATAGCCGCGTGTCCACCGCAAGGCCGTCACGTCATCTTAAACTCGACCAGAAATAATCTCGTTCTCGTTGACGTCCCGGTGACGGCGCCAGTGAACAAACGGCCTAACTGTTAAGACCATGCAAGTCATGATGACGGTCAATTTGATTGTATGCAACAGGCAAGAATCTTGCATCGTGTAAATGACACTTTAGTGGTGACGAAACATCGTGAGAATGCTCATCTCAACAATGTGCTAGGTCGCCCCGTTAAGTGTAGGCACCGATTACATCTTGACACTATGCGCTGTATAAACCTAGTAAAGATATCATGATATCTTTACTAGGTTTATACAGCGCATCAAAATATGACGTCATTGATCAATGATCAAAATATCACGTCATTTTCAACGTCATCTTTAAACAAATACCGTTTAACGTCAAAAACACACGTCAAAAATGACGTTTTATTTTGTCAGAACTCGTCATCCGATTAATATCACGTACAAAATGACGTGATTAATTGCATGAAGACGTCGCTTTTAATAATCACGTTCAAATCTCGTCAATAAGACGTGTGCTTGCTGCCTGGGCAAGACCTATGTTTGTTTTAGCATAACCCCACCCTTATTTACTATAAAAGCTATTTTAGGCCAATCCATAAGGCCAAGTTAATTGGGTCTTCACCGTAGTCATATTATTAACCCGCCCATAAACATTAATTAAGTGCTATAGTTTTTGAAATATTTATTTTAGGTGACTTATGAAAAATTACAATATTATACACAGAACTTTTCTTTTTAAAACTCGGTTGAAAATAATCTAATGAGGAACTAATATGTTCATTAATGGTTAAAAATTAACGTAAAGTTTTTTTTAAATACTTAAGGGTCCATTGATATTTTGACGACCTCTGTGGCGCAGTGGGCGAAGGCCCGCCTGAGACGCGGAGGTTGCGGGCATAAGTTAGTAATTATGTTCACAATTTTGCAAACAACAGTATAATTATCAGAGATCAACCATAGTTAATTATTTATTATGTTGTACTAACTGTAATAAAGAATCTAACATACAAAGAAGTTTATCAGAAACAGACACTGCTTAAACCGTCTAATAGACGTAAAGGCCAATGATGATGATGATGATGAATAAGGTAAGTATCTACTTTTCTTGATTTTATCCTTTAAAGCATAAAATACTACTAAAAGTTATGCTAGAAATACACCACTTTTTATACACTTATTTGCACAACAGTTGCTCAGAAAGGCAAGCAGAGCGATCAAAGGACCGAGGAATTTACGTCCAAATAGGCACGATTAAACTACCTTGAAAATAAACATCTAAGCTTTGAGTCAAACGATACCTAATGTGGTGCGGGCAGGCAAACGTGCCAACCGCAATATTTGCATTTACTGCTGGCTTCTTGGGGCTATGGAAATGTCGCATTATTTCGAAACATTATGGTATAAGTACTAATCAAAGACGATTAATATCTAGAAGACAGACAAAGGCCATACACAAAATCGTAACCCTGATCCCGCAGTACCAGATAGCCTGGAAACTTTAAAACATCAATTTTATCCAAGAAATTTCAATACTTAGAGTAGGTAGCAACAATAATTATTCAATATAAAAAAAAATTTAGGTAATTTTAACTAGAAAATAATTGAAATTTCTTGGATAAAATTGATGTTTTAAAGTTTCCAGGCTATCTGGTACGGGTTACGATTTTGTGTATGGCCTTTGTCTGTCTACAAGATATTAATCGTCTTTGGTACTAATGTTGACTACATACTAATGTTGACTATAATTTTGATTTCAAGATGTTGTGATCAAAGGCGATGAATACCAATAAGACAGACAAAGGCCATACACCAAAATCTTAACCCAAATAAGAAAAACCCTGAAAATGGAGTTTAAAGTAGATGATAGCCTGGAAACTTTAAAATATCAATTTATCCAAGAAATTTAAATCACTTTCTAGTTAAAATTACCCACAATTAATAATTAAATTTAATTTTTCTATTATTATAAAAATATACGATTCATGGGATAAATATTTTTTGTTGTAATTCTTGATTACTGTCTTCATGCCTATTCAGCAATGGTTTGTCGCTTCTAACGGAACGCTCGCTTAGATTTAAATACTTTACCCCTTCTGAGGTCTTTAAAATTATATCAAGCGGAGTAGCGCATAAGCCTACGAGAGATATATATGAAATATCAGTGTCCTTGGTTCACGCCGCCTCGGCGCCGCTTAGCTATGTTCTATCAACTTTATTTAATTTATGTATTCAAGAAGGACAATATCCAAAGGTATTAAAAAATGTCAGGGTATCACCCCTGTACAAGGGTAAAGGTAAAAAAGAAGATCTGAACAGCTACCGACCGGTCTCAATAATACCCGCAATAGCAAAAATATTTGAGCATGGCCTCAGTGCAAGACTTACAGAGTACCTGGCGGATACTCAATCCCTGTCCGACAGACAATTTGCCTATAGGAAGGGAAGGTCTACAACTGACGTGGCTCGAGAGCTGGTGAGTCGTGTATTGCGAGCTCGCGAAGAGAGACATCATGCGGCTGTCATCCTGTGTGATCTGTCGAAGGCCTTCGATGTCGCCGATCATGGTGTTCTCACCACTAAGTTAGCACACTACGGTATCGATGGCCCCGCACTGGCTCTCCTGAGAGATTTTATGAGAAACCGATTTCAGACAGTGACAAGTGGAGGAAGCGTAAAGTCGGAGCCTCTCGGAACCTCTATAGGTGTGGCTCAAGGATCATCGCTGTCCAATATAATGTTCTCCCTCCTCCTTAACGACCTGCCTGACTGCGTAGGTGACGCGCATGCACTTATGTATGCAGATGACGTTGCTGCTGTCGTTACGGCGCCCTCTTTGGATGACCTAGAGAGGAAGTTAAACATAGTAGCTGAGGAGCTTCACAAGTGGTTCAACCAAAACGGTTTTCTTCTAAACGTCACTAAAACTAACTTTGTGCACTTCAATCTTGCAGGCCGTGCCTATAGAGCGTTAAATGTATGCCTTGGAGGTGTCACAGTCACTCAAGTCAAGCATAGTCCCTTCTTGGGATTTATGATTGATGAGGGCCTTAAGTGGGATCTACACATTGATAAACTCTGCGAGAAGGTTGGCAGAAGCTGCTTCGCCTTATGGCGTCTATCGGCGACACTTGAAGAGGGGATGACCAGGAGCTGTTATTTTGCATCGGTCCACTCGCTTCTTCAATACGGCGTGGAGCTGTGGGGAAGAGCTGCCGACTGGGAGCGAGCGTTTAAAATGCAAAAAAGAGCTATTCGAGCTATAATGAGGGTATCCCGAGACACCTCTGCTCGCCCCCTCTTCAAGAAACTAAAAATAATGACTGTACCCGCCCTGGTCATCTTTAATGCAGCCGTGTATGCTCGCCATCACTTGGACGAGTTCGCGAGACTTGGCGACGTCCATAGATACCCTACCCGACACGCTCGGAGACTACGAGTGGAGGGGCGGCGGCTCGAAAAGTCAACCAAGATGGTCCATGCGCTGGGGCCGTCTGTCTACAACCGACTCCCAGACTGTATTACAGCTACACAATCAATGCAAGCCTTTAAATACAAGCTAAAAAACTGGCTTATCGAGCAAACACTTTACAGGGTTGACGATTTTTTGAGGAATTGCCCCTTTATCGTCTAACGATACCTATAGTGATAATTTACAAAAAATGTTAATTAGGTATTCTGAAAACTGAAATTTCTAATTTTGGTTTGTTTTTTATATCAATTATTATTATTATTAATTATTATCATCAATTATTTATTATTATACTTCATTGTATTTTAAATTTAATAAGTATGGACATGTAACAGTATAGTTATCAATAAAGAATCTGAATCTGAATCTGAATCTGAATCTAACCAAGTTAGTGGCCACACCAGTCTTAGTTTGGGGCACGTCTTAGTTCAGACCTGTGACTTGGAGTTTGCTTAAGTACCTATCGACCTAAGTAAATTCAGTTTATACTTAGGTTAAGTATCACAAGCCAAGCGTAGCAGATGCATGATAAAGTTAGGAACCAACTAGATAGTTTTTGATGTAGTTGGGGTGAATTGTTTTAGTGTTTTGGTTTCGGTTCATTAGACAAATGTAAAGTTTTGTTGCGGAAATAAATGGGTATCTGTAGTCTATACTTGGATCTGTACCCGCTATAAATGGCTACCAAATTTATTACTGTACACGATACCCGTTTTTAATGTAAAAAGCCGTGTTGGATAAGTACTTCGACTTTCGATCCGAAGGTCCGAATCCGGCCGTGCATCAGTGGACTTTTCGCGTCGAAAAATGTATATGCACTTTAACACGAGCTTTAAACGATGAAGGAAAACATCGTGACGAAA
Organism: Xanthorhoe designata; assembly: GCA_963582015.1. Lineage (NCBI taxonomy): Eukaryota > Metazoa > Arthropoda > Insecta > Lepidoptera > Geometridae > Xanthorhoe > Xanthorhoe designata. The sequence continues at coordinate 9,489,743 of OY757049.1, forward strand.
CCCGCAGCTAGTCAGCCCCACACGTATTGACCGCTAAATGGACCTTACTTTTGTTGTTTTCCTTCACCGACTTAGAAATGTTGTTTTCAGGATAACTTTAATCCTTATGATGCTTGTATCACATCGGATACATTTAGATCAATGCAATTACGAAACATCAGAGCTAAACTAAACTTTACAGAATTTCGAACAGCAATTTATAACAATAACGCATGCAAAGCCTGAAGACATGGAATTACTGTGTGACTAGGAGAGTGAGGTAGGAGCATTTTAGGAGGTATAGCTTTATAAGATTTATGTAGAGTTCATCGTTATTATATACTATTATAATAATTGTAACATCTTTCACAATCCCTTTTAGTTCTAAACAGGAGCAGCATATGGAATCGTATTGTAACTTATCGTAATGAAAACTTGGGTTTGGAGTAAAAAAATAGGTACCTACATTTCCACTTTACAGCTATATCATTTCGGATTTCTAAACAAAATAAAAAAGATTAATAATTCTGACTTCATATATTTAATGTAGCATCTAAGATCCTGTACTAAGTGCTTAAGAGGGTAGTCAGAGATGTCCAAATATACGTTACTAATGTAAAAATCTGATAGTTGAATTATGAAAAGATGGCGCGACCACAATGGCCGACCCAAGCATTGGAAGATTAAATATTATTAAATTTTAATTTCCTGAACTCTGTCTTCATCTTTAGTTAGTCTATGTTTTGGATAGAATAAGAGTTCCTTTTATTTATTTAGTTGTTTAGTTTTAGAAGTGTAGGTATTTTTTTGTGTGTGGTCATATTATTATAATAAAACAAAATTTCACGAGCATACTTAATCAAAACTTAATGCTACATGCGCTCCTCACTCCCGCTTAACCAACCGCAAGCACTAAATTTCCATGCTGTTGTCTGAATATTAAATGCTGTACTACGGCTGATTAAACTCTTGGCTCTGAACCGACTTCACTTGTGGAATGTGCAGTAAGCACTAGCTTGCCACTGATCTAAGCTATTCTGATCGTTTGATTATAAAGATAAAGAAGACAAAATAAGATGACTGATGACCCCGATGCACGTAAATATTCAAAATATTTGGGCTTTCAATATCCTTTGAAGTTATACAGATTAACTAAGAGTGAGTATTCTTTTTCAAAACGTCCAGAGGCCCTAGACAATTTAACAATCGATTAGCGAAAGCGATAGTAAAAAAGTCCAAAAATGTATTGGTTTGACATACTTTAGATATGTCACGTGATCTGTTTCAGCTATAACGATTGTAGAAATCGAATCGCTTCATAGCGAATGCCGGTTGGCTAGGCCTGCTGATCGATTGACTAGTATTATACGAGTACCTAACGGAGACGAAATAAGATCACTGAATCAGTCATTCATCAGATGTCCATCATTATTACAGGATTAATTTTTAATTACCAGAAAGCTCTCGGCCCGCAATTTTTATCACTGAAATAGCGGGCTCAAAAGTAGCCTATTTTTTAATCCAGGGTATAAGCAATTCTGGTAATAAATTTCATGCAAATCCGTCCAGCCGTTTGAGTGTAAAGGGTTACAAACACACTTACATACTTACACACACACAAACTTTCACCTTTATAATTTAGGTGATTAGGTGATTAGTTAGAAGTTATTTTGAAAGCCGTGTTGGTCAAGTGGATTAGTACTTCGACTTTCGTTCCGAAGGTCGTGGGTTCAAATCCGACCGTGCATCAATGAACTTTTCGCATCGAAAAATTTATATGCGCTTTAACACGAGCTTTTAACGGTGAAGGAAAACATCGTGAGGAAACCAGTTAGCTCTCTAATAGCGTCGATGGGCTTGCAACCTGTCACGTATGGAAAGTTAACTTCTGCAAGATGTGGGCATGTACCAAAATGTATTTGGACATACCTCTGACTACCCCCCTTAGACATCTTCAAAAGGATCTAAAAATTGCATTAAGATCTGAAAGAAATGTCTACCGCTCCCTGGGATACAGTCGTGATCATATTTCATTTTTTTTTTTTTTTTTTTGAAAACTGACGTGACCGACGAGCACTTCGACAAAAATGCTTTTTGTTAGAAGTTCCTATTCGCCCAGAGGCCTTACTCGGGATCAACGAAAACGCTTTTTAGCATTAGTCTTTATGACTATAATGCTAATAAAAACTAAACTAATGCTAGCAAGCCCAAAGTTTCTTCGTAACAGCAAGTCCAGCACAAAGCGAGTGCACTGTCAACTAGCCGGGCCACTTCATTACAATATTTAACGTTTCCAAAGTGAACAAAAGAGTGTTTTGTCAACAAGAGCCACCCGTCCTGACTCTCGCCCTGACGTAAAAGCGTCGCGCCCGCGCCCCGTCTCTTCTGTATGTTTTGCGTCGTGACGCTTCTATACATTTTGTATGAAAGGGACGCGGAAAAGACAAATGTCCGCGCCGCGTCTTCGCCTCACGTCTTTTCTGTCTGTCCCGCGCCTAAGGGTTATTTAATAAACATAAATACTATATCCATAAAACCTATACACATTTGTGTTTGGCTTATGTGTCACTGTTGTATAACTCTGCGGCGCAGTGGGCGAAAGCCCGCCTGAGACGCAGAAGTTGCGGGTTCGATCCCCGCCGCGGGACAAATGTTTGTATGCTCTGCAAATATTTGTTTCGTGTCTGGGTGTTTTCTATTTATAAAATGTATGTATTTACAAAAAAAAATGTATCTATGTAGTTTATCAGTTATCTTATCTGGTTACCATCACACAAGCATTAAATTGCTTAGCTTGGGACTAGATGACGCCGCGTGGAATGTCCAAGGATATTTATAATTTCAAATTGTGTAAGGGCAGCAAATTGCTGAACTGTCGAATTGCATTTCTGTTTATAGCTCCACAAAAATCTAGCTAGATCCTCATGCTGGCACCACATTGGCTTCAACTTGGTTCCAACATTGGCTACGAATAGAATGGCCAATGCTCCGTTTGTGTCTAATAACCGTCCAAGATTGATCCTCATGCCGGCACCACACATGGGCTTCTTGGGGCCAACATTAAAATGGCCAATGGCAATGCTCCGTTTGTGTCTAAATAACCATAAACGGAGCATTGCCACTGGCCATTTTAATGTTGGCCCCAAGTTGAAGCCTATGTGTGGTGCCGGCATCATATTGGAGTGTTGGAACCAACACGTTCCAACCCTCTAATCATTAGAGTCTAATGTGTGGTGCCCGCATCACGAAATTGGTAAATATACGAGTACCTTTAAGAAAGTCCGCCTTGTTTGAAATAAAGTTCTCTTATTACCGAAATAACTTAGGTATATATAAACTGGTGCTAGTGTGTTCCTGTACACCGGAAAGGAGCAACAGTGATTAGTGTTTAGGATTGTGCACAAGAACTTCTAAGATAATGAGTTCTACACTCAGATGAGTAACTACATTGTTCAGTTCTCTCGCACCAAATTATAATGTCAAGTTACTAGGTATAAAATTGGGAATTTATAGAGCTGTGTTTAGTACATATTATTATTCTAACTTTAAATTAAACTACTACATATTTACTTAACTGTACAAAATACAATTAGAACCAGTTGAGCCACCTAAGGATCGTTACAAACGATCTATAGGTAGCTCAACTGTTAGTTGGATTAAATCTGAAGATCGTAGTTCCCCAGTTAAGTATCTGTCATCTGGTTACCATAACACAAGCATTAAATTGCTTGGGACTAGTTGACGCTGTGTGCTATGTCCAAGGATATTTATTTATTTAAGATTTTTTTTATCTAAATCTTACCACTAGGCCACGGACTGCCTGACCACTAGGCCACGGACCCTGTTGGTTGGGCAGCTCGGCTTAAGAGTGATTGCTTGTATCTACGCAGGTTCGAATCCTGCCGGAACCGTTAACTTTTAGTAAAAGATTTTTCATTTATAATGAAATATACAATACCTAAGTGTGGTTTAACACTGTAAAAATAATAAAAAACGATAAAACTTACCTATTAGTAAAGCACTTTTGCAGTACCTAATCCAAAAATGGTGCAACTGTAAAATGTAAATACTTTCATGTTTTTGTAAATAATGTTATGTTATAGTAATAATATCAAATGAAATGTTTCTAAAGCTGTAAATTTATAAATTTTAATTCAACAACAAAACTCAGGCCATTATTCATACACGCTCGCAAAACTTCACGATAATTCATATGAAATACACATTAAGCCGGATTTTAGAACCTATTTTCTACCATTTGTCCCTAATTTAGCACGTACTATAATATGGTATGATTATTATTAGTATGTAGATTCGTTAAGTCTGCAAAACAAACATGTTCGCCGAGCGTAGGCAAGTGAACGCCAACGTATGGACAGCATATTTGCCTTGCCTTGCAATCGTTCGTTATCACTGGCCTACTAGCCGAGTCCAGGCAAGCGCCAACGTGTATAGAGTAAATGAATGAATGAAAATTCTTTATTGTACACTCAAATAAGATACAATTAACAACTTAAGAAAAAACGAAGTACCTAACAATGTACAATGGGCGGCCTTATCGCTGCAGAGAGTTAATTTGCGAGCATAGGAGAACATAGCGAGGAGTCGCTCGTGTCCACTCGCGAGTACGGTAGATAGATAGATAGATAGATAGATAAACACTTTATTGTACACCACATGGACATTACATCAAATAAAAAAACACTAAGAATAATTAAAATGAAGTACAATGGGCGGTCTTATCGCTATGAGCGATTTCTTCCAGACAACCTTAGGATGAACTGGATATACAGGAAGGCAAAAAGGCGGTGTAAATAAAATTCTTATAAATATGAAATAAATAAATAAATACATACTTACATATAAATAAATACAAACAAATTAATGAATAAATAGTACTAACTACTAAGTACCTAAGTACCTAAATCTTTAAATACATAAATAAACCTACATACCAACTAAAACTAAAACTAGCACTTGTATTTGTATCAATTTGCCTACGCTCGCCTTCGCTCGCGTTGGCGAAGGCTCGGCCAACTTGTATTGCCGGTTTTGAAGTATATTTTAAAAGTAAATCTATAAATGGTGCTTTTTCCAGGTCAGAAATTATGTAATTATAACCTTTACTTGTTAGCCAAATCTGTTCAGTAGTTTCGAGTAACAAACATACACACACACATGCATAAAAACTTTCGCGTTTAATATAGGTAAGTAGAATGTTTCTAACTCACTTTTTTTACACAACGCTGTAAATTGCTCTTGTTTTGCCTACAATCTAAGAAATTTGAAAACACAGAAAATAAACTCCAAACAATTTCAAAAGATTATTATAAAACAATTTTTCATTTACCTTTCATACTACTTGCTTATCATTAATTAATCTGTATTCAAATTTTCTCAACTACGTCTGCCCTTAAATACCCGGCTTGACCCATTAAGGTGAAACTTTAAGCATATTGTAGGTAGAGATTTGCAGCTGATTTACGGTCTCCCTTGATAACAGTAATTATTTGAATAACTGCCCTTTAGTCCCGTCTTGAGTTTCAGGTGATATATAAGGGGTTGAATTTAGGGGTTCGAATACTGAAGCTAATAGCAATAGGAATAGCGAAACGTCAATTTGATTTTAGCGATCGATCATGAGGAAATTTGGTACAGTACGCTTGAGACGCTGGAGGTTGCGGGTTCGATTCCGAGATATAGTCCACCTTGTGTCTTATTTACTTCCAACATTCGTTGTAGTAGCTACCTATAGACCTTATAAGGTGTCTATGCTTGAAACTAATTCAACCTTTGTTCAACGTAGTAATAAAATAAAATAGGCGGCAGCGCTAGTTTGATGTACACAACCGCCTTAACGTAAGGGTTTTACACTTTACTATGTACTTTAACATTGCTCGAGAATATCACTAATTAGATTTAAGTACGCACGCTTATCTTTTTTTTTTTTTTTTTTTTTTTTTTTTTTGCGTCGGAAAATGCCTTATGCATTCCCTCCCGCCGTGGGGGCGGCGGAAGGGATATGTGGGACTCGCACCCACTAAAAACCGACGGGGTCCTCTAAACGCCAATTGCCGGGGCTACGGGTACGCTTTCGCATTCTTCCGCGGCCCCGACGGTGTCTGCTCTATGAAGAGCTCCTCTACCTGCGGTGAGGCAACTGCCTCCCACCGCGTCTCTCTGGAGAAAGAGAGGCGCGCGGAACACCCACGCGCACCACCTCTAGGCCTTTCAAGGGCGGTAGCACCCCCCGGTACTACCGCCACGGCCTGTGTTTTGGGGGCCGGAGAAACTGGAGGAATCTCCTACTCCGGCGCCCCGCTCTCCGCGGCGGATCATGCCTTGGCTCCGCCGCAAAACCACCAAACGGCCGCAGAGGACAGGGAGAGCGGCAACGACACACCGACACTCCTCTTCCCCTGCGGCCCCGCCGCCAACGCATCAAACAGTGCGCCACCGTTTGGTCGCGGGAGATAGGGCGAGCGGCAACGACACACCGACACGCCTCTCCTCCCGCGACCCCTCCTGGCTGCAGGGACAGAAAACTCCGACCCCGCACCCTCCTTGGACGCATCCAGAGCGGGCTTAGCACCAGGCCTACTCGGAGCGTCCCCTCCTTGGATTCCTTTTAGCTTCACCGTGGGGCACCAACCACGGCTACTGAGCTCCCCCATCGCGACAAGATTGGAATCCATCGGGGGAGACGCACGCTTATCTAGATTATGCTCTTTCAACTGTCTCATACAGATTTATCCCACAGGCCTTTTTATTTTAACTACTTGCCATTACCACTAAGAATAAAATGAGTTGCGTTTCCCTTTACTATTAGTATACGTAATAAGACCAAGGCTTTGGAGGGTGTAAAATGGACGACAAAGCTGAATTGAACAATACCTAATGTTAATTGTTCATCCAGAACTTTGCACAAATTAAAGTTGGACCTTTTGTACTGCCACTGGATCTTTATTGGTCTGCGAGGGTATTTATTGGTAACATATTTCAAGGATTTCGTATGTGTAAAGATCGTCTTTGGAAGGAGCACTAAAAATAAAATCTCTCGCATATGAAATGCAAACTTCTGTTGGACATAAAAATATACCTGCTCCAAAAGATAGTTTCAAAAGGGAAAACAATATCTTATGTGGCTTAGTGGTAGCGCATGCTTCACTAAACTGAGTTCAGTGGTCTTACTTACTCGGACTATCGTGTTGAACGTACGTCGCTAAATTTTGAGAATTATCCGTCTTGTGCGCACGGAATTATGGCAGTCGACAGTTGACAGCCGACAGCCGACAGCCGACAGCCGACAGCCGACAGCCGACAGCCGACAGCCGACAGCCGACAGCCGACAGCCGACAGCCGACAGCCGACAGCCGACAGCCGTCAGCCGACAGCCGACAGCCGACAGACGACAGACGACAGCCGACAGCCGACAGCCGACAGCCGACAGCCGACAGCCGACAGCCGACAGCCGACAGCCGACAGCCGACAGCCGACAGTTGACAGCCGACAGCCGACAGCCGACAGCCGACAGCCGACAGCCGACAGCCGACAGCCGACAGCCGACAGCCGACAGCCGACAGCCGACAGCCGACAGCCGACAGCCGACAGCCGACAGCCGACAGCCGACAGCCGACAGCCGACAGCCGACAGCCGACAGCCGACAGCCGACAGCCGACAGCCGACAGCCGACAGCCGACAGCCGACAGCCGACAGCCGACAGCCGACAGCCGACAGCCGACAGCCGACAGCCGACAGACGACAGCCGACAGCCGACAGATGACAGCCGACAGATGACAGATGACAGATGAAGTTAATGCATTTCTTTTTTTGGGAAAGTCGAAATGTGTAAATATCGGACTAAAAGACTCAGTAGTCTGATGATCTGTATTGATCAGCATCATCGGACTGATCAGACTAAAAAGTCTCATCAGTCCGATCATAGGACTAAATCATCGGACTACTGTCACTAGGCCCTAAGAAAGAAAGAAAGAAAGAAAAATCATTTATTCTTGTAGGACCTCAAGGATCACTTAAGTTTCGTTTTACATGCTAGGTGATTCTAATGCCTGTTCCAACGCGACTCCTTACATTTCACTTGTGACTACTGATCGTCGTCTACGACCGACCGATCGTAGGCTCTACCGCTAATTATACCTACTCAATAGAACACTGGCTCAAGAACTTACTTTTAACTTATCGTTCCAACCATTTACTTTCCCAGAAAAAAGGCGAAGACATCGAACGCCATTACTTGGCCTAACGACTGTAAGAAATAATAGCTTTTATCATTACATATATCGTGGGGTTTTTTTGCCATTCAGTGTAGCAATGAGCTCGATAAATTATACTTTTGACGTTTTTCATTAATCTTCATAAATAATTTCAAGTGATGTATAAAGTTCAAAGTTTATATTACACATTATACATTAAATCTTCAAAAATAATTGTACTAGCAGTAAAGTAAGTAAAAAAACGTGCAATTTTCGCTTCCAAATCACTTATTCGTATTAAAATTCAAAGACGATTAATGTATTATGTACCTAAGAGCAATTGCAAATGCAAAGCTACAGGGCAATCGGTAAACTAAAAAGTGCATTCTGATTAACCTTGGTACCAATTTTAAAGAGCTTAAAAACCTTGAATAAAGTCTATTACTTAGTAGGATCTAGGACGTCTAATGATGATTATAAAAGATAAAGATTTTATTTGTTTGGACACACGCACACTATAAAAAGACAAAAAGAAAACATAGAATATAAAAAAGAGCACAGAAAGATACATCAATATTAATAAACAATTAGTGGAAATATTGGTCCTACCTTAAGTGTGCGGCTAAACAGGTCCAGCCTCAGCTTAATGATATGGTAAACGCCGTAGGTTTACGGTGGATGCGGGCCGCGTCCAACCGAAACAATTGGAAATCTATTGAGGCCTATGTCTAGCAATGGACGTTCTACGGCTGAGATGATGATGATGACTTAGTACTCAAAGACCAGAAAATGTATGTGATCCAATCCATCAAATTCAAATCCCGTAAAACAAGGGTAAATCCAGGGCAAGCCAATAGCTTAAAAACCGTTTTGGTCGACCTTCACCTATGAGCACGAAACACTGAAATCCCTTGCGATAAATCAAAAACTTCGGTCTGGATTTAGGGTTCTGCCCGACGTGATGTGAGTTTTAGGGTTCCTTGTTATTAACTTATGTATGTAAACCACTGGGAAATGTGATTGTTTCGTAAGTTATGGGGTTAATTGGATAGAATGGATTATGTGAGTACTAAGTGAATATGTCGGTTTTCGTATGAAACTGAGGTGTTTAGGATTGATTTATTAAATAACTAGCGACCCGCCCCGGCTTCGCATCGTACGGGTGTAGTCTCTATTAAAATATCCATGTATTATACACAAACCTTCCTCTTGAATTACTCTGGCTATTGATAAAAACCGCATCAAAATTTGTTGCGTAGTTTTGAGGATCTAAGAGTAGACCAGACGAAGGAAGCGACTAAGTTTTATAATATAAGATTCCTATAGTACAATTATGAGAGTGAATGAAGTGAATAAGTATGTCAAGATTGCAGCACCAGGATATCTGTTGTTTCTGCCAACCCCTTTAGGCCTGCTAACCTCTCAATGTATCATACAAATTCTAATTGGACGTAGTTCCGCAGAAAGGACTCAATCCACACTATGGTCAAAAATGAGTTAAATATACCAATAAGGTCCTAAAGGTCGGTTGTGTCACCTCGCGAAAAAGATCCGTAATCGCATAATGCTAAGGTGGTTTTTTGAAATACCAGAACCAAACCACATGTATGGCGGGCATTTTCTTGCAAAACACTGTAATAACCCAGGCTACATGGATCCTTTAAAAAAAATCCAGTTTCAAACAAGTATGTATGTAAGTAATTTAGCAGATGTGTCTCATGACACCTGAATCATTTCAGTTAAATTTACTTTGATAAAACTAGTCTGTTTTTTATTTAGCTAAAACGACTCAAACTGTGTAGGTCATTTTTGACAAATTAATTTACTAAAAAGCTACGATTTTACTTTTAGCTAAAAGGACTCAAACCATGTGGGTCATTTCTAATAAACTGATTTACTAAGAAACAAACCATTATAGCATTTAGCTAAAACAACTCAATCTGCGTGTGAAATTTCTGACAAATTCATTTTAAAAGAAACTAGCCGATTTTGCTTTCAGTTGCAATGACCCAAACTATGTGAGTCATTTCATAGAAAGAATTGTTCCTACAGTGAGCTGTTAAACCATCCAATAATACGACATAAACTAATAAAGAAATGCCATTGCATCATCAAAGGATATAAAACTGCGTAAAGATCTGAAAGAATAATGTCCACCGATTCTTGAGAAATACAGTCATGATCATATTTAATTTTTGCATTAAAACGTGACTAATCGCAAGCACATCGCCTCCCGTTAGAATACTAAAGAGATTTCAATATTTTATATTTATACAGAACCCCTCCGTACAAAGAAACACGCGCCCCCACTTTTTGAAGCGCGTGTGATTTGAATGCGTAGCCGTCCTACTCGCAGTTTACTTTGACAAGGTGTTATTTACACTCCAATTGCTTTGAGATACTTCCGTGTCGCCCGAGTTTGTTTTGCGTTTGGGCTTTTTTATGAGTTTTTGCGGGAATATAGGTCATTTTTATGGCAATATTGTGACAATTTGGGTCGAAGTTTGTTTAACAAAAATATGATAATAACTTCGAGGTACAAAAATGAGTGATTTATTGTAAATATAAAAGTGAGATAAGTTTGACCCCATTTTTTATCAAAGTGAGCAAGGAGTAAATGTAGGTCTATCTTGTTCATCTCAAGTCAAAGAAAAGAGACCGCAATAGGCTTAAAAAGAATTAAAAGGGCATGTTAAAGTATCAGTTCCAGGTTTACACATGCCACTAGCTCATACAAACTAACTTACACGTTTAGTCAAAAGCTTTTCTGCACATACAGTCAGACTACATTTTAATGCAAAACGGTAATGTGTGGATTCATAATCTTTTTATGGAGGCTTTAAATATGGAAAAGGGTAAAAGAAACCTTAATGCCATGTTTTAAGATTGCGACTAAAACGAGCGTTTTAAATGTTTTATGTTGCTGTTCGCATAATGCCGACATTGTATTTAATATTAAGGCATTTATTTCGCTTTAAAATTACGAGAGATGTAATTTTAATAAAACACAGGCAGTTATTGAGTTTTAGAAAACGACTAGCTTACTAAAACTTAAAAAATAAAAATCTTACGAAAAATTACGACTACGACGGGTTTCGAACTCGCGTGATTCAAGCGATCACCCTTTAGCCGGGTTGCCATCGACCACTCGGCCACGAAGCCTTAAACGCCGACGACGAAACTATCAGTAAGATTATTATATTTCGGTTAGAGCACCGATTTACCGATTTTTTTTTCTGTTTTAAATAATATGTATGTAAGCTATTCTATAGCAATTAATGTTTTTTTATTTTTTTTTACTAAAACTTTGTCACAAAATTATTTGAATGATATTGGAATTACAAAAATGGCGAATGTGTCCGTACACATATTGTAGTATTGTACCCCCTTATCAAGGCTGTTTCTAACTGACTTCAAAAAAGAAGGTTCTATGTTCCACTGTATGCATTTTCGTTTGAATTCGGTTTTATATTTTTTATCAATTTTGCCACTTGTATTTCGTTAAATAAATATATAAATATCCTTGGACATTTTACACGGCGTCACCCGGAACAAATATCTGCAGAACATACAAACATTTCTCCCGCAGCGGGGATCGAACCCGCAACTTCTGCATCTCAGGCGAGCCTTCGCCCACTGCGCCACAGAGGTCGTCAAAAATGTTTCTTAGACTTAAAACCTATCGCCCCGACTATTGTTTTGTCAGCGTCCTTGATAGAACCCGCATCCCTGTCCAAACTTGCTGATTTATGGACCAGTTAACGGAACTATTAATTCAGGTCTTATCAGTATCGATAGTTCTGATGACTATAGCTGCCGGCTTAGCTTAAAGTTTTTCTATTAGAGGTGTATAAAGTTGATAGGAAACTTTTTCAGTTTGAGTTCTGTGTTTGTCAAATCGATTGGTCTTTACAAGTTCTTTATTCGTATTCGTTCGTTCGTATGAGCGAGTGGCCAACTCTGGTTACGGAGTTTTAGGCCGCCTAAAGGCCTCCGTCACGGCTTAACGACTTCAAAAGCCGGGACCGACAATTTAACGTGATGGTAAGATTGTGACCGTCATGGTAAGTACCTACACTGTTAAGGATAACTTTTCAAAAAGGTACTACACGCGTGCAAAACCTTAAACCTGATTAGGTAGGTACATATTTGTATTAACCACACGAGCTGCATTATCACCTAATTTGATATCGTGTTTTAAATAATACATTTTCTGGCTGTGAGTTAAAACTTATAAACTTTGTCCCCAAAATGTATTAAAGGAATGTTATTATCATTTTACTTCCACAAGTATATGATTTAGAGACACTTTCTAAGATCACAGCTCTCCATTCAATTTCCATAAAATAATAGTTTCAGAATTCACGCAGAAAATCTTTCATATCAGTCCATAGATTTCAACTAAAACCCATTGTCCTACAAACGACTTATTTCCATAAAAAGAAAAACTATTTGTGAGTCGCCAACTGTTTTCAGAGTCTCCTAGTAACCTACTATCCCGCAGTTTCAAGGATTTTGCGAGTCACGTCACGGCATCTCTTTTGGTGCAGCTTACTGATAAAAATCTGGTTCTTGAATGTATGTATGTATGGGGACTCCCTTTTCCGCATTTAGACTCCATGGTGGTCCTTTATGCGTGGGGAAATCTGGTTCTTTCATGAATTCAAACATAAAATGTATGTATATTTGTATGTATGTACGTAAAATATAATTTATTAAAATTGTTGTAAATTTTTATCCATAAGTACATATAATTTGCCTTTGAATGTAATTTTTTATTTTAATTCCTTTAAAAGAGTTATGTAATTTCATAGTTTTGTTAGCCGAAAAACGAAATTAATATCATTGTTATCAATGGGCCCTTACAAGTCCTTTAAATGTATACAACTGTATTTAAAATTAGTCTTTTAAAATTCGGCTTTTAAAGTCGTTAAGCCATGACGGAGGCCTTAAGGCGGCCTTAAAACTCCGTCACCAGAGTTGGCCACTTGCTCATACGAACTTACTTACTTACTTTTATTTAAAATTTGTAAGGAGAGTAACTTTCTGTACTCTCAAGGTGCGTTTTTATAGATCCTAAGATATTTAAAATGGGACCATCTCAAGACTTTACTATTTCAAACAAAAAACAATTTTATAATTAGATCACAAATTAAGTGAGATATTGGTAAAACTCAAAGTATCATTCATAGTATCAGAGAACATACTTAAAAGAAGCAGACCGTTTTTCTTATACCGTCATACCGTCAGACTACAAAAACATTGCATGTTCCAACTGCATGTTCATTTTCTGATATAATATGCAAAAGTATCTTACATTAGAAACAAAGGACAATAACATAAGCTAGGTACTATAAGTACTTTATACTTATTTATGATGTTTTTTTTTATTTATTTTATTAACTAAGTGAAAATTATGTATCTACAATTTGACATGCCTATGTTATGAATTAATGTAACTATATGGTTAAATAAATGAATTACTGAATATAACATAGGTAAGTACAATTTATTTCCGTTCGTTTAAAAAACAGAAATAAGTTTGTCTTCGATGGAACGAACCCAATAAGAATTCTACATTATTTTCTGTAATGAACCAACTTATATCAATATTAGCTGGAACCTCGGCATACTTTATTGCTGAAGACGCGATAGGCATAACAATGCGGTCAGATTAATCTTTGTTTATCATAATAGATGGCGTTAAACGGATTATTTTGATCGGTTAGTCTTCTGGTGATATTACTTGTTGTCATAGTATTATTGCATATTGTATTCTTAAATAATTATATTAACAATTCGTTCGTTTGTTCGTATGAACAAGTGGCCAACTTTGGCGACGGAGTTTTATGTCCGCCTAAAGGCCTCCGTCATGGCTTAAGATAAGATAAGATTCGTTTTTAACGACTTTAAAAGCCAGGACCGACAAAATTTAACGTGCCCTCCGAAGCACGGAAGCGCTCAGCTGATGATGCCACTTGCGGTCACCCATCCAAGTAGTGACAATTGATACAAGTCTTATATTTACTTCTTTACAGTTAAAGCTGGAACATTTTTGTTGAGGTGAAACCTTAATAATCATAATTTCGAGACTTAATTTACTTACTAGGGCAACCAAAACATAATCTTTAGTTATTTTATGTTGTCAACGGTTATTATATACTTAGGTATTGCATACGTTAGGTTTTTTGGTTATTGATTAAATGAAAATGTTAGATTTTGTTTAAGATTTTTTTTTTATTATTTTTGTTACCTAAGTACCTATACAAAATATTATACATACCATTTATGTTTGGGAGTGTGATAACTTTTTATAATAGTCTTAAACTTAAGATATAAATTGTACATAAGTAGACCAAAAACATTATTGGATTAAGTTTTACATAACAGCTATTATGCTTTATGATAGTGTTTAAATACCTATAAAGAAAAACACGGAAGCATCAACCCCCATACTGCTTACCCAAAGCTTAGCAAAACTTACAAAGTATTTTTTTAAAAACAAAACATCTTTCGAACTCGCCAAAGCATACCAGCCATGTTACAGTTCCGAAATTTCTTTCAAAGTACAAACAATAGCTGGCCCAGTTCATTTTAGGATTCCGTAAACAAAGATATAAACGACCCTTAGCACTACTATAGCGCTTTCAAAATCTTACTGTACTATCCTACAATTCAAAATATTTAAGCCTAAGGGCCGATTTTACCATTTGCTTACTAAACGGAGATTAATAAATCTAAGATTAAATTGATCTCGATCACATAAGCGTTTGATCTTAGATTAAGCACAGCTGGATTTTACCGACCACATTTTAATCGCGATCACGAAAACCAAGATTACTTCATCAACATCTTGGTTTCAACATGAGAACGTAAACTCGCAAATAATTGCAAAAACCATAAACAAAACTTGGATTCATTGTTGGGAAAATCGCTGTAACTGTTACGGTAGCCAAATTTATGAGAAAAATAAAACTTAAAGAAGAAGAAGAAGAATTATAAGTTTGACAAAATTGCATGTTGGTTGTTGCAAAATTTCCAAATTGTTCCTCAACAAAATGATACTTCCTACTAATATATCAAATGCGAAAGTTTGTGAGAATGGATGGATAGATGGATGTGTGGATGTTTGTTACTCTTACGCAAAAACTACTGAACGGATTTGTCTGTAACTAGAAATATAAGTAGGTACATAGTTTATGACCTGGAATAACAAAGGCTACTTTTTATGCAAGAAGGTACCACGGGGGCGAAGCCGCGGGCAAGTAAGCTAGTAGGTATAAGTACTATATTGTATAATGTGTGGTAATAATTTTCAATTGAATTATTTTATTACTACATCACTAGGTAGGTATAAATCTTATTCTATTGGTAGGTAGGTAGTAGATAGGTACCTAATAAACGTAAAATACAGCGTAACATATCATACTTTATTCAAGAAATACAAAACTGGCAATGCTACAAAAAGCTTAACTTTTTGTTATAAAGAAACTCCAGTTTGGGTAGGTATCCTCAATTCCTCACTAAACTCCAATAATTCTAGCACTTCTTGTAGCACTTCTAGCACTTGTTGTCCTGTTTTCTTGTCTTGAGATGAAATTTTGTTACAAAATCCGAAATTTTGTTTTCCTCGCTCACGGATCCATCTTGGTCGGCGATGGCGAACTATACGTAGTTTTTCCATCGTGGGTTTCATCCAAAACAAGCGCAAAAGCCCTTTTTATGGTTTATAATAATAAAAGCAGATTTTATCGAAATTACGAAAAATTTACACAACACAAACATGATGGCTGTTCATTTGATCTCGGATCAACCACGTTAATCTTACAAAATTGGCGGTTTAGGAATTGATCGAGATTAAGCTCTAACTGAGATCAGTTTGTGTTGGTAAAATCCAAGTTGGGCTTTTGATCTCAGTCAAGTGCCTAATCTGAGATTAACTCGAAGTAATCGCGATCAATTGAAATGGTAAAATCGGCCCTAAATTGTTGGAGTCACAGCGCACCGTAAAGTTCAAGTATGAATGAATTATTAATGATTTTTTTTATTGTACACTTAAATAAAATACAATATTATAAATATTAGAAGATTGGTCAGGTGAATAATGATCTTATTGTGCTAAGACTTTGATGTAATAACTTTAAAAATTATAGGTAATAATGGTTTATCACTTCCAGGGTAAAAACGATTACTTACAAAATTCTAAAATCGCTACAGAAGAAAAACTAAAAAAAAATATTGGAATCGACATTCGATGACAATCGAGTGATAAGAAAAGTCATCCTTTGGTTTGACGATAGTGATTATAAAAATAGAAACGGTTTTATGTGCTCAACCGACGGTGAGCACTGTGGTCAGTCGAGCGTAGGTGTATCAATGCATTATATTGAATGTACAGTGTACCTACTAATGAATTGATTATGCGTGTACAGCTTTATTTGCTACGACATACGAACAGCGGGTCCGGTACGCGCTGACTCCAGTTGAGCACTAAATACAGCCGACCCTTTTTAAACTGACGTGCTACTGCAACTGTATGGTTAAAGATTTTGTATGAATCATCTAAGAAAAATGACCTTAATAAAACGTGACTTAAAGTTTCGTTTGTAATAACACAAACCAGTGCTAGCTAAGCTGTAACTTTTAAGTGTCAATCGAGAAGCATAAACTCCCAATGAGTTGTTAATGTTGTAAAGAAGTATGTTTCGTTACTCCTAGTTGTTTATCAGATACAATAAAACCTTTTTATGAAGGCCTCATTTGCATTTTATGTTTTTGTGTCACAAGACTTTCTGCTGTAAAAATACAATCAGACTTGAGATGGATTTGTTCTTGTGAGTTTATATTATTGAATTTTATTCTGGTAAGGGAAATATTGTATCGGAGTCATTGAATTAAATAATAATAATAATAATCTCTTATGATTTTCAATCACACTAATATTATAAAGGTGCAAGTTTATATGTAAGTGTGTATATGTTTGTTACTCCTTCACGCTCAAACGGCTGGACAAATTTAAATGAAATTTAATATCAGAATAGTTTATATTCTGGATTTACACTGGGCTACCCCTGATCTTGGTATTCCCAGGGAAACAGGAGGTATATCGTGTATAAACTTATTTACCGCGGGTAACACCGCGGGGCGCATCTAGTATTTAATATTTTTACTAGAGTAATTTTCACTAAATTTTGTTGAAAGAAGCGTGTTCTAAATGAAATTGTATCTTATCGTCGCATAGCAAAATAAAACGGTTAATGCGTGCGTTTTTCAATCACATGCATAATCACGTTCTCAGTAGTCATAGGTCAACAGTTAACAGAAAACAAATTTAAAACATCCCTAGAAAAAAAAACAAGCAAAACAATCAAAACGTGTTATTGTTGCAATGTAAATAGCAGTTGCGCACGCTCCTCACTTAAGTCCTCTTTAAGCTCTGCTGAGCTCATAAAGAAAGTAAAAGATAAATTATGCAGAACCACACGTACCTCGCTCGCGCTTGACTGAATACTAAAGAGAGCGAAACTTTGTGCTTTCATTAAATTTTAATACCCTACTGTTTAGGGCGACCTTTACTGTGGCTCACCTTAAAGGATGGAATTTGTAGTCATTTAAAGTTTTGGGGAAAATTCACTTCAGTTCCATTTGCAAGCTGAAACCTTAAAGAGTTTTATTGAGTTTCTTTGAAGTCATGTTGTTTTAACAACAAGTTAAGCGGTCTTTGCAAATACCTGGGTGCTTTTCAGCTATAAAAGCCACTTCGCGTAACAGGAGTGTAGATTGCATACGCATATTCTTTACGGCTCCGCATAACACAAATGAATGAATGAATGAATGAATGAGTGAATGAAACGTTTCTTTGGCACAATACAGAGATGATATTCCAAATTCATGTTTACTATTTGTTGGATGTTACTTGCACGGTAAGATTAATTAACTTCTGAGATTAGTATCTTTCAGAATTTCTTTGAGAATTGCTAATTAGGGAGATTGGGCACGCTTCCGTCTGGCAGTGGTTTGGATCAGTTGAGCTACCTATAGATCGTTTGTAACGATCCTTAGGTGGCTCAACTGGTTCTAATTGTATTTTGTACAGTTATGTAAATATGTAGTAGTTTAGTTTCTGTAAATAAATAATATGTCCATTAGGGAGATGCATCCGATCTCATTGATAAATACCATTTGAAATACTGGTTTCCTTTTGATGTTTTCCCCCACCATTGCT
This sequence comes from Xanthorhoe designata, assembly GCA_963582015.1. Lineage (NCBI taxonomy): Eukaryota > Metazoa > Arthropoda > Insecta > Lepidoptera > Geometridae > Xanthorhoe > Xanthorhoe designata. The sequence goes on from OY757049.1 coordinate 9,508,160, forward strand.
CTTTTAATTTAATAGATCATAACTTTCAACGCTATCAATGTTATAAACGTAATTTCCGTCCTAAATTTTAATAGCGCTTGCAACTGTGCCGAAATATTGGAAAACAATAAAACCAACAAATGACATCCCTACAACGTTTGTAGTGAAAATTAGGCAATAAAATAATATTGTTGTAAAAACTAGTCAATGTCAAAGTCGAAGCCTCTCCTCATTCGCGCGCGAAGCCGAGAACAACCCGCGAAACAGGAGTGTAGATTCCATTCTTTTTCATTTCACGGCTCGCGTGATATTTAATATCGGTAGACATTACACACAGCGTCATCTAGTCCCAGATGACTGATGTACTACATTATATTATATACATTTTTTTTGTATTATATTATTATTATTATAAGCCTGACGTTTCCCACTGCAGGGCAACGGCCTCCCTTCCCTCCCTCCACTGATCTCTGTTCTGTGCCTGTTGGAGCCAGTCTCTATAAAAGGAGTCAAGCTCATCTCGCTATCGCCGTCTGGGTCTACCACGTGGCCGTCGTTGTTGGGGAACTCATTCTGTTGTTAATTTTGCCCATAGTTATTGGGGCATACGACTCACGTGTCACGTGTGTTTGTATTATAGGTACATAGAAAATACCCAGACACGAGATGAATATTTGCAGACATACAAACATTTATCCCGCAGCGGGGATTGAACTCCCAACCTCTGCTTCTCAAGCGACCATTCACCCACTGCGCCACAGATGTCGTAAATCTTCCAAATGTTTTAACTTCCATTCAAATTCACTAACATTTTGTTAAACATAGATGTTTCATCTACAAAATAGGTAAGTTTTTATAGGCAATTCAGCTTGATTCTGAAAGCTTCCATAAACATTTCTACGGGCATTCATCTAAATGAGCGATTGCCAAACTGTCGGTAACTGTCTGATTTATGCGCTTTGTATCGCAACTAAGGCTTCTTATCCGATCACTTACCAGAACAAACGATACTATAGAATGGACTAGTGCTACTTGGGTATAAAACCTTAAGAGCTCAGTGCTCTTTGTCGGTGTAATGATGCAATTTCCTCCATATACATCTTTCCAATGCGATCTCTTTTTAATTGACTTAAAAAAAGTTTCTCAATTATATATATCTCTCTCTCTATACTGGACCCATTTGGTACCTACATTGTTTTATCTGTTTTTTGATTTTTCGTGTTTTTTATCTTTGTGTATTCTGTTTGCTCACTTGTATGTCTAATAATTGTATAAGTACCTACCAAATAAACGTATTCTTATTCTTATTCTTATACAATTATAAATAAATAAATAAATAAATAAATAAATAAATAAATAAATAAATAAATAAATAAATAAATAAATAAATAAATAAATAAATAAATAAATAAATAAATAAATAAATAAATAAATAAATAAATAAATAAATAAATAAATAAATAAATAAATAAATAAATAAATAAATAAATATCCCTGGACATTCCACACAGCGTCATCTAGTCCCAAGCTAAGCATTTTAATGCTTGTGTTATGGTAACCAGATGACTGATATACTACATAGATACATTTTTTTTTTGTAAATACATACATATTTTACATAGAAAACAACCAGACACGAAACAAATATTTGCAGATCATACAAACATTTGACCCGTAGCGAGGATCGAACCCGCAACCTCTGCGTCTCAGGCGGGCTTTCGCCCACTGCGCCACAGAGGTCGTCAATTTTAAAATTATATATTATGTTCGCGGATAACTTCGTCGTTTATGATCCAATTTAGATGGTTCTGTTTTTTTATGGAAAGGAGATATTCCAAGGATGGTCCCTTAAGAATTCTGGGTTTTTAATAAATTGATTTCTAGTTTTCAAGAAATTTTGGGTTCAAACCCATGACCATGAAAGTTGTGGCACTATTCCACTTCACCAACACAGCTCGTAGTTGTTTAGATAATAAAATATTTTCTATAGAATCACGGAAAAGCGAGATCTTCTAATACAGGTATTTTCATACTTAAAAGGAGGTAAATCCACTAATTGTATTTAAGTTTAAGTTACAAAAATAAAAATATTTGTATTTGTATTTTACTGGGATAACAGTTCTGTGTTCATTAAATGCTCTGTTTCCCTATATTACAGGAAATATTTCACCTACCATTCGCTTACGAAAGATCCGTAAATTGTTTGGAAATAATTTATCTTGTATTGTTTTGTTTCGACACGTGTATCTTGGTCATCATCATTATCAGTAAAAGCCTGCGGCACGTTTTTCGAACGATCACTCACTGTGCGATTTTATGTAGCGCGTCACTTAGTCCTTAGGCCGTTTGTCCACCGCCGCCGTCACCGGGACGTCAACGAGAACGAGATGCGGTAGACACGCGGCTATAGTTAGGGCCGATTTTACCATTTGCCTACTAAACGGAGATTAATAAATCTAAGATTAAATTGATCTCGATCACATAAGCGTTTGATCTTAGATTAAGCACAGCTGGATTTTACCGACCACATTTTAATCGCGATCACGAAAACCAAGTTTACTTCAACATGAGAACGTAAACTCGCAAATAATTGCAAAAACCATAAACAAAACTTGGATTAATTGTTGGGAAAATCGCTGAACTGTTACGGTAGCCAAATTTATGAGAAAAATAAAACTTAAAGAAGAAGAAGAATTATAAGTTTGACAAAATTGCATGTTGGTTGTTGCAAAATTTCCAAATTGTTCCTCAACAAAATGATACCTACTTCCTACTAATAATATCAAATGCGAAAGTTTGTGAGAATGGATGGATAGATGGATAGATGTATGTGTGGATGTTTGTTACTCTTTTACGCAAAAACTACTGAACGGATTTGTCTGTAACTAGAAATATAAGTAGGTACCTACATAGTTTATGACCTGGAATAACAAAGGCTACTTTTTATGCAAGTAGGTACCACGGGGGCGAAGCCGCGGGCAAGTAAGCTAGTAGGTATAAGTACTATACCTATTGTATAATGTGTGGTAATAATTTTCAATTGAATTATTTTATGACATCACTAGGTAGGTATAAATCTTATTCTATTGGTAGGTAGGTAGTAGATAGGTAGGTACCTAATAAACGTAAAATACAGCGTAACTTAAGTATATCATACTTTATTCAAGAAATATAAAACTGGCAATGTTACAAAAAGCCTCACTTTTTGTTTTATAGAAACTCCAGTTTGGGTAGGTATCCTCAGTTCCTCACTAAACTCCAATAATTCTAGCACTTTTTGTAGCACTTCTAGCGCTTGTTGTCCTGTTTTCTTGTCTTGAGATGAAATTTTGTTACAAAATCCGAAATTTTGTTTTCCTTGCTCACGGCAACACGGATCCATCTTGGTCGGCGATGGCGAACTATACGTAGTTTTTCCATCGTGGGTTTCACCCAAAACAAGCGCAAAAGCCCTTTTATGGTTTATAATAATAAAAGCAGATTTTATCGAAATTACGAAAAATTTACACAACACAAACATGATGGCTGTTCATTAATCTCGATCAACCACGTTAATCTTACAAAATTGGCGGTTTAGGAATTGATCGAGATCAAGCTCTAACTGAGATCAGTTTGTGTTGGTAAAATCCAAGTTGGGCTTTTGATCTCAGTCAAGTGCCTAATCTGAGATTAACTCGAACTAATCGCGATCAATTGAAATGGTAAAATCGGCCCTTAGTCTATGTATCAGTACTTCGGCGCCGTCATCTCGTTCTCAGGCACAGTTCACAGGCATTAGAATCACCTAGCATGTAAAACGAAACTTAAGTGATCCTTGAGGTCCTACAAGAATAAATGATTTTTCTTTCTTTCTTTCTTTCTCGTTGACGTCCCGGTGACGGCGGCGGTGGACAAATGGCCTTAGTGTGTTTCACTGACGCTAGGGTAGTGTGCACGGACACAGCTTGCTACCTGCATTTTGTTTCTTTGCGTTTGATTCGATAGAAACGCGCAGTCAATGAGAGTTTCATTTGCGTTTGTATCGATTCAAACGCGCAGTGACGGCGTGTCTGAAAAAGGTGAACCTAAGGCCTAGAAGGATCTCGGGAGGGCGGCGATGCCAGGGAGACTCGGTGTCGTCGTGAGCTCCGCGCACGTGGTGTAAAAGCCATGTGCGTGGGTTTCGGTCGTGGCTATGGGTGCCATTATCGGGACTGTGCTCTGTGCAAACTGCGGAGGGTCACTGGTGCGTTCCAATTGGAGATCCCAGGGTCCCTCATTTGCAGTGAGGAGGGTCACCGGTCGGTTTTAGTGAGTCGTCGAGTGCTCTTCAAGTGCTCGATAATCCTCACACACCCCAGTTACGTTCCCTCGACGTAATAGGATAGTCTGTAGGCAGATTTCCGCCCGTCAAAAAAAAAAGGGCCTAGAAGGAAAATATTAAAATTAGTAATCAGACAACGATATAGTTAGAACATTGATTGTTAAGTAGGTAAGTTCGTACAAGCAAGCATTTTATTTATTTATGTAGTTAATTTTAAAAGACGCTAAAATTTCAAGAAATTTGCTATCATCCAATATTTTATAATATTTCTACAGAATTACTTAAATTATTCAAAAGTTTATATTTTTGATCTCGTAGGGATAAACATATCGTACAGTCATCAACAAAAAAATATTATTAATTAGATATTTATCATCTAGTAAAGATTTTATTCAAAATATTTTGTTAATTTGAAAATGTTTTTTTTTATTGTATTTATGTCAATGAAAAAAAACGGCTACATATTTATCTACAATTTGAGTTCTAGGAAGTCTCTCAGACAATTATCAAAAGAGAGTTCTAATGTTATACCTTAAAGTTCGTTAAGTTTAAAGAAAATGGTAAATATTTACAAAGTTTGTCGCAGAATTTAGCTTAAAAGTTTATGAGTTCTTGAATGTTTATTTACTTTGTTGTTGACTGTACATTTGCAAACATTTGCACTTAAGACTTGCCCTTTTCAAGTTAACTTAACTTTCCTAACTTTATCCAATGTTAACTTGTAATTTAAGTTAAATTGGGTGCTCATGTATTGACTTTAGAAATCAAAGTTCTGAAGTAAAATTTCTCTCTTGGTGGTCAAGTTATTGAAAGTTATCAAAACAACTATTTTGCAAGATAACCATTTAATTACTGTTTGGTTAAAGTATTAAGTGATTGTTTTAATATTAATTTAAAGATTAACTATAAAGCTGTGTTTTGATTAGAAGATAATAAGTTTGACAGAAAACAATCGAACTCGCCTAAAATATCTGTTTTTCTAAAATGTTTTTCTTAAAATGTCTGTTCTTCATAATGTCAGCACATTCTTCACTTCTAATTTCAGCTCCTAAGGGGATTTTTTCACTAAATTTCCCAAAATGCCCAGGGGTTTTTAAAGGGGATTTTGGGAATTTTAGTGTCAACTGAAACTAGGCCATTTTGTCGGGTTAGACGTGCTGTCACTATAGAAAATGTCGTTAAATTGTCGGTCCCGGCTTTTAAAGTCGTTAAGCCATGACGGAGGCCTTTAGGCGGCCTAAAACTCCGTTACCAGAGTTGGCCACTTGCTCATACGAATGAACGAACGACTATAGAAACACAGACATTTTGCAAAAAATCTATTATAGTGTATTTTTCAACGTATTGATCAAAATATCCCACTCGACCAATACACTGTCTATACAAAATGAATTTGTAAACCAACGTAGGTGTGAAATAAACTCAGTAGGTATTCCGTATGTATGAAGGAATAAAGAATTCATTGAAGCAGAAGGCAACTTTTCTGGTTTAAGTTTTAATGTTTGCAGAGTTGTTGATGGCTGTTCTAAAGTAAACCTTAGCTTTATGGATTTACGTGTTGCAAGAAAATTGAGTGATGTTGTTAGAAAGTGTGGCTTATTTTCGATTAGTCAAATAATAGCAGTGTTTCTTTTAATTTACTTTGTAATATAAGTTGTAATATTGGATAGAGGCGAATGGCATTTACGGGAGGCCTATGCCCAGCAGTGGGTTAAAAGTGGCTGATGATGATGATGATGATGATAATTTTGCGAAAATAAGAATAAGAATTCTATGCCACACTTTTAATAAGTTTCTATATCTAATATAATTGTTAATTGATTCAGGCGTGACTTTGCGAAAGTCTATCTTCAGATATTGAACATTTCAGAATATTTAACATAATATAATAATTTATTTAATAATTACGTAAGGTATGGTACAAACAAGTCCTTAAAATATTAAGTTACTCATACTTCCGGGTGGCCATTGGCTGGCTAAGCTAAGAGGGTGGGTTAGGTACTGGGCATTATTCCATCTCAAAAAGGTCCCAAACTATTAGCGTAGACAAAGATAAACTGACGCTGTATTTATCATCTAGTAATGATGTAAAAGCCTGAGTTTACAAGCTCATAAAAACCTAAAATATGAGTACGTAAGACGTAAGAACTGAACTGCTATTTGACCCTTAAATTCCTTCAAGCGCCCACTTGAAGAGATTCCATTCTTCGTACCCCTGCTTTATTGCAATTCGTTGAGCCGGACTGAATCGCTGCGTTTATATCGAAGCTATCGAAGATTCTAGGACTTAAGGTTGAGACCAGGTCTATTTTTAGATCTAAATCTAGTGCATTATCTACAAAATTAGAATACGATCACAACTGTATTCTAAAAGTGTAGTTAATACAACACGTAAACAATTTTAAGGTGTTCAAGAACGTATAAAATGTACCTACAAGTGCCGCTTCTTCCCCACTGCTTAACTAGATTACTCAACTGCATCAAGTTGCCCAAAGTGTGGTGCCCGCATAAAGGTAGTTAGTCGGAGGAAAACAATCAATCAATCAATCAATCAATCATTTATTTATTTTCTCTCACATACAATACATACAGTTAAATAAATATAAATTCAGGAAAATAAAATAAATTTAAAAATAAATAAATGCAGTTAAAATAAAAATAATCTTAAAATAAGTGTCGGTTCTAACATAATACAAAGAAATGTTTTGAGAGACTGGTGCCTGAAATAGGTATAGGAAACGGAACAGAATACATTTTAAAAAATTTGAAGGTCGTGGGTTCGAATCCGGCCGTGCATCAATGAACTTTTCGCATCGAAAAATGTATATGCGTTTTAACACTAGCTTATAACGGTGAAGGAAAACATCGTGAGGAAACCAGTTAGCTTTCTAATAGCGTCGATGGGCTTGCAACCTGTCACGTATGGAAAGTTAACTTCTGCAAAAAGTGGGCATTACCAAATATGTATTTGGACATACCTCTGACTACCCCCTTAGACATCTTCAAAAGGATCTAAAAATTGCATTAAGATCTGAAAGAAATGTCTACCGCTTCCTGGGATACAGTCGTGATCATATTTCATTTCATTTAATTTTCATATACGTATGCCAGCACCATTTCCCAGCTCATGCCTGTATTCACGGTCAATCTCTATCAACCGTAAAGCCAACGTTTGAATCCAAAAATCCACTAAAATTCTCGTAAACTACAATTTTATTACCTGAAAACGCAAAACCTACCGCGAACTAAATTAAACCTTAAACCATTGCGTTAAAAGTTATGTCACTCGCAAATCGTTTCTAAACTTCTTTACTTTTGACAACATTTTATATCGTTCTGTCGGGGCGTTTTGAACTTTATGCAATAGTAATAAAAGATTCGAAATGTGAAAATGCAAAGTTGTAGGTTACGGATGACAATAGTACCAATCGAGAGGGTTCATGAATAAATGTATGTGGATTTAGAATAGTTTGAGAACTCGATTCGAGGGGCGAGATCCATTTTTTACATGAATATTGTTTGTTAAATGATTTATGTGATGTGTGGGTACAGTCCGGTTACTAATACCCGCGCTCGTGGCGAAGCTTGCTAAGACGTTCTTGATTATATCGTTGAAGTTAAGCAACGTTCTGAGCGGTCACTACTTGAATGGGTGACCGCAAGTGGCATTTTCAGCTGAGCGCTTCCGTGCTTTGGAGGTCACGTTAAATTGTCTTTTCCGGCATTTAAAGTCGTTAAGCCATGATGGAGGCCTTAAGGCGGCCTAAACACTCCGTCACCAGAGTTGACCACTTGCTGATACAAACGAACGAACGAAAGAGTGCTTCGTGCTTCTTACTGAAGCGCTCTGTTATGAAAATGATAATTTTCATTATTCTAGGATAAAACAAAAGTCTCGAGGAATGTGTCTACCAAATCTTTTTTTTGTTAAGTTACTTTTCTTATAATACAGCATCCGTTAGATAATTATGAAGCAAAAGATAACCTTTTTAAAAAAAATTGCTGTAAAGTATTTTGACGTCCCTAAAGAACCTTAATTAATAATACTATACCTCTTTGGCAAAAAAATCTGTAAGCTTATAAATAAAATATCACATCTTAGATTGTGTAAATTTCTTATAGATAACGCCGGTTTTTCGATCGCAGATCATTTCAATAATTAACTGATCACGTGGCAAGTGTCAAATAGGAACAAAGTCAACACTGTCACGTGATATTTATAAATACATGAACACGGGGTTTTATCGCGTTATTTACCTTATTTCTTATAAAACCCCGTGTCCATGTATTTATAAATATGAATTGAGATTGCGAAAGTTTAAGAAAAACTACTGTCACGTGATTTGACCATTGATTAGTTAATTAAATTAATTAACTTTAGAGATGCTGCGTTCGAGAAACCAGCCGTAAATGTACAGGTTTCTAACCTAGAGTCTATGCACACTACGGTTTTAGTTACAAACGCACTGTGAACAAAAGATAGTCAGCAAGCTATGGCGGATACATATTATTCCCCCCTTGCAAGACCGCTAGAATTGAACAAAATACCTCTGTGGCGCGGTGGGCGAAGGCTCGCCTGAGACGCGGAGGTTGCGGGTTCGATCCCCGCCACGGGACAAATGTTTGTATCTTCTACAGATATTTGTTCCGGGTCTGGATGTTTTTCTATCTATAATATGTATTTACAAAAAAAAAAAATATATATCTAGGTAAGTAGTATATCAGTCATCTGGTCACCATAACACAAGCATTTAGTTGCTTAGCTTGGGACTAGATGACGTCGTGTGGAATGTCCAAGGATATTTATTTACTTATTTATTTATTTATTTGTTTCCAGCGATAAATATGTTTTATCAGTGTTCTGATGGCGAAAGTTAAAAAAAACTAAAAAACCACACTATTATATATATATATATAGTATTTCTAATTTCACTTAGGTAATAAAGGCTTCGTCGCCGAGTGGTTAATGGCAACCCGGCTAAAGGGTGATCGCTTGTATCACGCGGGTTCGAATCCCGTCAAAGTCATAAACTTTTAGAAAGATTTTTCATTTAATTAAAATCATTTTTTTAACTCATCACGAGAATTTTTTACTAACCAATATAAACTTACGTGGATTAACTAATACCTGTTTTTGTTACGATGTTTTTCTTCATAATTTAAAAGTCAAATTCCGTTTTACTAGGTACTCGTATCATAATAAAACTCGTGTTAACGTTCTTGTCGACACACGAGTCAAAACCCAAATATTCATTGGAACCCTTAACGTATTTCAAAAAGGCCGTTTGTCAATAATAAAATATATTTCATATTTTTCGTACAAAATAAGCGACGCTGAAATTCCCCGGATTCCGAACCGAGCCGTAATATAGGAATACCGGTCGTGTTCTCTGTCACCTGAGGAATTGAAGCTAGTGATGTGACGTATTGATTATCGATATCGACCTTTGTGGGTAACTTCATCATCATCATCTCAGCCATAGAATGTCCACTGCTGGACATAAGCTTTCCACGCTTTAAAAAAAAAGCTAGGCTCACACCACCAGGTTATTGCCTGATTCTTTCCCTGGGGAATTGAAGCTAGTGATGTGACGTATTGATTATCGATATTACGACCTTTGTGGGTAACTTCATCATCATAATCTCAGCCATAGAATGTCCACTGCTGGACATAAGCTTTCCTCGCTTTAAAAAAAAAGCTAGGCCCACACCACCAGGTTCTTGCCTGATTCTTTCCCTGGTGTAGGGAGTCGCGTTGGAATAGGCATTAGAATCACCTAGCATGTAAGGTGAAATTGAAGTGATCCTTGAGGTCCTACCAAAATAAATGATTTTTCTTTCTTTCTTTCCTCATAGATTTTCAGTGAATTCGGTTGGAAGCGGCCTGCATCCACCTGCGGCTTTTACCAAATCATCCATCCATCTCGTTGGTGGACGTCCTACGCTGCGCTTGCCGATCCGCGGTCTCTATTTGAGAACTTTTCGGCTCCAACGGCCATTATGTTCTGCGTGCCATGTGGCCTGTCCATTGCCATTTCAACAAAAAATCTATTGGGGGTAATTTTATTATCATAATTACAACGCAGGGTTATTGGTGACGTTTCTGTAGTATATATTATTGCTAAAAGAGCCGAACTTCTCCATTGATTGCAATAGTTTTAATCACAACAGAACAAGTGAGAATTGTATTCGCATTTGTTTTGTGGACAGAACTAATGAGAAAAAAATCCCAGTAGTTCTATCAACAGAACTACTCAACAGAACAGGGAGTAAACGGTAATATCGGAATCAGTCGTTTTTTTCTGTCTTCAGAGGTATTGAAGCTAGTGATGTGACGTATTGATTTATCGATATTACAACCTTAGGGGATAATTTGATTAGCATAATTAGATCGACGGCAAGGTTCAATCACCGTCAATATTGGCGATTGTTTTGCAGTAATTTAAATTATAGATGAATCTGAAAGCTTTTATTTCATTTTCTTGTTTTGGTTGCTCTTTTTCTATTCTTTCTAACCTAATTAATAATTATTTAATTAATAGGACAGGTGCAGCATTATGCTGAGACAGGGACCTAATTTGACCCCACGCAACACATTTTTTTTTTCTTTTTCTTTAACAATATTCTTGTATTGTGTTATGTTAGTCTTTTGTCTTACCTACCTAAAATATTATTATTATTATTTTTCTTGTATTTACAGCTACATTTACATAATTATTACGTGTTCTTGGGGCAAATAAATGTCTTTTCTTTCTTTCTTTTCTTTCTTTCTTTCTAATTAAAAGTAAAAAAAGTAAAAATATAATTTCTAACCTAGGTGCCATTTCTTTTACTATAACTTAAGTAAAATTTTAGTCTTTGTGGGTGGAGTTAGTCAATAGCTATCACATAGGCGTAATAAGTGAATACCGGTCCTTTTCTCTGCTACCAGATGAATGAAAGGTAAAGAAAGAAAGAAAGAAAAATCATTTATTCTTGTAGGACCTCAAGGATCACTTAAGTTTCGTTTTACATGCTAGGTGATTCTAATGCCTGTTCCAACGCGGTAATGATATAATGGTAATGATAAGGTAATGAAAGTGACGTATTGATTTATCGATGTTGCAACCTGGGGTAAATTTTCATTAAGTGTTATTTACACGGTATTGATAAATGTGATGTATTGATTGATGTTGCTACCTTTGGGGTTACTTTTTAATTAAGTGTCATATACTCAATGCAAGATTTTTGCCTGTTGCATACAATTAAATTGACTGCCATCAAGACTTGCATGGTGTAAACAACAGTTGCTTACAATTATTGACGTTACTTACTTACTTACTTATTGAACGTCAATTATTGCATTCAATTATTGCTTTGGTACGTACAAGAAAATGCCATCATGTAAACGGTACTTTATGATTTTTAATTAAACATGGGAACAAATCATGATTGTGAATATGATTAACGCACTAATTGCCCATGACGCATGTCGCCTAGTAGAACAAAACCAGTGCCCTGCCCTCCAGCCAGCACCGTGGGAGCTGGGCCGGTAAATAAAATTCACATTTTTATTACTTTGTAAATATCACTTAAGTTTTTCCAAAGCACATCACTAGTTTAAACTTGCGAAGCCTAGGTTGGGCTCAAGCCAAGTTGGTTAGATCCTACTCTAGATCCAGGGATTTATGTGCGAGGATAAATGTATGTGGTTGCGTTAGAATAGATATTATATGAACATACAAATGGTTATAAAATAAAAAAAATCATTCAATTGAATCTGAGACCCTACTTCATTAAACGAAAACAAAACGTGTCAATCAATATCAAAGAACCAGCAAAGTTGCACTTGGTGGCCACCAAACTCTGTTTCCGCTACTCTTCCTAAACTATACAAAATGAACCTATTACAGAGGTATTAAAAAAAAGCTTATGTGAGGTTCCACAAACGGAACATTCCGTTTTTATAAAAACCCTTTGTTCAACATAATAATAAAATAATATAGGCAGCGGCGCTACGTTGACGCACCTTTATGTTTTATTTTGAATTTTTACATTATAATATTTTACTGCATAGAAAGCAATTTGTTAGTTACAGTCTGAACAAAGGGCATGTTATAAGTTTTCTGTTAGGTTGAAAATTTCCTTAGAATAAAACCTTTTGATCTCGCTATTTGTTCAGTTATTTAATTAATAAAATATTAACTGAAGCTTCATCCAAGTTCTACAGTGTCTACGAACTTCGTAGCAGTTCTACGAAGTTGCTACGAGCTTTGCAATTTGTAATTCAGTATTTTATTATTACTGTTGAAATTAGGACTTGAAAATTAAATTAATTGTTTAATTTCACAAAGATGACAGTCTCGACACATGTTAACTAGAATTTTCATTAAATGAGACATTGGCTATAATTTTAAGTAAAATTTTGAGTTACATGTTTTAATGTGAAAGTCTGTTTGTGATTCAACAACAATACGAGTACGTTATGTACTTTATTGAACAAAACAATGACATTTTGCTAAAACTTAATTTAATAATAAAATTCTAATTATTATTATTAAAATAATATAAAATTATTACTCTAATATTTAATATTTTGACAGCATATTATGAATTTTTGGTAGCCAAAAATAAATTCGTTTTAAATAGACGTGCTTGTTTTCAAAATAGGCCGGGCCGAATCGCAACTCGGCATAAATTATTTTGTATTTACATACCGTCATCACTTTATTAAAAACTATCGGCAGAAATTTACTATCAGTGTAGTGCTAGCATGTTTCATGTTTTATAATTTTCTAGTTATTTAAAAAAAATCGCGGGATTTTCTCGATAGACCGTGAATTAACTTGCGACATCTGGGCTTGAACACATTTTTAAAATTTAGTAGTTATTTACTTCACTACTTATATGGTGTAAAATGTTATTGACAATATTTTACATTCCACTTTATTGAGATGTATTATAGAGCCACAATCGGACAAATAAAATGTAAACCCCAAAACTCGGCGCACGCTACGTAGTGCGCTGAGTTTTTCTTTTTAGCGTACAAGCGATATTGAACATTTAAACAAACGACATAACGTCTACATTCAAATGTCAAATGTCATTGTAGAACATTGAATTTGCACGCACATTTTTTGAGTGTTGACAGCTATTAGGTTGTGACTCTTTAATACATCTCAATGTTCCATCCTTCCTTATTTTTTTACTAAATTATGGACGCAAAAGTTTGGATGTGTGGATGTTTGTTAGATGGTGTTACATTTTTTCCAGTTTTTTCAAACTTTATAACAAACCAACATACAAACTCATTCGTTAAATAAAGTCCCCCTTATCACAACATACGAACTAACTAACCAGTAAAGTTAGTACAACCTTGTTAAGTAAGTCTTATCTGTAAGTTAAAAAATATGTTCCACCGGTCAGCAACTTGGAGCAATGAGCCGCGAGCATGCACTCATGAATATTCTACCCACGCTTCATCTCGACAAGCCTGGGGCTTAGCACAAGTTACTAAAGTTTTTGGATTGATGAATTCTTTCAACCTACATAAAAAATATTGGGCAGAATGCGGAGTTAAAAAGTAGGACGAAGCAAGATTCTTGATATGAAATAAATTGTAGGCCGAATACGGAATATAAATTGAGACGAAAGTAATTTTTGAGGGTCGAACTTCCATGGGACGAATGTGGAATACATTGAATTTTCATCACTTCTATCATCTAGGACTCTAGGTGGTATTTGTAACCCCCGATACCAAAAAAGGGGTGTTATAAGTTTGATCGCTATGAGTGACTGTGTGTCTGTCTGTGGCACCGTAGCTCTTAATTGTAAATGAGTGGACGATATAAATTAAAGATTTCCATGATAAAAAATATCATCAACTTAAATAATCAGATTATTCAGATTTGTTCTAATAAAAAAGGTTTCAATAGAACACCTAGTATCAGTAGTCCGATGATTTAGTCCGATGATTGGACTGATGAGACTTTTTAGTTCCATGTCCGATGATGATGATCAATACCAGATTATCGGACTACTGAGCCTTTTATTCCGATATTTACACATTTCGACTTTCCCAAAAAAGAAATGCATTAACTTCAGTTCATCTTTTCCAACACGCTAAATATAAAGCTATTTGAACGCTTAGAAACTGGTGCTTTAGCCACAGCTCGAGGTAGCGACAACAAAAAACGTAAACAAGAACCGACTCACCAATATTGCTGTATCCATCTTTATTTGTCACCGGACCGTGATCTATTGGTGGCGCTGAAGACATTATTAGGTTAAAACACTGATGTACATGATTCTAGATGTGATATCGTACGTGCAGTCTCCTAGACAACATTTTGTTGAGCTATTAATGGTGGCTATTCGGGATGTCGCCAAATTAATGCCATCCTTTTTCGATCGTTATGAAAGGGACGGCAATATTTTTAGTGCTGTCAAATTAGTTTAGTTTAGTTTTGGAACATCCCGAATAGCCACCAAAATCTTGTTAATTTTACAATTACTTTTACTTGCTTTGACATGCTTTACTTTATTTGACTGGCTTCCCAATAAAGCTTGACTGTTTAGATTGTTAAGCGATCGTTTAAAAAAAAAGCTAGGCCCACACCACCAGGTTCTTGCCTGATTCTTTACCTGGTGTAGAGTCGTTTTGGGACAGGCATTGGAACCACCTAGCATGTAAGACATAGGCATTTATAGTGGCAGGCACGAAGCACTTTTGCGAGCTCAACTTTGTTACGTCATAGTAAAAGTCGATATTTCAATGAATATTTTCGCAAAGTTGGGCCTCTGTACTTATTCTGTTTTATTTATTATGAGGTACGTGAGAGAAACTAGCTTTTGTAAAAACAACAAAAAAATGTTTAAGTTTAGTTAAAGAAAGAAAGAAAGAAAACATCATTATTCTTGTAGGACCTCAAGGATCACTTAAGTTTCGTTTTACATGCTAGGTGATTCTAATGCCTGTTTACTAAAAACTGTTACTAAAAAGTTACTAACTGTTACTAATACCTGTTACTAAAAAGTTTTTTAGTAAAGCCCGATTCCAGTAAAAACGTGTCTTTGTAAACTTACGTGTAAGCGTGTGGTTCTCCAAGGATGTACGGACTTTTTTTGTATAATTTGATGTAACAAAGCTCGCCTGACACGGGCTACATTGGACAATTTATTATGTTCTTTATAGGTAGAGGAAGTAGATTGTTTTTTTAATCATCGTTATAGACATTTTAATAGCACACGGGAAATTATTCACGTAAAATTATCGTCGATTTAGATACCGACAATGTTTCGATTCTTCTCACACAGACAGTGTGAGACGCGACCGCGAGGAGCGACCACACTCATACCCAGATAAAGATTCTCCGGAAGAATCGAAACATTGTCGGTATCTAAATCGACGATAATTTTACGTGAGTAATTTACCGTGTGCTATTATAATGTCTAATACAACTTATCGTTATAGATTTAAAGCTGTGATGGCCGAGTGGGTTAGTGCCTCGACTTTCGATCCGAAGCTGATGATGATGATGATATGTTGAAGCAGGCATTGATGTCATTTCAGATGTCGCCAAAACTAAACTACTTGAACTATAGTTTATTTATTATTTTACAGTGTTAAAAAAAAAACCTCACTTAGGTATTGGATATTTCATTATAAATGAAAAATCTTACTAAAAGTTAACGGCTCCGGCAGGATTCGAACCTGCGTAGATACAAGCGATCGCTCTTAAGCCGAGCTGCCTGACCAATAGGCTACGGACCCCGTAAGCCGAGGCCTGAAACTATCAGTAAGATGATTTTATCGGTTAAAGCACCGATGAACTAATATAAACTAATTTTTACTTAATTTTTACCGTCCCTTTCGATCGAAATAAAAATGATGGCATCAATTTTAGTTCTGTCAAAATAGTTTACTTTTAGTTCTGCGACATCTGAATTGATACCTTTGTATAAACACGGTATATTTCAAATAAATAATGCCAAGTAACTTAAGATGACGAGATTAACACTATATAAAAAAGTTTTAGTTCAAACAGCTATCAAATATTGACAACCTACTTGGAAGTTCAAAGTTTCTATACTTTTGTTTGTTTGTTAACACAATTTATGTCTTATTTTTGTTACTCTTTTATAAGTTCTTAAAGTAATTTCAGTTTGACAGAGATTGATGGTTACAACTCAATTACCTGTTATTTATAATACAGCGTGGAAGCTGTTTATTGAAGAAGTATTTAAAAGCTAACTTTTATAAGAAAATTTAGCTGATTCTAATCAAATAAAAAACGTATAAAACCCACTTCAATTTACTAAGCAGACAGTAATTTTGAACTATCGAGGTATTTTTTTCATAACAACAAGTTTCATGTTTTTTATTAGGGAGGAGGCTTATACCCAGCAGTGGGCTATAATTTGAGCTGCCAATGATGATGATGATGATAACAACTCCGAAGATAATAGTTTTGGTTTCTATGTTTGGGGTAATCTCCAAAACTATTCATCCGATTTCAAAAATTCTTTCAGTGTAACATGGACTTTCCGAATGAACATAGGCTATATTTTATCAAGGTAAGTACCACGCGAGCGAAGCTGCGGGCGAGTAAGCTATTATCTATTTAACTGCGGGAATCCGCGACGTAATACCATCTCAATAACAACTTTCAAATTGATTGGTTTCAATCAATTTTCCGGGACACCTTGTCATTGAATAAATATCAGTCACTGATCCATGCATCAGAGTCACGTAATTACAACATGTTCCTCAATAATAAACAAAAGTAGAAAATAGTGCTTCATTTTGTTTGAGTGTTCCACAAGGGACATCTAAGCTCGCGTGTTTGCTTCTATAATTTAATGTATTCCCTGAATAAATGGTTGGTGCTACGAAAGAAGTGCTATTTAGGTTTTATGTGCGTGTAATATTTATTTATTTGTGTTTGAAATCTTGTAAGGAATGTTAAATGAACCAACAAAACGTTACGCGACAAAACGCGATAACGATAACGCGGGGACGAGCCGCGTTTTGTCGCGTTAATTTATGTATACAACTTTTTAGATTTTATATAATTTTAAAGTATTTTTTTTTTTAATGTAAGTATCAACCTAAATATAATGATCTACTACCTCCTTGTCATAAAATGTACAAAGCTAAACATTTATTATTATTAATTATACTACATTATTTACATAAATTAACAAAATCCAATAAAATTAGAACCAGTTGATTCACCTAAGGATCGTTACAAACGATCTATAGGTAGCTCAAAAGATCTTGGGCACGCTTAAATTACGCCTGGCAGTGACTTAAATAAACTATTTAGCTAAATTAAATAAAGTCTAGCCTACACAGAACAAAATTAGTACACGATTAAAGTTTAAATTGGGAGCTATAATAAGTTTCTATTAGTAACTTGTTTCCAAAAAGTCGTTACTAAAGCTTTAAGCTCAGTCCATTACCAATCAAACAAAAACAAATGTATCAAAAGTTGAACCAAAAACAACTAGTTCCGTACTTTAGAAGGTACATTTGCGGTCTCATTAACTGAGCTTTCTAATCGTCTCTCTCTCTTTAACGTATGGTTAATCATACATGTTTCTCGTTCTCGCAGGCTCTCTCGGGTAACTTTTCACGAACATTTCACGTTGAAAAGTGTTTTATTTGAATGAGACCTGAATCTGCTTCCACCTGGCATGGTTGATGTTGAGAGACGATTTTAAAACAATATAGTGGTTTAATTTAAAATTATTTAAAAACGTAAACAAATTATTGCTCATGGGGTAACTTGAATATCCTAACGTTACTTAGGAATATGACAATCGCAGTTTTAGTAAAAAAAGGAAAAGTAGTTTTAGTAAAGATTTTGTATAGAAAATCTATGCTAAGGAACGGTTCAATGAACATTAAAATGTATCTGAGTGCGGCTGCAAATGAGGTTGTTTTTAAAACTTATGAAGGCCCACCTCAGACGCGGAGGTTACGGGTTCGATCCCTGCCAGACAAATGTTTGTATATTCTGCAGATATTTGTTTCGGTGTTTTTCTATCAGAAATGTGTATGTGTTTCCAAAAAAAATGTATGTTAGTATTATATTAGTTAGGATTGTTCACGGATTATTGAAGAGATTTGCGAGAGAAGATTGATACCTGTCTTCAATCTCCTCTTGCAAATCTCTTTTCTCTCTCTTTTAGTTAGGTTTTTATTATCGTTTTAATATCGTTCCTCAGAATAAACCCAGCATCTGCATTAGAATGTTATGTACCTCCGTCGCCATATTGGTGCGCATTTGTGGCGAGTGCCGAAAATGTTTTATGCAGCGTCCGAGCGGCAGCTTAAGGAAATTGCACAGTTATTTTATGCAGTCAGATTTTTCGTTTTACCCCATTTTACTCAGATTTTGACGTCACCATGTTTTAACTGCCCGAAAAGTTGGCGCAGCCTTTTTACGTTTGATAGAGAGTTATGCAGTTTTTACGGTTGTAAAAACTTTTGCTGGTAAAGAGAATTTTAATACTAGTTTTTATTACCTACAGGATTTTTATTTAGTTACTAAAACGGGATTTTATTAGAATTTACATTCGACTTACCAAAACTTTTGGGAACACAATATAAAGAAACTAGCTTCCGCCCGCTTGCACGCATGGTACTTACCCGGATAAAAAGTAGTCCATATGTTATACCAGGTCATAAACTATGAACCTAACAATATTCAGCCCGTATCAACCCACTACTGAGTTTAGTAGGCCTCCTCAATTCTTTGCCACTTTTTCCAGTATTCAGCCGATCGCATCTAGGTCTTATTGGTGATAGTAAAGTCGTTAGTATCGCAATTATAGAACGAGATTATTTCATAATTTCACATTTAGGAACACAGTCATGTCGATTCTTCTCATTTCTTAGGCTTAACAATTTAGATCCGACAATAAGTTCAATATACTTACCTGTGCAATTTGTAAATAAACTTTATTGTATTGTAACATTGAACGACGCCCTGGAACCATTAACAAGACAAATTCCTGGTTAAATTGTAAACTATAGTGTTTCCATGTGAAACTATGTGAATTTATCGTTGCTTTATTAAAACTTGATTCTGGTCGTGATTTTGTACAATGTACCTACAATTTTTTTTATTTGGTAAAATTCTTTTATAATTTTAACTTGACTTCAAAAGTATGCCCTTATGCATATTGTTTTAGTAAATCTACTTTAGCTAACACGGATTTTAAATCTGTTGCTATCTTTTTTCATTGACGTTTTTATTTTCGAGACTATTTTCTCAGATATTTTTTCCATTATGATAATTTGAAAGGCCCTAGTTAAGTTGCGTTAGTTTAATACAATTTCCAAGTCTATTATTTGTTGACAATATTGAATACAATGTCAAAGTTATTTCAATAAATAAATTTTACAAACAAGCCTTTAACTATAATCTACCACAATCACAAACAAAAATAACTTAATAACTTGTTCTTACCGGTTTAAAAAAGTCGTTATTCCACCGACATTTTATCTCGCCCTATGAATTTGGAATGAATCCTCAAATCTACGAGTCGCGGTGAAATATCATCTTCCAAAAACAACGGTAAAGTCGAAGTCACAATGGTTACTAAATCAGACCCCAACCTATAGTGGCTGACGCAGAACTGAACACTATAGAACGTGTTGTTTTCACTTTTAAGATGAGGGATGCGAAACGCTTGTTGCGAAGTTTTCAGACGATCTTGATATATCGTTGAAGTTAAGGAACGTTCTGAGCGGTCACAACTTGGATGGGTGACAAGTGGCATTAACAACTGAGCGCTACTTCGGAGGGCACGTTAAATTATCGGTCCCGGCTTTTAAAGTCAAGCACAAGACCGTGAGGAGTGGCATAAAGAAGTGGAGGCCTATATATTAGCCATTATGTACCAATTTGAAGCAATAAATGAATATATTATGAATATGAATAATATACCCAGCAGTTGGTGAGATCAGGCTGCGAATGATGATGATGATATCCTTAATAACCATAGACTATGTAAACTTGTAAAGTGATGGAGTTTTAAGACCGCCTTAGACATAGTTTTACGACTATTTACCAAGACTAACCTTTAATGTGCTCTTCAAAGCCCGCAAGAGCTAAGCTGAGTTGTGACCGCATATGATGCTTATATTAACACCAAACTACACCACTAGTGCTTGCAAGAACGGTCATTATAACACTTTATAACAAAATGTTAAAATTTAAACTCAACAAAAGAGTAGGAAATGAAATGAAAAAAATATGATCACTAATATTCCAGGTGGTACATTACTTTCAGATCTTTTAGATCTTATAAAGATGTCTAAGTTTGTAGGTAGACATAATGTCTAAATACACATTTGGTTTAAGCCCACATTTAGCAGAAGTCAAAATTTTTACGTGACATATTGCAAGCTTATTAGTGGCAATTCGGAGTGTCGCAAAAGCTAAACCTAACTAACCAAAAATGTTGCCGTCCCTTTCATAGCAATGGGAATAAAAAGGATGGCATTAATTTTAGTTAGTTAAGTTAAGCTTTTGCGACACTCCGAACTGCCACTATTGTATGTTTTCATTTACTGTATTTGTTTTGTCATTTTTGTAATATAAATAATTTGATTTTTTGTTGACACGAAGCATTAGCACGTTCATATACGGTCTTACTGTAAAAAGTTTTGACAGAAAAATTAATACTTACTTACTGAAAATGTCAGTTCTATTTCTTCCTATTCCTTGACAAGTACCTAATCCAGTCGTTTGTTACCCGGCAGATAAAACTGAATATATTCCGAATCTTCTAAAACTGGGATATCTTTATTAAGGCGAAGAGATTTATTTCGGGCCGGGCTATTCAATTAGGTGTAAGGATAATTTTCCGTATATCTTCGGGTTTTCTCGTTATTCTCCGGATAACTCCGGTCGTCTCGCAATTTGCCGGATATCACCGGCTTTCTGGCTTTTGTAGTAATGATGCTGGGAGACAAAGATTTTGTACAGAGTACTGCCAAAGACGATGTACTGCTGAATTTTGGGAAAGGCTCCTTTATGATGAATTCACTTTCCATGAAATATATTTATAAAATCTCTTTTGAAAAGACGAGTATACATATAAAACGTGCATCAATGGATTTTTCATTTCGGACAATCCACATGCGCATTAAAACAACGACCTCAAAAACTAAACTAAACTTATTTGACAGCACTAAAAATATTGCAGTCCCTTTCTTAACGATCGAAATAAAAAGGACTGCATCAATTTTAGTGCTGTCAAATTAGTTAAGTTTAGTTTTTGCGACATCTGAATTGGCACCATTATTTTGACTGATAAACAGTCGTAGCTTTTCAACAAAGTAAATGCACTTTTAAAAGCGCCATATCTTGAGCAAGGCTTTAAATGTAATGCTTTTGTTATTAGCGCTTAAGAATGATAAAGCGCTTTTTACGTCTCATAAGCTATGCATGAAAATAATCTTAAAACAGAAAAGATTAATCTGTTGGCTTTAAAAATGTTTTATTTTCACAGAAGGATTATGAAATGAATGATTAAATACTAGCTTACTCGGCCTCGGCTTTGCTCGCGTGGTATCTCCCTTTATAAAGTATAGCCTATGTTCATGTTCAATCGAAAAGTCCATGCTACGATGACATAATTTTTGAAATCGGATGTAGTTTCGGAGATTACCCCAAACATACAAACAAAACTTTACCTTTTTTTAATATTATAATATAGTAATAGTATAGATAGAAGAATAGATTTTGGAAAAAAAACAGAGTTCCTTATCAACAAAGATCAACCTAACTATACGTCTTCGATCGCTTGTTTTGCATTTTGTAACGAGTAAGCAATTTGTATCATGACATGAAAACAAAGTCAAATTTGATATGAGTTAATGACCTGGCTAGACGACTTTATAGCTGGGTCTGACAAATATAAGTAAGAAAGACCCCTGTGGCGCAGTGGGCGAAAGCCTCTCTGAGACGCGGAGGTTGCGGGTTCGATTCCCGCTGCGGGACAAATGTTTGTATGATCTGCAAATATTTGTCTCGAGTCCAGACTCGAGACAAATATTTGACACACCCAGGTGTTTTCTATGTATGTATTTACAAAAAAAATGTATCTATGTAGTATAACAGTCATTTGGTTACCATAACACAAGCATTAAATTGCTTAGCTTGGGACCTAGATGACGCTGTGTAGATAGGATATATTATAAGTATATATTTTATAATCTCTGCAGAGATTTTATGCAATCCTATTGGTTGATATTTATCCGTTTCTATCAAAGACGATTAATATCTAGTAATCGTCTTTGGTTTCTATGTACCGTCAGCGCGCTCCGTGACATAGGGCAGACAGTCTTATGCCGGGTTCCTATATCCAACTAACGGATAACTGTAAGTCGGTCGTCATAGCAACGTTGTTATCTGTCAAAAAGTCTCATACATTTTGTGTCGAATAAACAACGGTGCTATGACGACCGACCGTACGTTGGATATAGGAACCGGGGGTTAAAGACGTGACGTGTCAAAGTTGTCTAATGTGAGTTTATTGAATAATTTTGACTTTTGTACTTGTCTTCTTTACTGATTTCAATTATATTGACATGGTAGTGGCTAAATGCGTGACACAAGCCGTGCGAAGCCAAATAAAGAAGAAGAACTTTTTGACAGTCATCGTTTCGCTTTTAGTCAAAGATATTATAAGGGGTAACACGTCAGTGCTTTTAGTATGTATTATCCAGTTTTCGTAAAAAAGTTGTTTGGTACTAGTACCAAACAACTTTTGGAACGCTCTATAAATATTCACCAATATTTACTGTGATATTCCAATTCAAGTTGGAAGATGACAAAATTAAAACTTCCCAAACTTTCACGAAATTGGAAACTTGTCCGCAATAACTTTTTCTTGATGCTGTACACGTTTCGGAAAATAAAAAAGTTTCACTTATATTTTTAAGAGTGACACTTGCATAAATAATTTCTGTACAATTTCAGAAGTAAGCTGAAAGAATCTCTATCTATTTCATTGGAATAAAATAAGATGTAATGAGGTTAGATTTTAATTATGCTATTTTATTTTATAATTATTTTTTGTAAATACATTAAGTACATAATACTCGTATAGATAGAAAGCCACCCAGACCGGGAACAAATATCTGCAGAACTTACAAACATTTGGTCCCGCAGCGGGGATCGATCCCGTAACCTCCGCGTCTCAGACGGGCCACTGACGGGACCCACTGCGCCACTGACTATTGCTTGTCATTGAATATTATTCTCTAGAAACTATTGAGCCACCTAAGGATCGTTACAAACGATCTATAGGTAGCTCAACTGATCCAAACCACTGCCAGACGGAAGCGTGCCCAAGACACTGGCAGCATTGCGCGCTGGATGGCAATGCTGATCTTTTGAGCCAAATAAGTGCCAGCCCTCGGATCACGCGTCGCTAGATATGTTCTCCTAGATTTAACACACACAGACAAAACTATTATTGCATTCTAATTCGCAATAAAAATAAATAAAGTATCTGCTTATTGCCACAGAGCAACAAAACTTGCAGACGTACTATAAATACTTGGAGCAGTCCCCTGAAATCCGATTAAAAACGCCCGGCCCTTAAACTTCAGCTACTATAACCTCTATATCTTCCTTAATAGAGTTGAAACTTCTTTGTGGACTTGCACGTCTTTAGTTTCAATTCTACGGACAATGACACTCTGAAAATTCAATTTTAGATGCTAAAAGTTTTGGTGAAAATCTCGTTTTGCTACGAAATGTGCATTTAAGCTGTCATTGCTAGAGATTAAAATTAAAAGCAGCAAAAGTTAGTTTAGTTCCGGGTATTGCTTTCTGAAATGCATGTAATATTCTGGTGACTGTTACGAAATAGTAATTTATTTTCATAACGAATTTGTTCAGGTGAACAAGCATTATTTGTAAGTTAAATAATCTTTGTGTTAAAAGTGGCAAAAAGACAAACTATAAAAATTTGTTCAGCAAGCATTATTTGCAAGTTAAATAATTTTTGTGTTAAACAAAAGTGACAAAAAGACAATCTATAAACCGACTTTAATTTCGTAAAAAAAGAAAAAAATAATAAAAAAACATCAAGTGCAGCACTTGATATAAAAGAAATAATAATTTTGTGCTGTTTTACATTAATTAAGTAAAACATTTCTTAATGAAATGCCAACATTTATTTTATTACATGTTAAAGTTGTTTTCAAAATGGCTGTTTCAGTTTGGTATTGAATGCCGTGACGCCGGAGACGAAACTATCAGTAAGATGATACTTCAGATAAAGCACAGATTAAATTCCATTTATTATAATTATTGTTTAATTAAAATCAAACAATTGTGTTAATAAAATAAATGTTAATTTCAGAAATATTTTCTAATTGATTTTATACCACTGAATTTTAAATAAAATTCCATACTGCTTTCTCACCACAGAGCTCTATGAAATATCGCACTGAATTCAACATATTTTTGTAAAATCGAATCCAACATCGAATGGACATGGCATATTCATGCGCGCATTAATATTGAATATCCTATTCTCCTCTATTCGGTCTGTTGGTGCAAGTTATAAAAAATAGTGTATTAACAACATATTTTTGCGCAACAAGTTACTTATTGCACAAAATGGATCCTGAACCTGGATCTAGGCCAATAGGCTGAGTTGTTGCCGTTTCAGTAAATATTTTTAACTAGTAGGCCCGCGGCTTCGCTTGCGTGTTGTACACGCTACTTTCCATAAAAACTTTGACACCTCGAGTTTCTATCTAATTGCCCCATTGCAATCTTTAAAGGGGTAAAACTACGGTAAATGGCGCCTACATTTTAAGTTACCTCTGGCAATACATTTATTTATTTCTTTCTTTCAAAAAAGTAAAATGAATGCAAATAAATAACACTTTTTTATTTAGTTTAAACTTAGGCCTTTATATCTTTACTAGAGGATCTTTGCCTACACTAACTAAACCATCCTCTCAGCAGAAAGACAATGGTTTATTACGTATGCTAACTAAGCTGCAAGTTTCCTCACAATGTTTTCCTTCAAATTTTTCAGAACGAACAATCCATTGCACGGCCGGGATTCGAACCCACGACCTTCGGATAGAAGGTGACCTGACCTGACCCCACGTTTTCTGATCATTAGCGAAATCAATTGAGAGTTGTTGACAGATAATATACTGTGTTATAATTAATCTAACATAAGTAGCAATTCGGAGTGTCGCAAAAGGTAAACTAAACAACTAAACTTAATGCCATCCTTTTTATTCCCATCGCTATGAAAGGGACGTCAACATTTTTCCGAATTGTCAGTATAATCCTGGTAAAATTAGCTGTAAGTATCTTCTGACTTATTCTCCTCCGAGAATGCAGAGTTCAGGGTATCCCGATACCAGGATTCCATGCAATATGCAAAAATCTCGACAATGCCCGGGCATGGCTTGTAAGCCATTATTAAATACGACCCGATAGGAGCATTACATAGCTGGGCACGTGTTATGATATCAGGTTACTTGCGAGTTAGTGAAAATGTTTTTTGAATTACATTAAGTTTATGGAAAAATATAACAAATATTTACATTCATAATTAACTTATTGATTCTTTAGCAAAAACAGCTGCGTCTCATGCTAAGTCTGATACCATTGCTTTTCATTTTCATGAAAAAAAAAATACTTTCTAAGGCGCGGGACAGACAGAAAAGACGTAAGGCGAAGACGGGGCGCGGACATTTATCTCTTCCGCGTCCCTTTCATACAAAATGTATAGAAGCGTCACGACGCAAAACATACAGAAGAGACGGGGCGCGGGCGCGACGCTTTTACGTCTGCGTCTTTTGTTCAAAAAACACAGAAGAGACGGGGCGCGGACGTGGCGGGGGCGAGGACGGGGCGCGGGGTGGCATGCCTGCCGGGCGCGTCACGCACTCTCGCACGCTCGCACTGCGTCGCGTCCGCGCCCCGTCTCTTCTATATAATTTCAAAAGTCGCGTCCGTGTCACGTCTCCGCCCTGTCCGCGCCGCGTCTTCGCCTTACGTCTTTTCTGTCTGTCCCGCGCCTAATGGCGCTAAAGATTTGACAATTTAATATAGATTTAAAATAATAATATGTTTTTTTCTTGTTACACTTTTGTCAATGAAAAGAGATAGCAACAGATTCAATATCCTTTTAGCTAGAGAAGGTTTACAAAACCAATATGCATACGGGTTAAGCTCCAATCGGGAACCAGTCAAACAAAAAGAGGCTCGTCAAAGAAGTTTACGTTTACCTTTCAAGAGTATTAATGCTACATCTAGTATACATACTATGACTTCTTTTAATTGCCTTGTTTGGGAACTGAGGGCCTAGCCAACCGGCATTCGCTATGAAGCGATTCGATTTCTATCATCGCTACACCTTTGATTTGACATTTCTGATCGCTCGAGTTTTCGTCATCGAATGTCAATTCCTATATATTTTTTTTAGTTTCTAATCGAAAGCGATTGTCGAAATGTAACATGGCTAGGGCCTGAACTAAAAACCCAAAGCGCATAGGATTAAACTACCAACTTTACTACGAGGTCAGCTATATTTACTACCGGAAATTACATAATAGCGTGTTTTCTGACGATGTTTTCCTTCAATGACCTGAGACGCGGAGGTTGCGGGTTCGATCCCCGCCACGGGACAAATGTTTGCATGTTCTGCAGATATTTGTTCCCGGTCTGGATGTTTTTCTATTTATAATATGTATGTATTTACAAAAAAAATGTATCTAAGTAGTATATCAGTCATCTGGTTACCATAACACAAGCATTAAATTGCTTAGCTTGGGACTAGATGACGCTGTGTGAAATGTCCAAGAATATTTATTTAATTTTATTTATTTATTCAGACATGAGTAAACAAAGTCGCTATCAGGTTTTGACTGATTGCGTAAGAAAGAGTGTTATGTTCTTTGAGTGTGTGTGTGTGTGCTCAAAGCCGTGTTGGCCAAATGGATAAGTACTTCGACTTTCGATCCGAATGTCGTGGGTTCGAATCCCGGCCGCTCATCAATAAGTTTTCATTTCGAAAAATTATATGCGCAATAACTCGAGCTCTAAATGGTGAAGGAAAACATTGTGAGGAAACCCGATGCTAGTCAGCCCATCTTTCCTGTGGATATGGCCGGCTAAGCTGAGGATGGTTTAGGTCAATTGGACAACCAAAGCACCCAGGGCTTAACTAGTGCTTACACCGAAGTCTAGTGCTTAGAGCTCCAGGTATTCGGATCTTGGTTGAGATCTAGCATTCTAAGCTTTGTACCGCAAACGTGTGAAATCGAATATGAAAAGTGAATATTATAAAATGAATTTCGAATACAATATTTTACAACATAGCTTTCAAACGTATGCGTTTTTAGCGGGCATTTAATTTTTAACATCATTTAAGTTGCATAAAACCTGGGTATAGCAAACAAGTTAAATAATTCGATTACTTTAGATAATTTAATCCCTAAAGTAGCGGTTGGTGCCGGAGACTGAGACGGGAGACCGGGACAGGAGACCGAGACCGGAGACTAAGACAGGAAACACCTTCATACATTGCCTAATCTTAATGATGGTTGAATATAGCTCTTACATAGTCATATTATTGATAGTTTCGTCTTCGGCGTCTAAGGCTTCGTGGCCGAGTGGTAAGGCAGCCCGGCTTAAGGGTGATCGCTTGTATCTCGCGAGCTCGAATCCCATCGAAGCCTTAAAACTATAAGTAAGATTTTTCATTTACATTGCCTAAGTTAAAGTAAACGGTCTACTGTCTCGATCTCTTATTTCGATCTCCGGTCATGATCTCGGCCAACCACTCTACTTTAAATTATTTTTACAGTGTCAGAAGGTAATACAGCCTACACTTATAGGAACATTGGTAGTGTCTTGGAGATAGTTGAGATGGAATAAGATTGTCCAGAATCTAACCCATCCTATTAGCTTAACCGGCCATATCATACTTCAGTCACACAATGAAGCGCTCGTGGCGAAGCTTGCTAAGACGTTCTTGATAAATCGTCGAAGTTAAGCAACGTTCTGAGCGGTCACTACTTGGATGAGTGACCGCAAGTGGCATTATCGCTGAGGGCTTCCGTGCTTCGGAGGGTACGTTCAATTGTCGGTCCCGGCTTTTAAAGTCGTTAAGACGGAGGCCTTTAGGCGGCCTAAAAACTCCGTCACCAGAGTAGGCCACTTGC
Organism: Xanthorhoe designata; assembly: GCA_963582015.1. NCBI lineage: Eukaryota > Metazoa > Arthropoda > Insecta > Lepidoptera > Geometridae > Xanthorhoe > Xanthorhoe designata. Next base: position 9,536,650 of record OY757049.1, read on the forward strand.
TCATACGAACGAACGAAGTCACACAATAATGTTAACTATCTCAAATCTTTAAAGAATACGTATTTATAAATAAATAAATATCTCTGGACATTCCACACAGCGTCATCTAGTCCCAAGCTAAGCATTTTAATGCTTGTGTTATGGTAACCAGATGACTGATATACTACATAGATACATTTTTTTCTGTAAATGCATACATATTATACATAGAAAACAACCAGACACGAAACAAATATTTGCAGATCATACAAACATTTGTCCCGTAGCGGGGATCGAGCCCGCAACCTCTGCGTCTCAGGCGGGCTTTCGCCCACTGTGCCACAGAGGTCGTCATATAAAACCATTATATTCATTAATGTGAATGTATATAGCTAAATTGACTTATACGATAAAATAATGGCCAGTTAAAAAATTTAGTAAAAATATCTAAAATAAACAAAAATGTTCGCGTCAGTCGCACGGTGTTCAATTTACCGCGGAATGAGCTTCGAATTTTTGTGCACGTTCGGAACAAAGCGGACGTTTCCGCTACAATGGGTCCGCTAAATATACATACGATGGATCTAATCCAATAGTTTTATTCTGAAATAGTTACGGCCAGAGAGAATAAAATCACTACGTTTAGTTACGGCTAGCGAAAAATGTGTTGGCGTAATGACAGTGATTTCATTGAAATGCAGTAAATTTGTTAGAATTGGCGGGACGTGTTTGAGTAATTGCATGATGTGTATCAGTGTAAAGGTACTGACCAACGTTACGAGGTGTAATGTAACATTCGCATCGAGCGTGTTTCGCATCGAGTTACTCGAGTTACTCGCTGGTTTCCCCGTAACACGACGTACTGACTGCACGAATGCTCGCGGTGTAACACGTTACATCACGCCCCGTAACGCCGGTCAGTATCCACCTTTAAACATTGCGGTTAAAAATGTAGTGTTAGTTTGCCCTCACAATTTTGACACGAAGCCGTTCTTTGCAAATACTTAGATTTGATTATTTTTGTATGTAAATATGTTTAAATATTATGTTGTTCAATACCAATATTATGAATTATTATATTGAGATGGAACAACAAAATATTGACAAGTATTTATTGACAAGAGTATTTTTATTTTAAATAGAATTGAAATGTAAAACAAAAAAAAATCTGTTTTAACAAAACTTGCTAAAATTCCTAAACGTATTTTTTTTCGCTTGTATTTATCTAATCAAGCTAAAAAGCATTACTTCAGTCAGTTTGTTACAAACCGTAAATCTTGTAAACGTACTTACAACGATATCTCGTGCCAGTTTTCTTGGCCTCCTTAAAACTATAACTCTATGACGTCACAGGATTATCTACTTCCCGCATGGGAACTGCGCATATATGGGAGCTGGGAAGTGCCCGCAAATTTATTAGTGGAAGACGGACTGCGAAGAGGCAAAGAAAACTTATATTAAAAACGCGAAATTTTGTAAAAGTAGTAACATTATGAAGCATTTTACTAAAACTTAAGATGGCGTAATTATCTACTGTGTCAAAGGTGCAAAGAGAAGATATATTTTATGAAATGAAATATAATCACGACATCCCAGGGAGCGGTAGACATTTCTTTCAGATCTTTTAAATCCTTTGAAGATTTCAGAGGTATGTCCAAATTTGGTACATTTTGCAGAGGTTAACTTTCCATACGTGACAGATTGCAAGTCAATCGACGCTATTAGAAAGCTAACTGGTTTTCTCACAATGTTTTCTATCACCGTTTAAAGCTCATAGTAAAGCGCATATAAATTTTGGAACCGACGACCTTTGGATCGAAAGTCGAAGCGCTAATCCACATGGCCAAAGCGAACGTGTTTTTAGAAGCACGATTTATTTTACTATTTACTATTAATATTTACTAATTATTCACTTTTATGCGAATTTACGAGTGTAGTAACTTGTAAATTCACATAAAAGTGAATTATTGATTATAATTCAACTGATCTATTAAATAAGATGTAGGTTTTTGTGCTGCTTCGCATTGCAAGTGTTCTCTGGAATGGGTCAGCCGAGACGTTACACTGATATGTAATTTATGGTCCGAAAACTGGGGCCAGCGAATTCTTTTAATGATAGCAGACGAGGGAAATAGGTTCGGGCCTGCCTTCATTTTGTGTTATGACTGAGTTATTGAGATTGAAATTTTTTAGCAAAATTAAAAAAAAGTCAGGCCTTTACATCTTTACCAGATGATTTAAACAAGTCAGGAGGCAAGCTTTGCCTATACTTAACGGGACACTGTAGTGCCTGGGGCATTTTTGAGATGGAATAGGCTTGCCCAGCACCTAAACCATCCTCTCTTAGCCGGCCATATCCACAGGAAAGACGATGGTCAATACGTGTGGGGCTGACTTGCGCGGGTTTCTTTCTTCACGATGTTTTCCTTCACAGTTTAAAGCTCGTATTAAAGTGCAATACTCAAACTATTTCGCAAATATTCCATACGTGACAGGTTCAAGCCCATCTTAAGATAATTGGCTTCCTCACAATGTTTCTTCAGTTTTTAACTATAGTATTGATGCGCATACACATTTTTCGAAACGATAAATCCATTGATGCACGATATTTCGGTCTTTATCATGAAACTCCTATATTTTGTAGTTTCTATCGATTCATAAGCAAAATATAGAAAAACCTCCAGCCAATAACAAGCATTAAGGAACCAAGCAAAAAAGCACAAGGTCCAACAGGACATATCATTATCCTAAATGGGACCTCAAAGAAAACTAGTTACAAGTAAGTTAATAACAGTTATGTGACCACAAAGAGACGGACGTTGCTATTTCGGTTCTAGACATAGACTAAAGTGAAATAGCTTACTCATTCAACGCTTTTTGAAACGTGACTTTTTAATGAAAATGAATGATAAAAAACATTTGAACGTAGCTTTTTTAGTAACAATGATAACTTAAACGTCCAAGATTTTTGAAGTTCTAGTAACTAAATGGCTGAACTGTCACTAAAAAGTGTTCATCTAGAATTCTAGATCAACCTAAAAACTTGTTTCGGAGAGGAGTTTCCGTGGTCATCATCCTTCACTTATATAACTTGAGCTATGATGCCTCTGACGTCAGAGAACACTCAGCGTAATAGAAGTGTACACGCTTATAATTTGCATGCTGAGAGTTAGTTCGTATGTGCTGGTGGCCATTTCTAATGGCGGAGTTTTTAGGCTGTCTTGAAGCTCCTTTGAAATTATTATTATGAGTTTATCGTGTCCCACTGCTGGGCAAAGACCTCCCCCCATTCCCTCCACACATCCCGGTCCTGGGCAGTTATAGTCCACTCCTTTGAAATATTGACCTATAATTTAACGTATCCCCTAGTTAAGGACGTGACGTATCAAAGTGGTCTATAATCATGATCTTATTGAATAAAATAAATAATAAATAAATATCCCTGGACATTCCACACGGCGTCATCTAGTCCCAAGCTAAGCAATTATTGCTTGTGTTATAGGAACGAGATGACTATTAAACTACATAGATACGTTTTTTTTGTAAATACATTCATATTATACTTAGAAAAACAATTAGACCTGGAACAAATATCTGCAGAACATACAAACATTTGTCCCGTAGCGGGAATCGAACCCTCTCTATATTCTTCTTTGTTTTTGTGTGACTGAGAAAGGAATATACAGCACTCTATTTCTTACTTTCTCTAAGTACTATGTACCAGCTGTTCCCATCTCAGCCTTAGATCCAGGAAACTAATTCCATATCGTTTATACGAACACGAAGTTTGGTTCGTTACCCGTTTTGAATGAGCAACGGCGTGGACGGGATCTGGCTTGGTTGGCAGGGGCAGGATGACTGACACTGCCCAGAACTGGACAAATTTTACATTGGGAGTTACTCAAACTACTTTTACACTAAACACACGTGAATTACATAAATGTAAAAAAAAAAAAATGAAATATGATCACGACTGTATCCCGGGAGCGGTAGACATTTCTTTCAGATCATTAGGCAATTTTTAGATCTTTTTAAAGATGTCTAAGGGGGTAGTCAGAGGTATGTCCAAATACATACATATTTGGTACATGCCCACTTTTTGCAGAAGTTAACTTTCCATATGTGACAGGTTGCAAGCCCATCGACGCTATTAGAGAGTTAACTGGTTTCCTCACGATGTTTTCCTTCACCGTTATAAGTTACCGTTATAAATGTATTAAACACGTATTTGGACGTATGTCTCTGTATGATGTATCTCTGACCGCTTCTCAGACATCTTCAAAGGATCTAAAATCTGAAAAAAAATGTCTACCGCACCTTGGAAATACAGTCGTGATCATTATTTATTAATAAAAACTCATGACGGCTTTTTTTCAATTCATCCGGAAAGCCTGCACCTGGGTTTGCAGTAAGATGTCGCGTTTCAATGTGAGACATGATATATTTTCATACTACTTGCCACTGAAAACCAGCGCTCCAGCAGTCATGATTGCTGGAGCAAATGCTGAGGGGTAACCTTATTTTCTGTCACTCGATTGTCCATAAGTATTTCTCATTTCTGTTACCCATGTTTATGTTGATGGAAAAAAAAAATTTTGTCTAAGTATTCTATTCTCATGGCTCATGTGTCAACGTCTTGGGTTCCTGACGATGGAAGGCGGCGTTGGGGTCGACTGAGAAAACGTTGGCGGGACGATCTCGTCACCTTTGACGAAGGATGGGACTCGGCAAAGGATAGAGACGATTGGAAGAGTTTGGGGGAGACCTTTGCCCAGCAGTGGGACGATACAGGTTGGTAGAAAAAAAAAACTATTTTATTCAATATACATCTGGAATTATTTATCACATTTATCCGGGTAAATACGCGGGTATACAAGTATGCCTATAAAAACACAACAGGCTTGTTGTTATAATTCAGCATCAACTAAGTGTACATTAAACATTGATAATATAATCTGTGGCGAAGCGCGTTCGTCACGTCCGCGATGTATCCGGCGCAACGCGCTGTTACATGTAGGGAAGGGAAATTTGATAGGGTGTGAACTAGGGTAAGTACATTATTTTTCAAGTTTATAGCTTGTGAACTGTTGCTATTTGCAAACGCTAAATATGATAAAGTGATTTGATGATATTCTTTATAATAAGTAAGTAAGTAAGTTCGTATGAGCAAGTGGCCAATTCTGGTGACGGAGTTTGCTCAGCTGATAATGTCACTTGCGGACACCCATCCAAGTTGTGACCGCTCAGAACGTAAAATTACGCTAAAATATGATAAAGTGATCTAATGATATTATCTATAGTGAAAACATTAATAAATAAAATGATAAATGAAAAATCTTAGTATTGAAAAATCTTACTTCTACGGGATTCGAACCCGCGATGATACAAGCGATCGTCCTTTAGCCGAGCTGCCTGAAACCACTCGGCCACGGAACCCATGACGTCAAAGCCGAGAATATAGTATAAGTTGTAATAATGACTCGTCGAATGAGCTAAGTTATAATTACGCATCGACGTCCTCTGTAGCGCAGTGGGTGAAAGCCCGCCTAAGACGCGGAGGTTGCGGGTTCGATGCCACGGGACAAATGTTTTGTTTGTATGTTCTACAGATATTTCTTCCATGTCTGGGTATTTTACTATCTATAAATGATGTACCTATATATTTACGAATAAAAATATCTAAGTAGTAAATATATCAGTCATCTAGTTAAGTAAGTAAGTAAAAAGTAAATTTATTTGAAACAAACTTAGTTGCCATAGCACAAACATTAATTTGCTTAGCTCGGGACTAGATGGCGCTGTGTAAAATGTCTAAGGATATTTTTTTCTTAAAATGCAGAATCCTTCACTGATTTACCAACATCAAATCAGCACACCGATCTTAGTCGTAAATTTTTATATCCATCCGTTTCCGTCACATCCCTAGCGTGTGCACTGGATGGGAAGATAGTCGCCGGATGAAACGATACCTTAAGCTGTGGTTAACAAGAATACAGTAAACGTATAAATAAAAATAAATAAAAAATATTCAAAATAAAAAAAAATGTATTCATGAAATTGTTATAGGTACACATATTAAAATTGCCTTCCTGCAAATTTTCCGTAACCCTAATGGTTGCCTGGAAGAAATTGCTTTTAGCAATAAGGCCGCCAGTTGGTTTCACAATTTGTTCTTTAAAATTGTTACTAAGTATTATAGTTTAAAGAAATCAATAAAGAATTATCTATCTATCTATCTATTTATTATCTCAAATACCTAGCTAAAACTACACAGTAGTTGCCATAGATTGGTCGGTACAGAAGACTAACGTTAGATACCTAAGTAGAAAGCAAAAGTTATCCTTGGACATTCCACACGGCGTCATATAGTCCCAAGCTAAGCACCTTAATGCTTGTGTTATAATAACCAGATGACTATACTACTTAGATAAAAAAAAATGTAAATAAATAATTACAAACATTTGTACCACGGCGGGATCGAACCCGCAACCTTCGCGTCTTAGTCAGCCCTTCGCCCATTGTACCACAGAGGTCGTCAAAATCCCTCCGGACCATCTGACCACCATGAACTTGCCATCGGTGGTGACTTGGGATTTCTATATCCCAACCAAAGACGATTAATATCTAGAAGACAGACAAAGGCCATACACAAAATCGTAACCCTGATCCCGCAGTATCAGATAGCCTGGAAACTTTAAAACATCAATTTTATCCAAGAAATTTCAATTACTTTCTAGTTAAAGTCTTTCTACCTAAAAGTTTTTTTATATTGAATATTGTCGCTACCTACTACTAAGTATTAAAATTTCTTGGATAAAATTGATGTTTTAAAGTTTCCAGGCTATCAGGTACTGCGGGATCAGGGTTACGATTTTGTGTATGGCCTTTGTCTGTCTTCTAGATATTAATCGTCTTTGATCCCAACTAACTACCAGTGACCAAATAACACAGTACTACTCCCACCCATATCACCACCAGTGGTCAAAATTTTCTCATTTGAAATAAATAAATAAATAATAAATAAATATCTTTGGACATTTCACACGGCATCATCTAGTCCCAAGCTAAGCAACTTAATGCTTGTGTTATGGTAACCAGATGACTGATATAATACTTAGATACATTTTTTTTTTTGTAAATACATACATATTATAGATAGAAAAACATCCAGACCCGGAACAAATATATGCAGAACATGCAAACATTTGTCCCAAACTATGAAAAAAAATAATCAAAACCTTTTGGATCAAAAGTCGAAACTATATTTCAGCACAACATATACCAGCTTTTGAAATAAGGTGGAAAGCGGCAGTAAATTGGTCATTAGCTATGAATAGGTTGGTTTGTTGGTTGTTTGATCCGCCTGATTGCAATTACGTTGTTGATACGGGATTAAACACGATGGCCCATTGCATTGCTCAAATTAGTGGGTCCGATAAACAACTAGCTATTGCGTGAGTAATGTGATTTTTTGTTGATCAATGTTTCCGAATGTTACTAATAACAAAAAGTTATTGAATACTTTTAAATATAAATTTACAGTATTTTATCGTGTAATTTACAGGATTTTATCGCGTAATTTACAGGATTTTATCGCGTAATTTACCTTTTATTATTTCCCGACGTTTCGGCTGTGTTGCAACAACCGTGGCTGCGGGCGAACAAAAACATAGCCGAAACGTCGGGAAATTATAAATCCTGTAAATTTATATTTAAAAGTATGAATTGTGATCGCGAAAGACTAAGTTATTTAATGTTGACGTGTTTTTAAATGCTGCGGTTGATGATGATGATGAAGCAACTTTCATTTATTGTTTGTTATTACATGAAAAAGGTTGTTTAAACTAAAAGAAAATGCAGTTACTATACAATACAACCAAGTCGAACGTTCGTATCTCAACAATCCATACAAAATACGCAATTCCTTAGAATAGTGACCAATCCCACCTAAGCCGAGTGCGATGCCAAAATCTTTTCTAGTAACCTACTCAGAATGTACAGACAGTGAAATTTGTATTATTGAAGTCACCTTTTTGCGTTATGTATGAAATTTGTATCATTGATATAAATAATATAATTGATATAATATAATTACGACCTCTGTGGCGCAGTGGGCGAAAGCCCGCCTGAGACGCAGAGGTTGCGGGTTCGATCCCCGCTGCGGGACAAATGTTTGCATGATCTGCAAATATTTGTTTCGTGTCTGGGTGTTTTCTATGTATAATATGTATGTATTTATAAAAAAAAATGTATCTATGTAGTTTATCAGTCATCTGGTAACCATAACACAAGCATTAAATTGCTTAGCTTGGGACTAGATGACGCTGTGTGGAATGTCCAGGGTTATTTATAATAATATTAGCTATTAAAATTAATTTTGATTTATCATTAATGATTGCTGTAGACAACAGGATTATATATTTTGGTTCGTATGAGCAAGTGGCCAACTCTGGTGGGGTGCATGGTTTAACGACTTTAAACGCCAGGCCTACAATATAACGTGCCCTCCGAAGCACGGAAGCGCTCAGCTGATAATGCCACTTGCGGTCCACAAAGTTGTGACCGCTCAGAACGTTGCTTAACTTCGGCGATCTATCTTCACTTCACTATAATATTAGTCTCTGGTACTATGCATATCAGTCATTTGGTTTACATAAAGCAAGCATTAAGTTGCTTATCTTGGGACTAAAAGACGCTGTTTAAATCTCCATGGGTATTTATTATTTTTATTTACAACATCGAAAGTTTATGCACTTTTGCCACTGAGTGTACCAGTGCTCAATTGCGCTACAAATTCAGTTTTCACCGCACGTACATTGAAAACATCGGACCAGTCACACTATTGCTACACCTAAAATCTACCTTAGTACAACAAGTTAGAGTTCAAAATAAATCTTGTTGATTTTTGAGAATCCTATTCTTATCTAGTATCAGACAGCTGTATATTGGTAAATTTCATTGCAGTTGCGATATTGTAGTGGTGACTTGTGACTCAAATAACGCGGTTTTGTTATGTTTAGACTGTGTTATCTACAAGACGTGATTCTTTAACAAAATAATATTAAAATTGATTATAAACTAACCAGTTAATTATTTATAGACTAGTAAATTCATTTTAGCTTAAATGACAAAATATTTATTTACAGTAAAAATGGTCTAAAATATTAAATCTGTCGCTATCTCTTTTCATTGTCATAAGAATAACAAGAAAAAAAAATCTTTAAATAATTGACGGTCCGGGCTTTAATAGCCATGACGGGAGGCCTTTAGGCCTTCAGGCCTTTAATGAACTTTTGGAATCGAAAAATTTATATGCGCTTAACACGAGCTTTTAATGGTGAAGGAAAACAACGTGAAGAAACCAGTTAGCTCTAAAAGCGTCGTTGGGCTTGCAACCTGTCACGTATGGAAAGTTAACTTCTGCAAGATGTGGGCATGTACCAAATATGTATTTGGACATACCTCTGACATCTTCAAAAGGATCTAAAAATTGCATTAAGATCTGAAAGAAATGTCTACCGCTCCCTGGGATACAGTCGTGATCATATTTATTTATTTTGAAAAACTCCGTCACCAGAGTTGGCCACTTGCTCATACGAACGAACGAACGAAGGAGTAGTAAATGTTATTTTATTCAGACTATAGCCCAGATTAAGGTGTTTTAAGTTCAAATGCGGTATATCCGAGCATGACGCGGCCGTGGTTGAGGAGATTACACCGGACTATACCTGTTTATAACTAAACCCCGGCATATGGAACAACCACTTTGATAGCGAAACTATCGGAAAATATTTAGCTATCAAGTAAACATCGTTTTACTGTGAAATTTATTATGAATACTTTTACGAGCTATTTTTGTATATATCACACAAATATTATAGACACTATTTCGGTGATCTGAACTCTGTCTTCTATCTTTAGCTAGTACCTATCCTATATATTTTGGATAGAATACAGAGTTCCTTTTATTTATTTAGTTGTTTAGGTTAAGAAGTGTAGATTTTTTTTGTTGCATATCTTTGTTCATAAATAAATACAAGGTTTTATTTATAAAAAAAAACACTCATACCCAGACGAAAATTCTCCGGAAGAATCGAAACATTGTCGGTATGTAAATCGACGATAATTTTACGCGAGTAATTTTCTCATGTGCTATTGTAATATAATGTGTATCGACCATCGAGATGTTTTAAAGAGTCACAATCTAATAGTTGATTACCATTAAAAATATGTGCGAGCAAATTCAATGTTCTACAATGACATTTGACATTCGAATGTAGACGTTATAACGTTTGTTTTAATGTTCAATGTCGCTTGTACGCAGAAAAGAAAAACTCGGCGCACTACGTAGTGTGCGCAGAGTTTTGGCGTTTACATTTTATTTGTCTTATTGTGGCTCTATAATACATCTCAATGGTATCGACGCGTAAGTGGTTATCGAATTATATTACGAAATTATACACACAAAAGCTCTCAGACAGGCAATATAATGCCATATAAATGCACTTATATCGTCGATCCGACTGGCCACCGAAACTGCTATAAAAATACTTGGCTATCTAATGCCTGCACATTAATGGGCTCGTATCCAGCTCTGGGATGTTTGCGTAGCTAGATGAACAATAGCTTGTGCACTTTTTTAAATTTTATTAGGTTAGGTATAGGTCGTCGAAATTAATCACTTCATATAAAAGATGTATTTTGGCTTTCGCACGGCTTGTGCTTAGCCACTACCATGTGTATAAATTTTCAAGTCAGTTAGTCAAGGTCAAGTCAAAGTCATAATCAGCGTCAGTAAAGATGGGTTCTTTACTGAAGCAGTACAAGGAGAGAAAACTCGAAATGCAATGATAATCCAGTTTTGTTTCATTTGCCTACACTTATGTACGTTCACGAACACTCAACAGTTAATAATCCACCATTATTACACATTAACATTCGCTAAAACACAAGTTTTGGAAAATAAAACAAAAAAGACAACATGACATCTCGAATTCCCGTCAAAAAGCCTTTTATTAGGTTATAGGTCGTCGAAATTAATCAAGCAGCGAGCAGCGAGTTTTGAGCAGTGACAATTTAAATGGATGACAGTTCCGAATATGAAGTTGTGTTGAAACTTGAAAGTAACGATCCGACGACTAATCATGGGTACACTGAGAACGTTTCTTAATAAAAGTTGGCTCTAACTTTCAAAATATTGACCAATAAGTTGTGCAACATGTCGCACACCAAATGTCAAGTGGATACAGAGCAACCACTTTTAGTTTTATATGATATTGGGGGCAATTCGAAGTGTCGCAAAAGCTATAAACTAAGCTAACTAAAATTGTTGCCATCCTTTTTATTCCCATCGCTATGAAAGGGACGGCAACAATTTTAGTTAGCTTAGTTTAGCTTTTGCGACACTCAGAATTGCCACTATTGTCACTATATTATGTTTCATTTTATAATATTAAAATGGCTAACCACAATAAATTTTGTGGTTAAAAAAATATTATTAATAAATCAGAGAGGTGCCATAATCAGTAGCCAATTCTAGGGTACGAATAATTGGGTAAACTCTATGTGTATTTACTTAGTGTAAGCAAAGACGATTAATATCTAGAAGACAGACAAAGGCCACACACAAAATCGTAACCCTGATCCCGCAGTACCGGATAGCCTGGAAACTTTAAAACATCAATTTTATTCAAGAAATTTCAATACTTAGTAGTAGGTAGCAACAATATTCAATCTAAAAAAAAATTTAGGTAATTTTAACTAGAAAGTAATTGAAATTTTGGATAAAATTGATGTTTTAAAGTTTCCAGGCTATCTGGTACTGCGGGATCAGGGTTACGATTTTGTGTATGGCCTTTGTCTGTCTTCTAGATATTAATCGTCTTTGGTGTAAGTATACCAGCTGTTCTGTTTTATCCATGACTTAACTGTAGATAGGGTAGACTAGATATCTGGTTATGGGTATTATACACTGGGCTTGACACCGAACACAATGGTTCGCAGTGGATTATCGTTGTAGAGACTTTAATAAAAATAGTGCTTTGAATGGGAGTTCTTGTATTGTTAAGGCATTTCAATTTCTGAGAGTTTATAGTACGTACGTACTTTGTATGAGCAAGTGGTACAGAGATGCTGTTGACGGAGTTTTTAGGCTGCCTTAAGGCCTCCGTCATGACTTAACGACTTTTAAAAGCCGGGACCGACAATTTAACGTGCCCTCCGAAGCACGGAAGCGCTCAGATATAAATGCCACTTGCGGTCACCCATCCAAGTAGTGACCGCTCAGAACGTTGCTTAACTTCGACGATCTATCAAGAACGTCTTAGCAAGCTTTGCCACGAGCGCTTATAGTGAGGCGATGAGTGATAAACATGTTTTTTTTATTAAGTAAGTAATTTCGTCGACGATCGAGCTAGATGGACTTTGATAAGGCGTGGGTCCAAGCAGCACAAAACCGTGATAGTTGGAAAGATCAAGGGGAGGCCTTTGCCCAGCAGTGGGACACGATGGGCTAACAAAGAAAAAAAAAGTTATTTCGTTTAAGCAAGTGGCCAACTCTGGTAAAGGAGTTTTTAAGCCGCCTAAAGGCCTCCGTCATGGCTTAACTTTAAAAGCCGGGATCGACAATTTAATGTGCCCTACGAAAGCGCTCAGCTGATAATGCCACTTGCGTTGGATATGATTGAAATATTTTCTGTTCCCTAAATCAAAGATACACTTCCGTATAAAAAAAAGTCTAGTTTATCTAATTAAAGTTTTTCGCTACACCATAAAATTATTCAAAATAAGCATAATTATTTTCTCAATTTTAAAACACAAAAATTATAAAGATGACGCCATTATCATTTCTCTGAAGATACTTTGAAACTCTCATAGACAATAATTAGAGATTTATTTTATTTCCGGTGTTTCTTGAAGAAATTTTCGTCATTAAAAATAGCCCGGGCCCTGGGGCTGTATAGGTTTTAATTGTACTTGTACTTTTGTTTTATTTTAATTGTTGAGAAGTTCATATTGACTATTATTCTGATATTACACAATATTACACTAGAAACAAGAACACAGTTAAATGAATTAAATATCATAAAGTTAAGCAACGGTCTGAGCGGTCAGAACTTGGATGGGTGACCGCAAGTGGCATTATCAGCTAAACGCTTCCGTGCTTCGGAGGGCACGTTAAATTGCCAGTCCCGGCTATTAAAGTCGTTAAGCCATGACGGAGGCTTTTAGACGGCCTAAAAATTCCATCACCAGAGTTGGCCACTTGCTCATATGATATAAAACTATAACTAACTAACCGATTTAAAACTAAATACCCATCCAAGTAGTGACCGCTCAGAACGTTGCTTAACTTCGACGATCTATCAAGAACGTCTTAGCAAGCTTCCCCTGAGCGCTTTAAATCGGTGAAAAGTCATCATCTGCCTGCCCTCATCCCACATTATGAGGGGTTGGCACAGCATGTATACTTCTTGAATTTCCTTCTACTTGCTAGAAATTGGTGGAAGAACAAGTATAATTATTTATAAGTCAACCTAAGGTTGTCTGAAGAAGTCGCTCACAGCGATAAGACCACCCATGGTACTTCATTTTAACCATTCTATGTGTTTGTTATGTGATGTACAAGGCGGGTGTAAGTGGGACATCTGGAAGGGGAAGACCTAGGCGAACATTTTTGGATAAATTGGTGAAATTTTGGAGAAAGGCCAGGTCCGAAGTACCCTAAACCGAGAGCGCGTATGAAGAATGTAATGAGAGTGAATGAGGCGAAAGAAGTGTGTCAGAATCGTAGCAAGTGGAGATCCGTGTTCTCTGCCTACCCCCATGGGAAAGAGGCGTGATTTTATGTATGTATTGTTATTTGATGTAATTTCCATGTGGTGTCCAATAAAGTGTTAATCTATCTATCTATACTTATGAGTGCACCACGTGTTGCAAACCATCGATTGCTCAGCGAGTCTGCAACAGACACATTCTGCGATACATTACAGCCGGTTTTACATCCAAGTACAACGCTCAGTTTCACGTTAGCTGTCGTAAACAAGTCGCACTAATGCTCTATGCAGATATGGAGCAAGTTATTAACTTTTAAAGCTTTTGTGCATTTATATAGTTTCGTTAGATGATTATGATGCTTAGACGGGCTCTGAAAGAAAGAAAGAAAGAAAAAATCATTTATTCTTGTAGGACCTCAAGGTTCACTTAAGTTTCGATTTACATGCTAGGTGATTGAAAGACAGATAGAAAAATCATTTATTCTTGTAGGACCTCAAGGATCACTTAAGTTTCGATTCTAATGCCTGTTCCAACGCGACTCCCTACACCAGGGAAAGAACCAGACAAGAACCTGGTGGTGTGGGCCTAGCTTTTTTTAAAAGCGATCCCTTAACAATCTAATATAATAGTTCGATTCTCTACGCAAGGTTCAGCAAACAATCGCTGAAATTCATAATAAAAAAGATCATTGTAATCTGCACATAAAGTTGCTTGCTAGAGTCACTTGCTTTTGTTTTGTAATAATTTTATTTTTAATTTTTCTTTGGGTTTTACTAACTGATGATTACTCCGAAACATTATTTTCACATCAAATTCGCTATTCACATCTTATTGGACCAACAGCCATTGTTCCGTAACCCTAAATTCACGGCAGCAACTCCACGTCGATATATCAGCGTCGCGTCTGTGACGGACTACTTCTGTAACTGCACAGGTACTTTACCGGTAAACCGGTACTGTACCGGTATACCAGTACTGTACCGGTATACTGGTGTGAATTTAACTAGATTTACAGTAGCAATCAAAGATGGTCGGAGTGAACATAGTTATCTTCTGTTTCACGTATTATACACGTCTGTTTCGCTCTTTCGTAACGACTGTATGTATTTAAAAAAAAAATTATATAAGTAGTATATCAGTCATCTGGTTACCATAACACAAGCATTAAATTGCTTAGCTTGGGACTAGATGACGCTGTGTGGAATGTCCAAGGATATTTATTTAATTTACATAATGCGCGACTGCCCGGAGGGCTTAAGTCAGTTCACGTTATATTGCACTTACTGTACAGTGTCAGACAGAAGGTACTTCACAAGCCACTGTAAAGCATTGTTGAGATAGTATAGGCTTGCCTAGCATCAAAACCATCCTTTCGGCACTATCGGCTCTATCCTTAGAATCCTGGACCAAAACAGTCAAATTAAACAAAAGAAGCTTCAAACAATTTCAGCATAAAAAATGATGGAGAAAGGACAACTAATTATATTATTCCTAGACTAAAGAATAAGATACCCCCCAAATTCATAGACAATTTAACTTCCCCTCTGAAGCACGGACTTGTACTGTGTAAACAGAAACACGCTGTTGGATCCTAAAACAAAAATTAAAAAGTAAAGCTTTACAAAATTATGCAACTATATTCAGAGCAATAACAATGTCTACATTCCCTCTGGTGCATACTTTTTTATTCTATTTTAAAACGCTATCTAGCAGTTTCACCGGCGACTGTTTATTAACAGCCAAAACGTGTAAAAAGAGTAAAAAACGGGTGAGTCAGGACCATGGGCTCGTCTTTTGTTTAATTTGTTTTAACCTTAAGGCTTCTGAGCTGTACGACTTCCCCATACAAACGTAATACCATAACCATTTGAAATTTGCGCATATCTTCAGCATAGTATGGTATTATTCGTATTAGGATAGCATTTATCTAGGTCTCTGCCAGAAGCTTTTTTCAAAATACTTAGCTAAAGTGAAATTAAACCGAATCGCATTTTCCATATTTTTACATCATAGAAGACATGTTTTCTTTACATTTATTTAGTATTAAACACTAGAATATTTTAAGTTTCCTTCTGTTAGAAACATAGCTTATATGGTCTAGTAACAGAAAAACAACACTGTGTGAAGAATAAAAACAATTTTCAGTCATAATTTTTGGGACTACGGGAGACAAGCAAATTTCTTGCAAAATAGCTATGACAACTAATACTAGTGCCAACTTTGAACGAAAACACGATTGTAAGAAATTTGCTTTCTTTTTTATGGCCGTTCCGTAACCCGTTCAAATAACGAAGAGCACTGGAAACTCTATAGAGCTATACTAAAGTAGGACACTCCGACATAGACGGAATATAGTAAGAACGAATGAACGAACATAAGAACGAAGAAGTACACCGTCATGAATCATTTTAATCTGTGTCAATTCAAAAACTTCACAAAGTCTTGTTTGTTTCGTACATACATTTTTGTTATAAAATCGCTAATGAGGGCAATTCGGAGTGTCGCAAAAGCTAAACTAAACTAACTAAAATTATTGCCATCCTTTTTATTCCCATCGCTATGAAAGGGACGGCAACAATTTTAGTTAGCTTAGTTTAGCTTTTGCGACACTCAGAATTGCCACTTATAGTTCACTAAATACTGTCTAAAACTTTAATTTATCTTGTAGGCTGTTATAGTGTTTGATCGTGGAAGTAAAATGACTAAAATAACATGTGAAATGTGTGGTGTAAGAAAGAACATGCCGTCTGGATGACAATAAACTTATTTTATGTCTAAATTTCCATTAGATATAGATTGGTAAGCAATTTTATGCCATTTAATATCAAAATTAAGTAAACTTATGATACAATTCGTAAAGGTTTCAGTGTTTTTTGCAAGAAAATTATCCTCATAACGCATGTAAACAATACATAGTGCTTGACACACATCAACCTAGATTTATCGATATCGATATTTGGTTTTACGAAACTGAAATGATTCGTTCTAATTAATTTGTTTGATTGCTATGTTTTGTAAAGTTTTTTTTTTGTTTAGATACATAAACCATAATTTACGCAACTTAGACATTATTTTATAGGTACCTAGTAGGTTTTGCATTATATCATGTTAATTTTTTATCAAAACATTCTGATATGGAATAGGTGTCCTAACCAGTATTCACGTGATGCTAGAACGATGAAGACTAGAATGACGTGACCGACACGATGGTCGCATCGCTTACTTACGCGATAATGGCGTAATCGCGTTCTATTAGGACGGATGCATAAGGCTCAACTCACACTAAAAGAGCGGCGAAGCGAAGCGCGGTTTCAGTGTCATATGAATTTTAACTTTATTTTCATTACCTACTATATACTTATTATCGCATGAGAAACTCGACCGAGTCCGAGACCGAGCGAATTCGAATACGCGCGCCTTCTCTGCGATAATAAGTACTTACCTATTATAGTAATGAAAATAAAGTTAAAATTCAAATGACACTGAAACCACGCTCCGCTTCGCTGCGCTTCGCCGCTCTTTTGGTGTGAGTTGAGCCTAAGTGTTTTATCATTGAAATATTATCTTTATCTTTGATGCTTTTTAATATATTAATACAACAAATTTTGTTGCAGATAACCTATAAACCTATACAAAAAAATCGAAGCAGCATGGCGAAGCATAAACAAAAGCTTGATGATCATCGTCACTATAATGAAAGTACCTGGATGACAATCATTGCCTGAAAACACGGATAAAACGTCGTTTTCTAAAAATGAATCCTAGCTATATCGATTTATCGCCACCGAAATAACTTATGTTCAAATAAATTAATAGATAAATTTCATTCTTTTATTTGTAAGAAATACAAAAAATCATGAATAAGAATTATGGAATCCAGAAATCCCACCTAGAGCCGATATCGATAAATTATCGATAGTCACTAAGGTACATCTCTAGTTATAATTCTTTGTTTTTACTATGTTGGCAGTATGGCGTAGTTTGGTTTTGTAACGTTGAAAGCAAATTCCTTTTTTTCATAGATCTTTTTTTATATGGCAGTTCCGTCTCTTACTATTACACGCTCTTTAGAACGCGCGTCACATTGACTTTGCCGAGCCACGTCACCGAACTCTTAACTTCTTAAATATACTTTTTCATAAAACCCTTTTAGGCTTCTTATTTTGTAAAATAATTAAAGTAAGTAGAGCTGAAGCTCATTAGACACTTTTAACAGATCATCAATGTAAGGTGACTTTAAACCTTTGGCTAGACTTTGTCACTCATTCAAAATAATTATACTAAAAATAAGTTTGCTAAAAAAATTCATTTCGTGAATTAATCACACACACCAACTTACAAACAAATATAACCCTGGCAACACCTGCAATCCTGACTGACAGTAAAGAGCGTGTAAAAAAGGGGCAAAAAGCGTGTTTACTGAAACTTGTTCCGCTGTACAACTGTTACCGCGATGTCTAACCCCAAACACTATTTGTCATGCCCGCAGCACGACCCACTTGCATATCTTTCACGGAAGATGTATTGTACTAGTTGTAGCGAGTTTTAAGATTCAATTGCTGGGTACTCACTTAGCAGTGTAGCACGTAAAGTATCAGATACGGTATCAACCTGCAAGTGGGTACGGCTCGTCCACGGTCCTCCGCGTATCTAGCTACGCTGCCGGAGCCGCCTTTGTGTTCGCAGTGAAACCGCCACTCGGCGGGTCACTGCGAGCTTACAGCGCTCCACGCGCGAGCGGCTCGCAGCGGGCTCGTGCCTACGTACTCACTTGATACCGTATCTGATACGTTACGTGCTACACTGCTAAGTGAGTACCCAGCTAATCATTTGCTTATTCATCAAAAATGTAGAGGACTGTCGAACTGTCAAAAATGTAGAGATATGTGGCTCTTATATAAAAAAACTAGGTAGTTAAAGGAAAAGTTCTGCTCGCTCTTGTTTAGAAACGTACTTGATAATCTTCAAAATATACACAGTGAGTTTTTTTAAGGGCTATCTGAAACCGTGAGAGTTATCGGTGACTGTCTAAAAATCTATTTAAAGTAATAATGTACTGAGCAATGAGATAAAAAAAAATATGATAACGGCTGTATTTTAGGGATCAGTAGACATTTCTTTCAGATATTTAAAAAATATTATCGGGACTTAATCGCGTATCAATATTATTTATTTACCTCGACGTTTCGATGACATTACAGTTACAGTCCCGATAATATTTTTTAAATATGTTTTCAAGTCGCAAAAGTTTAAAAAAAAAAAAATATTTCAGATCTTTAAGCAATTTTTAGATCTCAGCAATATTATATATTGTACTCAGCAATATTATGCCAAGATCAGAATACCTAGTTTAAAGAAAGTATAAGGCTTGATTAAAATAGAGAAATTTTAAAAAGGGAGGAGCAGATATGGGCGCGCTATACATCTTGCATCTCACACACCTAAACAACCTACTATGCTCTGCATCATCATCGCTTGCACCCACACCAGACCCTCACTTGCTTCCTGCAAAATCTCCGAACACTTAGATAACTACCACATCACTAAGAAAATGAACATTGACAGTTTTTCCTAAAGATTTTACAGCGCAAATTTACATTCGATTATGGCTAAGAGCTTTTAGTTTTAAGAGCTTTAAACCTGTCTTTATGTCATTACTACAGTCAATAACAAAGAGTGGATATAAAAAAAAAATCTTTGTGGAAAACCTTGTAAGTACACACACTGCCACTTTACCACTGTTTCTGTTTTTTTTACCGCTTCTTTTTCGAGATACACTATAGATTATGTAAAGTACTTAGATGTTACTTAAAAGCCTATTACGTACAAAACTTAAAACCATTCCTATTTAAAAGCGATCTTAAAAATCTACCTACTTACAATATTTTGAATACCTCAAGCGATTTGGGGACTATTTCAATTAAAACTATAATTACAAATCCACCAATCACAAATAAACCCAAAAAAGTTTTCATGCAAACCTTTTAACCCCCTTTTTTTAAAACAATCAAAATACCTAGTATCAGACATTATAATAGCACACGGGAAATTACTCACGTAAAATTAACAGTGTGAGACGCGACCGCAAGGAGTGATCACACTCATACCCAGATGAAGATTCTCCGGAAGAATCGAAACATTGTCGGTATCTAAATCGACGATAATTTTACGTGAGTAATTTCCCGTGTGCTATTATAATGTAAAATCAAAATAGTACTTGATCATAGGCATAAAGTACCTTGTTATTCAATAAGTTAACTTTTTACTAGCCGTGTAAAACACCTTATTCAATACACCGTCTAGTCACTAGCCTTTTATGCCTATGATCAAGTACTATTTTGATTTTACATTATAATAGCACACGGGAAATTACTCACGTAAAATTATCGTCGATTTAGATACCGACAATGTTTCGATTCTTCCAGAGAATCTTCATCTGGGTATCATTATGAGTGTGGACACTCCTCGCGCTGTAGATTCACTCGACTCTAGTGAATCTACAGCGGTAATTCGATGTGTCGACAGCGTCCTACCAACTCGATTAACGGATGTACCTGTCGAAAATCGGGGTGCAACATCGATTTTGTCAATTAAAACGAAGTACCCTCTCTCAGTTGTGTTGCTATGGTTTATTTTTTTATACTTCAATACGGGATTTGATTCTTGACTTCATCGTGGCTTTTCTAATGATATTGAGATTAGTCTTTCTTAAACCTTAACGATTCGTATTTTAGAAAATTTTGAATTTTGTTGCAGAAAATTAATTTCACATACTCGTACTATGTTGGTTGCGCTGATTCTTTCGAAAGATCAATAGTGTAACACAATCATTCAGCTCAAAAAATCAGCATCGCTATTCAGCGCGGCAATGCTGCCAGTGTCTTGGGCATGCTTCCGTCTGGCGGTGGCTTGGATCAGTTGAGCTACCTATAGATCATTTGTATCGATCTTTAGATGGCTCAACTGGTTCTAATTGTACTTTGTACAGTTATGTAATATGTAGTAGTGTTTCTCTAACACAAATTTAATGTTCTTAAAGCAAAATCTGTTTAATTTCCAAGTTTAAAATTTTTATGTGAATTTATTAATGTTAAATAACATACGAGTAAGTACAAACGAAACATTTATTATACATTTCCGTGATTTATTTTCGTAAGCAATTTATCACTGCTCATTATTTATTCGTGATTTTAACGTACAAAATTACAAAGTTCAAATGTAAATAGGCAGTACACAGTTATTACCCCATAAACATTAATATTCGTGATTAGTAAGCGAAGCATGGCACATTTCCCATTTAACATTCAGGCGACAAAATAATTTCATGCATTGTTTAAAGGGCCTTACCTGAACTCGACAGCTTATAACATCTCAGCTGGGTCAATGACTTCAAAAATAACTTAGTTCGTTCGTATGAGCAAGTGGCCAACTCTGGTGACGGAGTTTTTGGCCACCTAAAGGCCTCCATCATGGCTTAACGATTTAAGCCATGACGGACGGGACAGACAATTTATCGTGCCCTGAGCACGGAAGCGCTCAGCTGATTATGATACTTGCGGTCTCCTATCCAAGTAGTGACCGCTTAGAACGTTGCTTAATTTTAGGGTTAGAACGTGTTGGTTCCAACACTCCAATGTGGGGATCGACCTTGGACGGGTATTGGACATAAACGAAGCATTACCATTGCCATGACGGAGGCCTTTAGGCGGCCTAAAAACTCCGTCACCAGAGTTGGCCACTTGCTCATACGAACTACTACTACTACCATTGGCCATTCTATTCGTAGCCAATGTTGGAACCAAGTTGAAGCCAATGTGTGGTGCCCGCATTATAGATGGCTTCTAACCGGACTGTTGCAGCTAATATACAACTAAGCTACCAACAGGCGTGTCCTAGTTAAGGCCCCTAATCCCCTCTAAGTTATGTGACCTAAACACGCCACCTATGATGAAGCTATTTCGGTAGCTTAGTTTCATTGACCGAATTAAAGTTTCAGTTTTGGGCAATATCAATTTTCAAAGTTAAATTACAGTGTGTGTTAGACTGGTGAGTTTGATTAACGTAAATCAATATAATCTTTAATATATTTTTAATATACCTAGCCTTTTAATAAATAAAAAAAAAATATCTTTGGACATTTCACGCAGGGTCATCGAATCCCAAGCGAAGCAACATTACTTTGTTCAACGTTATAATCAAATAAAATAGGCGGCGGCGTTAGCACCACGCATACAGGCACTTTAAGGTGGCCCTTCCCGGTGCGTCTATCATCGACGCGGGCATAGCTGAAAAGCTTTTTGTTTCATCCAGCGCAATACTAGAAAAAGAAGCAAAGCGAAAAAAGAGAGATAGCGCCTCAGCGCTCGGCATTCAGTAGGTACTTTCGCCGCTCACTCGCTCACTCGAAAAATAGTGTGCGGAAATTTCATAAAAAGTGTTCCAGGAAATACGTGTTTTTCAGTAAGCCTTACAAGTTTGTAAAATAAATATTAGTCACTTAGAATCTCCATAAGATTTGCAAGGTTTCTATGACAATATTTTCTTTACTTTTACAATTTATGAGTACATTATGAACGGCCAAAGTTCAGGTAAAATTTATGCTAAAAGCAGGTTTTTGGAAGCTTATACTGAATTTTTTTCTCAAAATTTTGATTTTTAGTTTCTATAGAAACCTAGATATAGTGCACAAGATACCTATTAGTCCAAAAGTTTAAAAGAAATGTCTGTTACAACGGCATAATCACGTACGAGCGTTTGTATGAAAAGTGAGCCGGGTTGACCGCTCTTAAGGAGTGTTTTCTTTTATCTATACAACGTGATTCATAATTGGAATGTTATCCCGAAAAGGGGTCATTCACCTCATCAGTGTGAACAACTTTTGTTCTACGACTTTTTGAATTTCGAAGTTTTTCATTGAAGAAATGACTAGCAATGTTTCCTTCAGAAATAAACACAGAGTTACCCTATAATAATCAGCTGATCCCTGAACTTTGCCAGTGACCCTATTCACTGGCCAGTGGCCTGTGTGACGTACGTGGGGGGCGGGCGATGAAAATATTCAAACTTTTTGTCAAAAGTTTAACAAAAAAGTTTTTGTATGAAAAACCGAAAATTGGAATTCACAAAATTTGCACCTACACAACTGGTAATTTTCATGTTCACAAAATCCCCCTTTCGGGATAACATACCAATTATGAATCACGTTGTATATACATGTGAATAACAAGAAAAAAACACTCGCTAAACCTTTTAAAGCATTAATAGATTTAGAATAGTGAGGTTAACACAACTGCAGGTCCAACTAAAAAACTTCAATGATTGAGAGTTGATTGTCCAAAGTATCTAGATTTAAAATACATTTAACTTCGAAAACCCTAATTACTTTATTTTTCTACGTCAGCGAGAAACTCGGAGATAAAAAGATTAGACGAATAGACACTCTCATTAGTGGAATTTAGAAGGAGATTATTATCTAAATACATTAAACTTCGCACTGACTGACTCTCCTTAGTTAAGATAAGAACATTCGTTAATCCAACAATTTATACAGAATTAACTCAATATCACCACAATAAAACTACAGGTACAGAGATTTTAACCGACTTTGAAAAAAATACTACTATGTCAAACATGTTCGAGATTCAGTTTATTTTTCATCAGTATATTTTTGTGATTTGTCAAATTTTAATAATTATCACGTGGAATCATAATTGACATTTTTCAACAAAAAAAGTGAAGTCAGTGTTTTAAAAATAAAGATCGTAAGATTCTGCCGAAAATTTGTATTTGCATTATTTTCAAGAGAAGTCTAAAACTAAAGGTATTCTTAAAAATCCTACTGTAATTACTTTTAATGGCTTACTTGGGGGCGTTGGCTTGGAATGAATACCTTACCTGTAATCAAATTAGAACATTCTCAAAACTTGAAAAAACCCAAGGCGATGCGTTTTATTCAAGTTTCAGCTTTTAATCGACTTTAAAAGAAAGTTAAGATGTTTAAATGGTAACGTTTTTACTTTTACAATATTCATAAATAACTGTCATTATCATCTTCCTATCCTATCCGACGTGGAGTCGGCACAACACGTCTCTGTGGCGCAGTGGGTGAAAACCCGCCTGAGACGCAGAGGTTGCAGGTTCGATCCCCGCTGCGGGACAAATGTTTGTATGCTCTGCAATTATTTGTGTCTGAGTTTCTTTCTATGTATATTATGTATGTATTTACAAAAAAAATTATCTATGTAGTATTGAAGTAACAGTCATTTGGTTACTATAACACAATCATTAAATTACTTAGCTTGGGACTAGATGGCGCTGTGTGGAACGTCCAAGGATATTTATTTTTAAATAACAAAACCTTAAAAAAAGGAATACTACAAAGTGTTTATATAAACCCAAGTTACTTTGAACCCAGGTTATTTTGACGCAGCAGAAATACTAAAAGCGCTGCACTATATTTAATAAATATTTCATCATAATCTCTACATCGTGCTATAAATCAGAACACAACCCAAGCCGTGTCGATAGCGCTCTCAATTAATACGATAAAACAGGACATGTTTTGTCTGTTTGCATATTTTTGAACAAATAAAAGTTATTTCAATAAAATGATAAAAACCGAGTTGGCTGAGTAGGTTCGACTCTCGACTTAATTAAGTCGAAGGTTGTGGGTTCGAATCCAACTGTGCATAAATGGATCGTTTGGAAAAAATTGTATGCGCATCGACACGGTGAAGGAAAACATCGGTACATGAGGTTGTACAATGAGATAAAAAAACTCAATCCAAATTTCAGGAGGGTTCTGCTAAGGAGCACCTCCTTATAATATTAATATAGATTGAAGATTTAAAAATAACAATAAAAGATAATCGATGCTTTAATTGAAAAATCATCTTACTGAATAGCTTCGACTTCGGCGTTAGTGGTACCGTGGCCGAGTGGTCAGGCAGGCGATCGTTTGTATCAACGCAGGTTCGAATCCTGCCGGAGCCGTAACTTCAAGTAAGATTTAAATTGAAATTACATGATACCTGGTTAAACCGGTTAAAAAAAATGGTTAAACCATTCACGAAACGAACTGAATTCAACGGGAATTTAATCTTTCATCATAAATTTTAATCATTCTAACACAAAAGCCGGTGACAACAGCCATCACAGTCATTCCAAAAAATGAACCCCAGATTCCATTGATGGATTAACCTATTCGGCTGAAAAATGTCCGTATCATCAGAATTTATCGTCCAATGTTGTGGTATTATTAAAATTTACGGTCTGACTCGAGACAAAACGATGAGAATGGACGGACAGCAATAGTCGTATTTTTGTCTGCGACATCATTTGGGGACCATGATTCAATGGTTATTTGGACCGATGCGAGTGAGAAAACCCTTATTAACATTGAGTGAAAGCTGAAAGTTGAATGATGGAGAAATTCAGGCCTTTACGTCTTTACTAGATTTATACAGCGTCAGGAGGAAACCTCTGCTTACACTTAACCGGACAATGTTTGCATACACTTAACGGGTCAATACAGCTTCTTGCCCAGTACCCTACCTAAATAAAAAAACAGCAATAAAATAAATTTATAATTTATCAAATAATCTTGGGTTAGCCGGCCATGTCCACAGGAAAGACAATGGTCAATACCCTGTGGGGCTGACTAGCCGCGAGTTTCCTCACGATGTTTTTTTTTAACGCTAAGAGCTCGTATTAAAGTGCATAATAATTTTTCGAAACGAAAAATCCATTGCACGGCTGGAATTCAAACCCACAACCTTCTAAAAGAAAGTCGAGGTACTAACCACACGGCCAACTTCGCTCTTCGTCTAGGTACTTACATAGTACATACTTCTCTTGCCCTATTCTAATTTAAAAAGGGAGGCTTTTGCCTAGCTGCATCTAGCATGAAATAAACTTATTAGATTTAAATAATAATAATAATAATAATAATAATAATTTATTTTTAATAAACATATGATACAAAATTTCAAAAGACATAATAATTAAAAAGAAGGGCAAAAACGATTTACAAACTAACCCCGCACTAGGTCAAGCCTGTATCGCGGAAGTTAAAAGTAAGTTTTTTTTATAATAATACAACTACTAATATATATAAATATTTTTTAAACTATTGCTGGATAAATACCTTTAAAACTAACATACATATTTTATGAAAGATAAACTAAATATGCACACGTAGTAAATAAATATTAGATAACATTAAATAAGACAATACTTCATATATTTTATTATATTTCGGTTAAAGCACCAATGAGCGCCATCTACAGGTATTCTAGAGGAATTAGAATACACCAATGAGCAAGTGTATTCTTCTCTTATCAAACAATACTTTGGTTCAAAAATGAATGATAAGGTTTTAAAATAATCCCATTCTTTTCTTTCCTTATTGAGAACAGTTCCCAACAATAGCAGATGAAGCGAACAATATGACCTAGCAAACGAAGACTGTAGTGCTAGATAAAAGCTTGGAAATTACTGCTCAATTGAGCTAAATCTCGCACTTTCTTAAAAAGCGGTGATCGGTTTTGGCATGGGACTAACTCACAGCTTACCAACTGCCTTTTGTTCACTTCGCGTTTGTATCGATACAAACGCACTTTACGTTCAAAAAACGTAGTCTGCAATTGTGCATAAGCTTTAAATCCACTCAACTAATGCCCGGTTCCTAATCGAACGTACGGATGACCGTAGATCGATCGTCATAGCAACGTTGTTATCTGTCAAAAGTGTCATACATTTTGTAAAAATGTATGACACCTTTGACTTTGATTCTATAGAAATATCTATTTGTAATGATTCTATAGAAATAGATATATCCAACGACGGTCATCCGTACGTTGGATATAGGAATCGGGCATTATAATGATATTATGTCAATTGATCATGTTCACAATATCACGCCAGCCGCTACTTTAAAGCTATTTCTATAGGCACACATCTGCAATCTCAGATCTGGGACGAGGCTATAACGCGAGCTAAGCAATCAGTCTTATTGGTGAGATGCTCTACTTGCTGCGTATTCAGATCAGAATAGTGGCAATTCGGAGTATCGCAAAAGCTAAACTTAACTAACTAAAAATGTTGCCGTCCATTTCATAGCGATAGGAATAAAAAGATGGCATTAATTTTAGTTAGTTTAGTTTAGCTTTTGCGACACTCCGAATTGCCACTAGTAGTTAGGTAAAATGTACTAAAACTAGCGTGGAATAAAACATAATACCTACATTAACGGGTTTGATTTTCATCAAACTTTCAGAGAATCATTTTCTTAGAGAAAAGACGAGTGCATCATAATAACGTTAGTAGATATTACTTTACTTTTAGGGCTCCGCACCCAAAGGGTAAAAACGGGACCCTATTACTAAAACTCCGCAGTCCGTCTGTCTGTCTGTCTGTCACCAGGCTGTATCTCACGAACCGTGATAGCTAGACATTTGACATTTTCTCAGATGACATTTTTTGTTGCGGCTATAACAACAAATACTAGAAACAGAATAAAATTAACAATATTTAAGGGGGACTCCCTTACAACAAACGTGATTCTTTTGCCGTTTTTTCTCGATATTATAAACGGCAACAGGTAGACCCTTAAAATATTCACAGAATGGTACGGCATCCTTCGTGCGCGAGTAATTTAAGCGATATAATCTGTCCTGGTACTTTTCATTCAAATCCGTCCAGCCGTTTGAGCGTGAAGGAGTAACAAACAATCACACTTATACACACATAAACCTCTATTATATTAGTCTGTAATATTATATACTTATAATATTTGATGACCTCTGTGGCACAGTGGGCGAAGGCTCGCCTGAGACGCGGAGGTTGCGGGTTCGATTTCCACCGCGGGACAAATGTTTGTATGTTCTACAGATATTTGTTCCGGGCCTGGATGTTTCTCTATCTATAAATTGTATGTGTTTATTATATTATTATAATATCAGTCATCTATAAAAAGAAGTGAAAAGAGATGGGAGAGACCTTTTCCCAGCAGTGGGACATACTATAAGTTATTAAAAACAAAACAGTCATCTGGTTACCATAACACAAGCATTAAATTGCTTAGCTTGGGAATAGATGACGCCATGCAACATGTACAAAGATATATTATTATGTATGTATGTATGTAGTCTGATTAAATAAAATCACTCTGACGCATGCCTGAACAAAGACTGCAACATAAAATACGTCTAGCCTATCTTGCTTTTACATAGCACCTTATCAGTTCATTGACCTCTGAATGCACTTATCCTTTTGAGCTCTATTTCGTGAGTAATAAGGACCGTTTCAATGGCAGGGTTCGTGCCAAGAGGCCATGGAATAAAGCGATAAGTAAGGTTTAAAGGAAGTCTTGGGTTATTGAATGCTCGCACGCGAAATAAATGTAAACCAGTGTAATTAGAACTATGGTGTAGTAGAAATAGTAGAAATGCAAAAAGAAACAAGAGGCAAAATTTAAACAAATATTAAAACCGACTTTAACTACGTGAGAAGAGAGAGCAATTTCCCGCACTCTCTGCATAAATCCGAAGATCCTCATCAGATCCTCATAGTTTTCTTATGGGACCCACCTTTGAATAATATCAGTTCAGTTCAGTTCATTTATTCATAAACATTCCTTTTACAAAATGGGTATCTTCTTTCCAACAAAAGTTTCAACATAAAAAAATAGATGGCGCTGCTAGTTTGTCACATAACTTACTTTAAGATCGCCCTGCGCTTATTATAAGGAAGTTGACTGTGACTGCTACTCAATTAAAAATATTTAATTTATTTGCAAAGAATCGCAATCTTCCAACTAACGAACTAAGTTACACTACTAGATGTGTTATACTATGCCCTGCACTTAACTTTAGGAGGAAATCGTTGGACTTGCCTTAAATTAGCTTCAGTGAAGTGTTAACGGGGGCACGCTTAAACACAGTGCCAATATATATGCCAAACAGATAGCGCTTAACAAACATAATATTTATTTTCATACTACATTTCCTGATTAAATTGCTTTGGATTATTATTATGCCTGATTTTGTTTATGTTTATAAATAAGTCTAAAAATAGATGGAAAGTTAACTTCTGCAAGATGTGGGCATGTACCAAATATATTTGGACATACCTCTGACTACCCCCTTAGACATCTTCAAAAAGATCTAAAAATTGCATTAAGATCTGAAAGAAATGTCTACCGCTCGTATACAGTCGTGATCATAATTATTTCATTTTTTCATTTTTTTTCTATAAGTAAATAGAGACAATAGGGAAAGCCTCTGTGAAAGAAAAAATGATCATGACTTCCAAGAGACTCTCTCTCTTCCAAGCTGTTATGTGTCCCACATGGTGGCGGGGTCAGCTTTCCTAACAGATTTTCTCCACTTCGCTCTGTCCTCGACGTCGTTTTCGGAAACTTGACACTCTCTCATATCTTTTAACACTACATCTCTCCATCGTATCTTGGGTCTACCCCTAGATCTGCGGCCAGGAATGGAGAGTTGTAGTGCTAAATTTCCCACATATTCAGGCGGCCTCCTTCTCACGTGGCCATACCATCGCAGCCTACTCTCCTGCAGCTTATCAGCGATGTCGCGTACACCCAGGCTTCCTCGCACGTACTCGTTACGGATTTTATCGAGCCGGGTGACGCCGCACATCCATCTCAGCATCTTCATTTCGGCGACTTGGATGGTATGCACGTTTTTCTGTGTTACAGCCCACGTTTCGCTGCCATACATTAAGACTGGTCTTATGATAGTCTTATAAATAAGACCTTTGAGTTTAACTGGCATTCTTTTGTCACAGGTAACGCCGGTTACTTCTCGCCATTTAAGCCATGCTGCGGCTATTCGGTGCTGAATATTACATTCTACGTTTCCAGAGTTGTGCATTAGACTACCCAGATATTTATATTGGTCGCACAAGGTGACTAGTTGCCCATCGATGTTGATCGGGTTGTTATTGCTTAAATCTGGATCATTATACGACATAAACTGAGTCTTTGCAATACTCAGCAGTAGGCCACCGGTCTGTAACTGGTGTTTCCACGACAAAAGCGCCTCTTGTAACTCTTTACGGCTCTCTGTGCAAATTGCTACATCATCAGCGTATATGAAAGTCCATGCCGATGCTTTCTGTGCATGACTTCCAAGAGACGGTGGACATTATTCTTTCAGATCTTTTTAGACATTTTTTAGATCTCTTGAAGATGTCGAATATATATAATAGTCAGAGTAAACCTCTGTGGTACTGTTAATTTCAGAAGTAGGATGTTTTGAAGTTTGCGTCCTAAAAAACGAAAAACTGAAATCGTTAAATATCACCTTGATTGTCTTATAGTATTATTGTATTTTTTTTTAATTCAACCTATCATGTCCCACTGCTGGGCAAAGGTCTTCCCTTTCTCCCTCCACACATCCCGGTCCATTCCTGTTTCCGGCCATGTAGAGTCAAACGCATCCAGGTCATCTCGCCATCTTTTTCTGGGTCTGCCGCGTCTTCGTTGCCCGCTTGGCACCCAATGTGTAACGAAATTGGCACAACACGTCCCGAATGCATTCGAGTCACATGGCCATGAGTATTATAGTATGAACTGTAATAATGATTTCCTGTATAAAATAGTAGGACATGTTTGTAATTTGACTCTCAAATCAACAGGCATAGACAACGGCCTATTCCCAGTAGTCTTACCGAGTAGTCTTACCAGTATAACTAATGGGAATTTTCTTCCCAAAACCAAAGACGATTATACCAAGAAGACACAAAGGCCATACACAAAATCGTAACCCTGAAAATGACCCAAAACGGGAGTTTAAAGTAGATGGCAGCACCAGATAGCCTGGAAACTTTAAAACATCAATTTTATCCAAGAAATTTAAATTACATTCTATTTAAAATTACCTACAATTTATTTTATCCTACGTAGAATACCATTTCAATGAAGTAATGCGTTACTTGTCAATAGGCAGCGGAACAGCCATCCATCATGTAATAGAATTGACGAGACTAGGAAAATGTACTAGAATTGGCGAGTTGCAGCGGGTGTATTGAGGTCTAACAGAGAGAAAGAAACACATTTCTCTCTTGTGTGAATAAATTTGTTGAAAATAATGTAGTCTTGCACAAAGAGTGGTTGTAGAAAGACCAAAGTTAAACTCTAATCCAAGCCATAAATGTACCTAAGCAATTTTTTGTATATTCATTCACAGAAACTGAACTACTATACTTAACTAAACTAAATATAAACGATCTATACCAACTGAAGCGATATCCAATAATTCTTAATATCTTTACATTAATGCTGTCATGTGATATTTGATAAGTAAGTATTATTCAATGCTTCTGCAAATTATGTAAGATATGGAATGATAGACTCTCTGACTATAGCTTAAAAAAAAACAATCATAAATGCCTAAAGAGATGAGAGAATGCCTTGATATGAGAGAATGCCTTCCGCTTCTTGGGATCCATAATTACTTATTTGTATTTCATTTCATAAATAATATATAATTACCTTTCTTATTCTTTATTCTTTATTGTACACAAGAAAAAATACAATTAAAAAAACTAAATTAAAAGGCATGTACAAAGGCTTTCATCCAATAAGCTTTCTCTTCATCCAAATTAAAAATAATGTCTAAAAACCAGATTATAAATCAGTAAGTGCAAAACTGAGTTCAATCCTCAACCTATTTCATAAAAAGAAAAGTATAAAAACTTGTGCCATAATCCCTTTCTGTTTTTGTATCGCATTTTTCGCACCAGATTGTAATAACGAAACATTGTATATTAAAACTGTTACACGACTGTCTGTTTGAAGTCCTTTGTTTCATCTAGAATTAACAAGTACCTATTTGATATCAAAATTATTCTATAACTTGACGACCTCTGCGGTGCAGTGGGCGAAAGCGCGCCTGAGACGCAGAGGTTGCGGGTTTGATCCCCGCCATAGGACAAATGTTTCTATGAACAGCAAATATTTGTCTTGAGTCTGGGTGTTTTCTTTGTATAATACTCCCAGGCACTACAGTAGTGCCTTGCCTAGCACCTAAACTATTCTCTCAGCTTATTTTATTTTATTTGGGAAACAAACAGTACAATATATCTTAAAACTAGTTAAATTAAGATTAACATAAACCAATCAAGTTTCCTCTATTATGTAATTCATAAAATTAGCATAACCGGTAAGCCAGTGTACCGTTAAGTGTAGGCTAGGATGACTTCCTGACGCTACATAAAACATCCAGTAAAAGATAGCAATAACGATTTATTTATTTATTTAATATGGACACCCAACAAAGGGTTACACTGTACATGCGTACCTAATTATTGGTCAAATATTAAAAAACTAGTGCTCCCGTAATTATAGGGTATCACAACATGCGTTAAAACACAACAGCTTAATTATAAGTGATTTATTGAGTAGACCAGTAATATGGTTATGAAGGCACGAAGGGAAAAGATTTGGAAACAAAACAGCTGAAGGCACGAAGAGAGAGAAAGAAAGAGAGAGACAAAACAGCGTGTATTCACTAGTGTAATGCGGTACGCGAATGGCGGGACACGTTCGCCGTCCATCAACAGATGGCGACAGTTGTATACCGACACGGCATTGTGTCGGAACTTTATTGTTTGATCTGTTTTTTGGCACGCGAATTCCACAGCACATTCTTTGGAACACAGTTTTTAATGTTGCTGAAATAATAGGAAATTCCGGGTTCATTGTTACTAGAGTTGTATACAAGCGATGTTGGCCAAGTGGGACACTACCTCGAGTCTAAGGACGTGGGTTCGAGTTCGTGAATCAATAGATTTTTCGCTTCGGAAGATTTATTTGCGCAATACACGAGCTCTTTAGTGTTTAGTTGAGAGGAAGGTTAGGTGCAAAACGTCCCAATCAATACAACGAGTTAACGGGACAATGGTGTCAATTCAGATGTCGCAAAAACTAAACGAAACTAATTTGACAGCACTTAAAATTGATGCCATCCTTTTTATTTTGATTGTTATGAAAGGGAAGGCAACATTTTTAGTGCTGTCAAATAAGTTTAGTTTTCACATCAACATCTGAATTGACACTATTGTCCCGTTAAAAGTAGGCAAAGATTGATTTTAAAGATATTGGCATAAGTTTAAGGCTGTATGTGACATTATAGCGTCGTAGATAGATGTAAAACATAAATATCCCTAAACCGAAGAGCGTGTATGAAGAATGTAATGAGAGTGAATGAGGCGAAAGAGGTGTGTCAGGATCGAAGTGGAGATCCGTGGTCTCTGTCTACCCCCATGGGAAAGAGGCGTGAATTTATGTATGTATATAAATAGATGTCCCAGAAAATGGAGGCAGAGAAAAAACCCGAAATGTTGTAATTTGTTACTTTGAACAAATGTAAGTTGTGAAGCCCTTTAGGCTACGACCTCAGCTGATATTATGTGAACATACGGAAACTAAAGTTTAATCGACTTGTGAGGCATAAAGGCGGAACATGCAAAATAACAGTTAGAAGGCATGCAAGCTACAATTGGTGAATTCCCATAGACAATAGGTGTGGAATCAAAAGCAGCTTAACGACAAAAAAATTGAAATGAATTACGAATAGGTATCAATTTTTAATTTTAATTATTATGAAATTTGTTGATATGCCTTAAATATTATTAGACTAGCTGGAACTAAGCTAAAACTTTTGTGGGAATTTAGTGTTAAGCTATTTTCATTCAAATAACATTAAAAAATTATTATAACATCATTCTGTGTAAATAGCAAAATGATTTAACAAAGAGACGAAAATTAGTTGTTTAAACTTATTAATAAAAATAAATTTAATATAAACTTAATTTATATTTATAAATAAATTTGTTACCCTAAAATTTAATAATTAAAATAATAAACACGCTAAGTAAGCATTAGATTTAAAAAATGTGAAATTAAAAATGAACGCTGTTATTAATTACCAAGTAACAACCTTCTAAATGAAGTTATCAAAATTCGTTATCGTTATCTTTAAGTTAATCTCTCCAATTATTTTTTAAAGTCAAATAAACAAATTAAACTAGAACAAACCGTGTTTAAATCTAAGCTGTGTTTTGTTTAAGTTTACGAGGTATGTTTGTTACATTAGGGCTCATGTTTACCAAAACAATAACCTGCTGTTTTGCCTAATCAATAATTTCGCATAATGTTTTTATAACCAAGGATAACATCTGATAGTAATATAAGGTTGAGTATTGTTTTCAACTTCAGTTGTACAACAAAAGTCAAGTCATATTCCCTTAGAAAATTAAAACAATAAAAACAAACATAATACGTTGAAATTATAATAAGGTTATCACGATGAATACTCGTAAATATTATGTTTTATCAAGTTCATTATTTGATGTATCAGAATTCAGATAATATGTCTGAGAGAGACTGGCACGAAGGCACTGGATCAGAGTGACTGATGAAAGTGAGAGAAATTTAATGCTCAACAATAGGACAATAATGTCCCTTGTAGTTATTCATAGTGGTAGCTGATGGCTAGCCCTAGCAATGTATCACTAAACTTTGACTAGAATCCAGACATCGCATAGAGAAAACGTGTGAATAGACATCCTTAATCCCTCGTTAAAATGGTTGGTGCACTTCAGTAAAGGCGAATTAAATCAGTAGACCGGATGAGGTCATAATAAACGCAATAAAACCACCACTGAGCGTGAATAGTAGTCATTTTGAAATTGAAATAGAGCTTACTTCACAATAAATACAGCAAATTATAATGTTGGATGGAACACACTATTGTCGGACTATTGTGTCGTTTTGTCTTCCATTCCCCTAAGCCTTAGGTGAGATGAGGAAGGTAGGTAACCTTAGGCCCTAAGGTTACTCATCTCAATACTTGACGGCCTCTGTGGCGTAAATGGGTTGTTAAAATTAAATGTCCGCCTAAGACGCAGAGGTTGTGGGTTCGCTCCCCGCTGCAGGACAAATGTTGTACAAATGTACTTTAATAATAATAACTTAATAATTGTCGGTCCCGGCTTTTAAAGTCGTTAAGCCATGACGGAGGCCTTTAGGCGGCCTAAAAAAAACTCCGTCACCAGAGTTGGCCACTTACTCATACGAACGAACGAACTTAATAAATGTGTAATAATGTGTGTAATGAGTGAATGAAGGAAAATAGGTGGGTCACGATCGTAGCAAGTGGAAATCCAAGCTCCCATGACAAACATAAATAATTAAATGTGTTATCTTATTAATAGTGTTCGATTATACATAGTTATTTATTACAAAGACAGAGTAAACTTGTTTTAGAAAATTTCATAGACGTGCCTCTATTAGTATATTTTTAATTAAACACCAAATCAAATTAAACAGTAATTATAACGATACTTGCGTTCGTAATTATTATGTTTATCCATTAAATACAGAGTTTAATTAATTTGCAAAATTACTTGCCACTTCATTAAACTCTAATTGTTTGAATTCATCATGAATTGGAGCTGTATACTCCGTCAACTGGTGGGTTGTTACTTATACACAATTCCTGCCCAGCCACTGTACGCAAGATTCGAATTGAATATCCAACACAGTGCAACAGTGGACTAAAAAGTATTAATATTCAATAATACGAATTACTTTATCAGAAAAAGACCACTGAACATTATTTGTCGTCAAAAAAAGTAATTTTGTTAAATAAAAATTATTGACTCTCTAATCAAAAACATTAACAGGTTAAATGCTTAACTTCACGATATAGAGTTCGTGCAAGCTGACTAGAGCATAAAAACACCATTTACTAGCGATAGTGACTGTCCCCAGTCACTTGCTACCTATAAATTAGCCTATTCCCATCACATCGCCATTCAATAAAGCGCATGACGTAAACAAACTCCGCTCGATCAGCGCAAGGCTTCATTTGCATAGAGAGCGAGCCTTGCCGGACCTTTGTTAACAAATTTTGTACAAGAAAATAGGTTTTATGTACCGTCTAGGAAATATGGTAAACAGTCTGAGAAACATCTTCTAGAAACTGATGGAATTTCAATGTGTCGAACATTGAAATTCCAAGTGCGTTGAACTCATAATGATAAAGAACATCAGCTTTAAATTATGTAAACACAAAAAAGGAATCAGGAAAATGACCTTGTACAATTTTCTTGTACGTACCGGGCAATATTGAATGCAATAATTACGCGCACCTGATTGACGTTCAATTGTAAGCAACTGTTGTGAAAATGAAAGTCATGATGACAGTCGATTTAATGCAAGAATCTTGCAACGTGTAAATGACACTGCAAACTATAGTTTTTAAATTTGGAATGGACAGGACATACAAATACATTTAAAAAGGCGATTTGTATGTCCATGATACATTATAGCATCGTTAAGGAGTAGTCACAATTTAAATAATTATGTGACCGCTAAGCATTTCCGCCCTTTAGAAAGTGCGTGGAATTGTGTGATGAAATGTTTATTCATCTTTTTTATTTAAACTTTAGATTCTGCACATTTTTTAGATCTTATTTATAAAGGAATAACGTCTTCCACAAGAAACTTGGGTGATATATTTCCCACAGCATCGATCTCGTTGCAAATAGAGCGAGATGCCGCTCGCTGTTGACGGATGGTACACAGCACAACTATTTGTGGAATAAGTATAAAGTGAGTTATCGACCTACAAGACGTTGTACCGCGGTTTTAAAAGCAAATTGGATTCGCGGTTTGATAGTGCTATTAGAGTCATTATGTAAAAATTCGAATTCGAACTAACTCAAGTGACCAAACTCATTTATCATTTTGTCGACAGAAATTAGATTCTTCAATGTCAAGATGACTTGGGTTTTCACTATAATTAACTTTAATCACTGGCTTACTACAGGCGTTACTGAGTTTTACCACAGATAAAATAATACCACACTAGTTTTACAGAACACGTGAATCACACGTTTTTGTAATTTTTTATCGGCGAGCCATAAAAATGGATTAATTCGTTGAAATAGCAATAGGCAGGTCATGTAGCACGCAAAACAGGTGGTTGTTGGGGCCGAAGGCCAGCAAGCAAAGCTTAGGACATCCACCAAGGAGATGGACGGAAGATTTGATAAAGACCGCAGGTTCAGGGCGGATGCAGGCCGCTTCCAACCGAAACAACTGAAGATCTATGAGGGAGGCCAGTAGTGGACGTTTTCTGGCTGAGATAATGATAATGACCTCTCTCTCTCTCTCTCTTTCAAGCTATGTGTCCCACATG
Source organism: Xanthorhoe designata (assembly GCA_963582015.1). NCBI lineage: Eukaryota > Metazoa > Arthropoda > Insecta > Lepidoptera > Geometridae > Xanthorhoe > Xanthorhoe designata. The sequence goes on from OY757049.1 coordinate 9,573,639, forward strand.
GTGGCGGGGTCAGCGTTTCTAACAGATTTTCTCCATTTCGCTCTGTCCTCGACGTCGTTTTCGGAAACTTGACACTCTCTCATATCTTTTAACACTACATCATACATGATGATAATGACCATTAATGAAAAATCAAAATCAAAATATATTTATTCAGTACGATCGTTTATAGACCACTTTGACATGTCACGTTCTTAAAACTAGGTAATTCTACTGCTGAGATGATAAGCCCTTTGTACACCATTGCAGGACATATGCCTCTTCCTCTATTTACACTTCTCTCTATCCTCTCATCTGGATTTACTATCTGCGCCAAGGTTCTGCCACGTTGAATACGATCCGCTAAAGAAACCTAACTTGCACCAAACTATCTTCAAAAGTTCCGTCAGAAGCGAAACTTGTTGCTAAAGGGTGTGTGGGTGAACTGGTTCCAAGCTTAAACAACTTTCAGCTTGAATAATTAAATGGAAACAAGGGAAAAACTTGGTTATTATGAAATGCTCAGAAACTTAAAAGTAAATGGTGTCAAGCGTGCCTATACTTTTCGCTAGCCTTTTAGCCAATTAGAATATTACCTCAATTTTCAATCATCGTAGGTAAAAATCTCTGTACCTCTGCCTACCCCAAAGAAAAGAGGTGTAATTTTATGCATAAAATATTTGTCTATATAATCTGTCAAAAATAAATTAAATCATCAGAGGCCCTAGCCATGTTACATTTCGACAATCGCTTTCGATTAGAAACTAAAAAAAATGTATAGGAATTGACATTTGATGACGAAAACTCGAGCGAAAATCAAAGGTGTAGCGATGATAGAAATCGAATCGCTTCATAGCGAATACCGGTTGGCTAGGCCCTCTGTTCACGTCATGTTTACGATTACAACAAATAGTTATTTCAAAGTCCTTTGTTCAACGTAATAATAAAATAAAATAGGCGGCGGCGCTTGACGCATACAATCACCTTAAGCCATGACAGGAGTCTTTACGTGCTTTTATGGCCTTACCACTACACTCCTATTTACCTACTTTACTCAAACATTTGTACAAAATTCTAGTAAATAGCCCATAGAATGATGATTATGTCACACAATTCAATTCCAATGGACTCAATCATACGGAAATTTTCAGCTACTCGTATTATTGATTTGGTGTCCAATTAAATTTGGTTTAAGCACGCTTTGAATTACTGGTGAAATTATATTTATTGGAATTGAATAAGTTTTGATTTATAAGCTAATTGTTCGATTTAATTAAATTAGAATGGGATAGTTTGATGTGCTTTGTTGTAAATTACGGGTATTAATTACAACCATTTTATCTATGGAATACTACCATCTTTTACAAAATACATGTCATCATCATCATTCTCCTGCCCTTATACCGCTAGGTGGGATCGGCACAACATGTTTTCTTCTTCCACGCACCCCTATCATTCGTCAACTCTGAATCCACTCCGCTCACATTCATATCCTCTTTCACACAGTCAAACCCTTTTTCTTCGGCCTTTCTCGGCCATCACGGCTTTTTGTTGATTGTAGGTATATTTTTTTGTTAAAGGTATTCTTCTATATAAATATGAAAAGCCTAGGATTACTTTTAGAAATAAAAATAATCGCGCAGCCGTAAATATGTAAAAAATCCAAATTTTAAATAAACCATATTTTCTGACTTAAAGTCTCAATAATGGCTTGAGCTTACAGTCAGAGCATTATCGAAAGATGTTTTATGATCTACATTTAAGTACTTTGTAAAGTTTAAGAAAGCCGTAAAACCTTTTATGACTCCCAGAGGATGTTGAAACGAACCGATGAAAGGTTGAAATGATAATTACGTACCTGAGTATTGTATGAAAATCTTTAAAGAAATTTATTTAACGCTGGCAATCTTAGCTGTGTAATTTGAAGGAAACTAGAGCACGTATAACAAAAGAAACTAAACAATAAGGATACAATTAAATATATTATCTTAATACCTACTAATAATAATAAATTAACTAATACAATTTTAAGTCATCATATTTTTTACAAGTCATTCTATGTAAATACTCCTTTTTTCTTAGAAGAAGATTATTTTGTTTGATTTTTTGTATAGGTATGTAAGGACAGAGACAAATTATTAGAAGTTGAGCATGAATGCTGTAGTACTACGTAGACCTCGTAGCACTTTCGTAGCACCGTAGACAATCTACGGAATATTTTTACTTATAACTCTGATGATGTTGTTTTAGGTCCCAGCTTTTAAATCATCCTTTTAAAGGTCTCCGGCAAGATGATAATTATAGAAGCTGGGTTTAAAAGCAGAAAATTTACAGAGTTTAAGTATAACACAGTTTTGTATTAGCAATAAACTGCTATCAAACATTTTCAAACTTTTATATATTTTTATTGCAAAAAAACTTTGGAATACTTATGGATGTTTAAATGAAAATATCGTAAGAGTGGAATATCCACCCAGTTGAATGGGATTGGGTCAGCCATGTTAACTTGTAGGTTAATGCCGGGTTCCTATATCCAACTAACGGATGTCCGTAGGTCGGTCGTCATAGCAACGTTGTTATCTGACACAAAATGTATGAAACTTTTTGACAGATAACAACGTTGCTATGACGACCGACCTACGGTCATCCGTTAGTTGGTTATAGGAACCCGGCATAAGACCACATCCGAATGCCCAACGCAAGACGTCCACGTGGTAGACCAACATGGAGAATTGGAGATGGCAGAACGAGTTAATTTGGCCCATTGCGGTCAAGGATAAGAAAAGATGGAAATAGGTAGCTTATAGAAAGCCTTAGAAATAAATAAATGTGTTGGCAGAAAAGTTACCCAGCAAGTACTCATAGGATTACATAATAATGATAGTAAAATATGCGCTTACCAACAAACAGCGTTTCATTTTAATTTAAATAAATGAATTTCATTTCTCTGGATGTAACGAGAGATGGCGTGCAATTTCAAATTTAATTTTCGAGTCCTTTCTATTTCTGTTTTCCGTTAGCGTCGGACTTTGCTTTGTAAATAATTTGAGTCGTAAATAATAGAGAATTCATCTCTTATTTTAATGTTTTATAGAGTTCACGCACTATTGTACCAAATGCATGTTTAACATGATGAATAAATAAATATCCTTGGGCATTCCACACAATGTCATCTAATCCCAATCTAAGCAATTTAATGCTTGTGTTAATGGTAACCAGATGACTGATAAACTACATAGATACCTTTTTTTTGTATATACATACATAGAAAACACACAGACTCGAGACAAATGTTTGTAGATCATGCAAACATTTGTACCGCAGCGGGGATAGAACCCGCAACCTCCGTGTCTCAAGCGGGCTTTCACCCACTGCGCCACAGAGGTCGTCTAAGAGAGGACGAATTTATGCAAAACCAGCAAATAATCCTGACATAACTTTAACTTCTTATTAAATAATTATAATTTAAAATTGCAAAAACTACTAACCCATTTTGATAAAAGTTTTTTACTTGTAAATAATAAAATTTGCAAATTATCCCACTATTTCTAAACAACAGGCATATTTTTGATTGTAATTTTGTAATTTTGGTACAAGTGAAATACCTGCGTGATCCCGATCCTAAGGAATGATTAAAATCCACCTACGGACATTCCTAATATTGTACAAATAATTGCTTCAAAAGTGAAACAATCCTATGCGTAGGCAGTGACATTTAAATATCATACTCTAATACATGCTGTATTACAATGACTTCAAGTTCTACTTTTGAATAAAGGTAGTAAGGTTGTAAGATGGCTGCCCATGAATTTAATAATAAAATTCTTTGTAGAAACCTTCCACCACAGCCTGAAAGATGTAATCCTTTTGGCACACCTAATCCATATAAAACAAAATGGACTGGCCCCAATCCTTGACCTCGAAACCGCAGAGGACGAGTTTTTTTAGCTATTAAAAGACCTCACTTTTCTATTTTAAGAATTTCGTTTGAATTTTTGGTCGATGACCGATTGACCTGCCAAGTAAATAAAATAAATAAATAAATATTCTTTGAAATTCCACACGGCGTCATCTAGTCCCAAGCTAAGCAATTTAATGCTTGTGTTATGGGAACCAGATGACTGATAAACTACATAGATACATTTTTTTTTGTAAATACATACATATTATACCAAAGACGATTAATATCTAGAAGACGGACAAAGGCCATACACAAAATCGTAACCCGATCCCGCAGTACCAGATAGCCTGAAAACTTTAAAACATCAATTTTATCCAAGAAATTTCAATACTTAGTAGTAGGTAGCAACAATATTCAATATTTAAACATTTTTAACTAGAAAGTAATTGAAATTTCTTGGATAAAATTGATGTTTTAGAGTTTTCAGGCTATTTTTTAGGGTTACGATTTTGTGTATGGCCTTTGTCTGTCTTCTAGATATTAATCGTCTTTGATTATACATAGAAACACCCAGACACGAAACAAATATTTGCAAATCATGCAAACATTTGTCCCGCAGCGGGGATCGAACCCACAACCTCTGCGTCTCAGGCGGGCTTTCGCCCACTGCGCCACAGAGGTCGTTACCTCATTCAAATTGGATAAACAGTTCAATAAGTATGCAAAGCAAACACTTTATTAAAACATACAACAATTCAACGCCAGAACGCCAAGTGAAAAACCAAGAGTGTGAGGCCTTAGAATACACTAAAAAATCAATAGAAAACGGTAGTATGTGTTTAATTACGTAGTACCTACAATGGTATCTCTGTAAAAACCTTAAAGTTTGTTTTCATTCGCTCGCTAAATATGTACTTTAAATCTCTTTGAGTTCTAAACGAAATAAGCGAAACAAAACAAAGTAAGTACTTACCAAACTTTTTGCAAACCATCCTTTTTAAAGACTACAAATTCGAAACAGCTTACTTTCGCCTTAATTAGGGTACTACAATTGAGATTACTCCACTTATACTGGCTTTTAGGGAAAAAAGAGACTTAATGCTTTAATTTAGCATTGTAAATGGCCTGGCTTTTACTAATGTATCACGTTAGAGAACGGAAAAGCTCGTTGATCAGGAGTTTTGTTTTTGGACGTCGATTTCAAATTGGCAATTACTCTCCAATCATCACGTTCCTGTGCTATTTAGACCCACGCTGTATTAAAGGCATCAAGTTCGTCGCGCCTCCTCTTTCTAGGTCTGCCACGACGCCTGGGCGCGAATGAGCGGTAATTTTGGCCTACAGCTCGTCCGGCATGCGGCAAACTTAGCCAGTCATCCTATTTAATGTTGAGTGAAAATTCTATTAAGCAACTCTTATTTCTTCTGCATCACAATGAACGTTACCTACAATTTGTTTAGCCAGCCGTTGAAAGGGGTGCAAATAATTAATCACCTTTTTATGGGGTAGGAGGTTTACATTTTTTAACTTTTATTTGCGTTTTGAAATTAGGTTAAAATGAACTTGTGTGTTTAACGGTTATTTACTGGTTCATAAAGGGTTTGTTGTGGGGTTTCGGTAAATGAGAAACAAAATTGTGGTTAGAACAATTGCTGGATTCATTACACGAAGTTGATTAGGAGTACTTGTTTAGCTACCGATTGTATCTTCTTTATCGGTACCTCTCCATTACTGAAGGTTAGCTATCACCTTGCTAAATCTATCTTAGTCTAGTAGTAGTCCTGAACAGATCTTCTACTTTCTTTACAAGAACGTACAAGAAGATATCATCATGTAAATGGTACGTAAGTGTGAGACGTGACCTCAAAAAGTGACTGTAGGAGTCTTCTTGCGGGTTCAAATCCCGCCACGAGGCAAATATTTGTATGTTCTGCAAATATTTGTTCCGGGTTTGATTGTGTTGTTTTTCTATTATGTTTTTCTATCTATACATACATACATACATACATAAAATCACGCCTCTTTCCCATGGGGGTAGGCAGAGACCACGGATCTCCACTTGCTACGATCCTGACACACTTCTTTCGCCTCATTCACTCTCATTACATTCTTCATACACGCTCTCCGGTTTAGGGTACTTCGGACCTGGCCTTTCTCCAAAATGTCACCAATTTGGTCCAAATATGTTCGCCTAGGTCTTCCCCTTCCAGATGTCCCACTTACACCCATATTCTATCTATAATATGTATGTATTTACAAAAAATAGTATCAAAGTATTATATCAGTCATCTGGTAATCATAACACAAGCATTATTGCTTAACTTGGCACTAGATGACGCTGTGTGGAATGTCCAAGGATATTTATTTATTTTATTTATTTACTCTCTTAGTCAGTGAAAATGCTCCATTAGAATTGAAACATGACCCGTGAAAACTTCTATATTCTCACAGGAATATTTCCCGTGTTACGTACAAGGCGTTTAGTAACAAACATACCAACAATATGCTCAAGGATTTACCTCCAAAGTTTCCTTCATCAAAGATTATTTTTACCGCAAGATAAGCTTTCGATCCTCAATTTTATGAGGGTTCCTTGTTATGGTTTCCTATAGCCTCTATCGTGTTTAACCAGTTATAACCAGTTTCAGGCTGTTCCATAAAGGTACACTATCACCCACTAAAATGGACGACAAATTCTCTGGGTTACCGTGTAGCTCTTTAGATTTTACTACTGAAGGTAGTAGAGAAACATGTATTTTGGGTAAACTAAATTTTCTTGTTACACAATATATTTTATACTCCTGTTACTTTAACTAGACCCTCTGGTGTTTAACACAATAAAAAAAACTCAGGCATTTACGTCTTTACTAGATAATTAATACAGAGTTATGAGGCAATCTTTGCCTACACTTAACGGGACACTGTAGTGCCTGGGACATTGTTGAGATGGAATAGGCTTGCCTAGCACCTAAACCATACTCTCAGCTTAGCCGACCATATCCACAGGAAAGACAAATGGTCAATACGTGTGGGGCTGACTAGCCGCGGGTTTCCTCACGATGTTTTCCTTCACCGTTTAAAGCTCGTGTTAAAGTGCATTATAATTTTGTGACACGAAAAGTTCATTGATGCACGGCCGGATTCGAACCCACGACCTTCAGATCGAAAGACGAAATACTTATTCACTTGGCCAACACGGCTTTTTTTAAATTGATAAAACTCTATGAAAATAATCAAACGACATTTTGAGGAAATTTTTGTACTATAATCTTTGGATTAGCCTAGCGTATCACCTTGTGTTGTTTGATAGCTATCAGATCAATCAGAAATCCTATGCAAAGCCGGAGCGGGTCGTATTGTAATAAATAACATTGGTAAATAATGCGATAAAACCCTGTGTCAATGTTCAAATGTTCGTACATTTATATAAATCACCCCTTTTAACCCACACCACTCTTGTAGCTGTCGGTACTTAATACGTCCCAGAGGTGTGAACGTAATTATGATGTAACATAACCCATGTTGTGATAACTGAGGCCGCTATCTTACATCCGTAATTTCAAAATGATTGTGCATATAAAATAAAATACTAGTTCGCCCTGAACGAAATCTCACGCACTGTTGGTTCGTGAATTAAGCTTTAGCTTCTGAGTAGTACTGCAGTCTAAGTGCTATTACTGACTAGACATACTAATGTCTACTGCGCCAGTTCATATAGAAAACGATACTATGAAAATATAAACATTTTAAGTTACCTAACTAAAGATCTGTAAAAAGTCTAACTTGGAGTTAAAGTTCCGATGCGATTTACTTACGGCTAGTCTCAATAACCTATCTATCTTTGGTTTTGCATACTCCGGGTAGATGTTTGACATTTTATTCATACAAAAAACGTCAAATAGCTACTGACAGTAAGCAAATTAATTTAGTAATTTACTAAAGATATTATTGGCCCTTGGTGCCTTCTTAATTTTAATAGAATTCCAAACTATTTTCAAACTATATATTTTTCGTCTTTTAATAATTTATCTTACGTCCTGTATAAAACAGACATAGTTTTTTGTGAAACCAAGATTAATTTGTCTACACTCAAGAGAAGTGACGCTTGTGATTGTAATCATTTTACTTGATGAAAGGTTCAATGCGGTGTAGGTTTGAAGATCAAGCCCTATTAATTTAGCTGTTTAATTATTATAAAACGAGTACATTAAAACGAGTTATCCATAATTTTCGTTCAAGAACACAGATTGCCGATGTTGCTAAAAAGCCGCTAAGCGTAATGGGAGTGGACTGGTCACGTCTGCCGCATGTCGGTAAACCAGTGGGCCAAACTGACCATGGAGCGTCAGTGCAGAGGAAGCGCTCGTGGCGAAGCTTGCTAAGACGTACTTGATGGATCGTCGAAGTTAGGCAACGTTCTGAGCGGCCACTACTTGGATGGGTGACCGCAAGTGGTATTATCTGCTGGGCTGAGCGCTTCCGTGCTTTGGAGCGCACGTTAAATTGTCAGTCCCGGCTTTTTAAGTCGTTAAACCATGACGGAGGCCTTTAGGCGGTCTGAAAACTCTGTCTTCATAGTTGGCCACTTGCTCATACGAACGAACGAGAAACACCCAGTCCCGGGAACATATCTGCAAATCATAGGTACATACTGTCCCATCTTATATGGTTAAATTGGTTAATATAGTCTCAAATGTATAGTATTCATTATTCAGGTGTTAAGCCTTCAGATTACAATAGATATTAAAAGATTTTTTGCATAAGAAAATGTAGATAAAAAACATCGTTAACATAAAGTAGGTACTTTATCTCATAATAAATCAAAATAATTTACAAAATTATCTCGTTGTCAAACAGATATCTAACAATCAATTCAAATTCAAAACAATTTATTGGCATTATAATTATATTTGTCCAACGACATGGAAAAATAAATGAAGCTGTCATTTAGTTGTCAGTTCCATAAAACTATTGTGAGTTGTTTGAGAAAGAATAAGGCATTGTTCCCATTAGGCTCATAGAAGGGTTACCGGCGGTTTTTGAGTAGTATAGTAATCTATTCTGGCTCACGTGTCAAGTATTCTTAACGTATGGAATTTTTAGTTCATGCAAGTTACCGGCGGAGGCGCTGCACTGGATTTTCATTTATTTGTGATACTTGACTTGAAAGTATTCAATATCACGGTAAACAGGCGTTAACCACCCTGTAAGCGTCTGACTGTCCGCACAGTACAGCGCGCCACGCCCCGATGCGGTGGCGTAGTGAGCTAAATAAGCCGTTGACCGCGAGCGTTCGCTGCAACTCAGCTGAATAATGCCGGGTTCCCATATCCAACGAATGGATGTCCGTAACTCGGTCGTCATAGTTGTAATCTGAAACAAAATGTATGACACTTTTTGACAGATAACAATGTTACTATGACGACCGACCTACGGATATCCGTAGGTTAGATAAAGGAACCCGGCATAAGTCGGCAAGCGAAACGTCACAAACTGCATACGGTACGCGCTGGTATTGAAATCCATTTTAAATAACTAAGGAGGCAAACTAGAGTCAGCCGCTTACTGTTAGCTTAATGGGGACAACGCCTTCAGGCATCTTCCTTCAGTTCACATTTAATATGAAAGGTTTGTTCTGTTCTTTGAAAAACTGTTGATATTTTTTTCAATGAAAAGACATTTTTATACTTTTTCAATTTATCTTCTGCAGAATAGATTATTTCATATGACTTGAAGACAGTTTAAAACGTACAATTGATTGCAAAAGAGATACTTTTTACAGTGTCAATATTTTCGTAAATCACGGAATTCAAAATCGTGTATTAAACAATCAAAACTAGTTATACATTTAATTACATAAACTAAACTTTAACCCCCTTATTAATAAACAAAGATTAACGAAGAACGTCAGTGAATGAACGAATAAGCACTTTATAGTACACAGAATAAAGATACAAATAAAACTTAAAATTAATACTTCTTTGATATTTGTTTATTAATAAGAGGGCTACATTTTACATAACTGTACAAAATATAATGATTCCATAAAGAAAATCTAAGGATCTTCGAAATTATGAACATAAATGTACTAAGGAAGTGCAAGAAATTTATCTCTTCTTACAAAACTGAAGTCGGTTTAATAAAATTTTTAATTTTGCCATAGTAATTTGAACCCTCAGTGCACTCTAGTAACTTTGTTATCGCATTACAGTTTTAAATGCATAAAATAATAGTTAAGTAAACAGAAACTGCTTAGAAACACTTCAAGAAATAGCTCCCATAAAAACTTCTAGTTAGTTACTCGTTATGACGCCTCTAACGTGCATTTGTTGTACAAGAAAATGTATTTTTGCTTCCTTTGAAGTTTTAACTAAATATTCGAACAATTATAATAATTTACGTGAACAACTCCAACTATACAAGTGGCAAAATTAAATTATTCTGCAACAGACTTTAATTTCCTAAAAAGAGAGCAATTACCTGCACTCTAGGGGTGCATGAAATGGTTATTATTTTGATCTAATTTCCTTCATTACCTGCAAAGCCTAAGTAAGTTCGTATGAGCAAGTGGCCAACTCTGGTGACGGAGTTTTTAGGCCGTCTAAAGGCCTCCGTCATCGGGACCGACAATTCAACGTGCCCTCCGAAGCACGGAAAGAGAGAGAGACGCTCAGCTGATAATGCCACCTGCACCCATCCAAGTAGTGACCGCTCAGAAAGTTGCTTAACTTCGACAATCAAGACCGTCTTAGCAAGCTTCGCCACGAGTGCTTCGCCGCCGGGGCTGAAGTATTATTTATTTATTTAAGGATACCCAACACAGGGTTACACTGTACATGCATAATCTCAATTGGTCAAATATAAAAAAACAAGTGCTCCCGTAATTATAGGGTACCACAACATACGTTAAATATATAAATTAGAAGCGCTCGTGGCGAAGCTTGCTAAGACGTTCTTGATAGATCGTCGAAGTTAAGCAACGTTCTGAGCGATCACTACTTGGATGGGTGAACGCAAGCGGCATTTTCATCTGAGCGCTTCCGTGCTTCGGAGGGCACGTTAAATTGTCGGTCCCGGCTTTTAAAGTCGTTAAGCCATGACGGAGGCCTTTAGGCGGCCTAAAAACTCCGTCACCAGAGTTGGCCACTTGCTCAAACGAACGAACGATATATTTAACGCATGTTGTGTTACAGGAAGTAAAAATCACGTAGCTAAAATCAAAATTCGCATTTATTTACCATAGCCAACCAACAGAGCATTAATCAAACAGGTCACCGATTTTAAACTATAAACCCTGTCTCCAGCAGGACTTAAATTGACAAGGGCAATATTTCACCCGGACGAGTCGACCCGCTGCGCCGTCCAAAACATAAGCGGGGATGGTTCAGCTATGGAGTATAATTTTACATTATAATACACACGGGAAATTACTCATGTAAAATTATCGTCGATTTAAATACCGACAATGTTTCGATTCTTCCGGAGAATCTTCATTTGGGTATGAGTGTGGTCTATCCTCGCGGTCGCGTCTGACACTGTGTGAATCGAAACATGGTCGGTATCTAAATCGACGATAATTTTACGTGAGTAATTTCCCGTGTGCTATTAAAATGTCTAATACAACTCACGATAGTTTAGTGAAATATAATTTTACATAGGTACTAAAAATTTTATAAACGCGAAAATTTATTTATTCGTATGTGTTTGTTACTCTTTCAAGGAAAAATTACTTCACGGATTTGGCTAAAACTTAGAATGTACCTACATAGTTTAAAACCTCTATATCGTGGCGCAAACTTTGACGCAAAGCTGTCAACGTGTCTGTATGCGTCAAACTACGCCGCCGCCTATTTTATTTTATTACGTTGAACAAAGGCATTTAAAAAAACGGAATGTTCCGTTGTGAAACTATCATAAAAGCTTTTTTTTTGATATCTCTATAATTGTATTATTTTGTATAGTTTAGGAAGAGTAGTGAAAACAGAGTTTGGTGGCCAACAAGTGCAACTTCGCTACATCTCATAAACACAAACACAAACGTAACATTCAGTTTTTTTTTAATTTCTTTGTTCATTTGTTCGTAATAATAAAATAAAATGGGCGGCGGCGTAGTATGACGCATACAACCACCTTAACAAAAGAAGTAATTTAATCGAATCGCTCGTGGCGAAGCTTGCTAAGACGTTCTTGATCGTTACACACGATCTATAGGTAGCTCGACTGATCCAAGCCAAGAATATTTAAATAAATTGATGTCTAGAGGTTTAATCGTCACAGCAAAGGGTAATTCTAACTTTTGCAAGTGCAGACTCACTCTGGACTCCAACAAACAGATTTAAATCCAGTAGGAATTTGCTTAATGTGAATTAAGCTCTTTTGAAAATAAAAAAAACATACTTGACCAAATTGGTGACATTTTGGAGAAAGGCCAGGTCAGAATTACCCTAAACCGGAAAGCGTGTATGAACAATGTAATGAGAGTGAATGAGGCGAAAGACGTGTGTCAGGATCGTAGCAAGTGAAGATCCGTGGTCTCTGCCTACCCCCATGGGAAAGAGGCGTGATTTTATGTATGTATGTATGAAAATAAATTACTTGAGATCCCGACTGACCCCGAGTTCAGTAGACGTACTTTGAACCTGCGTAGATACAAGCGATCGCTCTTAAGCCGAGCTGCCTGACCACTAGGCTACGGAACTTGTACGCCGAGAGCTGAAACTATTAGTAAGATAATTTCTCGGTTAAAGCACTGATGAGCGCCACCTACAGGGATACTAGAGAACTATAAACTGAATTAAATACCTGTGTGGTTTAGCACTGTAAAATATATAAACTACGGTTAATCGAATATTGAACTGTAAAAGCAATGAATACTCATCCTACCTTGAATATCGGACGATAAATCGATAGTGTATTGCTATTTTTTTATATTTTTCCAGCTTTGATTCTTTTTGTTGATAGGATTTCTGTGATGGCACGATTTTATCGTTCTGTTTCAAACGTGAAAATGATTGATCGTAACGACACAGTTTGCGTGAAAAGCGTCGTATTGTCACGATTTCCGTGACGACTTGTTGAAGCGATATCGTATCGTAGTATGGTATAATAGGGCTACAAAATACTATAATTCTTTATAAAAACCGACCTTTTCGTAAAAAGTAGGTTTAGTTTAGTGTCATGTTAACATTTTATATTCCAACATGACTATTAAAATAAGAAATTGAAATTTACTCATTTTCTTTGACTTGTCAAAGCTCATTTATGTTTATCCCTTTTTTAATATTTGATTCTTTGAACAATTTTTACACACAAAATGAATGGACGGTGTACAATGTTTACATGCAGATAATGTCGTCGTATCCTACGAATAAGGAAACAGACGCCACTGTCACCTTTTATTTTTATTGCATTTTTGGAATCTTCACTATCATTTACATCTAATCAGTTCAAAAAAAGTTCAAAAATAAATTTATTTCAATAAGTTATTAAAGTTTTAAAATTCGGTTACAATTACATTGCTGAATTTCTCTCGGCGAATACGGAAACAAACGCTCTGGTAGCTGTGTTCCACGCGCAAAATCGAGTGCGACGGGCGGAGCACGGGTGATAAACGCAACTGTCGCTTTACTCGTCCAAGATTACCGTGGAGTGCGGACATGCGTGAGTGGAGTATCATGAATTTACAATGAAGCGAGCTCATAAGTTATTATTTTTACAAGCTTTTTTTTACCTGTCCCGATGTTTGTTATCAAATCTTGCAAATTAAATTAAATCCACTTCCCGGTTACTGATTGAGCTGAAATTTTGCATACACGTGTAAATCGCGTGACAATGCAATATTATGATGAGATGGTGCTGATTTGATAATGGAGCTAGAAGGTGAAGGTGGGCAAAGGAACTTCGCCATGAAACGACCCAACCTCATCGAGTTTGGGCTCATTTGAATCGTCTTGACGAGTAGTTTGTCTTTCAATGTTAACCAGGGTCTGATGATGGAGCTGGATGGTGGTCATAGGAACTATGTAATGAAACGACGCAACACCATCGAATTTCGGCTCATTTGTTTCGTCTTGGCGAGTATTTTACTTTTAGATGGTTACCAGGGTCTGATCTGATGATGGAACTGGAAGGTGGTCATAGGACCTCTGTAATGAAACGACACAACTCCATCGAGTTACAGCTCGTTTGTTTCGTCTTGGCGAGTATTTTATTTTTAGATGGCTATTACCAGGGTCTGATCTGATGATGGAACTAGAAGGTGGTCATAGGAACTCAAAGAAACTACACAACCCCATCGAGTTTCAGCTCATTTGATTGGTCTTGACGAGTACCTACCTACTTTGGTGCTGGATTTTTAAAAGTTTAGTTCTCTTTATTATTCAGTCTGTATTATTTAGTTCTCTTTATTATTTATTAAATCTTGTTTCTAAAAAGTTTTTAAATAGGCTTGTTTAAGGCATATGCGTCATGTGACACTTAATTTTGCATAAATGGTGCTTATAGAAAAGGCTGACTGATGGCCGGTTGCTAATCTATGGTCTCAGAGTAAAATTTTCTTGCGAAATATTGAAGAAGCTTTCATGAAGCGAGCGCAACGAGCTTTTTAAAGCTTAAAGACATTTTATTTAGAATAAATGTGTCATGTGACACTTGATTTAGCTTACGGTGTTCTTAAAAAAAGCTGACTTGCTGTGCTCTTTTTATAATGGTCTAACACAGTTCAATTTGCTTGCACAATATTCAAAAAGCTACCGTGCAAGTTTCTTAGACATTACCCGATTTGTTTTAAGACAAATGCGTAGTGTGACACTTGATTTTGCTTACTGTGTTCTTAGAGGTTGACTTTTGGTCGGTTTCTATTATAATTATGGTCTGACACAGTTCAATTTGCTTGCAAAATATTCAAGAAGCCGTGCGAGCGAAGCTACCTTACGAGCTAAGCGTTCTTCGAACCAAGAAAGCGCAGCGAGCAGATTTTTTTTTAATACAATTGCATCATGATGTAACACTTGATTTTGCTTAATATGGTGCTTATAGAAAAGGCTGACTGCTGGTAGGTTCCTTTTAACTGTGTCAGACCATAGAGTCTGACACAGTTAAATTTGCTGGCAAACTATTCAAAAGTTACCGTGCGAGAAAAGTGAGCTTTGAACCAAGCGAGCGCAGCAAGATTCATAGATCGAACTTTTTTAGGACAGATGCGTCATGTGATACTTGATTTTGCTTATGATGCTTGTTGTTGTGGCTGGCTGTTGGTCGGTTTATATTCTATGGTCTGAAACATTTAAATTTTCTTGCAATATATTTAAGCTGACTTCGAATCAAATGAATCATGCCAGCGTAGAGAGCTTTTTATATTTGAACGCTTAAACTTTGACACCGCATTTCACCTTTTTTAATAGTTTTGTCGAAGAACTCCGAAACAATGTTTGTGTCGATTTATTTTGTACTAGCTTACACACCTGCGGATTCACTCGCTTCGGTACCCACCTTGATGAAAAAATATGTATATAAAATATGTATATTCGGAATGTCCATCCTACACATCGGTGAAAGAATTTTTGAAATAGAATGAGTAGTTTCGGAGATAGCCCTAAACATATAAAACACAATCAAACCAACTTTACCCCTTTATAGAATAGAATAGAATAACATTTATTTGGTATTAGGTATATATAATATTAGTATGGATTACTCGCCCGCGGCTTCGCTCGCGTGGTGCCTACTTTGATAAAATATAGCCTATGTTCATTCGGAAAGTCCATGCCTACACATCGGTGAAAGAATTTTTGAAATCGGATGAATAGTTTCGGAGATTACCTACTCTAAACATACAAACAAACAAACGAACAAACCAACTTACCTCTTTTTAATAGTAGATTTAATTATTGATCTATCTATAGTAACTATCCAACAGAGTTCAAAACACCTACCATTAATACGTTTCACTTAAAGCTTTGGCACTGCATTTCACCCTTATTAAGTTTATTCGCAAAATCATAAAAACATTAGTTGTTGTCGAAGTACCTGGTTAGAAGCACGTTCAAACATATCATATTTTGGCATATGCCCACATTAATTGTCATCAGTACCCTGCCAACTCCGGGTGAACAAGGCAACAAAGGTTAGCGTCAACAAAAATCACCGTGGAGAAAGGTTACTAAGGCGCTTTGGACCAAGCCAATCAGAAAATATTACACGGATTAAGGAAACAAGCGACAAAAATGGGGGAAATAGCAGTGTTAAATTAATTAAAAGTACTTGGAATGATGAATAGGATGTTATAAAAATAAATAAAAAAAAAATTTCATTAAAAAGTTGAAAACTCATCGAATTATTAAGAAAAAACCGCCTCCTGTAAAGTTGGTGTTTTGCAACTGTTTCCTTTTTCGTAGGATACGACGATGTGTGTGAAATAGAAGAAAGAAACATATTGTACCGAGCCCAGAAAATGGGAAAAGGGCAGGGAGATGATGATGTTTCTTTAAAACAACAAATTACATTATGAACAGCTGAGATTCAAACCCACGATCTTATTGAAAGTCAAAGCACAACTCCATTTGGCTGACACTGATCCTAAACAATTTTACTCTTTCCTTCACAGAATTTACTTAAGATATTCCCAGATAATAACATTCCAAGGCTTTTATCATAAGCACAAGTTTATTGTTTGATAAATTATTCCATTATATTTATGATAAATCGTGTTTTATTATATGTATTTATGATAAGTCTCATGTGAGGCACGAGGGCTATAAACATTAGTTGTGTTAACAATAGCTTTAACCTAATCTCAACCCATTTCACATGATACTCACGGATGTCTAAGATGAAAAACAAAAACAAATTATTTAGGTTTTGTTTAACATTTCCCGATAAGATAACAAGAAAGACAATTATAACTACAAGCGATCATTTTTTTCGTAATTTCGCAAAATATAGTTTTTTTGTCATCTATCATTATATCATGACCGAGTATGGGGTATATTATAGGGGGTATGGGGTATACTGGGGTATACTAACCAAAAATCGTTCGTAAAACAACCAACATTTTAGTCACTTACCGCAATCAGATGACAAAACAAATAAATATATTTTCAAACGATCATCTAAAATCAAATCCGATTACGGCAAACGGATCATAAATTATCTAAGTCACAAAAGTGTTATAATAGTGTCTTAAACCAGTAACTATCTTAATTATTATGAAGGGCGTCGTGTAAATTGACAACTCTGTCGCTACTTCCAATAGTACAAACAAAACCCTGGTCACAAGGATTGAGCAGAGGAAGAACAAAAAGAAGACTGAGGTATTCAAACATTAAAAAAAATATTGTCACTTAAATTGGCTACTGCTTAAATTTCGCTCACTCAAGCGAGCTTTCTGAACTCTTTTCCTGTGTGTCTCACACAGCTCTTACAAAAGCTGTTTATATTTGTGAACACGCCTTTACCTAATAATTTAGCGGTACTTAGTAACTGTACTATTGTCTGTGGACGCACGCTAAATGAATTTAGATTAGCATTGTTGTGGCGCAATGAGTCCATTGTTTGCTAAATGAACAGTTTCATGCGAACTTTAACAGGTCATTGATCCCATGTCAAAGTCAAATATAAGTCTAAAAGCTATAACAGTTTCTTTCATTATAAATGAAAAATCTTACTAAAAGTTAAAGGCTCTGGCAGGATTCGAACCTGCGTAGATACAAGCGATCGCTCTTAAGCCGAGCTTGCCTGACCACTAGGCTACGGACCCTCTAAGCCGAGGCCCGAAACTATTAGTAAGATGATTTTTATCGGTTAAAGCACCGATTACCCAATACCTAAGTGTGGTTTAACACTGTAAAATAATAAATAAGCTATAACAGTTATCAAAATGTTGTATATACAGCAGCTATACAGGTGAATTTTTTCAATGCCACCTGGAGTTAAAAGATGAAAGTACTTGTAACCCTTTCAGGGCCAGCACCCGCGGTCTTTTCCGAAGAAGAGGACCGCGGCCGATCGCTCGTAACTAGCATACTTGCGTCATGGGCAGTGAACGCGTACCGTGTGCTCTAGATAAATTATCACCTCTTGAAGCCGAGTTGATCTAAAATTCTAGATCAAAAACAATAACAAAAACAATAATAATACATATATTTCAGAAAAAGTCCACAATTTTTTTTTTTGTCAAATATATATAACGACTTAATACCTAAATGTAATTTATATTATGTTTGTAAATCAAAATTAATATCGTTTACTCCCACCTGTTCTGTTGAGTAGTTCTGTTGACAGAACTACTGGGATTTTTTTTCTCATTAGTTCTGTGATGATAATGTTTATGTCAAAAGAACAAAAACTTTTCTGAAATCTATCTACCATGTCAGTATTCCAATAAAAAGTAGCCGTTTCAAATAACTACGGGCAACTCTGTGGGCACTGCTGGTGTATTTGAACTTTTCAGTTTTCCCTTTTTCCTTTGGCAAAGTGGCAGGTGTTTCTGTCGCGTTCATATTTCCGTAGTAAATCTAGATCATGAAAATATTTTTCAATTTTGAAGAGAATTTAAGAGAAAATCAAAGATTGCGAACGAAATTTAAGAGCTGTAGTCCTTTGACAAATATTGTGACTAAATAAATAAATATAAATACCCTTGGACATTCCACACAGCGTCATCTAGTCTCAAGCTAAGCAATTTAATGCTTGTGTTATGGTAACCAGATGACAGATATACTACATACATACATTTTGTAAATACATACATATTATACATAGAAAACACCCAGAAACGAAACAAATATCAGATTTTTATATAAAGTTCGTATTAAAAATTATCAAGCATTGTATCATTTTGTATCTTCTGCAATCGCCTTGGAAATACAGTCGTGATCATGATTATAATAATCTTAATAATCATTTCAATAACCACAGATAATAATAATAATTTTACTTTTAAAACTTTTGTCAGTTGTAGTTGACACTCGACCGCGAGAAGTGGACGATTCTTCGAATGAATCGAAACATTGTTCCAAACCAATAACTCCGGAAGCAGTACAGAACTACGTCCGACCACAGACCATCCTGAATTATGGAGGTTGGTGACGTTCTGAAATGTTAGGGTCAATCCTTAAGCGTTTCAATGTAACATGCTTTGTTGCTAGGTGTAAAAAGATTCTTAGTAAGCGAAATTTTCAAGAGGCTAATAGATGAAACCAATGACCAAATGGCTGGTGCTTACTTCGCACAGAGGATAGTATAGCAATCCAACGAGGTAACGTTGCCAGCCTTTTGGGCACTCTACCTGCGGTCGGTGACCTGAACTCTGTTTTCTATCTTTAGTTAGTATATCTTGGATATAATACAGAGTTCCTTTTATTTATTTAGTTGTTTAGGTTAAGAAGTGTAGATATTTTTTGTTCCTGTGTGTTTCTTTGTTTATAAATAAATGAATATTTTTAGTAAGCTAAAACGTTAAATATGAAAAGTTTTTTTTTTATTATTATAATAAACACGTATCCCACTGCTGGGCAAAGGCCTCCCCTTGCTCTTTCCAACTATCACGGTTTTGTGCTGTTTAAAAGTTTGTAAATTAAAATGTTGAGTCCCCCAAAACTACATAAGTAGAGCCACATCTTCGGAACGTACGGCGCCGAACATTCGGTTGAATTATGTTTATTATTCAAGTTCCCTATGACACATCGGCCGAAAATACGACGCGTAAAAAGAAGAAAACTTTTACGCCGGGACTTGGATTTGGATGGGTGACCGCAAGACATTATTAACTGAGCGCTTCCGTGCTTCGGAGGGCGCGTTAAATTGTCGGTCCCGTCTTTTACCCCCTTATTAATAAACGAAGATTAACAAAGAACGTCAATGAATGAACGAATTAGCACTTTATTGTACACAGAATAAAGATACAAATAAAACTTAAAATTAATACTTCATTGATCTTTGTTTATTAATAAGATAATTAATGATTAGCCATTACGTAGGCCTTAAAACTCCGTCACCAGAGCTGGTTACTTGCTCACATATTTGTGCGCAATTCCTAATACCAATTAATTAAACTCACACTCTCATTTTAATATTCTACATCGTTCTTGCTAAAACCGCGATACTGGTACGCATTAAATTTGCTGTATGACGTGCAATGAATGGAGATTAGTTGAACTGAAACCAGTAATTCACCGAAGCCGATTCACATTTGAATTCAATTTTATTCTTTTATTTTTATAAAATTTCTAGTTTCATTCATGATTTTATTGAATAGGACATTTTGATTTTATTATTAAATGACAGTTATATATTCGGTGCCAAATTAGAAATAAATAAATATCCTTGGACATTTTACACGGCGTCATCTAGTCCCAAGCTAAGAAACTTAATGCTTGTGTTGTGGTAACCAGATGACTGATATAATACTTAGAATTTTTTTTTTGTAAATACATACAATTATAAATAGAAAAACACCCAGACCCGGAACAAATATCTGCAGAACATGCAAATATTTGTCCCGTGGCGGGGATCGAACCCGCAACAAATAAAGTTGTATAATTGGAAACAGGCAACTAAAAGAACACAATATAATTATAGTTCATTATGTCTGTGTATGGATGGATGTTTGTGACTCTTTTGCGATCTTTGGAACTTTAGGCTATAATCATTATTATCACGTAAGTTACTAACAATTAAGTATCTTGTATCTATTCCCACAACCCATCCCATACAAGCCCTGTGGCATTAATCAAAATCCATTAGCGGTAATGTACGTCATGATAGATCGGCGCCTCAGATGTGGGTAATAGTACTGTAAATAGATGTTATTTATTATATTGTAAATCAAAATAAATGGCACTTGATTTCAATTATGAGCTCTTTGTCTGATTGAAATCACAATGAGTTGGAAATTATTCATTTTCTAGCAGTTCTTGATGTCCGTAAAAACCTGCGCTTTAACAAGCGTGTAACTTTACAAGGTCTACCATTTCCCTGTTTTTTGTTACTTGTGTTATTGCCACTGGTCTCTGCCTACTTCCATGGGAAAGAGGCATGATTTTATGTATGTATGTATGTATTGCCGTCAGTCAATATTAAATAAATTAATGAAAATTCTTAATTGCACACCATGTAAACAGAAAATAAATAATCTAAAAATAAATTCAATTAAACAATGGGCGGTTTTATCGCTAAAAACGATACCTACCAGGCAACCCTTGTATGGAGAAGACATTTACAGCAAGGAAGATTGGCCGGCTGCATAATAAACACAAACGAAATAATATTACTCATTTAGTAAGTAAGTTTTACTTTATAATTACTTATTAAACAGACAAAAATGTAAGTTTATTTGACGTTTTGCTTGTGGGTGAAAAAAATTGTAAGCATAATCAGCACCCAGCACCTTGTGAATGTATCTAGGTATAAATAATATTTAAAGGAAAGCCTTTGATGCAATTCAATACATCTTTTACTAAGTTATCGGAAAACGCAAGGGAGTTCCTCTGATCCCAACTTTTTAGTCCCATTTAAAGTTATACGTGTTGAAATAAAATCAACACTTAACTTCAATACATACGCCTTAAGGCGGACGTGAGGTGGAAGTTAAGAGTTTTACAGCTCTCTTAACTGATTAACTTTAGGGTTCAACCGTAAAGGTGAAAAAGAAACCATTGAAACTTAAGAAGGCGAATGTGGAACTCAGGTTTAATCAATCATACTTTCTTTAAAAAATCAATTACTCTAAAATATCTCGACTTTAAACTTTGGTTTTTTTTTTTTTTTTAATAACAAGGTATTTATTAATTTTTTAGAAACAAAGAAACACACAGGAACAAAAAATATCTACACTTCTTAACCTAAACAACTAAATAAATAAAAGGAACTCTGTATTCTATCTAAAATATATAAGTATTTTAACTAAAGATAGAAGACAGAGTTCAGGTCACCGACCGCAGGTAGAGTGCCCAAAAGGCTGGCAACGTTACCTCGTTGGATTGCTATACTTATCCTCTGTCCGAGGTAAGCACCAGCCCTTTGGTCATTGGTTTCGTCTATTAGCCTCTTGGAAATTTCACGATAAAGAAGCCACGCCTCTGGACCCCATGATCTCGACTTTTCGTTTGAACAAAATGAAAATAATATTAATTGTTGCTGGACAGTCTACAAACCCACGTGTTTATGCGAAACTGCAACAAAACTAGTTATTTAAACAAAAAACAATCAAATTGGATCCAACAACACATTAGGACTAGCTAACCCATTTGCTTGTCTGCGTTGAAATTTACTGCCAAATAAAACAGTTGCATTATAGAGAACAAACAAACCAAGGAAGATAGAAAAGCTTTCCCTTTAAAATGTATAATAAACAAAACAATTATAATTATGTGTAGCATAATGCTACGGTCTCTGTAGCACCTGCTACGATTATTGTAGCTTCTGCTACGATCGTAGCAGCCTCGTAATTTGTTATTAGCCAATAAAGATTTTATGTTTTGGTAATAGTGTTTTATCATCTCGTTGCTGGATTCAAAATAGATGACAGATATGAATCTGCTTGCTCCTTGTCATGCCACCAGCTTGTCTACATTAATTTGTATTTATCCAATCCAATACTTCTTCCTGACCTCAATAGCCTTCTAAATTCGAATTTCTTCATACCGAAATAAGACATTGTGCTACCGCTAAATGGACTTACCCGAGGCCTATCGCGTTATAAATCTTCAGACAAAAACCATTTCAAAACCCTATTTCTTGGGTCACCCATTTTCTCGATAGCCAAAATAAATTATTTAATCTAACAGTATACAAAGAATTGCCCTGTATGTACTGAAGCGCTCATAGCGAAGCTTGCTTAGGTGTTCTTTATAGATCAACTAACTTACTCGCCCGCAGCTTCGTTTGCGTGGTACCTACCTTGATAAAATATACTCTATGTTCATTTGGAAAGTTCATGCTACATATCGGTGAAAATATTTTTGAAATCGGATGAGGGGTTTCGGTGATTACCCCAAACATACAAACAAACCAACTTTACCTCTTAATAATATTAGTATAGATATTAGTATAGATTAAATTCAGCTACGTTCTGAACTGTTCAAATTTTGATCGGCGAATTATCAGCAAATTGCATTAATAGGTGAGCATTTTAGTGCATCTTAGGGCACGATAAATGTCATTTAGTCATTACCTGGAAGCAATTATGGCTTAAAAACTTCGTCACCAAGATTACCCACTTATTTTGAATATACAATAGTAGTTTGCACTTGTGTCTTTTGAATTGAAGGTTATAAGTTTGAATCTAGGCCATAAAGGGGGAAAAAGCGTGTTTGTAGAGAGGGAGTCCTATGTCTATGGAGAGGGCATTTTCGATCCACTGTGTGCCGCTGCTATACGCTCTTCTCTGGCGTCACATAATACCAGCGCAACAGTAGGGTACCTTTCTGCTCTACTGTTGCACATGCTGAGTGATGACCATTTTCTTTGTAGCATTTTTATTTTTAGCTTTTTGTAAATGTTTCTATATGACAAGAAATAAACATTTTTATTATTATTATTATAAAAGTAGAAATTGCCCAACAGTTGGACTGTCCAACCTTCAGGTTAGTAAGTGTAATATTACTGTTACTACGAGTAATATCGCTAGGCACGCTCTGATTTTTACGAGTACAAACTTGAACCTGCATTGTAACTCAAGCGATTCATCATTTTAAAATATACAGACCCAAAATATCGACACTTGCGCTTACACGGCTATATATAAGATCTGTGATATAAGGAGTGTTTTACAATCTTTGAATATTTATCCAATTTCGTGGCTGGATTTAAGTTCATTGTACCAAATGTTCCCGTATTTCTGAGAAATGGATTACGTTTAATTTCCATTGTAAATAAGAATTTTCTAGAAAGAGAATTTTCTTGCCGGTGATATTGTCACAAGGATTACTATTTCAGCTTTCGTTTAAATAATACTTATATTATGTCTGTCTATGTAATATACGTATTAAACGTTGTCTTTCCAGTGAATATGGCCGTTAAGAGTAGACAAAGCTTGCCTCCTGACTCTGTATAAATCATCTAGTAAAGATGTATTTATATCAATGAAAGAAAAAGGTGGATGTTTGTTACTAATTTATGCAAGACTACTGAACGGATATGAGCAAAATATGTTTTTGAACATACCTTCACTATACCTTTTTTTTTATAACCCTTAAGTAAGAAAGTATGAGCAAGTGGCCAACTCTGGTGACGGAGTTTTTAGGCCGCCTTAAGGCCTCCGTCATGGCTCAACGACTCTAAAAGCCGGGACCGACAATTTAACGTGCCCTCCGAAGCACGGAAGCGCTCAGATACAAATGCCACTTGCGGTCACCCATCCAAGTTGTGACCGCTCAGAACGTTGCTTAACTTCGACGATCTATCAAGAACATCTTAGCAAGCTTCGCCACGAGCGCTTTATTACCCATAATGTCCCATTGCTGGGCAAAGGTCTTCCCGAAAATCCTCTACTGACCCATCTTTGGCGATCTCCCACCACTCCTACTCAAACACGTCAAGATCGTCCCACGCCTTCTTGGTTGGCCTTGTTGTCGCCTACCTACTATTATACTTAGACAAATTTAATGATAAAGAAATGTACCTACCACACTTTACACAAAGTCAATATTGAGTCCAGTCCACCCGCGACCATGGCTATTGCAACATAGCCGAAACGTCGGGACGTAAGGAAATAAGGTAAATAACGCGATAAAACCCCGTGTACATGTATTTATAAATATAAATATTGAAAAAGATTATTTAATAACAAACACAAGATAACAATTGATTCAGTTTTAATTTTGATTTTTTTACTTTCATATTTAGTGTGACGGAAACAGATTATCAAAAACTCTCCTTATGCTAGGTCTACTTCCAAGGGTCAGATCCCTCGAGCGATTCTGCCCTCAATAGCAGGTAATACCCACATTTCATTTAAATTTCACGTGTTGTTCGCTTAAAAATGAATAATTCGTTTCTATTGTTGCTCCATAAAGCGTAGAATTTTGACAGATTAACTTAAGGTGCCTGTATGGGTGAAACTAGCGCCACCGCCTATTTTATTTTATTATTACGTTTACTTAATGTACAGTTTGTGAAACCTATCATAAGCTTGATAGGTTTCACAAACTGTGCATTCAGTTTTTTAAAATTCCTTTGTTCAACGTAATAATAAAATAAAATTGGCGGTGGCGCTAATTTCACCCATACAGGCACCTTAAGGTTGTTTAGATTTCTGAGAAATTGAGGGGCTTTTAAAACAATGTATCAAATAAAAAGTGTTTGTTTACATTATAAACAAGCTCTTATTATTTTCTACATAATGTTGTTGGTATTTAAGTTATTTTAATAGAAGTGTTTTAGATATTTGATTTGGTGGTGGTTCTTCAACTTTCGGTCATAAGGTCGTGAGTTCAAATGTATATGTGCATGTAGTATTATTATACACCTTAAGTATGAAATAAAAAAAAATTAAATATGATCACGACTGCATCCCGGGAGCGGTAGACATTTCTTTCAGATCAGGCAATTTTTAGATCTTTTCGAAGATGTCTAAGGGGGTAGTCAGAGGTATGTCCAAATACATACATATTTGGTACATGCCCACTTTTTGCAGAAGTTAACTTTCCATACGTGACAGGTTGCAAGCCCATCGACGCTATTAGAGAGCTAACTGGTTTCCTCACGATGTTTTCCTTCACCGTTATAAGCTCGTGTTAAAGCGCATATACATTTTTCGATGCGAAAAGTTCATTGATGCACGGCCGGATTTGAACCCACGACCTTCGGATCGAAAGTCGAGGTACTAATCCACTTGACCAACACGGCTTATGTATAAACCTTATTAAAGTATAAAAACCTAAATTTATATATTCCAAAGGAAACAATCAACATAATTACCTTAATATTCCAAAACCAAACATTTGCGTACCTACCAATTAACTAACACTGTTACACTGAGCACGGCAGTTTCAGAATTCATTTTACTATACTGAGTAAAGGTGCTTGTACACTTGAGCGATCACATAGTATATTTTTTTTGTATACTAATAATAAGAGTTTTATATATTTTATTATAGTGTTAAACCACACTTAGGTATTTCATTAGTCGAAGTCGTAACTTTTCGTAAGATTTTTCATTTTCTAATAATAAGAGGTTAAGGTGGTTTGTTTGTTTGTTTGTATGGTTCAGTTTGTTTGGATGTTTGGTAATCTCCGAAACTATTTATCCGATTTCAAAAATTCTTTCACCGTTGTGTAGCATGGACTTTCCGAATGAACATAGGCTATATTTTATCAAGGTAGGTACCACGTGAGCGAAGTCGCGGGCGAGTAAGCTAGTTCTATATATTTATAAACTTTAAATCACGCCGCTATCGTCTTTAAGGCAAAATGAATCTACCAGCGTTTAAACAATACAATTATTATGTACTAATCAAAAATATTCTACTTAAAAGTCTCATTAAAAGTCGCCTCATGTAAACGTACCCACAACTTGAAGCTAAACGTGATATTCACGAAAACGAGGCTTTCGCGCTAATTAGTAATTATCTCGACTTAGCGCCGATTTGGTTTAATTAGTGCTATATCAGGTATAATCTTAGCTACATAGCAGAAACGGTGTTTCTAGATAATGCTTGCAAGCAAAATGAAGAGCAAAGATAAAATGAATGAAACTAGTTCTAAAAATGAGAAAATTCTATTATACGGATTACGGAAAATATAATTTCAATTCATAATGGAAGCTCAAAAGAAAAACTATCAACATATTTTTTTTATATACGAAAATTTATAGTATTTTTTGATACGATAGAAAAAGAAGATCACCTACAAATTAATATTGTGCAATATCATGAAAAGTATATTAATTAATTAATTATTTTATATCATAGTTATCATTTCATCCTGATTTTACACATTTTTGTGATGCCAGACAACATTTTGTTGAGGTGTTATCTTGTTAACTGTACAATTACTTTACTATCTTTGACATGCCTTACTTTGTTCGACTGGCTTCCCACTGAAGCTTGACTATTTAGATTATTTTAGATTGTTAAGGGATCGCTTTTAAAAAAGCTAGGCCTACTCTACTTTTCACTTCAATACCAAATTTGAGACCTTGAGAGTGTAATATCTTAAGATGAAATTCCCCAAAGTCACGTCTCAATCAATTTAATATCACAGTCTTCATTCAAAGTTGAGTCTAATTAATATTCTTTATAATTCTCTGCACCCACTTTTGACTAAAAACAATTTAAGCAGACCTCTGTGAAAATTGAGTAATGAAAATTGTGACGACCTCTGTAGCGCAGTGGGCGGCCCACCTGAGACGCGGAGGTTGCGGGTTCGATCCCCGCCACGGGACAAATTTTCTGCAAATATTTTTTCCGGGTCTGAATGTTTTTATATCTATAAAAAGTATGTATTAAAAGAAATGTATCTAAGTATTATATCAGTCATCTGGTTACCTTAATACAAGCGTTAAGTTGCTTAGCATGGGACTAGATGACGCCGTGTAAAATGTCCAGGGAAATAAATTTATTTAATCTAGAGACGCGATTTACTACTTGCGTAGTGAGAATACGGCCTCCAAACTTCGTAATAATACTTTTCACAACCAACAGCCCTTATAATTGAATCCTACACTTATAATTACTTACCCAACTCCACTATATCAAAGCGGGCACGTCTTTTCTTGGCTACCGGAAATGAATTTAAGGTTCTGCCACAGAGGTGCGAAATACCGGGCTATAAATAAAATTATTACAGCCGAGGAGTAGTTTAAACACTGCAAGCACAAGAATACCTAATTTGGAACAAGTTCGAACAAGTTATACTAAACACAAACTGAATATAACACGAAGAAAAGAGTTTTAATTACTGTTGAAACTTCATTAAACAACTCGATTTATTGTGGTTTTATTTGAGGCCGAATAAAAACATAATTACGAATCCAAACAATAATAAGTCAATGTTTGCATTAATTAAAATAAAATGATTGGACCAACAAAAATAATTCTTGTTAAATATGATAAATATTTATATAATTTAATATTACAAGTATGTATGCTAACGTAATAGGTGTGGTTTAATGATTATGTATAATTACAAAATTACAAAATGATAAAATACTCAAGAACTTATTTAATAATAGTTCATTTTATCTTAATCTACGAGTATAATAATGATAATAAAAAACTAATGTAAATTGTTATAAATAATATTTGATAATAAAAAACTAATGTAAATTGTTATAAAGTGGAAAAACTCGCTAATTTCCGGAACTACCGAAAACTATTCGAAAAGTTATCTCCATTTTGATATCTGAATTATTGAAAAGAGTAATAATAAAAATAATAAAGCTAAGCTATTCTTTATTTTAAATTTTAAATTAAATAGTAGATATTGTTTTATATTAAATTAAATGTTTAAAAATGTTTTTTTTTAATGTCAGAAACACAGCATTTAATTCAACTCTGCAGTTGATTTCAAATTGAAATTAGGTAGTGCTAGTAGGTGCTAGCAAGAGTCCTGTTTCTGTAACAGTGCTATTGGTTCATTTACTAGCTTTGAGTTCATTTGCTCGCCTGAGGTCTGTGTGGAAACTTGATTGAAAATCGACTTTAGTTTGACTACAGGGAAGAACCGCTGATTTTTTTACAGAATAAACTATGAACTATGTTGGTCTTATTTTCAATCAGAAAGGTTTTGGTTCAAATTTTGTGCTACGAAGGAAATATTGATTCTTTGGTACAATTTATTTACAGAAACTAAACTACAAGATATTTACATAACTGTGCAAAATACAATTAGAACCAGTTGAGCCACCTGAGGATCGTTACAAACGATCTATAGGTAGCTCAACTGATCCAAACAATTGCCAGACGGAAGCGTGCCCAAGACACTGGCAGCATTGCCGCGCTGAATGGCAACGCTGATCCTTTGAGCCAAATGAGTGCCAGCCCTCGGATCACGCGTCGCTTCGACCAGACTCTTGATTCTTTTGACTAATATTAAAATTAAACACCAAGTGTTCAGGATAGGGAACACACTTTTATGAATAAAATAGGTTTTTTGATTCGACTGGAAGTAATGCGCGTTTATATAGGTAGGTACCTACGACTTATTACTATACAATATTAAACAGTTTAAAACCAGAGTATGTTTAAAACAATTTTTTTTCTTAAGTTCGATGCGATAAAATTCAAGATTCATCTTATCTGGTGCAAAATGCAATTTGTCAAGAAAGCGCGACGGCTTGTCTACTTGACTGTCTCGTTAATAATGCAATGCAGTTTTTCCGACCATTTTGAGTCAGCTTTTATAAATTATCACGAGAATTTACGGCTTGTTTAAGAAAGACATCAGTTATGCATTTTTTAGCCTAAAACCATCATCATTAAAAACTTTATCAGGCATTCAAATTTATGTTTTTAAAATTTTATGGAACCCATAAACAAAAAAAACAACAAATCTAGTTTAATCATATTATCCCTCTCCCTGTAAATTAATCCTATTATCCCCCTAGTAAACGCCAAAGTTTGCTAACCGAAAAATATAATCTTACTGATAGTTTCGTCGTCGACGTTATTGGCTTCGTGGCCGAGTGGTCGATGGCAATCCGGCTAAAGGATGATCGCTTGAATCACGCGGGTTCGAATCCCGTCGAAGTCGTAACTTTTCGTAAGATTTTTCATTTTCTAATGGATGTATAAATTTTAATGTATAATGTAAATAAACATACATATAATTTTCATATTACATACAAACTTTCACGTTTATGTTAGTAGAATAACATATTATATTTGATTCTACGAAAGCTTTGCTGTGCAAGTATACAGAAATAATGTTTCATCTCACACTCCTATTCCTAATATGTGTCGTCTATATAATGAGTTGGCTAAATCTTATAATCTAGATATATTTGATAAAACTCGTTCGCAAAGCCTTGTTTTTAAACAATAATTAATTATAGCATTTAAGTACGTTTTTCTCTTTTTTTTTAGTCTTAGGGTAATTTTACATTCATGCATGCAACACTAAAATTGTCATATTCACATATTTGATATCAATCTAGATCAAAATAACTAGTTTTAGATTTTAAGCTTCTGGGATTGTAATCTGTTTTGTGAATTATTTAATAAAATAAAAAAAAAATAAAGCTGTTGTGCCCGTATTCGCAGATTTGTCAAAGCTATTAAGTATATCAATGCCTCTTTAGTTTGTGACGTCACATTCCATGGAATTTACTCGCGCGCACATGACTCTGCTGAGATTTAAGTTACAATTGGTAACCAAATTAACGTGTAATTGCTATATAAAGCTCTTTACACAAGAAACTATAATATTAAGGGTGTAGTCCCTCGACTTTCGGTCCGATGTCGTGGGTTCGAATCCGGCCGTGCATCAATGAACTTTTCGCATCGAAAAATGTATATGCACCTTAACACGAGCTTCTATCGGTGAAGGAAAACATCGTGAAGAAACCAGTTAGCTCTCTAAAAGCGTCGATGGGCTTGCAACCTGTCACGTATGGAAAGTTAACTTCTGCAAAAAGTGGGCATGTACCAAATATGTATGTATTTGGACATACCTCTGACTACCCCCTTAGACATCTTCGAAAAGATCTAAAAATTGCCTAATGATCTGAAAGAAATGTCTACCGCTCCCGGGATACAGTCGTGATCATATTTCATTTTTTCATATTCAAAAAAAATATGGAGTGTCCATACAGCACGTACTGTGCGCAGTTTTCGGCGTTTTGCTTGCCGACTCATTTAGTGGCTGAGTCGCAGTGAACGTTGCTTGCGGTCGGCAGCTTAGTTAACTCACTACGCACCGCTCAGAGTCAGTTAGCAGACACTCAGCCTCGCACTGTGAGCCTTATGGGGACAACGTCTTAAGTACGAAAGTCTAAGGCTGTGTCCACAGTAGGCAAACTGTGAGCGGCCGACTGAGTTTGCAGCGTATCGGTTTAGTACGCCCTTCCATATATTATGACGACCTCTGTGGCGCAGTGGGCGAAAGCCCGCCTGAGACGCAGAGGTTGCGGGTTCGATCCCCGCTGCGGGACAAATGTTTGCATGATCTGCAAATATTTGTTTCGTATCTGGGTGTTTTCTATGTATAATATGTATGTATTTACAAAAAAAAATGTATCTATGTAGTTTATCAGTCATCTGGTTACCATAACACAAGCATTAAATTGCTTAGCTTGGGACTAGATGACGCCGTGTGAAATGTCCAAGGATATTTATTTATTATTTATTTATTTGAAATGGAATGACCACTGCTTGATAGTTTTGCGCTCACTTTACACAGTTTGCAGCGTTACGCGTGCCGACTGTCTCAGTTAGTGGCCGACTCACAGCAAAACCGGTTCCAGTCGGCGGCGGCGATATGGTTGATATGGCGAAAATTGATCTGAGTTTGCAGCTAACTCAAATTTCAGTTTGCCACAAATTTACGGCTCACTCAGTCGGCCGCTAACAGTTTGCCTACTGTGGACACAGCCTTAGCCACTACGCGCCACTCAGAGTCAGTCAGCAGACAGTCAGCCTCGCACTGTGAGCCTTATGGGGACAATGTCTTAAAGTACAAACGTCTAAAACATGTTTAGCAGTTGCCAACAAACAGCCAAACTTATTGATATATCAGGTGTACTATCAGCGGAATGGTAACAGGCCATTAGCTGTGCGATTTGGCATGACAGGGCGTTGCGAAGTCAAGCCTGAGATATGTTTTGGCAAAGAATTTGTCTTGCTTCCTCACTAATATTGCAAATGCTTTCTTGGTCGTTGATAAATCAATGAGGTTTTATAATCAATAGTGGCTATTCTGAGTGTCGCAAAAGCTAAACTAAGCTAACTAAAATTGTTGCCGTCCCTTTCATAGCGATGGGAATAAAAAGGATGGCAATAGTTTTCAATAACAAACTAAGTAGTTGTGCTAGTTTGTTATTGAGCCGTAAGTAGTCAGCTTGAGTACTCAGCTTGTGTTATTCCAGGTAATTAAATAATATGTATTAAGCTATGACGAAGGCCTTTAGGCGGCCTGATAATTCCGTCACCAGAGTTGGTCACTTGCTCAAACGAACGAATGAATGAATTATAACTTCTCACCTATATAACTTGAACCTCTATCTTAATTCCAAAATGTTATTATCTCCACACATAATTTTGCTACATGTAATTGTAACTATTATTTATATAAATGTACGGGATGACCGCACTCTATTGCTGGGATGTTCTTGAAAGAAAGAATTTTCCACTTGGCGATAATACTATTTATTTCTACCCTTTTGTTCACAATTTGAAGCTGAATGCTGAACCTTACAATTCAAGTTATAGGATTCAACTCGATCTCAACTCTTGTACGAATCAAACCGCTCGCTATTATTACGAGAAACTAAATACTCTATTATATAGTTGGCAAATTTCTTAAAGGTTCCAAATACGACACACGTATCAAAGCGATATCGCATCAACCACGCCCAATAAACACAATCTAGATAGCCCCTTACTAAAAATAAAAGGCCACGCTCCACTTTCCGCTCTCATATTCCGTTGATATCGGTCCAGTAACGCATCTTTAAAAACAGTATGGAAACGAATTTATATTTAACTATTTTGTTTTTCTATCTATAAATGTATGTATTTACAAAAAAACATTTTTAAGTAATTTATCAGTCATCTGAGGGCCTAGCCAACCGGCATTCGCTATGAAGCGATTCGATTTCTATCATCGCTACACCTTTGATTTGACATTTCTGATCGCTCGAGTTTTCGTCATCGAATGTCAATTCTTATACATTTTTTTTAGTTTCTAATCGAAAGCGATTGTCGAAATGTAACATGGCTAGGGCTTCTGGTTACCATAACACAAGTATTAAGTTGTTTAGCTTGGGACTAGGTGACGCTGTGTAAAATGTCCAAGAATGTTTCGTTATTTATTTATATATTTTCGATTAAAAAAGCGGCGGGATATCTTCGACCCGGATAATCAGATGGACTGATTCATGCTACATAAATACATTATTTTCTTGTAAATACACAATAACACCTTATAGATAGAAAAACACCAAGATCAGGAACAAATATCTGCAGAACATTCACACATATGTCCCGAGGCGGGGATCGAACGGCGGGCCTTCGCCCACTGCGCCACAGAGGTCGTCATTCTCGATAAAAATGAAATTTTGAATTCAATCATTGGTTCACTTACTATACTGCTTTATCTGTACTATGTCCAGAGTCCAGCTCAATGCATCCAGTCCCGGCTACTCGTTATGAATAAAATGAACCATATCCCAAGCATATTAATTAGGGAACGACCTAATGCTTTCATATGGCTCAGTGGCTGTTTTTACGTCCAGTAAAAGGGTATGATTGGCTCTACTTTTAATCATCATCATCTTAGCTGTAGAAAGTCCACTGCTGGACATTTGCCTCCCTCATAGATAAATAAATAAAAAAATATATCCTTGGACATTCTACACGGCGTCATCTGGTCCCAAGCTAAGCAATTTAATGCTTATGTTATGGTAACCAGACGACTGATAAACTACATAGATACATTTTTTTTTAAATACATACATAATAAATATTATAGGTACTTACATAGAAAACACCCAGATCTCCAGTTGTTTCGGTTGGAAGCGGCCTGCATCCGCCTTGAACCTGCGGCCTTTACCAAATCATCCGTTCACCATCTCAAAAAAAAAAAAAAAAAAAAAAAATTACCTGTTTTCTAAAAGTTTGGAGATGGTTCGTGCATTAAATGAAAATGGTGGTACGAAGTGCGCCGGTTCAGCTTGTTATTTATAGATTGCGAGGTAATAATATAATACGCTCACGTCTTTCAACGGACCCTTTTTCTAAATTGTCTAAAACTTTGCGCAAGTTTCAACAGCCTATTGTGGTAAGACCTCGTTATTTCACACACCTTTGTAGACTTATTTCAGCTTTGTAAGGCTTCTTCAAAATTAATTACAAAGTAAATGAAAGCATGTCTTCTAACACGTGTAAGGAAGGTCTACACGCGATGAAAATTTTAGATTTTTTCGAAAATTTAAACAAATTGGGAGCACACTATTTAACAACAGATGTTTTTACAACGAATAATCCACGACCTATTTTTAAAAGAATCAAAACGTAATAACACAGATTGATAGCTTTATCCTGAGTAGATGATATAAGCTGATATAAAAGGCTGAGTATAATGCTCTATAAAATAAATAAATAAATAAATAAATATCGTTGGACATTCCACACAGCGTCATCTAGTCCCAAGCTAAGCAATTTAATGCTTGTGTTATGGTAACCAGATGACTGATATACTACATAGATACATTTTTTTTTGTAAATACATACATATTATACATAGAAAACACCCAGACTCGAGACAAATATTTGCAGATAATGCAAACATTTGTCCCGTGGCGGGAATCGAACCCGCAACCTCCGCGTCTCAGGCGAGCCTTCGCCCACTGCGCCACAGAGGTCGTATAGTTATGCTTAAGCACTATAATATCTCGATTCGTCGGGTCGCTTGTTTAACAAACAATATTATCTGCCTTGTTATACAATCTTCAAACATTAAACAAATAACATTTCACAACATACACAAATTTTTAGTAACTACAACCATTTTTATATTAAAACTTTAGAATTTTCTGTGTGACAAGTTCACAAAGTGTGTATTGGCCCTAACCTCAAGCAACGCTAAGGTTTGAAAGGGCCTTTTCAGGTGACAGGTGTCAAGTGTGGAATCCAGGCTAGTAGGGCTTCTGTGTACTAGTTTATAAAAGGAACTCTAATACTTTATTAGTTTCGGAGCGTAGCTTTACTAACTTGAACCCGAAATTGGATACATTTTTTTTAATGCTAAACTATCATGTCCCATTTTGCCCAACCTGTATAACATTATTTAGATACAGTATTATAGATAGAAGATAGAAGATAGAAGATAGAAGATAGAAGATAGAAGATAGAAGATAGAAGATAGAAGATAGAAGATAGAAGATAGAAGATAGAAGATAGAAGATAGAAGATAGAAGATAGAAGATAGAAGATAGAAGATAGAAGATAGAAGATAGAAGATAGAAGATAGAAGATAGAAGATAGAAGATAGAAGATAGAAGATAGAAGATAGAAGATAGAAGATAGAAGATAGAAGATAGAAGATAGAAGATAGAAGATAGAAGATAGAAGATAGAAGATAGAAGATAGAAGATAGAAGATAGAAGATAGAAGATAGAAGATAGAAGATAGAAGATAGAAGATAGAAGATAGAAGATAGAAGATAGAAGATAGAAGATAGAAGATAGAAGATAGAAGATAGAAGATAGAAGATAGAAGATAGAAGATAGAAGATAGAAGATAGAAGATAGAAGATAGAAGATAGAAGATAGAAGATAGAAGATAGAAGATAGAAGATAGAAGATAGAAGATAGAAGATAGAAGATAGAAGATAGAAGATAGAAGATAGAAGATAGAAGATAGAAGATAGAAGATAGAAGATAGAAGATAGAAGATAGAAGATAGAAGATAGAAGATAGAAGATAGAAGATAGAAGATAGAAGATAGAAGATAGAAGATAGAAGATAGAAGATAGAAGATAGAAGATAGAAGATAGAAGATACTTTATTGCACACCATAATTTACAAATACATCAATAGGTATACTAGAAAAACAACAAAAAAAACTTTCCTATGACATACAATCGGCGGTCTTATCGCTAAAAAGCGATCTCTACCAGACATTTTACATTTAGAACAAAAAATATTTACAAATGTTATGTTATATCTTCAAAGAATCTTAAACGCCTTAGAATCTGAGAATGTTTACTTTAGGAATTAATGAAGATCACGTTTCATTTGTTTTTCATCTATTCTAAAAGCAGTTACTTGCCCTTCAGAAATCTGTATCGTTTGACCTTTCATTTGCTGATTAGTTTGAAAAAGGTGTTTGTAAATTATCGTATCAATTCAATCAAACTTATCATAAACCGAGCTACTCGTAAAAACTTTCAATTTGCTGATTGCTTGAGAACAAAAAACATCAAGTTTTTTAAATAAACAATAGATACAGTCGCCTGCACTAAGATGTACATTCAAACGCTTAAAAATTATGTAACCATTAACCATTGTGCCATAATCCCACTAATATTATAAAGGTGAAAGTTTGTGTGTGTGTAAGTGTGTAAGTGTGTTTGTTACTCTTTCACGCTAAAACGGCTGAACGGATTTGAATGAAATTTTGTATCAGGATTGCTTATACCCTAGAATAACTAATAGGCTACTTGAAATTCCTGAAAAGTGCAGTGTTCCCGTGGGATTATAAAACAAAATGTTTATTAGAATAGTTTCGGTAGTTTGGCCGTGCAAAAGGCAGCTGTCAGACAAAATAACTTCATAGATGGCAGCACAGGCAAAAATATAACTCCTTCACGCTCGAACGGCTGGACGGATTTGAATGAAATTTGGTAGCAGGATTGTTTATACCCTGGATTAAAATATACGCTACTTGAAATTCCTGAAAAGTGCATTGATTCCGTGGGATTATTAATCAAATTCATTAAAATAGTATACACAAAATAGTTTGGCCGTGAAAAAGTAACAAAATAATTTCAATAGATGGCAGCACAGGCAAAGTTATTATTCCTTCACGCTCGAACGGCTGGATGAATTTGAATTAAATTTGGTAGTAGGATTGCTTATACCCTGGATTAAGGGGCGCGTCTCTAAAAACGCGCGAACAGGCACTTACCATTTAAAAAAATAAACTAATGAAATCACTTCATAGAATGACAATAAAAAAGAATCGAGTTCTCAATAGATGAGTCTACACTAACACCGTGTGATAATTCTAAAATAATCCTTAATTTTTGAGAAAAAAATCGTCAAAATCCATCAAAAACATCGAAATCGACCTTTTCTATTTGAACTATTTATGATATTATTGTTGTTATTATTGATAATATTTTTTGATAAATCGTGAGTCAAAATAGTAGTCAATACATTCACCGTGAATGTTTTTTACTAATTAAAACCAAAAAGCATTAATCTGAGCTTAAACATCATTAATTTTTTTTGCAGAATTTTTTTCCCGCCGCCATACATTTTAGTATGAAGCAGTGCCTGACGTAATTGTCTTTTTATTAGAATACACGCTGCAGAAATATTCAGAACCCGCTGGGTTTCCAAAGTGACCGCACGTCCGTCATAGATCTCGCCGAGCTTCTTTTGTTTACTTTGGACTAGAAAAAGGGTGGGTTGCGAGTGTTGGAAACTATCTGTACCTATTCATCGAGCAAGTAGACGAACTAGGTAGATACGTGACTTTTACTTTGTAGTATTTTTTCTTTTGAATAAATTATCAAACCCTAACCAATGAACTATATAGGTACGAGTTATGTCGTAACTTATTTTTTTACCTATTTCAGAGAGATATGGGAAAACGTTTAGAAAATTACTTTAAACACAAAGAAATTAAAGAAGTATTAAAATAATGCAGTAAGCACCCACATTATAATGCACCTACTCATCTTTTTACCCGACCGTAGCAAAGACAAAACATTGTTGTGTTTTACCTTTTTTATTTATTATCTCGGACCTCTGTGGCGCAGTGGGTGAAAGCCCAAGACGCAGAGGTTGCGGGTTCGATTCCCGCTGCGGGATAAATGTTTGTATGATTTGCAAATAATATTTTGTCTCCAGTTTGGGTGTTTTCTATGTACAATAATATGTATGTATTTACAAAAAAAATGTATCTATGTAGTATATCAGTCATCTGGTTACCATAACACAAGCAATAAATTGCTTAGCTTAGGACTAGATGGCGCTGTGTAGAATATCCAAGGATATTTAAAAAAATACAAAAATTAGGTATGGAAGAAAAGTTAAAAATGATTTAAGTACCTTGATTGTATCTCGACTATCACTGAGAAAAACAAAAACATTAACAAATAAAAACAGGTTCAACAAGGTCATTCATTCATCATCATCATTGGCAGCTCAAATTATAACCCACTGCTGGGCATAAGCTTCCTCCCTCAAATGCCACTCTAATCGGCCCTGTGCCGTTCGCATCCATCGTAGTTCATTACAGCTAAAATATCTAAGGTTCGGGTTTCCGATTTATTACGATTATTCAACCAGTCTTACTACCGACATTCCACTACAGAGTGAAGGCCCGTCACTCATGGTCATCGTCCCCGTCCCCCCTTTTATAACTAACAGTTTTTTTTTTAATTTTATATAAATAAATAAAAAAAACCTGCAACACCAGGGATCGATTTTTAACATAATTGTTGTAACAGTTTTATGTGGATATCGAGTGTTCGTATTTTTGTCTCATTTCCGATCCGAGACGGATTTAATCGAAGTATTAAATAGGTATGTTTCGGAGTACCTACTGTAAATAAGTTGAAGCCGTCCTAATCTGTACATATATTCCATGTTTGTACTAAATTGTCTTATAAGTAAACAAATAATTTTGATAAACGATTTTTTATCTATTATTGCACATTTCTCATATTATTATTATAACACAGAACATTGGTTTGATAAATTATCTTCAATTTCTCAAAATTTAAAATGATACCAAGAAGCATACACTGTGACCCAACCCTTTGCCGTGCTGGTAACTAATTGCAGGCCGCGTGTTGCTAATACATTGCGTGTTTTATTGTGATATTTATATACATCTCACAACGACAAACGCGTAATGGATGTGTAACTAGTGCGAAACTTCGAAAGTAGTTTTATTCGTCTTCAGGTTGTAAATGCTAATTTCGGGATGCACTTGTGTGAGTAGAAAGTGTCAATGTAGGTGTTAATCAGAAATTCCCACGCTCAAGGACTGCAGGCTTAAAATATACGCTACTTAAAATTCCTGAAAAGTGCATTGAATCCGTGGGATTATTAATCAAATTCATTAAAATAGTATACACAAAATAGTTTGGCCGTGAAAAAGTAACAAAATAATTTCAATAGATGGCAGCACAGGCAAAGGTATTATTCCTTCACGCTCAAACGGCTGGATGAATTTGAATTAAATTTGGTACCAGGTCAGTTGATATCCTGGATAACAACATTGTCATAAGCTACTTTAAATCCCTTAAAAGCGTATTGTGCCCGTGAGATTATCAAAATACCTAAATTATGCTTCTTCAAACTCAAACGGCTTAGGTATATAATTTCAAATATTGTTTTTTTTGTCCCGATAATCTCACGGAATTGGGACTTATGTACGCAGATAAATCCCCGCTATTTTATTACATTTCCCACAGTTTCGGCTCGCTTCGAGTCTAAAAGCCTCGCTGCGCTCGCTTTGCTTGCATGTAGCTTTTTCAATCTTTTGTAAGCAAATTGAACTGTGAACCTTAGAATAGGAACCGACCAGCGCCTTTTCTTTGAGCACCATGAGCAAACATAAGTGTCAGTCATGACGAATTTATCTTAAAAATTTCGAGTCTAAGAAACTCGATGCGCTTGCTTAGTTCGAAGCTGGCTACGCTCGCACGTAGTTTCTTGAATATTTTGCTAGCAAATTGAACTATGTCAGGCCATAGACTAAGAACAGACCAGCAGTCAGCCTTTTCTATGAGCACTATAAGCAAAATAAAGTGTCACACGACGCATTTTTTTTTAATTTCGGCTCGAGTTTATAAGGCTCGCAACGCTCGCTTAGTTTGAAGCTTGCTACGCTCGCTTAGTTCGAAGCTCGCTTCGCTCGCACGGTAGTTTCTTGAATATTTTGCTCGCAAATTGATCTATGTTAGACCATAAAACAGGGACTGACCAACAGTCAGCCTTTTCTATGAGCACTATAAGCAAAATCAAGTGTCACATGACGCATTTTTCTTCAAAATTTTGGCTCGCTTCGCTCGCATGATAGCTTCTTGAATATTTTGCAGGCAAAATAAACTATGTCAGACCATAGAATAGGAACCGACCAACAGTCAGCCTTTTTTATGAGCTCCATAAGCAAAATCAAGTGTCACGTCAGGAGTATTTATTTTTAAAAATTTCGGCTCGCTTCGCGAGTTTAAGACGCTCACTGAGCTCGCTTCGCTCGCACGGTAGCTTCTTGAATATTTGCTGGCAAATTGATCTATGTCAGACAATAGAATAGGGACCGACCAACAGTCAGCCTTTTCTGTAAGCACTATAAGCTACATCAAGTGTCACATAACGAATTTGTCTTAAAAATTTCGGATCGCTGCGCTCGCTTGGGTCGAAGCTCGCTTCGCTCGCATGGTAGCTTCTTGAATATTTTGGGAGCAAAATAAACTGTGTTAGACCATAGAATAGTAATTGACCAGCAGTCATCCGGTTCTATGAGCACCAAAATCAAGTGACACAATGACGCATAATTTTATGAAAAAAAATTCAATTACGTAAGAAAATAGTAATTTTCTGCACTCTCAAGGTGCATTTTTATTCATATCTCTGACGATCCTCATCAGATCAAAAAATAATCATCAAAATTGGTTCACCCAGTCGACGTATTTAGAACCTCCTCCTTTTTAAAAGTCGTTAAAAAAATCTATTAACTTATTCACCGCGGGTAACACCGCGGGGCACAGCTAGTTATCTATATATTTTGAATTAATTTATTTACAGAAACTAAACTACTACATATTTACATAGCTGTACAAAATACAAATTTAGAACCAGTTGAGCCACCTAAGGATCGTATAAAGGTATAATATATATATACATTTTTGATCTATACAATATTTTATTTGAAATGTATAGACGATAATGGCACAAGTCAATTAGGCAAATCATTTTGGAGCTTCTTTAATTATTAATGAAAAATCCTAACAAATGATAACAGCTTCGGCAGGATTTGAACCTGCTCAGATACAAGCGATCGCTCTTAAGCCGAGCTGCCTGACCACTAGGCTACGGAACCTTCACGCCTAATACGAAAGTGACTACGAAAGTCGATCCGCTATCCCATTCGCCCAAAACACGGCTTTTATTAAAACAGTAGTCATAAAACATTACTAAGCACTTCAAAGTACACTCGCCCGCAAAAAGGGTCACCTTGTTAACTCCAAATAACTTTAAAACCACATAAGCTAGCTCTTTAAATGAAAAAGTATAAATTTAAAAATTACTCGAATTGAAAATCAATTTTAAGTTCAATATTTATACAAAATTAAAGAAGTCTATATTGAAAAATTTTGAAAACTGAAGCCCTAGCCATGTTACATTTCGACAATCGCTTTCGATTAGAAACTAAAAAAAATGTATAGGAATTGACATTCGATGACGAAAACTCGAGCGATCAGAAATGTCAAATCAAAGGTGTAGCGATGATAGAAATC
Organism: Xanthorhoe designata; assembly: GCA_963582015.1. Taxonomy (NCBI): domain Eukaryota; kingdom Metazoa; phylum Arthropoda; class Insecta; order Lepidoptera; family Geometridae; genus Xanthorhoe; species Xanthorhoe designata. The sequence goes on from OY757049.1 coordinate 9,614,878, forward strand.
GAATCGCTTCATAGCGAATGCCGGTTGGCTAGGCCCTCTGGTCGTTTTATTTATAAAGCATTTTTATGCCATTACAGTATAAAAAAGTTAAATGAAGGGCTACATAGAGTCCGCATATTTATCATCTCTTTTGGTTTAATTTTATATGCAAAAGAAGTTATCTTGATAATTTCTTGAATATATTGCTGTTTTCAAAGGTGACCCTTTATTTTTGCAGGCGAGTGTACTTACAACCTAAGAATCTTATAAATCATTTCGATTCTGAATACTTCATCAACTTCTTAAGCGGACAGTACTTTCAAATTGCTTAAGTGCTTTGAATTTTTATATTACCTTAATAAAAGCCACAAGTAGCAAATTTAAAGTTATAAGTACGCAGGTGTATTTAATGGTTATATTGTTGGAAAGCTTTTTTCGACTAAGCCGTTATAATAATGTTGATGGCTTAAATTAGTTTATTTCATAATTTATGAACGTGTTAAACTTAATTTGAAATAAAAATGAAGATTATCGACAAACAAAATTACAGTACAACATCTAACTTCTAAGGTCAATTCATTTTGAAAATGCTAAGAGCATCCCAATAGAGAATCCAATTCATCAATATCTTATTAAAAAACAAATCATGGAAGTTTCTTGGTAATAAGTTTGACGATATTAGCTAGATCGAAATTAAATACCACGAAATTGCAGCCTTAAGTTAGTATAATAATATTATGGCTTTCGTTTATCTGTAGAAACTTACTACTAAAATAAAACAAAAACGAAAAAATATTGAACTATCTGACAATATAATATTTAGTAGAGCCTGTGTGGCCAAGAAAGAAAGAAAGAAAAAAACTTTTATTTTCGTAAGATTTTTAATTTAAAAAAATATAAATATTTCTAAAAGAATAAAAAAAAACTTGAAACACAGAAGCCCTTGAACATAGAACCTCCTCATTTGAAGTCGGTTAAAAAACTAATTCATTCAGCTCAACCCAATCTTCGGCTCCAGGCATGATAGTTCCCTATAGACCCATACAGTCCTTTTACAAATAACCTTAACAGACACACCCTCATCTCATAGGGTCCATAATGTACGTAGGTACATTGTTTATTAATATCTGCAAAATTAAATTTGCTTGCCGTCCTGTGAAATATTGCTTTAATAATATCTAGACTACACTTTGTCTAAGACTGGCCGTGTTTTGTAGCAGGTAGTAGCTACTTTAAAGTTAATATTCTAGTGTCCCTGTAGGTGGCGCTAATAGGTGCTTTAACCGAGAAATCATCATAATGGTTTCAGCTCTTGACGTTAGTGGTTCCGTAGAATAGTGGTCAGGTAGCTCGGCTAAAGAGCGATCGCTTGTATCAACGCAGGTTTGAATCCTGTCGGAGTCGTTAACTTTTAGTAAGATTTTTAATTTACTTTAAAGTTTATTGTCGTTTGTGTAGGTCGCGGTCGTATTGGCAGAGCGCCTGCGATTCTGTTGAATTATAGTATAATGTTATTATAATTATCATTGATAAAAATTATATAAAACTGTGCAATTTTCTGACATCCAGACACATAGAGCAAACATCTACATTATGTTCATTACACAAATGTTGGATCAAGTTGGGAATCGAATCTACGACGTTGAATGCAGAGCACAAAACATGGAGAAATACATACAAAATTCGTGTAAAAATGAGACAAAGCGTAATATTTTTGTTCTTTATCAAGTGCCGCCTTTATTTGGTTGGAAAATCTATGTTCTTATTTTCGTAATACGAACTGTGCATTTTTTGTCCCTTTCGGCAGCATGATTACTGGTAGTTTATACACCTTTTATCTATGTATCACACGCACTATTTAAAATAACGCCATCTCTTGTCCGCCACATTAAACTTGAACCCGCAGACCGACTTGGACAGTCGTTACTATTCAATTTGGGTTTCCGCACCATTTGTCGCCTTTGATAGATGCTTAGGAAACCGATGACTAATAGCCCATTTACTAGATTTAGGCTTTTAGGGTCCAGAATAAAATTATATTAATTTACTTTTGATATGGAGAATAACCAATACTAGGTAAATCACATAATATTTAAAACCAGTCTCTTACGGTTTGTGACTACTGATTTATGAATAATGTTTATAAAAATTTTAGTCTTTCAAATCACTGATTGAAGCTTGTCTAACTTGGATTAAATAAAACAAAATATTTCATAAGTAACCTATAAAAAAATACAGTTAAATATAATAACAAATATTTTAATGCCACAGAACTCTTACTGAAGTTGACTGTACTAACAGTTATTTTGTGTACAAAACAAAAAGGCACAAACTTCTAACTTTAAAACCCATTTCACAAACATGCACTCCAAAGTCTAACTATACTAATTAAATGCATTTTGGCTCGTGATTGCTTAACTTTGATTAACTCGCCGTTGGTTTGTTGGTAGATCCACCATATTGGATTTCTGGTTAACTGTCATGAGACTGATTTATGTGGAAATGGAGTTTGACTGTAACTTAGCTCTTGTATGAACTGAGAATACATTATAAAACATATGCAAACGGGTATTTAAGAGAATAGGAGTAAAACTTTCTTGAGTTAAAAATTAAAAATCTTACTTAAAGTTAACAGCTCCGACAGGATTCGAATCTGCGTAGATACAAGAGATCGCTCTTAAGCCGAGCTACCTGACCACTAGGCTATGGAACCTGCACGCCGAGAACTGTAACTCTTAGTAAAATGATTTCTTGGTTAAACGTTTCTTGAGTTGTACTGGATATGATATTCTGTTTATAACTTTATTTATGTACATAAAAAATATCCAAGCAGTCGTAGTAAAATGTAGTTTAGTTTCTGTAAATAAATGTTAGAAAAATATTATATTCATACTAAAAACCTGCGGCAAATAGCAGCTATTGCTATAAGGATAAAGGATTGCTTTTGCATGCCAATTAGATACATTATTATGTTTCATGTGCTTGATAATAAGATTATTTATGATATTCTTCTGTATTATCAAAGATAATGCCAATATTTTTGTTATAATAACATCCGCCAATTATAATTATTTTACTATTATTCTGTCGTTTTTTAAGGTATGAAATATTAAAGCAATAACTTCAGTCGTTTGATAAGTAAATTACCTTCATTACAATAATAATTGATATCTTCATAAAATATCAGCACGATTCCTAATTTTGTGAGAATTTATTGTTAAATGAGGTTCAATTGTTTCAAATATCAACATTCTGAGTATTCCAATCGATAGAGCGTGGAATTGCTTATTCAACTATTTTTTTACAAAATGTCCCTTACGTTAAGTGATACTTCCGGTGACGATATGTGTGTATAACTTGCATACGTTTTAACTGTTTTCACTAAAAATTTCATTTCGTTTGAGAAAACAATTTCTGGACATCTAGACCCGGCTAAACCTACCCCGATTATCTAAAATGTGTCCTGTTGGTTTAGCCGGACAACAGTGGGGGCAATTCGGAGTGTCGCAAAAGCTAATCTAAACTAACTAAAATTATTGCCATCCTTTTTATTCCCATCGCTATGAAAGGGACGGCAACAATTTTGTATCTGGTTAAACTAACAGGCCAATCCATCACTACAAATTTGGTTATTCGTCCCGCCTTTAAATGCGAAGCACGACTCTTGACTCTATTCTCGGTATTCTCAATCGTAGTCAATAAATAAATTGATTAGTCAAATTCAACCTTGACATGAACTTGACTGAAAGAACGTGACCTTTATACTGATCAGTTTATTGTTAAAAATCTTATTTTCTTTGCAAACGTTTTTTAATTTATTTTTTTATTTATTAGCCTTTTATTACAGATAAAAATTTACATGGTTTTTATGATTAAGTATGACATCGACAATTATTCAGCACTGTTGTCTGATTGCCCCGTCTTAAAAACTCAGGCCTTTGTATATTTGAATTATACAGCGTCAGGAGGCAATCTTTGCCTACTTGTAATGGGATACTGTAGTGCCTGGGACTCTCAACAATGAGATGTAATAGGCTTGCCCAGGACCTAAAAAATCTCACAAAAATAATTAATTTATTAGATTCGAACCCCTGACCTTGAAAATCTCCATCGGCCAATAGGAGTACAAAAATATGAAAACAAAAGAAAATCGCTTAAAAGGTTGTTTGTTTTTATTGCCTTACGTATTATTAAAAGAAAATATTTTCATTGTTTAGTTTATCTATCATCATTTTCTTTGGACTACTAAATAAAATAAAACTATGTTACTAGTTCAACATTTTTGATAATTATGTATTTTTAAAGCTAGAGTTTTAATTTTAATAACCGACAAAATACCATACTTATTTTATGAACAGTATCTTAGATCAACATGGTTTAATACTACGTATTATTATTCTTAGGGTCGAAAAGTTCTAGAATAGATACCGCGGATCGGCAAGCGCAGCATTGCCATTCAGCGCGGCAATGCAGCCAGTGTCTTGGACACGCTTCCATCTGGCAGTGGCTTGGATCAGTTTACCTACCTACAGATCGTTTGCAACGATCCTTAGGCGGCTCAACTGGCTCTACAGTTATGTAAATATGTAGTAGTTTAGTTTCTGTAAATAAAATTAACATTCCAATAACATTTAACTATCGATACCAAAGCATTTGTTTAACCCTACGAACAATTTGTACAAAAATCATTAATACCAAAACTTGTTAATTTTGAATTATTACTATTGGTTTCGGACAAGCGTCCAGACTTTACCTATTACACTTAAACTTTACTTAGACTCTATAATCTAGATTCTAGATAGGCTTGTAAGACAATCAAGTTCCAACGAAATACCTAAATTATTAAATACGATCGAAAATGAACCTTCAAGCAATATATTTACTTGTCAATTTAGGTATACTTCAGTTACCCTGTATACTGTGTTGTAGACAGCTACGTGGTTATTGAAATGTAGGTCTTCTGACGTTTGAGATAGAGTTCTGTTCTCTAGACAAATACTGTCTGGTTCAGACGTGTTCCTCAAGATTGCACTGGTGCTTCTCGTGACGTGGATATAAAGTTTCTAGATGAGATACCCACTGGAATTTTCGTTTATAGAACTATCTCTCATTTCCTCATGACATGTCCATACCACACCAACCTTGCACTCCTTAACTTATCAGTCACTAGCACTTCCATGTTCCCCTGATATTTATAATGAGTATATCAGGGGAATCTGTAAATCTGAAAATCTGTATTATCTATTCTCGTCACTCGCACTGATTATCACTATTATCCCTTTCACAATTAGTCCGGTCCTGTAACCAGCAAACTCACACGTTTTTTCTGCAAAATTCAATTTATTTATTTAATCGTATGACATATAGGTATTGAAATAAATATAATCAATAAAAAACCACAAACAAAATTATTCCTAAAAAAACTAAAACAATAAAAAAATAAAAAATAAAACAGTTAAAAGTCAATGCTGAGTTTGCCAAGCTAAGCAACTGCCTCGGGAGGAAGATTGTCAAGGTCGCTCAAAGGTCCAGGGTATGAATGGATGGGACAGCGCTGAAAAATTTACAAAATTATATTGGCCAGTTCAGAAACAGTCCACTCAAATGCTTTCTAGACTACAGTCTTTTCAAAAGCTCTTCCATTGAGCGCAGTTCTGTTCCGTACACAACAATAGGATCCAATGAAGTGGGTCAGCCGGCTATCCGCTATCTACCTGCTAATTTCTATCAATACTGCAATACAGCAAACGAACAGTCGCCTTTTCATTGTCCAGCAATTGTGTAGCAATATCATCATCATCATCATCCGCAGCCCGATTTCACCCACTGCTGGATATAGGCCTCCATTTGTTTATGCCACTCCTCATGGTCACGTGCTAGCCTCATCCAATTCCGCCCCACAACGCTCGTAATATCGTCCGTCCATCTGGCAACCGTTGCCAATGTTGCCACCTGTATAACTATTATAATGTTTCCATGCAAATGACAAACAGAACAAAAACATAAAACAATCCGCGCAAAGCTGAGTAATTAATGTAGGCTAAGTTATAACAGCCCTATTAGACGAACCATTAGAGAGGGGTGGGGGGTGGGGGTAGTTATTCCTTTGTTCAGTTATGAAGGGTTGAAATAGTTTGAAGTTCTCTTAGATGTAGGTACTCTTGTTCCGTGATCCGACAGTTCTGTCAGTTATCCGATCCACTTTCACTAAAAAAGTAAAAAGTAAGTAACTTAAAAAAGTGTTTATTGTTTATTATTTTTTAGTAAGATAATTTTAAGTTAAGCCGGGTATACATTAGACGCACTAAATCGTGAAAAGTGGAAGAAGGGAAGGAAGGCCTTTGCCCTGGGACGATTATGGCTGAATAATAATAATAATAGGTACATTAGGCATTTTATTTAATAAACACAGTTTATAAAGTATTAAAAATTATAACAAAAAAAAGTGACATATTGGTTGCTCTCCGCTAGAGATTTATATTTTGGTTTTATGTAGGTACCTATCTGCATAAATGGTTATAAATTATGTTTAGTTATGAAGAATTTAACAGTGAAAGGAAGAAAGAAAAAAATCTTTTTTTTTTTTGGTGTGACCTCAAGGATCAGGATAGAGTAGAGATCGTTCGTATGAGCAAGTGGCCAACTCTGTTGACGAAATTTTTAGGCCGCCTAACGGCCTCCGTCATGGCTTAACGACTTTAAAAGCCGGGACCGACAATTTAACGTACCCTCCGAAGCACGGAAGCGCTCAGCTGATAATGCCACTTGCGGTCACCCATCCATGTTGTGAACGCTCAGAACGTTGCTTAACTTCGATGATCTATCAAGAACGTCTTAGCAAGCTTCGCTTCGCTAGCTTCATAGAGCGCTTCATAGAGTGGTGATAAGAATAGTACACTTCATGTTTTGTTTCATTTTTGTTAATACGGCCATTAGACTAGGCATCAGAGGGGGGTGGGGGTGGGGGGAGTTATTCCTTTGTTCAGTTTTGAAAGGTTGAAATAGTTTGAAGTAAATGTACTTAATTATGTCCTTTATTTGTTTTATTTTGTGTACAATAAAGTGTTTCTTTTTCTTCTTCTTCTTAATGTTCCGTGATCCGTCAGTTCTGTCAGTTTGTTATGGTATCGACTTTCACGAACAAAAGTATTGAGAAAGTTTTACTTAAAAAATATTAATTACAAGCTTCCACCCCCGGCTTTGCTCTCGTGGTACTAACCTAGATAAAAAATAGTCTATGTGTTATTCCAGATCATAAATTATGTACTTTGGCACTTTTTGCGTGAAAGAATAACAAACATCTCTACAACCATACAAACATTCACGTTTTTAATATTAGTAAGATAGGATGAAAGTTACATTATTAATTAGCTCATCTTGAAGCTAAAAGGATTAAACTCCCCAATTTTTTACTTACGTAAGTGGCTTGTTGTAAACACCCCAAAAAAGTCGATTTGGATGAAGACTTGGACTTTCTTTGTATAGATCAAGAAAAGTATATTTGTATATTATCCTCTTTACTAGTTATCTTTTTCACAGAAAATACACGGTCAATACGTGTACAGTATAATAAGCCACAGACTATATTTATTTTATATTCGTTTCACACATTTGTTTCGTTAATCAGCTTTTGGTTAATCTCTTCATTTTTCAGACCATTATTATAATAAGGACGACCTCTGTGGCACAGTGGCATATCTGTGGCACAATAGCAAAGCCCCGTCTCAGACAAAGAGAGTTGCGGGTACAATCCCAACTGTGAGGCAAATATTTGTATCCTTTGCAAATATAGTTTCAGGTTCTGGGTGAAAACGATTGTTGAAAAGCCACGACCCCTGTATCGAAAGGTAGTATCTTATTTCGTTAACACAGCTCAATGTATGTTTTTTTTTATTTTTTATTTATTAACGAATAAAGACTTAAAATATATTTAACAATATTAATACAGCATCAAAAAACCACTAAGGTTTGTAAGGAGCTCTAAGAGTTTACATAAATAGTAGTAAAGGTATGTACTTACAGTGAGTAGGTAAATAATTATAAAGATTTTAGAGGTTAGCAAGATAAAAAGATTTTAACTTGACTTTTATGTTTTTTTCGCTTATAATATTATTTAAATCTATGGGTAGGCTATTTATAAGCCGAGGAACAACAATGTATGTTCGTGTGAGCTAGTAACTAAATCTAGTGACGGAATTTTTAGTAGCTTGATAGCCTCCGTCATGGCTTAACAACTGCAAACGTGGAACCAATAATTAATCATGTCCTCGGAAGCGCTCAGCTGTCACTTGTCACATCGAAGTTGTAAGTAAGTAAGTAAGTTCGTATGAGCAAGTGGCCAACGCTGGTGACGGAGTTTTTAGGCCTCCGTCATGGCTTAACGACTTTAAAAGCCGGGACCGACAATTTAACGAAGTTGTGAATAAAGGTCACTTTAATTCATACAATCAGAAACACTAAATCAAGCCACGTCACGAGAGTTTTTAATTTTAGTAAAGAAGCCAAGTTCAAGAGCAGTTATTTCAATAAATCTGTCAAATTTTCAACTTATTAAGTTATAAATTAAATCATTCATCTGCCATCAATCGGAAAGTTGATCTTAAATTAACAGTCGGCGTCTGCTTGGAGCTTTTTGACGGCCATTTATAAATAGCTCGACCTTGAAGATTACCTACTATAGACACTATATTATTAGTAAATACATTGTTTCTGTCATACAGTGAATCATTATCACTGGCTAAGCGTCAGATGATAGTCTCAGCAAAGACGATTAATATCTAGAAGACAGACAAAGGCCATACACAAAATCGTAACCCGATCCCGCAGTACCAGATAGCCTGAAAACTTTAAAACATCAATTTTATCCAAGAAATTTCAATACTTAGTAGTAGGTAGCAACAATATTCAATATTTAAACATTTTTAACTAGAAAGTAATTGAAATTTCTTGGATAAAATTGATGTTTTAGAGTTTTCAGGCTATTTTTTAGGGTTACGATTTTGTGTATGGCCTTTGTCTGTCTTCTAGATATTAATCGTCTTTGGTCTCAGTAATCAAAAAATGACTAAAAGTAAAATTTTTGTCTTTTTTTTCGCTAATTTGCAACATACCTGAGCGCTTCCGTGCTTCGGAGGGCACGTTAAATTGTCTGTGCCGGCTTTTAAAGTCGTTAAGCCATGACGGAGGCCTTAAGGCAGCCTAAAAACTCCGTTACCAGAGTTGGCCACTTGCTCATACGAACTTGCTTACTTTTAACATACTTACCAACAAATAATTACGGTTTATTAGCCAAATAATTTTAATAATAAACCTAATTTATAGGTTATCTTTAAATGATAGTAAAACACCTAGAACTATCTGCATATAATTATGAAATATATCTGCAGAACATACAAACATTTGTTTCATGGCGGGGATTGAACCGGCATCCTCCGCTTTTCAGGCGGGCTTTCGCCCACTGCGCCACAGAGTCAATCGTCAATATATATTATCATGTCTATAACAAGTAAAAATAAAAAAATATATTTTTTTAATCTATAAAAACTTTGGCAAGACATAAAAATATTTTTTTTCAAGATATAGAAACTTAGGTCTTTTAAGATATAACACAAACAATATTATATCAATAGCTCGTCACTCAAAGACAGCATAAGACAGTGTTCCCGGGCGCACAGTAGCGCCGCCCGCCCTAGCCAGTCTCCCCGCGATCCCGCCCAGAGCGCACGTCACGACGGTGTATAAAAACATCGATTTTTTTGTGTGTGTACGTGTTTTTGTGACTGTGCTGTGTGTGTCAATTTTGGATATTTGATGGTGTGAGTTTTTTTTACTGATGGTATGTATTTCTTTAGATTATTTATGTGATTTTTTTATTTTAACCGGTGAAGGTTTGAATATAGTATTTTTTAGGTACGTGATTGATTAATGACGTTTATTGGTGATTAATTGTGCCTATTATTTAAGCGTGAACGTATTCATTTGTTGCTTGTGACTAACTTAATTTTAACTAAAAAGAAAATATTTTTGAGACAAGAAAATATTCGAGATAATTATGACAGTTTTGATGTACGTAAGTTATGTACCTACTATAGAGTTTAGTAATATTTCTCATGAAATATAAATTAATAAAGTCAGTTTAGTGCAAAATACCTAGTTCAATATAATTAATATAATTGTAATTAGGTCGCAGTCTCGTGATTTTTCTTGTTACGGAAAATTCAATAATTATAAATGTGATTTTTAGTCTTTATAAAACAATTTTAAGTACAAAAATTACTGTAACTAAGTTTTAAAATACAACCACCAAGTATAGATATGTAAAGTTTGTTGATTTTAAGCAGTTTGTAATAACTAATCGTGAAGAACAGAATTAAATTGGAACCCAATTTATTCGATTCACAAGCAGAAATTGATTGAGCTTTCTGACCAAGTGTGATGCAACACCGCCCTGTTAACACCATGCAGTTGAAACTGATTTTAAATTGATATTTTAATGCATCTTACTTCTTTATCTTATCTTAGATATTATTTATCTTACTAATATTATAAAGGTGAAAGTTTGTGTGTGTTTGCTACTCTTTCACGCTCAAACGGCTGGACGGATTTGAATGAAATTGGGTACCAGGATTTATTATACCCTGGATTAAAAATAGGCTACTTTTGATTCATAATATTACCACGGGAACGGGAACTATTTACTGCGCGTAACACCGTGAGGCGCAGCAAGTTTTTAATAAATCTGGAAGGGGAAGATCTCGGTGAACCATTTATTTGGGCCAAAAGAGAATTGTATGAAGAATTTAATGAGAGTAAATGAGTCGAAATACGTTTTGTCAGGATCGTAGTAACTGGAAATTCGTGGTCTACGCCTCTTTTGCATAGGGTAGGTTACTACTACTGGCTAGGTTACACTTGCTACAGTGACTGCTAAAAATGGCGCTTACCGTTGAAGTTATTGTATCTATCCTATATGGATAAATAGATAGGTATTAATAAGGCTTTATATAAGGTTTATATCTTTTTAAAGATATATCTGCTGAAAACAGACATCCTTCGCGAGACCCAATTTGTAGCGATCAAGTGTCTGTGACGCGCCCACTTCATTTTACGATTTCTAGAATTTAACACAAGTTTGTAGTAAACTTTTGAATTCTAATTTTAAGGAGCTTGTAATTTATTTATTTAAGAAACAAAGAAACACACAGGAACAAAAAATATCTACACTTCTTAACCTAAACAACTAAATAAATAAAAGGAACTCTGTATTCTATCTAAAATATATAAGTATTTTAACTAAAGATAGAAGACAGAGTTCAGGTCACCGACCGTAGGTAGAGTGCCCAAAAGGCTGGCAACGTTACCTCGTTGGATTGCTATACTTATCCTCTGTCTGAGGTAAGCACCAGCCCTTTGGTCATATTTTAAAGTATCTAGGTATTTATACTTTAAGACAAGTTTGTATAAACTTGTGTTAGTATCTATAAACTTGTGAATTCCGATGAGTTATGAGGCCTATGTGACGGCTTGTTCAAAATAATCGTAGCAAAATTTACTATTAAGCCCGTCACACACGTAGCTATAATATATATTATTATAAATTATAGCAAGGCATATTACGATATATTTTCTATACAAATATTCAAGTGACCGCACACGCAGCTATATAATATATATTATAGCTGTGTGTGCGGCTTTATTATAGTGACGTAAAATTCTGTGATTACGTCACATATTATTATATTAATAATACACACATAAAATTCTGAGACTACCTTCTTGGTACAATGAAAACAATATCTATCACCGTCTATGGAATTTAGTAAGTTTTATTAAAATGTGTTAAGTCGTTCGTGATGCGCATATTACATAGGTATTACATACATAAAAAGCTGAGCGATATGAAAATTCTACCTGGCATTTCCATAGGATACAATTTTCTAAAGAATATACATATACAATCTAAATATAGGTCCATCTATCAGAGGTTGAACCAATTGTAAAACAAATACACAGTTAGTATCCCCAAAAGGCACCACACATGGCAACACTTCTCCAAAAAGCGGCACAAAACGGCACTTTTGCGTATTGTAACGAAATAAAAAGCCGTGTAGGTAAATATAGAGTGTTTAAAGTCTCGAGGGTGAAATGGACTTGTTTTAATGAATAATACAATTTTAGGGTCGCGCGAACCTTCATGCTTCAGAGATGGTGTTTGAGTTTTTCGCAGTTGTCTGAACTCAAAACATACATTTTGCTTATTTTTATGTGATAATTACAAACAATATACCTTAAAAATAAAAAATAAAATACTTCTCGATGGAAAACCAACCAATAAAATAGCTTTTTTAAATAAGCAAGTAAAAAAAGGTAAAGTAATTTTATAAAAACAAAAACATTGTGAGTCGCGTGTTTTTAAATTATTGAATAACTTGGATTTCGTAGAAAACAATTAACGCTTAATACTTAGCTTCGTTTTTTAAAATCTGTACCCTACTTAAAATATTAATATTGTCTTTATATTATACTGGTAGACAGAGTTCAGGTAGAGAAAAGAAAATAATGTGCAAGATAACTTTAGAAGGCACCGTGACATAGTATAGCTGCCCCATAGCGCTACTTAAGCAAATAGTGAGGGAATTGTCTTTTTTAAACTTTCGCGATCAGAACACATTATAAAACATAATAATATGCAAACGGGTATTTATCAAGAATTTTACCGGACCGGATTGTACCAGCCGTGGTCGCGGGAAACCTGACGTTAAAGGTAAAATACCCGTTTGAATATATTTTATAATGGTATCTATTTCCGTTTTAGTTTTAATTGTATTTGGTGTATTTATTTTTCTATTCTAAACTTCTGTTTGATTTCGGTACTCTTCTTATTGCGCCCAGTAATAATAATACTCTTCATTATTCTTACATAACCAACGTTTTATAACTGGTTGTGAATATGAGACAAAACTCACTGTTTCGTAACCAGTTATAAAACAAAACTCTATTATTATTATTATTATTTATCTACATAAACCAGAACCTCATAGTAATGTATGGTCATTTAGTACTTTCTTCGTAATAACGAATATTGTTCTTCTTAATTACGAGAGAGTACTTTAGTTAATCTGTCTTCTCTTGATCTACAATAACATTAAAAAAATAAAATAAGTAATATAAATATCCTTGGACATGCCACACAGCGTCATCTAGACCCAAGCTAAGCAATTTAATGCTTGTGTTATGGTAACTAGATGACTGATAAACTACAAAGATACATTTTTTTTTTGTAAATACATACATACTATAGACAGAAAAACATCCAGACCCGGAACAAATATCTGTAGAAGATACAAACATTTGTCCCGTAGCGAGGACCGAATCCGCAACCTTCGCGTCTCAGGCGGGCCTTCGCCCACTGCGCCACAGAGGTATGTATGGTCTTCTAGTACTTTCTTCGTAATAACGAATATTGTTTTTGTAAATTACGAGAGGGCACTTTATATAATCTGTCTTCTCTTGATACAATAACATCAAAGTTAAGTTCACTTGATGAAGCCCACGCAACTGTATCTGAAAATCTGGAGCATTATTTCGGTATAATGCCTAAACTTAGTTAATAATTAAAGGGCTTCGACATGCGTCATGCTGTCAACGCTTCAGAACCTGTAACTATAATTACAAACGCTTTGTATCGTCCAATCATCGTCTAATCGATTTGACATTTCGACCTACATAACCGTCATTCAATAATCATTCTCATACATTTTCTCTGTAGAAACATATCGTTAGCTATTGTAGAAAAGAAATAAGGCTTGGGAAGCTAATAAACCTTCCCATCCAACCTTTGTTATTATATAAATAAATAAATATCCTTGGACATTCCACACAGCGTCACCTAGTCCCAAGGTGTTATGGTAACCAGATGACTGATATACGACATAGATACATTTTTGTTTTGTAAATTTATACATAGGTACAATTATACATAGAAAACACCCAGACTCGAGACAAATATTTGCAGATAATGCAAGAGGTCGTATATAAGGTAATTAAGGCTATAAAATTCTGTATCCATAATGTATGTATTTCTAAAATATCTTTGCAATTATTCAACGGTTTTGTTCAAAATATAATATTCTATTCGATCTAAAGACTCGTAATTGTACAGTGATTGTTTTTAAAGAAAATATTGTTACGAGATTATGAATTTATAAAGTCGTTTTGTCGGTCAAGCTATAGAGATAGAGAATAATTAATCCGACATACCTATAGATCGTTTGTAACGATCCTTAGGTGGCTCAACTGGTCCTAATTGTATTTTGTACAGTTATGTAAATATGTAGTAGTTTAGTTTCTGTAAATAAAAATTATCCGACATTGTTTTTATTTAAAGAAAATATAGCCATCTAAATCATTTTGTGTTTCAATTCACAATTACTATTTGCAGTGAATTGAAACACAAAATGATCATCTCTTTTGTACGTTCTGGCCCTCGATTTTCTTATATTAGCAAACTAGTACTTAGGACTACTATAAGTTGATTGAGTAGCCTTTGGGCTAGCAATCAATCGACACCAACAACGGTGATCAATCTTTACAAAGGTATCTTAACTTAGTCAGAACTTATATCAGATACAAGCGTTCGGTGCTAACTTAGATTTTATAATAGCTGATGTAGCAAAAATTAAATTGTGAATTTTATGAGGTGAAAGTAATTTACAAATATGTGTGCAGAATGTGCAGTGGTTTGGAATTTACACATTACTAAAAATAATCTGTGTTTAATCAAGGTCTTTATTTATCTATAAAATTTCGGTTTTTATAACATTTTAGAACACAAATTTAAAAAAAAATTATTTAATATGATCACGACTGTATCCCAGGCAGCCGTATATATTTCTTTCAGATCTTAATGCAATTTTTAAAACCTTTTGTCTAACGGGGTTGTCAGAGGTATGTCCAAATACATATTTGGTAGGTACATACAAAATGGCATACAAACTAAACAAAACAATTTCATAGGTTAATTATAAACATGTATATATATAGTTTCTTACAATTTCCTGTGTTCAGATTAAATAGTTATGTTCATATACAATTTGTGAAATGATAGGCCCTAATGTGTTCTGTATTGCGGCTTACACCATGATTAACGCAACCTGCTGCCAATACCGCATGCATCGTATTCCAGTCCAATCTGGGGTTAACGATCTCTATACTATCCTATTTACCACCAAAGTCGTTTGGCTATGACGAAGGTCTTTAACAGGCATTAGAATCACCTAGCATGTAAGACGATACTGATGCGATCCTTGAGGTTCTACCAGAATAAATGATTTATCTTTCTTTCTTACTTTACAAACTCCGTCAGTTTTTAGGCCATCTTAAGACCTTTTTCCAGAGTTGATCACTAGCTTATACGTGTTTACTCACTTACCTAGACGTTTTTTTTTATTTAAATTTTAATTTAATTATTACAAACTTATTTATATGTTGTACCCTATAAATACCTAGGGTTTGTGTGGGTACTTACATTCAAATTCATAGGGTGAAGAAAAACATCGTGAAGAAATTAGTTTGTTTTTAAGGAGATGAACTTGCAACCATTCTGCTAACTTTTAGCAGAATGTAAAAGAAAAGCATGTATCAAAATAAGTACATGTTAAAAAAATTTATACACAAGCATTAAGTTGCTTAGCTTGGGAGTATATATTATGACGCTGTGTGTAATATCCAAGGATAAAAACTTTTAAACGATGTCTCTACTCGTCATAATTCGTCAATTAAAAGCATAAGGAGAAAGGTCTTTATGACTAAGATCATAATTTTAGCTTCAAAAATTATACATTATTGTTTTACCAAGGAAAATAATAACGTAAGGAAACGAAAACAAATCAGAAAACAAAGCTCCATCAAATCGTGACGGAACGGAATAAATTCTCATCTTGAAAGATTAATTTAGATTAGTATGTTGAAACATAGCGCTGTAGAAACAGCTGGTACAAGTACAGTTATTTTGTTTGCTCTGTCTGGGGTTTTATTTATTTATTTATTTGAGTCTCCAACTTTGTAAACAACAATACAAAACATTTGAAATATAGAAACAAAAGAAAGCAAAAGCGAGTTAAAACAGTAATTAAAGTTTAACAGAAACTAATTTTACAAAATAAAACGTGCAATTTTAAAATACTTAATCTTAAAAATAAATAAATTAAATATTTACACCTAAAAATAAATTAATGAAAAATTGATTTTCACAAATATAAAAACAACACAACAACAAATTATCGCAACTGCCTAGTAAATAAATCAAAACAAAAATACAATGCGAAGCCGATGTATGCCGATGTAGCAAGGACTTTCCGAATAAACATAGGCTATATTTTATCAAGGTAGGTACCACGCGAGCGAAGCCGCGGGCAACTAAGCTAGTTTATTTATCAAGTAATCTAGCGATTATTAAACTAGCTATGGCTAAAGTGATACTGCGTCATTTATTATGGACGAACACTGAGACAGGCCACCCGTGGGAAATAATTGATATTTGCTCTCCTTTTTAGCGTTCTGTTTAAATAGGCTTTGGGATAAAATGGACCTAAATAAACAGCGTCTTGAAAGGACTGTGACGTCAGACGGTAGCTGCAATTTACTAGCATCATTTTCATTGTAATTTTAACATGATTTTAAAGTTTGTTCGCGGAAATTACAACCATTTTAGGAAAAAACTAGGCTACTATGCATACATACATAAAATCACGCCAAGAGGGCCAAAAGTAATAGAAGCAGGGCAGACCATCAGTCCGGTGGGTGGACGATATAGAGGCCATAGAGGGAAAGGCGTGGATGAGAACGGCACAGGGCCGATTAGAGTGGCGTTTGAGGGCCAATTATGCTGATGAAGGATGACAATAGCTGCAGAGTGACATATTGTAACATAGCCAAAACAACGGGTTATAAATCAGGTTTAAAACGCGGTAAAATCCCGTGTCCATTATTTCTAAAATATAAATTGTGTTCGCGTTTAAGAGAGACTGTTGTGTTAATGCAAGAGATAAAATAGAAATCTAAGGGTTTGGATAAAAATATCGATCGCATGTGACACACAACCTAGTAGGGTCACGGTCACGGGGTTAGAAGACGGGCAATTAACGTGTATACACTTTATCTGAGAGGATGAGATGTCTAGTACATTAGCTAGACTGTATAGAAGTCGATTCTCTTGAGAGTATTTCAGGTTCAAACTATCGTGAGTTGTACAAGACATAGAGAACATAATACACGGGAAATTAGTCGACGACTTGTTATGTTATGACCCTGTCATGTCCCACTGCAAGGCAAAGGCCTTCCTTCTCTCCAGTCATCCCTGTTTTGGGCCACTGTGAACAATAAAAATAATAATATGGGCATGGATATACTACCTTTATGACACCAAAGTTGGCCACTTGCTCATACGAACTTACTTACTTACTTTTTTACACCTAAAAATTATAAGTACTGCTTGTAAATCTCCGTAAATAACTGGATGGGCGCTAGGGGCATTAGGAAACTAATACTTCGGAGCAGGTGAATACGTGTGCCACGTTCTTGACTGTATTCCACAAATGGTAGACTCAGATTTTCAGAAGATTATTAAGATAGCAACAATACTTATTATTATAGGAGTATACTTTACGTAAATTACAAAATACTAATCAAACATAACATTATCATTACCCGTAGTTTCTTTACGAAATTAGCGTTTTTATTGCCTATTTCCGCCATAAAAACTTCCCCATTAGCGTTTTTCCATTACTGCTAAAATAGAGTTCCTTCAGAAAGAGTTAGTTGTAACAACATAACAATCAATCAACTGCGATGACAAGCAATCACGCAACTGTTATGTCGGCGAGCTGGTTAGTACTAAACAATAATTATTGTATACCCGAAAATAGGGAGAAATAAAGCTAGTATCGTGTGAAAATCATACTTCGTTCGCTAATAAGCCGCTCTCTCTTGCACATTTGAATGGAAATGAAAAGGACGCACAATCGTTAACAACTTTCGCGATTGGTTAACAGTTCTCGACCAATGACGTGTGTTTATTATAATAGCTCGACGCGGCGTACGAAGTAACTAATATAATTTTGATAGACTATAGAAGAAAAATTGCCTACAAATGAATCTAACTGTATGTATACATCATAATGGATTTTTCGTTTCCTTTTTGAGACCTTAAGTAAAATAGCTAGTGGTCAACGCTTGTGATGAAGTTTTTAGGCCGCCTAAAGGCCTCCGTCACGGCTTAACGACTTTAAAAGCCTGGACCGACAATTTAACGTGTCTTCCGAAGCACGGAAGCGCTCAGCTGATAATGTCACTTGCAGTCACCCATCCAAGTTGTGACCGCTCAGAACGTTGCTTGATTTCGACGATCTATCAAGAACGTCTTAGCAAGCTTCGCCACTAGCGCTTCAGATCTTTATAGATCAATCAGTTATATATACTGTTTTTGTAAAAAATAATTCAGAACACTTTTCCAGCATCTCTAGTTGTTTTGACATGTAATGAGGTTAATCTTCCTTGATTTGATGGATGCCAGTCCTTATCCTTAAATCGTTTAAACGCCCCTCATCTTAAGTAGCCTTAAGTCCGGATAATTTTAGCGATTATAAATGTGATGAAAATTAAGTACAAGTTGTTCCGTGTTCTTGAAAATTTTCCTCCAGAAGTTTTTGGGGAAAAGCTTGGGTTTTCCCTAATCATTTCAATTTTGGTGAGTACTAAGTTGCCGACCACTTATATTTATAACAACCGACGAAAAAAGGGCTGTTCTAAGTTGTAATGTAAATGATGTAGTGTGAATCTGTGTATTTGTGTACTTGTGTTAGTCTGAGGTAAAGTAGCTCGTGAACGAATGGACTGATTTTGACTATTTTGTTTTGTCTGAAAACTGTGTTTGAAATTAAGATCTAAGTGCTTCCGTGCTTCGGGGGGCACTTAAAATTGTCAGTCGTTAAGCCATGACGGATGCCTGTTAAAGGCATCCGTATCCGCCTACAGTAGGCGGCCTAAAAGCTCCATCACCAGAATAAGCCATTTACTCATACAAATCAAACAAACAATCAATAAATTTTTACCTTTTTATAATATTAAAAATAAAATTAAAAAAATTTAAATATGATCACGACTGTGTAACCCAGGGAGCGGTAGACATTTCTTTCAGATCTTTTAGGAAATTTTTAGATCCTATTAAAGATGTCTATGGGGGTAGTCAGAGGTATGTCCAAATACATATTTGGTACATGCCCACATCTTGCGGATGTTAACTTTATAATATTAGTGCAGATATACATAATCTTCTCTTAAAAATAGTTAAAAACTGCAAGAAAACATAGCTTCCAAACCCGCAGACTAACGGAACGACCTACTTTCAAAGCAGATAGTAAATTAGATTGCCCTTTGCGAATTGAGAGCAAACACTGATGATGTGCACAGTACAGTTAGCGAGAGAAGTTCTTGAACAGTTTGAGTTTTCAAATCACTTTTTCATTACGTCACGTTTGGTTATTAAATGTTTGTGAAAGTAGGAAGGATTAAACGGTGAGAAAATATATGGAAAAACTACGCAGAAACTAGGAAAATTTTTAAAAACTTGATGATTACGAGTTTTTCATATTTCGCTAAGGATCACGCGCGTTATGCAGAAAACAAAACTTGTGGCTACATGGCCGCTTTTTGAGTTACAAACACAATTACTAAATTCAATATTGCGATACTTCTGCAAAAACACTCATATCGATATTTATATTATTTACGGAGATACAAATCATATAATGCAGCCTTTTCATTTTATGGTTTAGTCTAAAACAGTCATCTATGTGTAAAAAATGTTTGCATGATCTGCAAATATTTGTTTCGTGTCTGGGTGTTTTCTATGTATAATTATGTATGTATTTACAAAAAAAAATGTATCTATGTAGTTTATCAGTCATCTGGTTACCATAACACAAGCATTAAATTGCTTAGCTTGGGACTAGATGACGCTGTGTGGAATGTCCAAGGATATTTATTTATTTATATTTAAAGGATCTAAAATGCCTAAAGATCCGAAAGAACATGATTACCGCACCTTGGGAATACAGTCGCGATCATATTTAATTTATTTCAAAAGTTAATGCACTTCTGTCGCCGAATGTACCAGCATCCGGTGAAGGTACAAAATCCTAGTTAACTCCCGCGGGATGTATTTGTACTCTAATGTCACTCTAATCTAACAGAGCCTCAATCGTACTTACAAAGCCTGAGTTAGATTGGGATTGAAATGCTGCTAAACAATATTGACAGCACAAAACCGACTGTATTTTACCAATAATTATTTTGCATAGTGAACTTTAAACACCTGCTAGGATTAGTACAACGCTATATTTAATTTTAGAGGTATTTATTAACACCACAATGGGGGCAATTCGGAGTGTCGCAAAAGCTACACTAACCTAACTAAAACTATTGCCATCCTTTTTATTCCCATCGCTATGAAAGGGACGGCAACAATTTTAGTTAGCTTACTTTAGCTTTTGCGACACTCAGAATTGCCACTAATAAGCTTCTAAGCTATAAGACCGGCCAATAATTATTGTACAATTTTTTTATCGACCTATCATGACTCTCTTTGCTTGACAATAATTATACTATAGGTTATTTCGTTTATAAGTTTCTGCAAAGTGTATAAAAATAAATGTTTACCCTGGTCTTATTCATAAATTTTTGTCAATAAAGAATGTTTTTTTCTTGTTACTCTTGTCAATGAAAAGAGATAGCAACAGATTTAATATCCGTTTTGGCTAAAGTAGGTTTACTGAAGCAATGAGCATAAGGGGGAGTTTTTTACCTAACAGTATCTTACAAGCATGAAATAAAATTATATTTCAAATCACGATTAATTTAAATTGCCTCCTAATTGAGTAACTCTGTACATACTCCACCTTGAAACTTCACAGAAACCTTGAATTAGTCTCTGAAAGAAGCAAATTGCGTGAAGCTCAAATCTTTGAACACTTTTGTTTGATTAGAAAATGAAAAATCTTACGAAAAGTTACGACTTCGACGGGATTCGAACCCGCGTGATTCAAGCGATCATCCTTTAGCCGGATTGCCATCGACCACTCGGCCACGAAGCCAATGACGTCGACGACGAAACTATCAGTAAGATTATATTTTTCGGTTAGAGCACCGATTAGCGCCATCTACAGGTATTCTAAAGGAATTAGATACACCTGCTCATTGACTGAAGTTGCATTCAGTACAAATTACCAGAGATGTCGCTTTAGCTAATTCTATAGTTTTTTTTATATATTTTTATTATTAGTTCACTTTTGTTTGATAGGAAGAGAATGACTGTACGAACCGTATTGAGCCCGTAATCTATCGAGTCATGGCGAGTCTATTGTGAGGGCTGATAGACACGGTCTGCCCTTAATAAAGTGGATGAATTGCAATATGCTGTACCAACACATTTAGCGAGATTCACGTGTAATGCTGAGAAGAGAAAAAAATGGAAAAAGTTACTTTGGTCTAGTGGGGTTTGAACTCGCGACTTGCGGGTTTTGTGGTTAAGGAAATAAAATTTATTTGGAAAACACAGAGCACAGACGAACATTACAATATAAAAAACAGGAAAGGACAGTAAATTAAAAAATTGAAGGTAAATAGGTAGGTACAGCTATCTAGACTGTCCCCGTTCAACATCGAGTAGCCACAGTCGTCTGGCGTAGGTGTGGACCAAATAGGATTTAATATTCGTTTTAGCTAAAGTAATAATTAGTAGACTAAATTATTTGTTTTTTTAAACATACTCTAAGTGCTGCAGTTATTTTGTTAAAAAAGATCTAATATCAACACAACACACTATATAATTCTCCACACCTCGGTCAGATTGAACATTCCATTGCAACATCATCTATACATTCCCGACATCGCATTGCAAACTATAACGATACGATTATATCGCTCGAAATTGCCAAAACCTAATACCAACCGAATCCGGGATTGAAATGAGCTGATATGCGATTGATCTGAAATAACTCTGAAATGGAACATTGTTGGATCAAGGGCCGTAGCACCACCTATTAAAAGTAATTGTTATTTAATGACAGTATTCAGCTTCTAAGAAAATTTGAAATTCTTATAATTTAGTAAACTGTCATGAAATAACAATACAGCTTAGAGAAAGTAAGAAATAGAGCGCTGTATATTTCTTTCTCAGTCACACAAAAACAAAGAAGAATAAATACAACATTCTTGTGAGTAAAAGAGACAAAACATTAGATCTTTTGTCCCTCATCGCGTGCCGCTTTTTTGTATGGCCGGCAACTTGATGCTCCGAATTTTGTACAACAAAACTATGGATTCATTGCAATTTTTGTCCCTCTCGGCGGCACGCTCACTGTTCGTCCAGGTACTATACTAGGTCCAATAGCACTGAAACATAATGGTCTCCTAGGTTAGCCTGTGTTTTGGAGACCTCTTTATAATATTAGTAGAATAATCTAGTTTTAGATTATATTGTCACTACACATGCACAGTGCGCACTTCGTTATATACCTACCTCGTTGCTATTATCATGCAGAAATAGACTATGCAGAAACTCTGAGTTTATTAAAATAACACTTTCACATACTTGGATATCTGCCCAGTGACCGCCGTGAAATATCATAGTATACTATGAGATGAGTTAGCACTAGTTTTTTTCAGGTTCTTGCCTGATTCTTTCCCTGGTGTAGGGAGTCGCGTTGGAACAGGCATTAGAATCACCTAGCATAGTAACCAGATGACTGATTTACTACTTAGATACATATTTTTTGTAAATACTATAGATAGAAAACCATCCAGACCCGAAACAAATATCTGTAGAAAAAATGCTGCATTTTAGCATTCGAAATTCGTTTATCAATATTTGTTTGAAATTTAAAACCAATACGAATTCAGAATATTTTACACGTTTTGTGTAATAAACAAAATCAGATTAAACTGTTTTGATTGGTATTTTTATTTACTTGTATGTTTTGATAACGATAGAAAGTTGTGCCAAATGTGCTTTTTAGTGTCGAATTACGTAAATGTCAAGGTCTTATCTAATAGGGGCTTCTACATGTACAACATGTGAAATGTGAAAGTGTGTGTGTGTAAGTGTTTATGTGTGAACGTAAATGTTTCCTTAATAATTCGATGATATCGAGCGCTAAGAAACACTATATACATGACTAGCTGCGCCCCATGGAGTTGCCCGCGGTGAATAGTTCCCGTTCCCGTGGGAATACCGGGATCAAAAGTAGCATATTTTACGTTCGTTCGTTCGTATGAGCAAGTGGCCAACTCTGGTGACGGAGTTTTTAGGCCGCCTAAAGGCCTCCGTCATGGCTTAACGACTTTAAAAGCCGGGACCGACAATATAACGTACCCTCCGAAGCACGGAAGCGCTCAGCTGATAGCATTATTATCACTTGCCACCCATCCATGTTGTGACCGCTCAGAACGTTGCTTAACTTCGATGATCTATCAAGAACGTCTTAGCAAGCTTCGCCACGAGTGCTTCATGATTGCCTATTTTATTTAGCCTATTTTTGAATCCACGGTATAAGCAATCCTGTACCGAATTTCATTCCGTCGTTTCAATTCGTTGTTTTATTCCGTCCAGCTGTTTGATCGTGAAAGAGTAACAAACACACCTAACACACACAAACTTTCACTTATAATATTATTAGTGTGATTAGCATGATTTGGATGAATTTACGGGACTTTATTACGTATATTTCTCGACGTTCTGAGTGCGTAAAAGGTGGGTACTGACCGGCGTTACGGGGCGTAATGTAACGTGTTACACCGCGAGCATTCGTGCAGTCAGTACGTTGTGTTACGGGGAACTCGAGTAACTCGAGTAACTCGATGCGTAACACGCTTGATGCGAATGTTACATTACACCTTGTAACGTTGGTCAGTACCCACCCCAGCTCTCTTGGTCACGGCAAAGACGATTAATATCTAGAAGACAGACAAAGGCCATACACAAAATCGTAACCTTGTCCCGCAGTACCAGATAGCCTGGAAACTTTAAAACATCAATTTTATCCAAGAAATTTCAATACTTAGTAGTAGGTAGCAACAATATTAAATATAAAATTTTTTTTAGGTAATTTTAACTAGAAAGTAATTGAAATTTCTTGGATAAAATTGATGTTTTAAAGTTTCCAGGCTATCTGGTAGGGTTACTATTTTGTGTATGGCCTTTGTCTGTCTTCTAGATATTAATCGTCTTTGGTACTAGTAAGGATTTATTCCAAGTGAAAATTGCATTTCCAAACTCCCGCAAGTTTAGAAAATAAATAGCATCCGTGTCATCGCTTCAACTTTACGTCCAAAGTTTTGAAAATGATTGAAAAAACTTTTGTTCATAGTGACTGCCAAATCGGTATCGTATGGTGACAGCTTTGTCGATGATATAGACTGCTCGATTTGGGACTTGCTTTGTAGGCAAAATAAATGCCGTCGTGACTTAACGACTTTTAAAGCCGGAACCGAAAATTTGAAGTCCCTGTATTGTTAATAATAATCAGTGTTGTAAGACAAATTCACTTAAGTATGTCATAGCTAATGAAGATTACAATTTATATCAAAATATTCCAGTAAGACAGAAATTGTGTGCCACTTTTCGAAGAACTCAATACTTGAATCTCTCTAAATGCTAATGGAATCGACATAGAATCCATCGCAAAGCTGCTCCTCTATAATTCTATCAGCGATTCATTTCTCTAAAGCACAGCTTATAATAATACACGCTGATGCACTGCAAACAACTGTGAGGCCAG
This sequence comes from Xanthorhoe designata, assembly GCA_963582015.1. Lineage (NCBI taxonomy): Eukaryota > Metazoa > Arthropoda > Insecta > Lepidoptera > Geometridae > Xanthorhoe > Xanthorhoe designata. Next base: position 9,639,690 of record OY757049.1, read on the forward strand.
ATTCGAATGAAATTATAATTTTCATTTAATTTTTAATATTATAATTAATTATCTAAGTACTTAGAATTAAGATGGTTTTTTTAACGCATGTTGTGATACCCTTTAATTATGGGAGCACTAGTTTTTGTTTTTTAATATTTAGCTATCAATTGATGCAGTACAGTGTAACCCTATGTTGTTGTAAATAAATAAATGAAACCATTTGAACTATAAAAAACTATTAGGTACTTTTAAAATAAGTAAAATAAAATAAAAGTATTTTATTTCGGATTACTATAAACCATATTAATTTGTCAGCTATTTACATATTTAAATGTGAAAACGTAGAATAAACAGTCCAAAAACGACGAGGTTTGCATATTTGCATATATGAAATTATTTTAACAAACCAACAAATATACTCGTACTAGTAGTAGTAACTCATAAATCTGTATTTTCAACTGCCGTGATTTGTTCTAGGGTTACAAATACCAGAAACTTTAGCTAGCGGCACCTAGCTTTAGCTAGTTCTTGATAAATCGACTAAGTTAGTCGTCGTTCTATGTGGTCACTTTAATAGATGGTGCAAGTGATATTAACAACCGAATGCTTTCAACGATAGAATAGAAAAATAAATATTTTACATCAACATAAACATGGGTAACAAAAATGAGAAATATTAGCAATCGAGTGACAAGAAAATAAGGGTACCCATCAGCATTTGCTCCAGCAGCATCATGACATCATGATGGCGTAAAATTGGCCGTCTAAGCTATATAGCGGAAGCCATAAGCGTTCTGAAAACGCTTTTACCTTTTGACAACCAAGCATTTTTGTTAAAAAGCGCTGGTACTGAACGGGTGACTGAGTTTCACGAAAGCCCGAGTTAGATTGAAAGTCCAAGCTTTATTGTAAAAGTATGGACGACTTCTGCAAAATGCGGGTATGTTCTAAAGGGCAATGTGTATTTGATCGACTACAGACCCCATATACTTCCATAGATGTTTTCAAGAATTTAAAATGTTTTAAGATCTCAGAAAATTTCACTTTCAAAACTATTGTGAGTTGTATTAGACATTATAATAGCACACGTGAAATTACTCACGTAAAATTATCGTCGATTTAGATACCGACAATGTTTCGATTCTTCCGGAGAATCTTCATCTGGGTATGAGTGTGGTCACTCCTCGCAGTCGCGTCTCACACTTTGAGTTTTTTTGAGTGTGAGACGCGACTGCGAGGAGTGACCACACTCATACCCAGATGAAGATTCTCCGGAAGAATCGAAACATTGTCGGTATCTAAATCGACGATAATTTTACGTGAGTAATTTCCCGTGTGCTATTATAATATCTCAGAAAATGTCGCGGATTGTAGATACTGTTGTGGTTATATTAAATTTTTTTCGTATTTTTTGCTATAAATTTTGATTAATTTTAGGTTTCAGGCAGCATAATAAATCAGTCACTATTTTCCACTATATAACGCAATGAATTTACTAACCTAGCTGTTACAAACATAAGCTGCAGTAAGGTCAGGATTGGACCCAACGCATAAAGCTCAGCGCTCAGCTCTCAAATCTAATAAACGAGAAATTATTTGTTTCTGAAATACGGAACTTTGTGTTTGAAATGAAAGCGGGACAAATGGCTGGTCCCAGTTTTTGTAGAAATAGGAGTCACTTTATTTGGTCCAGTAAATGGAGTACGGTTTTTTTTGCTAACATATAATGTCAGGGACCCGGCAGCGCGGCCGACCACGAATGAGATGGCGGGACGAACTAGACGCCTTTGAGAGGGACTGGCGGACGAAGGCACTGGATCGGCGTGACTGGCGAAAGTGGGGGGAGGCCTTTGCCCAACAATGGGACAGTATGGGCTAGTAGTAATAGTAATAATAATAATCATGTCCCACTGCAAGGTCTCCCCCTTCAACTTCATGTTTGTTCAGTTGTCACGTCATTTACTTAATCAGATAGGACTTGAAAGGTTATTATTATAAATATTTTTGATTATAGTGTTAAACCACACTTAGGTATTTCATTTTTAAATGAAAAATCTTACTTGTCTTCGGCGTCAAGGGCTTCGTGGCAGCCGACTTAAGGGTGATCGCTTACCTCGCGGGTTTGAATCCCGTCGAAGCCGTAAAACTTTTAGTAAGATTTTTCATTTAAAAAAGGTTATTATTATCTTCTTTGACAGGTATAAAATTCATACTCTTGAAATAGCACTAAATCCTTGGATAATCACACAGCATCATCTAGTCAGAAGCTAAGCAATTGAATGCTTGTTTTGGTAACTAGATATACTACAATATGAGCTCAAATATAATGCTAATTAAATGTAAATATAATATAATGCTGCAATATGATGTACTGAATGCAACTTCAGTCAATGAGCGGGTGTATCTAATTCCTCTAAAATACGTGTAGATGGCGCTAATCGATGCTCTAACCGAAATATAATCTTACTGATAGTTTCGTCGTCGGCGTTTAAGGCTTCGTAGCCGAGTGGTCGATGGCAACTTGGCAACCCGCCTAAAGGGTGATCGCTTGAATCACGCGGGTTCGAATCCCGCCGAAGTCGTAACTTTTCGAAAGATTTTTCATTTTCTATTACTGAAATACTTAAGTGTGGTTTAACACTATAATAAAAATATATAAAAAAAATTATGAGCTCTATCTAAATCAATAGACTTATTTTTTATAAACACGTGTAAATAAATTAAAAGCTTCAAACAGACTTCCTCAATTCCACATAAAAGTAATTAGCAGAAAAATATATGTTCGTAAATAGGAATCGTTTATTTAGACTGTTGTAAAGCGAGTCACATGGACGCGGTAATTATGCTAAAATAATTGGACAGCGATGTATTTTAGGAGCCCGCTGCATTAAATTTACCGTTTTCCGGGTATTCTGTTTGGTAGAAACCATCGTCTCAGCGTAATCGGCTTTATCTGCAGGCTGAGGATGGCTAAAATCATAAAAATAAAATATAATCGAGTATCGCTACCTACATTTCATACAGTTTGCCATCTAGCGCAACCTAAGCAGAAATATTACACAGTTTTTTTTACAAATAGCACCTACGCACTATAAGGATTTAAAATACCAATCAGCTAATAAGCAGGTCATTTATACACGATTTCGATTACAACGTACAAACCCACTTCATTGTTCGTTCGTTCGTTCGTATGAGCAAGTGGCCAACTCTGGTGACGGAGGTTTTAGGCCGCCTAAAGGCCTCACTTCATTGTAATCTTTTTAAATCATATAAAACAAGTTTGCTTTTAGCTCCTACAATTTAACGTTATAATGAGTTTCCTGGTAATAAATCTTTATCGTTTAGGTAATAGTTATAGAAAATCGGCTGTGCTTTTTTTTGATTAAAATTAATTAAATAAGTTTTTAACAATTAGCTCCTAGACTATAACGTTATAATGAGATAGCGTTATCGTTTGATAATGTCTCTAGCGGCTGTTAATGATAAATAACGCGAACAAAACTTTATTGGTCATGTTAATTCTGTTTTATGATATCTGCCCAATAATAAACATTTTCAGTTTAATGGATGGCTTGAATCTATTGGCAGTATTGTTATTGGGTATGTGCTATCATCATTATTATAGTTTTAATATATAAGTGTCTTAAAGTGGCTACTTTTGGTATTTCGTTATTACTATAATTAAATTATATAATATTAATCCTAGACTATAATGCTAACATAGCTTTAATATGATATTTTATATTTAGTAGACCATTTAACCCACTTCTTTATATAACTGTCTAAAAAGGTGTTTAAGAAGGTTGTCATTTTACATGAAACGTAATATGTTCATCAGCTTCCTATCGCTACAAATAAAACGTTAAAAAAAACACATTACATTACACATTATTTCCCCCTACAATAAAGCATTAAAATAAACAGACTCAAAGTGAAAAACACACTTAGTCATTGAAGTCGGAAAATCTACATTTTATTTTCAAACCACTTTTTAAAGCTCTCGAATTTATTCGCAAAACCAAGGCTTCGCGTTGTGACGTAATGGGCGGTTTTTGTGACGTCACGCCGCCAACCGAAAAACGTGGGCATTCTCCTTTTAACGGGAGTTTTTGCTGACAAATACTGTTTTTTTCAAATGCTTCTCGGTGTTTAGTGTCGTTGTAATAAGGTCTTGTTTTTGTAAGTCTTTGCTGACTATTTATTTATTAAGGCAACGCCAACAGTACACATTGTAAAAAACATTCATATAAAATACTAATCTATGATAATGTGTACCCATTACAGGCATGCACAGCACTATTTATGACAGTGCCAAGATGTTGTAAACCTACCAGACACACTAGAGATACTAAAGAACCCAAAGACGACCTCTGTGGTGTAGTGGGCGAAGGCTCGCCTGAGACGCGGAAGTTGCGGGTTCGATTCCCGCCACGGGGCAAATGTTTGTATGTTCTACAGATATTTGTTCCGGGATGTTTTTCTATCTATAATAATAAGTAAGTATTGACAAAAAAAGGTGAGTATCTGAATGAAAGGTAATAATCGAAACATTGTCGGTATCTAAATCGACGATAATTTTACGTGAGTAATTTCCCGTGTGCTATTATAATGTTTTACGACAACGTTAGTAACACATTACTTTCACAACAAAAAGTAATAAAAATAGAAATATAAGTCTCATATTTCGACTCCAAAGCAACAAAAAACAATCATCACGTTAGATTCTGCCTTTTTCATAACGCTTTGCGTAACTTCTAAAATTACCTTACATGATGTATTGCAATAGCCGTTTCCTCAAAAATTGCTTTTGGTTTCTTCATTACTTTCTGTTTTGGAAAAGAAACGTTCAATTTGGTGCGGAATATTAGAAAAGTTTCCAATGTATTTCAGTGTGGGATTGGCATTGTAGAACCGAATTTGTATTTTATATTACCTACTGACTAGTGGCCCGCTCCGACTTTGGTCTGTAAGTATTGAATATTGACTATTATTCTCTGTGGAGCAGTCGGTGAAAGAGGTTACGGGTTCGAACCCCGCTTCGAGACAAATTTCTGTATGAACTACAAATATTTGTCTCCAGTCTGAGTATTTTCTATGCATGTATGTATTTACTTTGTATATACCTACATACTTACACACTCACAAACTTTCACGTTTATAATATTAGTGTTTTATAATAGAAAAGCAGCGGTTGGTTTTATTTTATACGGAACTATAAAAAGGAGATGTTTACTTCAATGTCATAATTTAAAAATAAATATAAATTAGAATTAAAAAAGAACAAAGAAAGAAACACACAGGAAAAATACCTACACTTCTTAACCTAAACAACTAAATAAAGTTTAAATACATTTCTTAGGTCTAAAATTGTCGATTGACATCCCTAGAGAGAGGTTGACGCCCACTCAAAGTCAAAGCTAATAATTTCAAGCACTTTGAGACGTCATAAGGTTGATTTACATAAAACGAACATAGAGCTAGAGCTAGAACAAGAGCATTCTTTCGTAATCTTTTAGTGTAAACGAAAGCTGGATCATCTGTAATCGATAAAGATAATGTATAAAACTGGCAGAACACTAGAACGCTTTGAAGAGACCGCGAGCGCGTCCTAACACGCAAGAACGCTCTAAGCAACTGTTCGCGCGCTCTAGCGCCGTTTACATCTAGCGAGCGAGCATTCTTTGAATATTCCATAGAATCTTTGCAAACGCACTAAGAAGAACGAAGGAATGCTCAACGCCTGTTTACACTAAAAGAATTTGATGTAGTGGGGACAGAATGAGCATTCGCTCGTTTGGTGTAAATCGACCTTTAGGAACGAGGCGGTTTTCTTTCTTTGTAGCCTAGTCAAGATAGATTATATAAAACTAGGCTTAGTTTCAACGCGCACTCGGTATTTTTTTGTTTGACATACTAATAGAATGAAACGTGATCATATTGTTTTTACAAGGCTTATTCGAAATCTTTAGTAATTTGAGAAAGTTTTATAAACAAGGGTTTGGTTCTTTTTCCTTTGTTAACTTGTAATCCCTCGGCGCGTTTGAGTAAATTTTTGGTAGATACCCTCATTTTGCAGAAGCTAGCATTTTTAAGGTACGTTCGTTCGTTCGTTCGTTCGTTCGTATGAGTAAGTGGCCAACTCTGGTGACGGAGTTTTTAGGCCGCCTAAAGGCCTCCGTCATGGCTTAACGACTTTAAAATCCAGGACCGACAATTTAACGTGCCCTCCGAAGCACGGAAGCGCTCAGCTGATGATGCCACTTGCAGTCACCCATCCAAGTAGTGACCGCTCAGAACGTTGCTTAACTTCGACGATCTATCAAAAACGTCTTAGCAAGCTTCGCAACGACCGCTTCGTTTTTAGGTTTTTAAAAAAAGATGATAATTAGTTAGTATACCTACACGTTCTTAACAGCTTGTATTAGACAAATTAATATCATAATAAATAGTGCCTGGTTTCATCAAATTGTAACTACGGCACGTCTTTTAATCGGGTATTAAACTAACTTGAAATTAGCCTTTAAAACCTGTCTCATAATTTACACACTATAAAGACCCCTAAGAAAGGAAAATGGCGGATGCCCCATCATAAAATGGCCTTATTAACTCGCTACATTACATAATGAAGTTTAGTTTATGAGTAATTTCTATAGGGCTCACATAGTTTGTAGCACTTAATAGAATACAAAGTGTTTTACCCGACTGAGACGAAAAAGGGTAATGTTTTTGAATCATTTGACTTTGGTTGAAGGCTGAAGTTTCTTAAAAACGGACAGATTTTGATAAAATGTTATCGTTGGATTTTTTCCTGGTGTAGGGAGTCGCATTGAAACAGGCATTAGAATCACCTAGCATGTAAGATGAAACTGATGCGATCCTTGAGGTCCTACCAGAATAAATGATTATTCTTTCTTTCTTTCTTTGTCAAAATCACATGAGTGACTAGTATGTTCAAAAAAGTGTATGTAGCAAATGTATTTGCCTTCACCAAAGTCGAAGAAGTAGAAGCAGGTCTGAAATTATGATGATGATGTAGCCTATTTTAAGCAAGAAAATGTTACTCAGAAAGATATTAGTGAATGTAAATTTGAAGCGCTTGTGGCGAAGCTAGCTAAGAAAGTTCTTGATAGATCTTCTAAACGGTCACTACTTGGATGGGTAACCGCAAGTGACATTTATATCTGAGCGCTTCCGTGATTCGGAGGGCACGTTAAATTGTCGTCCCGGCTTTTAAAGTCGTTAAGCCACGACGGAGGCCTTAAGGCGGCCTAAAAACTCCGTCACCAAAATTGGCCACTTGCTCATACGAACTTACTTTTTTTTTGTCTGGTTGAGATCGCTTTTAAGCGATAAGACCACCGATTGTATTATGATAATTAAGTTATTGCAGTTTATTGCATTGTTAATTTTCTTGTATATGGTGTGCAATAAAGTATTTTCTATTCTATTCTATAATGTGTTTACAGGAAACAATCTATGCCTACACGTAACGAGGGAGCCTGTTGTGCCTGGGGTATTGTTGAGATGGAGTAGGCATGTCCAGCATCTAAACTATCAGACTAATTGACCTTGTTTACTAGCTGCGTCCCGCGGTGTTACCTGCGGTGAATAGGTCCCGTTCCCGTGGAAATGCCGAAATCAAAAGTAGCTGATTTTTTAATCCAAGGTGGAAGCAATCCTGGTACCAACTTTCATTCAAATTCAAACAGCTGTTTGAGCGTAAAAGAGTAACAAACACACTTACACACACAAACTTTCACCTTTATAATTATTAGTGAGATAGTGAGATTAGTGAGATTTATTTTATTAGAGACAAGCAAAACCAAAGATAGATAGGTTATTGAGGTTGGCTGTTAGTGTTTTTACGGTTACGTTACTCCAAAATTTTGGTGTTGTGAGTTCTTGACGTAAAAAAGAGCTGCTGATTCAGTGAATGACGTGATTTATCCATGTTAAGTCACTTGTCAAAATATAAAAATGTTACCAGTTTATTCACACATATTTTAAAACAAAATACGAGTGTTCATTAATACCCTTTTGAACGCCGGCTTAAGTGGGTATTCACATTTCAAATGATTATTATTTTCGTGAAAAAATACAGAACAAAAGATCCGAGTTTCATAAAGTAAACCGTAACAACCCCACGATCGATTTCAATAACACCCCTTTTAGGGGTACAAAAAATCAAATACGATCCGGGCATAGGTACATTAATTTTCCACATAAAGGTGTGTTTACACCGACGTAATAAAGGCGCCTCGCTGGTTTAATTCAGTCGAGTTTGATAAATTTCCTGAAATGAGCCTTTTATGGGCGGGTACTCTGTTATAGCCACGTGATGTAGTCACGAAGTGCACACAGTGAATAAAATATTAATTGTAGTACTGGACAATCAACTTTATACATCTACTTCCAAACTATGCTTGGCTTTAGAAAAGATTTTTGAAAATAAATACTCTTTATGATTTTTACACCGATTCACATCCTTCATTCACATACGCTTATCATAAAAAAAATGCCCGATAGAAAAACACTGTGATAAATTATGCTTAGCTTAGGGCTACCCAAGCTAAGCAACTATTACTTCTGTTCTGCGCAGCTAGTATAGTTAGTTATGAGGTTTAACTGTATTTTAAATTTAAATTATATACCTAGCATGTAAATTTTTGCACGTGGTCTTTGCACCGCGAAGTATGTGATATTTTATTTTATATAAACCTGTACAACCATACTTCATGCAAATAAATGATATTCTATTCTATTCTAATATATAAAAAATTATCAGTCCTGATACAAATATTAGGAGATAAAACTAACATTTGTACCGCTACGGGAATATATTATGCAACCTCTTGCATCTCAAGCAGGCTATTACCTACTGCGTCGCAAATAATATCGAAATACTAATGTTAAATATTTTATTCAATATGTTTCACTCAACGACTCTGCTCAATTGAGCAACAAATTAGCAACCCGTGTCTCATGAAAAATATAACAGAATACGTTGTGAACAGATATATAACGGCAACTTCGCATAAGGCCATGGGAGAGATGTAATATTGTTAGCACTTCGCCAACTTGCGTACCAAGTTTACTGTGAATGTATATTTGAAATTGTGCGCAGAATACAAATACTTGAGACTTTTTAATGAGGTGGGTGTTCTAAAGTACGTATATTCAAGTATTGTAAACAAATTGTATTATGTTGTTTTAAACAAAATGTTAATTAATGTTTACAAAAAGCTCCTTACATGCGGTTGCGTAGAATTAATCTTATAGGAAAACGAACTTGAATTGTCTACTATGTATCTTCACATCATTCTTTAAAGCGCTCGTGGCGTTCTTGATTGATCGTTGAAGTTGAGCAACGTTCTAAGCAGTCACAACTTTGATAGGTGACCGCAAGTTGCATTAACAGCTGAGCACTTATGTACTTATGTGTGTGGGAATGGTCTTACTCGATTTGCCAACGCATCATTTATTTACTTACTTCATAGAGTAATAACACTTTCTATAGTTTTTGACGCGGAGTTAGCTGGCGGAGCACGGATAAATTAACCAATAAGATTGCATAAAATCTTCGCTAAAAATTGTATGAAAACAGAAATACAAAATTTGAAAAGTCGTAGAACAAAACGTTGTTGCTTTTAGTGATAGGGATTACGGTCCAAGAGCTTTTTGGTGTTTTAAAATTAGCCTTGTACAATGTAATTAAGGTCATTTCCACCAACTAGCTCTTGTATTTATAACAGTTCAAAGAGTATATTTATATGCGCTTAACACGAGCTTATAACGGTGAAGGAAAACATCGTGAGGAAACCAGTTAGCTCTCTAATAGCGTCGATGGGCTTGCAACCTGTTACGTATGGAAAGTTAACTTCTGCAAAAAGTGGGCGTATACCAATTATGTATGTATTTGGACATACCTCTGACTACCCCCATAGACATCTTCAAAAGGATCTAAAATTTCCTATTGATCTGAAAGAAATGTCTACCGCTCCCGGGATACAGTCGTGATCATATTTAATTTTTCATTTCATTTTATTTCAAAGAGTATTTTCACATTAGCTTTGAACTTTACCCTAATTAGCTACCCCTTATTATTTCATCTTTGAAACTTAGACCAATTTGCAAAATAATTTTCTTCCAAACTTTAATCAAAGGTATATAAAAATATAATTGATCGTCTGGAAAGTTTGACTAAGGATTTAAACAATTATACTTTTACAGGAGGCTTACAAAAGGCTTTAAAAAACCAATTGGTTTGTTTTTTTATGTATTTATTAACTGTCACGGTTGCCAAAGCAGCCATGATTTTTATAGCCACATTAAGCCCGTCACACACGTAGCTATAATAATATAGGATATTTATTTATTTATATTATAGCTGTGTGTGTATTTGTATATATATATATATAGCAAGGCATATACTCGTATTATTCGTATTATCCATGGACATTCCACACGGCGTCATCTAGTCCCAAGCTAAGCAATTTAATGCTTGTGTTTGGTAACCAGATGACTGATAAACTACTTAGATACATATTTTTTTTGTAAATAAATACATATTATACATAGAAAACAACCAGACCCGGAACAAATATCTGCAAAACATACAAACATTTGTCCCGCGGCGGGGATCGAACCCGCAACCTCTGCGTCTCAGGCAAACATTCGCCCACTGCGCAACAGAGGTCGTAGTTACATTATTTATGTATATAGAATAGAATATAATATCACTTTATTGCACCAACAAAAGACACACAAATAGAGAGAAGAAAGAGAAAAAAAGAAAGAAATATGATGACGACTGTATCCTAGGGAGCGGTAGACATTTCTTTCAGATCTTTTAGGCAATTTTTAGATCCTTCTGAAGAAAATAGAGAGAACATAACAAAATGTATTTATTATAATTATCCCTTATATTTCTGATTATATTAAAGTCAATTTGGTTCCTATCTTTTGTTCACAAAACCTAAAACTTGAGCCATCCATCCATTACGCTCTTCAAATTGATCATAATTTTTTTGTGGAGACTAACTTTCAAACTTTTTCTCTTCAAATTGTGCCTTAAAGAATTATACAACTGCTATAGAATATCCCAAAAATGTTGGACTAAGCGGTTACAGAGCAAAAGGCAGGAATATTTGTAAGTCAATGTTGAGGACAATCAAAAGAAAATAATAAAATTCATGACTATGTTTATACAAATTATATTTATTTGTGTATTAATCATTATACTTTGCTACCATTTTGACGACCTCTGTGGCGCAGTGGGTTAAAGCCCGACTTGGGTTGAAGGTTGCGGGTTCGATAGTATTGGCCACTAGCTCATTAATATAGGAACTTGTACTTAAGAAACAATCTTCCTTTATACATACTTTCTAGATGTGATTAGTACTAACGATCGGCTTATTTTGTTCTATCTTTCAAATACGTTTCGCGTCTGCCGCAATCAATACACTAGCCTAGATATTTGACCTTGATTGAAATTATCCACAGGCCAAAGATTTTGGCTAATTCATTATGAAACCTTTTACAAGAACAAAGTCACGCCTATTTTTAACCCACTTAAACAAAGAAGGTTCTCAGTTCGTCAAAATCTTTATTTAAATGTCCTTCGATTACTCAAAGTCGCCTTCACCGATTTGGAAAATCATTTTTTTGTTTGAAAGAGTTGAAAGAGTATACAAGTTTGGTGAGAATTCAATAAGAATCTTTAGAAAATGAAGAATCTTACGAAAAGTTACGACTTCGACGGGATTCGAACCCGCGCGATTTAAGCGATCATCCTTTAGCCGGATTGCCATCGACCACTCGGCCACAAAGCCTTAATCGCCGACGACGAAACTATCAGTAAGATTATATTTTTCGGTTAGAGCACCGATTAACACTATAATAATAATAAAAATATATAAAACTATAGAATACAGGATCTTTAGAGTTCTGAACAGAAATGCACCTCGAGAAGTAGAAAAAAAAAGATTATAATTGATAAGCAAGACAAGAAAATATGCATAAGTCGAAGGCTCAATTATAACCCCAGCATTATCCCCGAGCATGGAAAAAATCTCTTGAAATCCCTAGGTATTTCACCTCTGGCAATTTAATGGAGATTGTGAAAGAAACGTCGGGAAATAATAAAAGGTAAATTACGCGATAAAATCCTGTAAATTCAATCTAGGTACTTATTTAAGTACTTAGCTGTTTACACACGCACTGTGCAAAACAATACGTATAAGGTGTATTGTCTGTTTTTGTGACACTTTGATAAAAGTGATGAAGATTGATGAAAACTGCTTTCACTTTAGATAATGAAACTTTGTAAAGAAAATTGGGATGAAAAGGTAGGTAGGTACTATAAGAAAATAGAAATAATTTATCTAAAATGATATGGCATAATTTTTATTAGCCTAAAGCTTTTATGGCAATTATTATATTATATATGGAGACCATATTAATAAAATGGCATATGTACAAATATGGAATGTTCACTAACTGAAATAGTGCTTTGACTTTCGATATGTAGGTCGTAGGTTCAAACTCCAGCCTTGTTCTTATTACATTTTTTCGATTCACCACGGGAACCGAACTCGCTCCTTATTTTCACGACGCTCGTGCACCGCACAATCAAAGTCAATAAATATATTCGTATCGACAAAACAAAATGAAATCTGAAACAGCAAACTCATTAAAATCAATCCTGTCACATGATTTAAATACTATTATTATTATTATTATTAGCAGCCCTCAGTGTCCCACTGCTGGGCAAAGGCCTCCCCCCACTCTCTCCATTCGGCCCTATCCTGCGCTAATATGGTCCAGTCGGCGCGGAATTTGGCGAGTTCGTCCCTCCATCTGGTTCGCGGTCTGCCACGCACGACGTCGTCGCGTCGTATCAGGGGCCCACTCGGTGGTCAGTTTTGCCCATTATTTAAAACTATTTTGTTAGATACCTTTTTTATGTTTTTCTTTTCTATGATGTTCGCTTAATAATTCATTAGTTCATACATCTATAATCCTTAAAGCTAAATACATACACTGTTGTTACGCTTCCACAAGAAAAATATAAGAATCTTTCTCAAATGATACTTGATAAATGCTACAACGAACAAGTGGACGTACTATATCAATATTAATGGACCAAATCATAAAGAAGATTTACGAGATACGGTCACCGGATAAACAGTTATACCGTGACTTTTGATGTGGATAAGATACTTTTCTCATAATTATCATACACTGCTAGACTTTACCTAACTCGGCAGAAATTTCAGACACTACTAAAAAGAGTTGATATAAAACGAAATATTAGGTCAAATATTAGGTCTATTTATATGTGATTATTTAAAAAGGAATTAGGACGTCAGAAATACCTACGTCACAGGGCTTAAAATGACATTAAGAGCGGTCAACCCGGCTCACTTTTCATACAAACGCTCGTACGTGATTATGCCGTTGTAACAGATCTTTCTTTTAAACTTTTGGACTAATAGGTATCTTGTGCACTATATCTAGGTTTCTATCGAAACTAAAAATCAAAATTTTGAGAAATAAATTCAGTATAAGCTTCCAAAAACCTGCTTTTAGCATAAATTTTACCTGAACTTTGGCCGTTCATAATGTACTCATAAATTGTAAAAGTAAAGAAAATATTGTCATAGAAACCTTGCAAATCTTATGGAGATTCTAAATGACTAATATTTATTTTACAAACTTGTAAGGCTTACTGAAAAACACGTATTTCCTGGAACACTTTTTATGAAATTTCCGCACACTATTTTTCGAGTGAGCGAGTGAGCGGCGAAAGTACCTACTGAATGCCGAGCGCTGAGGCGCTATCTCTCTTTTTTCGCTTTGCTTCTTTTTCTAGCATTGCGCTGGATGAAACAACAAGCTTTTCAGCTATGCCCGCGTCGATGATAGACGCACCGGGAAGGGCCACCTTAACGAAATATTCTAATACACGGTAAGTAAGTTGATTACTACATTTGATTAGACATTCAGAGACAAACTTTTATAATACGTCTTTGAACAATTTTAAACACATTTTTATATTATTTTTTAGTAGCGCTGTATCATAATCTTATCACGTCATGAAATCATTTTATTTAGTAATAATAATAATGGTTTTATAAAACCTAGTTTTTTTCTAGTCATATACCTTTTTGGTTTTTTTAATATCAATACACCATCATAATCATAACATAAAATATATTTCTATATAATTTACTTAAGAATTCCTAGAACCTGTTATTATTGAAAATAAAATTAATACTTTCTATATTTCCTCTCAATAAGACTCACTCTTAGAATATTATCATAATAAGTATGTACCAACGCCATCATAAATCACAATATTTATGTCTTCGCCTAAAATGTTTTTTTGCGCTAAAGCGTAAAAGCGCGTCATCTACATAAAACGAGTCAACAAGTAAAAATATTACGTCTCCGAAACGACAATACACTGAAACCCACGAGTCTCCTGGGAAACCTAATTTTCACACCTGATGAACCTTAATTTGAGGTTACAAGGCATAAAATCGAATAGCAAATTGCATAGCAAGGTGGAAACAGGAGGCTATTACGTAATCATGAACAAAGTCACAATGGGACGCCATTGGGAATACTTTATAAGTACCTATTAGTTAGTATTTTTTTCTTTCTTAGATTCTATTAATCCATAACTAAGACCTGCATGCGGCCTAACGAGTTTTTTGAATATAATATAATAATTTATTAGTTACGTTTAGAAACTTGGGCTTGCAACCTGTCACGTATGGAATGTAAATTATTGCAAAATTTTGCTATGTACATGTATGTCTATAAACATCTTCAAATGATCTCAAATGCCTATAAGATTTGAAAAAATATGTCTACCACGCATCAGGAATACCGTCGTGATCAATTATTACAAGTTTCGAAATAGTAGGTAATTATAGCACACATCCTAGCAGCCAAGAAGCCAAGCTTTAATAACCATTACGATAGAGCCTTAATGGTCTCTACAAATTGCTTGAAATTGCGAAAAAATAATTTCTTTGGAAGCATAAAACACGCACCAGATTGTACAAACGCGCGCAAAAAATACAAACCCCATTCCACAAAACGAAGCAAAATAAATATCAAATAAGACCTCGTTTTTCTCAAATTACACAATTACGAAGTTAGCATTGAAATACAATTATTAACATTGAGAGAAAATTTCCGATTCGTTTAGGCATATGTTTTATGTTTTTCTAATACAACCGAATTAAGGAAAACTATTCTTAGAAATTTCGTTAAATTGGTCAACTAAAATGTAAAAAAAAACAAGCATAGAAATATTTAAACAATTCATGTAGGATAGGCTCTTTGCATTGCAAATGCCTTTGTCTTATTTTTATTTTTGTGAATTAGAATTAAATTAATATTAATAAAAGTGATATAATGCCATTTCAGCCCTACAGAAAGAATTTTACAGTCAAGAAGTTATTGGCTTCAATATTTTTATACTACCAAAGACTGGCACTATAATTTTACACCATGTTCTGCAAACCAATTCGCAGTACGTAACACAATCCCAGAAATAACAGCCAATCAAACAGTGCAGTGCCAATAAACAGGACCAGAGTGAGGGTAGACAATAAAAAACCCAAGTTAAGTCTTATAAAATTGATGGCATCGATAGGACGAAACTACGTTTTTGTTTCTAGTAAATTGGCTCGATATAAAAACTGCTATCACGAAATTTTATGGGACATCTACAGGCTGTATCCGTGATAAAAAACGGGGAATGACAAATGGAGAATTCGAGTTTATCATTCGTCTCGAACGGTTCGTTGGTTTTGTTATGGAATGATTTATTGCTTCCCTGAGGTGTGGTGACACATCGTGAGTGCTAGGAAATTGCGTTTGATTTTTTTTATAATCCTTATTTTTGTTCAATGCTTCGACCGTTTGAATCTTATATGCAAAAAGAATATAACCACTACGTTTACTTTATACGATCTCTTTTACGTCACTGATTACGCTTTAGCAAAATCATGCAAGTGCGAGGGAGATTGAACGCAAATCACACAAGAGTGACAGAGACAAAACAAATGCTGGCCGACCTTGATGTAAATCTCTCTTGTCCACGATGTAGGGCATAAGGAAAGAAATAAGACATCTCCGAGGGTTTAGCAGTGTGTGAGCTACATACAAATTAGCAGTAAAACTTCCGTAAATCCCTGAGAGATAATAAAATTAAATAGAACCAATCGTCACTGTATTAAGAGTTAAAAGGGTGTCGATAAATCTTGGCCCAATTGTCTCCGCCTCCCCTGTTGCGATATATTTACAAGCAAACTGTTCGGATAAAGCCGTGTATTTTATAAGGTACCTAATCTAATAGAATTTCGTCGTGGATTTGTTGTAAATAATTACTTACAATGAGTAGAAATGGGGATACTATTTTAAAACCAACTAAAAAAGCACAGCTTAAAAGGTTTTGTGTTGTACTAATTCGATTTAGAAGGAATAATAGATATCATTTTAATTGTCTGTAACGGTGGTGCAACTTCAGTAAATGTGACTCAATACAATTATTTTGTGATTCAAAGTATTCTAAATAATGATTCCAAAATAGAAATAAAACTTGGCTAGGGGTACCTAATACTATTTATCAATGTAAATATGCTTCCTGGTTTTTTTTATTCATAAAATGCCTAGCGGGACATTACATTTTTCATGTCAATTTCTTATTAACGCAAGTTGATCTAAAACAATAGGATACTTTAATATAGTTACATTTTTGGGTTTCTAGGATTTCTCTAACTTGGGCTGCGTTTTACAAAAAGTGTAATCTGATCATCCTCGCAACGAACATTATAATTACGAAAATATTTTTGCACAGAAGAAATTAGCTGCCAGAGAGTGACATGGGCTTTCTTTACCGGAAAATAGCACTGTGCCCGTGGGACAGATCCGGGGACTTAATTCTTTAATCGAAGGTCTAAAAAGATAATGAGATTCTAAAATCGATGATCGTATTTTCATCGTGGTGAATAACAAGTTCCGTTTTATATATCTTCTTTGTCTTTATCTCTATATAATAAAACTGTAACACGTCGATGTCTATACATTTAAGATATTTATGAAAAACTAATATGGGGGTTCTTTTTTTTAATGAGCAACAGAAGCCAAATATATGGTAGTTAAAATTTGTGTCTGTCTGTTTTGATGTTTGTTCCTGCATCACGTAAAAACTAGGTTACTTTAGTTAGACCCTTACTTGTAGATGGATAAATAAGTTGGTAAAATGACAGATCTCAACTTGCGAGGAATCTATTTTAATAAATATTATAATACCTTTTAGTGCTTTAACAATAAGATACTATTTTGCATTCAATTTTGGATTTATAGGACTTCTGTCTTAGGCTGACTATGCTTTTAGTATCAAGACCGTACCATTTAGACGTCTTGCCAATTGCGTCCTTTGAATCCGAGTCTTAGCTGTTTGTAATCTTGTTACCATTCATTGTTACCAATAATAGACCAATCCCGTTAAGCTTGCACTATTCAAATGACATCCGGCTCTCAAAGCTCAGTCCTTTGGAATTTGATCGTAAAGTAATTCAATATTATCATGAGGCACGTCTTGGAGTTGGTCAAGACGGTTTTCACTCTGTCGGTGTTTATCACAAATTCATCTTATCTAGGAAACGTGTGAAGTGAGACAGAAAATGGTATTCAGGCCTATCCCTATTGTCTCTCTATATAATATCTATTGTACATCATCATTCTGGGTATAATAGTTTTCGGATTCAGATGAAGTGTAGCCGTCATTGTCTATTTCAATTCTATAGTCATTTTAAGTAGAGTGAATTTGTGAACACCCAAACGGCATTTTTCAGAATTCACAGGGGCCTTTTAGTGTAGTAAACGTCGTTTTGATAGTAGACATGTAAAATCATATTTTTAGTTTTGATTCAAAACAAACTAGTAATCCTCACGGTAATCATACCTTAGTATAATTATACAAAGACGGTATATTATTATAATATTTTTCTCCTCAAAACTCCATCTGAGTATTAACCAGAATATACCACAATGAAACATTTTGTCAGCTTATGGAAACTTTTCTGTTCAAGGAAAGTCGGAAAGCTGACAAAATCGCATTACCGTTATTGAGACGCGAAAAAGTAGCACAATACAACTTGAAACTCCCGTAATTGTTCGTCTGTACTGAAGCTTAGTGTCTTGTTACGTTCCTGTGTGTAGAAACTTTTATGTAGGATTGACTCATCTACAAACTGATATAATAATTTATATTTCATTTTTGTTGGAAGCTTAAGAATTATTTATTAAAAGTCACTTTTGCAATTGGATTTGCTTCATCTTTATCTTATTTATTTTACTAATCAATGTGATTCTTAAAAATATTAAATTTTATTGTGTTTCATACGCACGATTTAGTGTCATTACTGATGTTATAGGTACCTAAAAATGGTAATTTCATTATTCGCAAAAGGTTATTTGAATATGGCTGAGTTAACATTATCGGGCAGCACATTGCGAATTTGCATCAAAAGAGAAGCCTGAAATAGGTTTCAGAAACTTGTATTACAGGTCACCAGATGCTCTCACTTGATAAATTGAACAAGTTGCGATGCATAAAGAATAAATACCGTTTTAGTTAAATTAAATTATATTATTTATTTTAATAATAAACATTTAGTCGAGCGATGTGCCTTGACTATCAGTGGTCGTGGATTCGTATCCGGCCGTGATGAATGGATTTTAGTTTCTAAAAATGTAATGCGCATTGTTAGCAAGACCTCTAAACAGTGAAGAAAAATAATCGTGAGGAAACTTGTTAGCATTCTAGCAGCGACGGTGGGAGTACAATCAATGTATGGAATGTTAATAATTTTTTTCTGTAAACTGTTGGTAGGTGTTGGTACTAAATAATATACCTCTGACTACCTCTTTAAAGGATCTAAAATTCCAAAAGATTTGAAAAAATATATGTCCCGCACCTTCAAAATACATACAGCTGATCATATTTTATCAGAGTTGACATCAAAAAAATTGTATAAGTAACAATTTAAAATTCTTAACTAAATCATAAATTCTTAACTATATTTAGTCTACTGCAGAATAAACTCTTTCCAAAACTCCATACTTAGAAGTTTTTTGAATGACTCTTGCGGAAATTAAATTCAAAGTTAAAACTTGAAGTTGCGACGTGCACTCTCTGTAGGTACCTATTTCATACTCTTGTTACGTTGGTTTTTCACTTAACCTGTTCAAACTTCGTTACATTGACGTTGCCTTGATTGTCTCTAGAATCTGCAACAGAGTTTTGTAACGTTAAAACTTTATGACACTCGCGATTACTTGCTTCATTATAAAGTTCATCGCGGCGAACTTACAAAGGTGAAATAATCCTTTCATTTTGGTGCTATGTTGTATTTCCCTAGTTTAGTAACTTTATTTTTTGTCAGAAGGCCGAATGGATGTACCTTGACTTTTAATCTGGAAGACGTAGGTTCTCAATCCCGACCGAGCACGAAGCGCTCTTGGCGAAGCTCGCTAAGACGTTCTTCATATATTGTTGAAGTTAAGCAACGTTCTTAGCGGTCACTACTTGGGGGTGAACGCAAGTGGCATTATCAGCTGAGCGCTTCCGTGCATCGGAGGGCACGTTAAATTGTCGGTCCCGGATTTTTAAATCGTTAAGCTATGACGGAGGCCTTAAGGCGGCCAAAAAAAGCCGTCACTAGAGTTGGCCACTTGCATATACGAACGAACGAACGAACGAGTGTAACTAGTGCCCGAATACTGTAAGTGGTGCTTTTCTATCACATTATTTGACGTTTGTCTATTTAAATCTGATAGGTAAGAGCGTTCTAAATAGATAATACGCTCCTAAATATTGAAGTAGCGTTATGTATTAGGGGGTAAGAAAATAATTTTGTAATAGCGGAAGTCCTTTTATCGGAGCCTTTAAACGAATAATTTTTTACGTAACTCTCACTAACTCGTAAACGTGATCCAAAGACGCCTAAGCCAAATCTGGCCGCATTGTTCAAGATTCAGCTCCACCAAACTCTGAAAGTTTGGCCAAACTTTAATTACGGCCTGAAAAGTTTAGCCTTTGTCTCACCTCGGAGACGGCTTGTTAAAGTGATCGATATCAGTGAGGCGCGAAATTAAAATTAAATCTTTACGGCCTGTTCTAGTTGCAGTTTTGTATCAAAGCGTTTTGGAAATTGATCACGGGGTTTTGTGAACCTTGAAGTTTTTAAGGGAGGTTTTTATCAAATCAAATAATTAATTTATGCTCTATCTGGTGATCTATGGTAAGATGAGCTTGACTTGACTAGAGACTGGCTCCAACAGGCACACAACAGAGATGAGTGAAGGGAGGGAAGGGAGGCCTTTGCCTGGTAGTGGGAACATCAGGCTTATAATAATAATAATATTGCTTTTTAAACTATCGCGACTTGAAAACATATTTAAAAATATTAAAACCTACTCACACTGACAAATACCTAGATTCAATGTCTCACCACCATCCTACGAATTTAGCATCGGTAGTTTCTTCATTAGTCAACAGAGCCTATGCATTGTGTGACCCAGAATTTTTACAAGAGGAATTATCACATGTACAAGGTGTACTGAAGAAAAACGGCTACAGGATGAGGAATATATGTGCTCGACGTATGAATAGGATAAAGAAGGTTGATGTTCCGAGAGAAAGAGCATACTTGCCGTACATTAGAGGGGTGACAGACAAAGTCGGTTCTTTGCTCAAAAAATATGCAATAAAGACAGTTTTCTCTCCACTATGCAAGATAGCAGCGCAAGTAGGAACAGTCAAAGATACCATACCCTATCAAACACCGGCGGTGTATAAGATTGATTGCAGTTGCGGTAGTTCTTATATCGGACAAACTAAGCGGACTATTGCTTAAAAAGAGTCAAAGAACATATCGCAGCTGTCAAAAACCGCCAGGTGGAAAAATCAGCGATAGCGGAGCATTTGCTTGAATTAGGATCAAACCACTGGATAGAATTGCACAAACCGTTAATCCTGTCCAATGATCGCCATTATTATAGCCGAATTGTGCGTGAAGCGGTTGAAATTAAGAAGCATAGGAATTTTAACCGAAACAGTGGTTACAAATTGTCATCAACGTGGGATCCAGTCATCAAATTGTGTACGCATCGTAAAAAATCGTCTAACACATCGCCGGACACTGTCAGTGTGGTGTGTCGCAACCCTAGTTTTAGTTTGTGTTGACTGATTGAGGGTAGTCTTAAACCTCGTCAGTTGAAGATGCGAGCGGATGCCGGCCGTCAGTCTACTCGTGACCACGGTGATTGTAATGTCATCGAAACGTCGAGGTAAATAAATAATATTGATTTCAATACGCGATTAAGTCCCGTTAATATTTTTTAAATATAATAATATTGCTCTATCTACTACATACTGATCGATGGGATTTATGTATTTTATTTATCTATTTTACTCTATATATTTTCTGATTTTTTTAGGCATGGGTTTATCAGTTAGATATACTTTGGTCTTTGGTAGAGGAAATTGTATTGCTGCTATACAATCATACATAAACAGGTAGGAAAGTTGGAAGCAAAATACATAAGTATTATGTATAAGTAGAATATAATAAATAAATATCCTTGGACATTCCACACAGCGTCATCTAGTCCCAAGCTAAGCAATTTAATGCATGTGTTATGGTAACCAGATGACTGATTAGTAAATTTTTTTTTTAAATACATACATTATTATATACAGAAGTCACCCAGACTGGAGACAAATATTGAATAATTAATCTTCTCATTAACGATGATGGTCTAGGTAAAAAACTAAAATAAAAATATTTTAAATTGTACCTGCTACAAAAATGTATCGGTGCATCTCCTACATATTGTAGGGAGATATTTGTACTTTTGATGTCACTTTTTTATGACGGCATCGTCATGATTTCTTGTAATATCATACCAGCTGCTTCTTATGGTAGTACTACTTCATGTGCACGTTAAAAAAACCTATCTAAGCACAGTAATTTGCATGAAAATATGTCAGTACATAAAGATCTCCGTCTCTTATATTGGCCGTTCCGTTTTACAGCAAACCGTAAGGTTTTTATGACTCCCATATCCTAATTTAGGAGAAAAGGAAGGATTTCTGGATATTGTTTGTTGTCTGAATCAGGGTTTCGTAATATTACATCCTTCGTCATCCGCGACTTTTGCTTTTGCATAATGTTCTTAGATAAAGCATGAGTAGTTAAAATTATAAAACATAATGCAAACGGGTATTTATCACGAATTCAACCTTTAATATTCACCCGACGTTTCGACCGGATTGCACCAGCCGTGGTCGCGGGAAGACTCTCTCTTCGTGCGTGGTCGCGGGAAAAGCGAAACGTCGGGTGAATATTAAAGGTTAAATTAAATAAAAAAAAAAAAAAATATAAATAAATATCCTTGGACATTTCACACGGCGTCATCTAGTCCCAAGCTAAGCAATTTAATGCTTGTGTTATGGTAACCAGATGACTGATAAACTACATAGATACATTTTTTTTTGTAAATACATAGGTACATATTATAAATTCGTGATAAATACCCGTTTGCATATGTTTTATAATGTGTTCTGATCGCGATAGTTAAAATTAAATAAGTTTTTGTATTGGCCGTGTAATAAGAGGCTATATTTTTCATGTAAGGTGTCTGTTTGCATCAAACTAGCGCTGCCGCCTATTTTATTTCATAGTTACGTTGAACAAAGGAACTTTTAAAAATTGAATGTTCATTTTGTAAAACCTATCATAAGCTATATAATACCTATGTAATTAATAATCATATCTTGACCTTCAACCGATGTTGGGTGGGAACAAAATTATTTATGTAACTTGCATTTACTATATAGGGATGTTACTGTCATTTATACGTCACTCAGTAGTCCAATTTTGATGAAACTTGGAGAACTATACATCTAAAACAACTTAATAAATAATTGGTACGGCAAACAAAGTCACATCCAAAAGCTACGTTTTTAATAATTCATAACGTCAGATATTACGTAAGACATTCCATAAATCGTCTTATGACATTTAATATTCTCCATTTTATAATCTACAATGTTCGTAAACAAGGCAATGAACCTCTGACTCTCAACGACTCTGTAATAAAGCTAGTAACAAAGGTCTGAGCTATTACGTGTTTCCGGTAACAAAATGGCGGACGCATCAAAGAGACTGACTTCCGGTGACACAAATTCGCATGTGGATAGTTTGAACACGAATGGAATTTTGGCAATAGTTCTTGGAAATTATTTTGGGTTTATAAATGATTGCGCAATATTAGATGATAGATGATTTCGGGTTCGATCCCCGCTGCGGGACAAATGTTTGTATAATCTGCAAATATTTGTTTCGTGTCTGGGTGTTTTATATGTATAATATATGTATGTATTTACAAAAAAAATGTATCTATGTAGTTTATCAGTCATCTGGTTACCATAACACAAGCATTAAATTGCTTAGCTTGGGACTAGATGACGCCGTGTAGAATGTCCAAGGATATTAATTTATTTATTTTGTCGCTGTGATATTTGAGCTCGTCTAAATAAGCAAGACAATGGTCAATACGTGTGGGTCTGAATAAGCAGCAGGTTTCTTTACGATGTTTTTCTTTAACATTTAGAGCTCGTGCGAATGCGCATATAATATTATAATTTGTTGAAACAATAGGTATATCCCCGTGACTTTCGGATCAAATTTAAAAGATGAGTTAAGTACATCCCGATGGAAAATAGGAAATTTAATTGTTATTAAATTAAACTATAAACTTAGAAAGTTGGTTTACATTCTGTCGCCACGAGCACCTACGTCACTTAGTTAAGGCACTATATTAATGACTGTACTTGAACAAGTCATAAACGTAGGATCAAGTGTGAGCGAGTAATGACCGTTTTAATTATCGTTTAAGTTGGGTTAATTGTGCCTTAACATGGATTTTCTACTTTTCTGGAGCTAAATATTTATAAATTCTTTTGTTTTTTTTTTAATTTAGAACGTGTTTTTTTGATTTGATCAAATCCATTCAAAAAAATTCTTGTGAAAAAGCAACATACATCCACACATTTATTCCGCGTTTATATATTACCTAGTAGGATTTTGAGGGCTTCTAATAGAATTATTCACGCCAACTAATTAAATTTTTGCTCCTCCATAACAAAAACAATCATAAACGTGGAATTTTCTAACATAGCTTTACAAGCAATTTTCCTAGATTCTGCTGGCCTTTTTTTTAAGGCAACAAAAACAAAAACGTACCTTATAGTAATCTTTTTCAGAGAATTCGCATAGGCATAACATAAATTCAAATAGGACGGGATCGCAATATATTCCTTTTGATGTATCACAAACAATAAAGGTATCTAGGACCACGACTGGACGGGGAGTGATCCCCTACATTTGTCATTTGGTAAAAAACGGCGTATCTGAAGATAAAAAGGTAGGGCTCGTGATTTGTGAATGTATTTCGTTTTCACGAATGATGGAAATTTTGATGTTACCGTTACTGATGGCTATGTTTTACCAATTTGCAATTTCCATTTCAAAGCTTTCGTAAGTTGTACTAGGAATTACTTACGAGAGGTTTGATGCTGGCAATATTACAATTTACATCAGAAGCACATTCGTAGTTATATGTTACCGGTGAATGCTCCAAATTATGGAGCACATTGAAATATTTTAGATTAGATTTTGAGCATAACGTAACAATTCTGTCTCCTACCAATTTTCTCAATTTCCCAGTGTTTCTTTTTCTTATTACAAATCACAAATTAGAATCACAAATTATATTATCATTTATTGTGATAATACTGGGGTCTTCAGATTATATGAGACTAATCTTAAACATAGAAATGATCACGACTGTATCCCAGGGAGCGGTAGACATTTCTTCAGTCTTTAGGCAATTTTTAGATCCTGTCGAAGATGTCTAAGGGAGTAGTCTGAGGCATATCCAAATACATATTTGGTACATGTCCGTATTTTGCAGAAGTTAACTTTCCATACGTGACAGGTTAAACATAATTATCCGTCATATTTCTAAATACGGCGGGTTCAATCCCCGCCGCGAGACAAATGTTTGCATGTTCTGCAGATATTTGTTCCGGGTTTGGTTGTTTTCTATGTATTTTAAGTATGTATTTACAAAAAAAAATTATCCATGTAGTATATCAGTCATCTGGTTACCATAACACAAGCATTAAATTGCTTAGCTTGGGACTAGATGACGCTGTGTGGAATGTCCAGGGATATTTATTTATTTATTTATTTCTAAATGAACCGTTATGGACAGTTTGAACGGACTATGTTGTACCATAATTTTCCTACAAAAAAGGGGTCTTGATGAAGGGTTTGTGGCGGAGATGTGATTTGGATCAGCCCTTTTTGCTGAAATACTCGTATAAGATAGGCCAATTTTCTGTGAAAAAGTTTACATCATTTTTTACCATAAGTAGGTACAGTCAGCGTCAAATTGATATGGGCGTCTAGAGTATTCAAAATGGTCTGAAAAACATAAAAGCAATTTGATTTACGCAATTCGAATTATCATATTGTTGCAAGCACGTAAACCTAAGCAGCTTGCAACAATATGATGATGATTTGAAATCAAATTGCTTTTATGTTTTCCAGATCATTTTGACTACTCTAGACGCCCATATCAATTTGACGCTGACTGTACCTACTCGGCTTTTGAACGATCAATTTCTCATTGAAATGTTTTGACGTTGACGGCCGATGAGATAGAAAATATTGCGAGTTTGTGATGAGTTTATAGTCGGCTTCTCGAATAATATTGAATTTTCCTATTTCTTAGCTCTGAAAGACTTAAAGTCTTTGCAGAAATAAATCAGAATTTACATCAAACAAAACCAGTTACATAATAAATATTCCAAATTCTACCAGCAAAGAGAACTCGTCATTTCACAGGAAAGTACATTAATATTTTTCACTTGTTTCGCTCTTGCGAAAGATGAATATAATTTCAACGTGTGTTCCTTGGAGGGTGAAGTGTCTGGACTTGTTGATAGGCACAATGTTGGGTCCGGTATGATTTTTAATTCTTACATGCCTCTAAAGACGTTGAAAAAGTAGCAATTTATCTTGAAAACGAATTAAGGTGTTAAAACAGGAAGATAATAGGTGCTGTAAGCAAGTTGCTTATTTTTCAAGAAAATTGACTGGAACTCAGAAACAGAAGAAGGCAATTTATTTAGAATGCCTGAAGATAAAGGAATAGGTTTTGGACTGTGATAACACAACCGACATTGAAGATATTTCATGCGCAGAAGTATTAGTACGCGTCACGTAAAAAGAACGCTGAGAGGAAGTGGAGGGGGTATGTTTGCGTATGGGTACACTCGCGCATGGATGTAGTAAGTCTATTGTTTTATTTTTGAACTAACATTTTGCTTATGGCTTTTTATATGTATTGGTTATTATTTAAAAATAAATTAGACATATTACATTAACCATAAATTACATAGAATATAACGCTAATAGGATCTCAACGTATAGCGCGAGGACAAAAAATGAGTGGTTGCCAGAGATTTTCATTATTTGGTACAGTTTACTCCAAAAATATACCTGTCAAGCAGTTTAGCATACATTAATCGTGTATTCAAAATGAAAGCGTTTCAATTTGTTTTTGACAGAAATGTGGAGACAGGAACGATAATGATTATTAAATTCCGTATTTCCTTTTACTTTGTTGACTTTGCAAAATATTTAATATCGCCACATTTACAGAACAAGGGTTGAATAAGGAATATGTAGAGTCATTCTATAAAATTCGAACTCGAATTCACTCAAGTGACCGAGCTCACTTGAGTGAAGTCTCACGTCGCCGGACAAACGTGTGCTTAGTTAATAAAATATTATATGTATGTTAGTCTGTAAGGTATTTATTATATGGGCCCTAGATTAAGTATTTAACATCTTGTTACTTACCTTTAGTTGCCTGAAATAAAGATTATATTATTATTATTATATTATTATTATTTGTCATTCTGTCGACAAGAAATTCAAGTTTTCAGAATCGAGGTGACTTGATTGATTTATAAATCTAGATACTGAAATAAAGTTGGGTTTGTTCGATAACTAAAACTTGAGAACGGCTTCATCGAATTTCATGGTTTTTGATTATTTGGATTGAATAGCAGAACAATGATTAAAAACATAAAAGTAAAAAGTTGACGTTGAAAAATGGAAGTTGAAAATTAAATAAAATAAATAACATTTTCCCATTCAAAATGTTCACATCTCAATGGCAATAACTGTCGAATCGATTGATTTCAACCATTCCAGATTTTTGCCGATGTTTTTCGGGACAGCGTGTTATAAATAAACGATAAATCCCTTTTGATTTTCCAAAGTTCCTTCAAGATAACAGAGGTATCTGCTAATAAAATAAATATCTTATAAAATATCCTTGGACATTTTACACGGCGTCATCTAGTCCCAAGCTAAGCAATTAATGCTTGTATTATGGTAACCAGATGACTGATATAATACTTGAATACATTTTTTTTGTAAATACATACTTATTATAGATAGAAAAACATCCAGACCCGGAACAAATATCTGCAGAACATGCAAACATTTGTCCCGTGGCGGGGATCGAACCCGCAACATCCGCGTCTCAGGCGGGCCTTCGCCCACTGCGCCACAGATGTCATACGTGGCAGGAAAGTTTTGGAATAGTTGCAAACTATTTACATGAATTTCGAGTTAAGTGGTTTAAGTACCTCTTATTCATATTCAGTTTCCGTTTCCTGATTCAGTATGCAGTTTGTGAATGTGTTTGTTTTGGCCATTTTAAACGGTTTTAGGAAGAATTTATAAGAATTTATAACTTCGACGCAAAAAGGGGTATTATTACTTTATTCATGTACTTGTGCTTGACTTGATTTGTATTTCATTGATAAACTTTGTGTTGAAGGACTGTCTATTCGTGATGAATTTTATTTCGCGACAAGTTAGACAATAGCCTAGCTGATCAGCTGCCCTAGCCATGTTACATTTCGACAATCGCTTTCGATTAGAAACTAAAACAAATGTATAGGAATTGACATTCGATGACGAAAAGTCGAGCGATCAGAAATGTCAAATCAAAGGTGTAGCGATAATACAAAGAGAATAGATACGAAACATTTGTCTCTTGTCTACGCACCTAGTTCCACTTCAGTTTGGTACCTACTAAATCACAAAACCAAGAATCTACAAGACGCATCAACAGCATCAACTTCCTACTAACTCCGTGTTATACATTTCAAATCCATTCATCACGCAAAATTAAAAACAGCCTATCAAAACTCCATCCTGTATTTAATTAAAACGTTCAATCAATTTCTGAAGCGCAGATGCTGACCCGTTTCTGCCAAAAAACCTTTATAATGAAACAAAGCCAGGGCAGGGCTGCTTCAAAGGTTATCTAAAGAATTCGTTGCACAAAGCAGTTTATGTTAATGCCCTTTGACGCAGCTGAATGAGAATAGCTAGCTTACAACATTCCGACTAACAATCATCACTATCACAATCGCTAATATTATAAAGGTGAAAGTATGTAAGTGTGACAATGTGTAAGTGTGTAAGTGAGAAAATGTGTAAGTGTGTAAGTGTGTTTGTTACTCTTTCACGCTCAAACGGCTGGGTGGATTTGAATGAAATTTAGTACCAGAATTGCTTATACCCTGGATTAAAGAATAGGCTACTTTTGATCCCGGTATTAGCACGGGAATGGGAACTACCGCGAGTAACACTGCGGGACGCAGCTAGTCACTAATATTATAAAGGTGAGAGTATGTAAGTGTGAAAATGTGTAAGTGTGTTTGTTACTCTTTCACGCTCAAACGGCTGGTCGGATTTGAATGAAATTTAGTACCAGAATTGCTTATACCCTGGATTAAAGAATATGCTACTTTTGATACCGTTATTTCCACTGGAACTTTTCACTGCGGGTAACACCGCTAGGTAGGATGACAGTTATAAATTCGAAAATTTGTATAGATGGTAATGGATGTTTGTTACTCTTTTACTCAAAAACTAATGAACGGATTTAGCTGAAACTTGGAATGTACATAGTTTATCTTAAATTTACCTTGAATTTGATACAAACAATCGGCCTAAAGCCAGACTGCCTTTAACCAACTCTGCCACGAAACCCTGCCCCGATAGGCCAGAATTAAATTATGGTAAACTAATAATTATTCTATTAAACACCGATTAACGCCATCTTCCGGGAACTCGAAGATAACTCCTGCTCATTGTCTGAACTGAATACCTGAAAACATTGTATTATGTACTAATGATATGATATATACTAATGTCGTAAGTATTTCATTGAAAATAAAATCTCAAAATAAAATGCTATGTGATTTAGATATTGTTTAAAGTCATAACAATCGATTTGTATGTATTTTGAACTTTTATAAAAATACCAGATAAAAGTCGTCACGATATCTTGATAGAATTTACAACTCAATAAAAATGTCTGATGAACTTTGGCTAACACTTAGCTAGAACCTGTTTCAAACTTTTCTTCTAAGAATGTACAGCAGTTTGAAAGTCTTGGAAAACTTGTTGCGAGGAATTCGTCGCTAGAATTGGTGACAATAGAATTTGTAGAATTTAGTACCTAATCGACTAGTTAAGTCAGGTTAGGTTCGTATGGTCTCTTCCTACATAGTTCGCTTACATCAATTTTGTTGTGTTTGTGAATCGTATTTTATCGGAATAAACAACTGATAGTTTGAAGATGATATAAAAAATATTCTTAAAACATGTTTTTACTAAGCGTTTTATAATACCTTGTTAAAAATTTGTATTTAGCATCTAAGATGACATGGATTTAGATTATAATTTAAAATATTATAAAGTTTTTTGACTCATTTTATTTATGTAATGAAGACAAATTTTCAATTTATTTATTTATATCAGTAACTTTATATTTTATAATTAAATTATTGTTTTAACACGAGCTTATAACGGTGAAGGAAAACATCGTGAGGAAACCAGTTAGCTCCCTAATAGCGTCGATAGGCTTGCAACCTGTCACGTATGGAAAGTTAACTTCTGCAAAAAGTGGGCATGTACCAAATATGTATGTATTTGGACATACCTCTGACTACCCCCTTAGACATCTTCGAAAAGATCTAAAAATTGCCTAATGATCTGAAAGAAATGTCTACCGCTCCCGGGATACAGTCGTGATCATATTTCATTAAATTATTGTTGAGACCTTATTAAAATTATTAATAATAATAATAATTAATACCGTTATTAGTGACGTAAAAAAGCGCGCAAATCTCTTTCCTATTTATAGTTGAGGGGATAATTAAACTTCTATAGGTACTATCATAGACTAATCATAGACTTTTTTAAAGTTACCCAGCTATATTCATATGAGCTGTGACTGCTAGAGTGTTCTTCGTATTCCTGATAATAAGATGTAGAGGGTTCTGGAATATTCCTTTGACAATTTCATGAAGCATCGCTCGTTCTAAACCTGCGAGCTTGTTGACTGATCGAGGAGTGAATTGAGTCAGCTTTTTATTTTTTGCTGCATTTTGTTTTGTAACTAAACAAATACCATCAAAGGAGACATTGAAGATAATGTATTTTGAACTAGCTCATACAAACATACATAACAATATACAGTGGTGGTCATATAATTAAGAACGCTGATATAAAGGGAAGATTTTTTCCAACTAAGATGCAAAACTAATTGTATGCATTTGTTTTTATTTCTCTCGGTATCGTAAAACATTTCCATATTACCACTGTATTCATTGATACACATGATTGGCTAAAAATCAATAGGCAAACTTTTTACACTACTTTTAAACAAAGTATTCCTTATTACTGGCTGGTCACGTAATTAAGAACGCTAAGTAGTTTATACCTTTATTCAAATTTTAATAGAGAACACTCAGTCGATTTGTTACTGTTTGTATAATTTTGGCGCCATTACGTGCTGTAAAAGATTAAAGGTGATTGCTTCTTTAGAAAAAACAATGGGAAAAAATAAAAGTTGTGATAAATCTACAAGGGAAGTAATAATAAAACTTCGCCGGAAGAATTGGTCTTATAAAAAGATAGCCGACCAACTGCAATGTTCAAAAACGATGGTTTTCCACGCTGTAAAGCATTTTGCTACGTATCAAACTACTTCGAATGTTCCACGTGTACCTAAACAGAGAAAAACAACTCCTCGAGATGACCGAAACATCGTTCGTTTGGCAAAACAAAATCCTTTTAAAGGGTCTAATGAGCTTAGAAAAGAATATTTTGGTGAAAACAACCCTTCAGCAATCTCAGCACGCACTATTCGAAGACGTTTGGTAGAAGAAAAATTGCACGGTAGGATAGCAAGAAAGGTACCCATGTTAAAACTTTGCCACAGGCAAGCCCGGCTTGCATTTGCGAGAAAGTATGAAAACTGGACTGTGCAACAGTGGAAAAATGTACTTTTTTCTGACGAGACGAAAATAAACAGAGTATGTTCTGATGGAAAACGATATGTACGACGTCCCCCGAATACAGCATTCGACCCAAAGTACACGAAAGTTACATTAAAGCACGGTGGTAGAAATGTGAAAATTTGGGGTTGCTTTTCTGGACATGGTGTAGGACCTGTAAAGTTGATAGAAGGTAACATGGATCAGTTCCAATACAAAAATATACTGGAAGAAACAATGTTACCATACGCTGAAGACGTTCTACCGGTCATTTGGACATTCCAGCATGACAATGATCCAAAGCACACTGCACGCACCGTAAAGGAATTTCTTACAGCGCAATTAGTTTCTGTCTTAGACTGGCCTGCTAACAGTCCAGATCAAACCCAATAGAGAATCTGTGGTTTGAAGTAAAGAAAAAGGTTTCAAATACAATGTGTGGAAATTTAAGAGAGCTGTATGACGTTTTTTTAGAAGAATGGAACTCTATTTCTCTTGCGAAATGTCAAAAATTAATAGAGTCAATGCCTCGCCGGTGTATTATTTTTAAATCTAAGTGTCATACAAAACAATTCCCGAGCAGTTAAAAAAACCGTTCTTAATTATTTGTCCAGTTTCAGTACTATTTGAATGTGTTACTTTGATAAAATCAATAAAATGTGCAAAAAATAGTTAGCGATTTCATACTTTATTCTTAAGTCAGGTTGCTCTATTAATGTGACTATTATATAACATAACTAGTTGCTTCTCAGAAGGTACACATCTCTGTGTATGATACGATTTAAATAAAAAACTTCTAGAACTTCAAATCGTTCTTAATTATATGACCACAACTGTATATTTGAACTAGCTGCGCCCCGCGGTGCTACCCGCGGTGAATAGTTCCCGCTCCCGTGTGAATACGGGGATCAAAAGTAGCCTATTCTTTAATTCAAGGTAAAAGCAATCCTGGTACCAAATTTCATTCAAACCCCACTTACACACACACAAATTTTACCATTATATTATAGTGAGATAGTGTGATGTGATAATCTTTAACATCTAATGTAACTAATTTACCACTATAGTAGTATTTTAAATACGATCTCTAACGGCCAGTCTCAATAACTTATCTATCGTTGGTTTTGCTTACTGCTGGTAGATATTTGACAGTACTTCCATACAGAAAATGTCAAATATCTACCCACAGTAAGGAAAACTAAAGATAGGTAGGTTATTGAGACTAAATAAGTAAGTAAAGTAAGTAAAAATAAAATTTTGGAGCATACATAATTTCTATAAATTATTATAAAAAATATAAACGGAAATACTCGCTTAGAAACCCTTTAAACGTAAAGGATAATACCCTGACTCCCAAGCCCATGATCGTTAGTTGAAACCCCGATCATGCACAAGTAAAATGGTTTTCCGATCCGAAAAATAAATGTATGGTACGTGGATTTGTATTCAATATCACATTGTCCCTTGGTAACACTTGGATACAGTTATGCATAACTAGTCCAAGCGCCAAATTTCATTTTTTGATATTTTTGCATTTTCGTAACCTCCAGCACATAATTTAGCCATAGAAAAAACACCCTTGCACCCAGTTTCACTACAAGTGATATTTTTTTTATACCCAGTCCAATACCCAGTCCAAGCGCCTTATGGAAATGTGTTTCTTAGGATCTTTTTTTGTATTTGTACAACGCATGAGTGGTCCAAACGACATAATTATGTCATTTGGACTTGTTTTGCGAAATGAAAACGTCAGATTAAACGTGAGTCCATGTAAATTTCAGCTATATCATCCAAATTAAATACTTATTTTATGTTTTTTTCTTTTAGAATATTAAATTATAAGTAGAAGCTTCGATATACATCGATTTTTAATTAAAAAAAGTAAATAAATCACCTACCAAGAAAAACGCGTTTATGTAATTTCCCAAAAAACTGAAAATGGCGCTTGGACTAGTTATGTTTAACGGCATCGACTTGATGGTCAATAACAGATCTTAAAATAGGCAGAAAATGATAACATGAAGACCATTTTAGAAAAATAAAGAAATGTGAGTACCTTTACATATTTACTAGATTGATATATTCAGTAATATAGTTAAACTGTGACTGCGGGGTCCCCATTCAAACGATGAGTCACCTCCTTGCCTACCAACTGCACTTGGGAGGCCCTAATAAACGCTACATACATACGAGTAAAGGTGGCGATCTTTTACTCGAATACCGTTTAATTTGTTTTAACCATTGGAACGCAAGAAAAAGTGCCGGGAGGGAATCCACAGGAAAGACAATGATCAATACTGTAGGGCTGTCTAATCCACGGGTTTGCTGGCTTAAGTGGAACTTAAGTGGAACCACAACCACTTAAGCTAGTCAGGTGCAGTGTAAAATGTCTTGTCAACTTTTTACGATGTCTATACTAGAATATAAATTACGTTATTCATACGTGAATATTATAAAAGCTAATGCAGCTTTACGACTAAACGCATTTTATTCCTTTCTGTGAAGTCTTGTTTACTTTCGCATCTGTGTTAGCTCAGCCGCCATTTTTCTTTAGTCTAATGTATTTTTCTTCCTCAGGTACAAACAACAGAAGCCGTCATGAGCGGTAAGTACACTGTTTACAATAAATCATAATAATGCCGGTTTTATTTCCCTCTTTTCTCGGATACAAAGTAAAAAGTAGATACTTATACTCACTTTAGATAAAGTTTTGCTGGGAAACCGTTTGGGTGCTCAAAAAGCAATAAAGTAGCTTATCTTTATGATGGTCTTGAACAAAGAATAAAAGTGTTATACAATTTCATCAACATGATCCAAAAGCTAGAATGTATTTGGTTCAACGGCGATCCGTTGAACCAAATATATTCCAGCTTAAACTCTAACGCTGAAACTCAAAGCAGCTTTGAGTTTCAGCGTGGTAACAAGACAGAATCTTAGCCACGCTGAAGCTAAAAAAGACTACATAATACTGTATTTACTGTGCAACCGACAGTCAGCGCGTACCATACGCACTGCTCGTACGTCGTCGTAGAAGGCTAAAGAAAACTACCTAAAACGAATTTAGTGTTCAACCGACGGTCAGTGCATAGTTTACGCACTGCTCGAAAGTCATGGGAAGCAAAAAAACTACATAAAACTGTATTTTAGGGAAGGTTCATATCTGACGTAAAATACGCCGAGCGTATCATCTAGCGTACTAACGTATCATCGGTTGAGTGTGAACGGTCAAGTGTTTTTCTATACATTTGTCTGTTAAGGCGTATAATACGCGACGCATGTTCCGTCAGATATGAACCTTCCCTTAGTGTTCAACTGACAGTCAGCACGTAGGTACCGTACGCGCTAATGGTACGTCGTATCAGTACGAGCGTAGCAATACATTAGCGCTGTATTGTCGTATTTCATACGTTTTCATTACTACTTAGCTCGCCCGAAATCAGCGCTCACCGTCAAGCACTATAAATACAGCCTTATGTAAAGCTGGCTAAAATGCTAAGCTAAAACTAAATAAATAGTTAAAACAGCCAAAGAGGCTTACATCTAACATGCCGTTTCAATGTTTAATTTTGAGAGGATTTAAGATTAAATCTCCGACATTTTATATAATCTAAACGAACTCTAAATCTCTAGAGGATTTCTATCTAGGCTCTCTCTTCAGGCAGTTGTGCTCATCGACGCGATTTATTTTAGATTTCTGTTCGTAAACTAAGTCATAAAACTAAGGATTTAAACAAAAATGAAATAAAATGAATTATGATCACGACTGGTATCCCGGGAGCGGTAGACATTTCTTTCAGATCATTAGGCAATTTTTTAGATCCTTTTGAAGATGTCTAAGAGGATATAGTCAGAGGTATGTCCAAATACATACATATTTTGGTACATGCCCACTTTTTGCAGAAGTTAACTTTCCATACGTGACAGGTTGCAAGCCCATCGACGCTATTAGAGAGCTAACTGGTTTCCTCACGATGTTTTCCTTCACCGTTATAAGCTCGTGTTAAAGCGCATA
Organism: Xanthorhoe designata; assembly: GCA_963582015.1. Classification (NCBI taxonomy): domain Eukaryota; kingdom Metazoa; phylum Arthropoda; class Insecta; order Lepidoptera; family Geometridae; genus Xanthorhoe; species Xanthorhoe designata. Next base: position 9,675,215 of record OY757049.1, read on the forward strand.
TACATTTTTCGATTGATCGGAAAAGTCCATTGATGCACGACCGGATTCGAACCCACGACCTTCGGATCGAAAGTCAAAGTACTAATCCACTTGACCGACACGGCTTTTTGAACAAAAATTTACTTAGACAATAAGTGTCGTTTGAAAATTTAATAAAAATGATCACGACTGTATTACCAAGATGCAATAGACAGTAATAATATCGTTTAAAAATCGTCCGTATACTTTAGGCCTCATTAGAATAATTGAAGCGCTCGTGGCGAAGCTTGCTAAGACGTTCTTGATAGATAGTCGAAGTTAAGCAACGTTCTGAGCGGTCACTACTTGGATGGGTGACCGCAAGTGGCATTAATATCTGAGCGCTTCCGTGCTTCGGAGGGCACGTTAAATTGTCGATCCCAGCTTTAAAAGTCGTTAAGTCATGACGGAGGCCTTAAGGCGGCCTAAAAACTCCGTCACCAGAGTTGGCCACTTGCTCATACGAACTTACTTTATTAGAATCAGCATAATGGTTACTTTAACAACCGGTTTCACGAACGCAGATCATCTCAAAAATCAACTAATCAACGGTCAATTCACGTGACAGTGTCGAATTTTAATTAAATTTTCATTAATTAAAGTCAGATTTAAAAATTGATGAACGTTTCTCGTTTGTAAATAATTCAAAAATAATAAATTTAGTCATTGTACTTTAAACACGATTAGTGTTCTCTTAATAAATACTAAGCATATAAAAAAAAATTTTTTTATAATGCATAGTATTTATTAAGAGAAAATACTTTTTTTATAATTTAGTACTGACATATTCGTTAAGGGTAATGTGATTTGAAAACCAGAATACGTCATACTAATTTTGATTATTTATTTTTCATAATTATAACAATAAATTTATGGAATATTAGAAGAATGTTAGTCTTGCAACAGTATTATAGAGTAAATCTTTGGTTTAATAATTAAGTACCTTTTGTAATAAAAATTTACTTCAATTGGATACTACTGCAGCTGTATGGCTCTTACATTCAACTCGTAAACAAAATGAGAATTAATTAAACCAACTGAAATATCACCGTTCGTAGGCATCGACAAAAATAGAGTGGTTTGACAATAAATTTTAATCAGAGGCCAAATTGCGTCGACAGTCCTTGCCAGCTAAGTAAGAATAGCTGTGTTTCTTACGACAAACGTCAATAACCATGTGTTGAAACAGCCCTGCTACTCTGCAAAACGAAAAACGAAGTTTCGTGACAATTTTCGGGGTCAGCTTATGTTGGTGGATACTGAATTCGTAATAGTTCACCAACATAATTAGAACCCAAAAATTGTCACGAAACTTCGTTTTTCGTTTTGCAGAGTAGCAGGGCAGGATCGTTCGGTGAGGACAATGCATAAGATAGGGGTCCGTATAGATCGCGTCATGTAAAGATATATCAAATAATATTTCATTTACTTTATTCCATTTTACATAGCTTTTTTAAGAAATATTTAACTCATTAGTCTAACCTGGGAAGCTTTCGCATATTGGGCAACTACGGAACCCGACATTGAGACCGGCACGCACTTGGCCAGTTTATTTATTTCGTCTACCTAATATACTTACTCATAAATCAGTCCACAATATTATAATAATACTAAGTTCTCTAACGGTGAAGGAAAATATCGTGAGGAAACCAGTTAGCTCTATAATAGCGTCGATGGGCTTGCAACCTGTTACGTATGGAAAGTTAACTTCTGCAAGATGTGGGCATGTACCAAATATGTATTTGGACATACCTCTGACTACCCCCTTAGACATCTTCAAAAGAATCTAAAAATTGCATTAAGACCTGAAAGAAATGTCTACCGCTCCCTGGGATACAGTCGTGATCATATTATATTTTTTTTTCTTAAGTTCTCTTCTATTTTTTTTTCTCTCTTCTTTATAACCTTCATACATAATACTTTTCAACATAATATTTTTCATTATAAAAACACGGGAAATTACTCACGTAAATTAGGTTGTTTTAGATTTTCGATTTTTCCGGAGAATCTTCATCTGGCTATGAGTATAGTAAGACCATATTCTGCGGCTTAACCTATATATGCCCAGGGGGTCGAAAACGACCCACGAGCACGTACTTTACATTTTAATAAATATTAGGTAGGTAAATAAACACAACTGTAAAATATCACATTGTGTAATTTCTGAAAAGACTATTACTATGGATGAACTTTAGCTGTTTACGTTTTTTTAATTAAATGGTCCAATTTGAGGGTAGTCAAGTTGTCGATCGTTTCTGGTGAGAAGATTTGACGGTTCGCGCGCAGGAAAATGCAAGTATCTATGTGTTTTGATTTTACTTTTTGAAATACAACGGGCGAATTATGTAGCTGAATATGTGTGTAATGTAGGGTAATCATTTGATTTTCGATGGATATTCGGTTAGATACCTAAAACAAAGGAAATAGTTTCATGGGTCGCTAACGACCCCGTGAGCATATTTGATGCCATTTTGTTCGTGTTTTACCAACTTTCATTGATCATTTCAGGTCTTTTCGTATTCCTTCAACGCTCTAAATGATCGATGTTTTTGAAAGTTGGGAAGGTGAGAATATCAACTTATAATTATGTGGTGGTTTCACATAATTATTATGTAGACATTAGCACCTTCCGTTGACTCAAAGATACTGTGCAGCTGCCAAACGCAGGATTGATAATGATCACAAATATTTTAAATTTATAGTATAGGTGGTGTAGATCGTTTGGATGCTTAGATACATTGGAGTCTTCGTATTGCTCTTGTCTATAGCTAAAAAAAAAACTTTCAAACCTATCCTAAATTAGCAGTTGGATGTTGTTGCGAGTAATATTACTATGCTTGCGAGATCTTTTGGCGGCAGCTTATAGATACTCTCGACTTTTATCGATCACGATATATTGTACGACCCTTTCTTCTGAAGTATAGTACGGCGAGATCACAAACTGGGCCACTCAAACCTGAGCTTCATGTACCGACAACGGTTCTTATGTCGGTGCGAAAACATGCAGCAGACCACATCATTTTGACTCGTCTAATCAGGCGAAAATGTGCTCCATGCAAAAAAAAAACTGTTAAATGTGTAAAAAATGTAACGTGAACCTTCAAGACAAATGTTTCAATGATATATAAACATAATTTTGAATAAATAGGTCTCCATCAGTCGCCCACATTATTTTATTTCACTCATACATTTAAGCAAATTCTTAGACCTGATTTGCCCAAGGGGTCGTTAGCGACCCACTGAAAAAAAGGTACTTTCAGTTACAATAACTCAAAATGCGATAAATTAGTTTTTTAAAAATCTAAAAGGAGTAACATATCCAAAAATAAGAAAAATCCGAGTTGCAAATAGTTCTGGGCATATATAGGTTAAACTCCTTCACCAGAGTTGGCCACTTAGGCTGCGTTTCCATTAACGCGGAGCTGTGCGGAGCGGTGCTTAGCGGTGCATGAATTGACCAATCACTATGCTCTAAAATCTTTGCTCCGCGATTTCGAGCATAGTGATTGGTCAATTCTGCAACGAACGAACCAGTAAGACAATTCATAAAACAACTACCTACTGGGTCGTTACTTTAAAAAATAATATCGGCTAAACGACCCAGATATTTCAATACCAGCTGTGACGAGCTCTTTGTTTTTCCTTCTCCTCCATTAGTCTTCAGTCCAACACAATTCCAAAGTAAATTTTAATATCTCAATCGCCTTTAATTAAAAATGATTCTAATAGACAAATGGCTTGATTGATTTCTGTGAGATTCAGATTAAATTAACAGGTTAGTGGATTGATTGATGTTGATATAATGTCGAGAATTTTGGATTGCAATACGATCTAATGCTATATGTGTTCTTCACTCTTACTATATAAAACTTAAGAGCTCAGCTCTTGTCGGTGTAATGATGCAATTTCCTCCATATACTTCTTTCCAACGCGATCTCTTTTACTTCTTGATACGACATGACAGCGACCTTCTCTTTTATCTGACATGTAATTAATTCTCGGTCTTCCCCTTCCTCGCCTTAATTCTACTTTTCCTTCTTCACTTCACTTCACTTCACTTCTTATATTTGGCTTTCGCACGGCTTGTGCCACGCATTTAGCCACTACCATGTGTTTAAATTTTTAGTTAGTTTAGTCAAGGTCAAGTCAAAGTCATAGTCAGCGTCAGTAAAGATGTGGGTTCTTTACTGCAGCTTTTTACATGGACTTCTTGAGAGAACTCGAAATGCAATGATATACAGTTTTGTTTCATTTGCCTACATTTATGTACGTTCACGAACACTTAACAGTTAATAATCCACCATTATTACATATTAACATTCGCCAAAACACAAATTTCGGAAAATAAAACAAAAGAGACAACATGCCATCTTGAATTCCCGTCAAAAAGCTACTTTTCCTTCTATGATGTTCCTTATAAAGCTGTCATGTCGTATATGATGACATATCATTTTTCCTCTTCTGTTCTTGATGGTATTCATTAACAATCTTTGCTCTTTAACTCTGTTCAATACTTCCTCGTTGGTAACCTTTTCTGTCCAGTTGATTTTCTCCATTCTCTATTACTATTACTATTTTTAATAAATTTATGTACAGAGTTTTTAGTATAATACAATGATGATGAATACATCACTTTCAAAACTACTGTGAGTTGTACACTAGTACGTAGTGAGAGAGACACATTTCAGGTTATAAAAAAAAAAAAAAAAAATCGGTTCTTAACCGTGGTACGGTTATGTAGTCCGGCCAGCCGGACTATGGAACATTTGTTTTTTCGATTGTTCGGTGACGATACTGTTTGGTCGATTGTACATCTGTAAACTGTACCTTGGTCCGGTCGTAATTCAATGCCTCTATCTATGACTAACTATGAATTAAGGAGGCATTCCTCGTAGCGCACCAAGATGAACCGCACCTAAGTACTTCCACATAGCGCACCCGTTTTGGTGCGTTTCATTCAGTAGGTATAAAAATTGTATTAGAGTCAATGTGCGTAAGAACAAAACCCAGAAGCATATTGTATTTCCGGTTGTGAAAAGGTTCATAAATATTACGATGTAATAAACAGATTTAACAAAAAAGTTTTAATTAGTAGGTAATTTATAATTAAAAAGATATAAACGAATCAGGTAAGGTCCACAGAAACTTTTATTTTACGCACTGCTCAAAAAACTTGAACTCGTACCTTTTTAACACAAATCCGAACCACTTTTCTCTTTTAGGGATGCTCGGAGTAATAATTTACAAGAAAGTATTTTAAGTGCAAATTAAACTATGTTTTCACGAGCTTAAAATAACTTAAATGTAGGTTATCTTATGAGTTTTTACCCTAGCAAATAAGATAAATAAACCGAAATGATCTAACTCTGGCAAATCTAATCATTTAATTCTGGCGTTCAGGGGTTTCGTGGCCGAGTGGTAAGGCAGTCCGGCTTAAGGACGACTGCTTGTATCATCTCGGGTTCGAATCCCACCAGGATCGGACATTTTGGTTAGATTTTTTTATTTGCTAAGTGATCAGGGTAATGTTTCAATAGGCTACCTTGTCGAAGTGTTTAAACGAATGTCAGGACACTGTTTTACTTCTAAATTATCCGCATATTTCGGCAAAGGACGTTTTTGCTCTCTTTTTTACTTATACCTTAGGGACCGTCTCCACGAGCGTGAGAATCGCGGCGATACTATGGGTGACATTGACAAGCAAATTTAATTCTTATGATAATAACCTTACCGTGTAAATTACCCGATGATAGGAGGACGGAATCGTCGCGATACACTCGCCCGTGGAGACAGTCCCTTAGTCTTGACTCTTGCCTTGGCACACTACGTTTTTCGAACGAGCAGTTTGTGTAGCGCGTCACCTGCTAGTTTGCAGTGCGTTTCACAAGCGAGTACAGTGTGCACGGTCACAGCTTCCTGCCTACATTTTGTCAGCCACGCGTTTGTATCGCATTCGTGTCGATACAAACGCGCAGACACTGCGCGTTCTAAAAACATAGTATGTCCGGTTCCTATATCGAACGTACGGATGACTGTAGATCGATCGTCATTGCAACGTTGTTATCTGTCAAAAAGTGTCATACATTTTGTGTTGTTTAAACAACGTTTCTGTAGAGATAGATCGACGGTCATCCGTACGTTGGATAAAGGAATCGGGCATTAGTAGATATGCATGGTAGTTCATGTAATTTTATAACTTATGTATGTCAATGCAAATATGGCATTTTCATATAATTTTCCGTCGAGTTTTAATTACTAAACAGCTGATCAAATAAATTATATTTCTGTTAAGTGGCCTTCCGTTTTGAAAACAGCTGTACGCATATTAAACGCCTTTGTTGTCTACCATGGCCCCTTATTACTCTGTCGTAACCCTCATTGTGGGAAGCAATTAAAAAGGTTCTTTGTTGGTTGCCTTTTGTCCGTAATCGGACTCTCCATTATCAGAAATTGAGAGTAGGTATACGGGTCTTGTTAGGTGGTTTACAACAGGTAATGAAGGCCTAGACGATAGCCCGGCTTTAGACTAAGGCTTCATTTTCACTAGAAATGAGCAGGGATGCGAGGAATGATGTGATTGTCCAGAACCAATAGAAAGGAGGAGTAGCAAAGTTGCACTTGGTGGCCACCAAACTCTGTTTTCGCTACTCTTCCTAAACAATACAAAATAAAGCTATTTCAGAGGTATTAAAAAAATGCTTATGATAGGTTTCACAATCTGTTCAGTTTTTTTAAATTCCTTTGTTCATCGTAATAATAAAATAAAATAGGCGGTGGCGCTAGTTTCACCCATAGGCACCATAAACAAAAAAATCATTTACAAAATCGAACCACTAATAATGTGTCCGTTACGATAGCGTACACATAAGATAATTCTCATTTTTTTTATGCCCAAAAAATAGTGCATAAATAGTGCATAATTAGTGTAAAACTGAAAAAAATAGTGCCTCTTGGCATAATCAGTAAACATTTTGATAAACGATAGTGGAACACAAAACCCACTTTTATTTTAAAGTCAGTCTAAAAGAGATATGAATGGTTAAAAAGCAATTATAATGTATTAAAATTCTTCGAAATTGATGTTTCATTGTGTTTGGTTTCGTTTTTATATTCAAAAAAGTAAAAAAAATTGAAATACACTTTTGGCATTTGTTTTTGGATTTGTGAAAATATTTTTAAACTAAACAAAATAAAAAAAATATCGGTTCAGTTTTGTATTTATAACTTATTTACATAATTATTTGTTTTCGTAATTAGGATTTTTATATTATTATTTGTGTCGTAAAAACCGTTCCGTTTTTTATCCAAGCGTGTCGTGTTTATTTAGGGCTTTGTAAATAATTATATTTATTTTGGTAAGACCTCGGTTTCCTTTGAGTTCGACATTGCCCTCATTCTTACGAAAGATTTTTCTTCACCTTTTTTGTTCCAAAATGTAGATGTTATACAACGTTATTCATAATTGGTATGTTATCCCGGAAGGGGGATTTGGTGACCATGAAAATGAACAGTTGTGTAGGTGTAAATCTTGTAAATTCCAATTTTCAGTTTTTTATACAAAAACTTTTTTGTTAAATCTTTTGACAGAAAAGTTTGAATATTTTCACCGCCCACCCCCCTCGTACGTCACGGGCCACTGACCAGTAGTTAGGCAAAGTTCAGGGATTGCTCTGTGTTTATTTCTGAAGGAAACTTTGCTAGTCATTACTTCAATGAAAAACATCGAAATTCAAAAAGTCGTAGAACAAAATGTTGTTCACACTGATGAGGTGAATGACCCCTTTTCGGGATAACATACCAATTATTATGAATAACGTTGTATATATATGAATATTTGTCAAATCAAATTTAATTTAATTTTTTTCTAGAACACAATGTAATACAAACGATTATAAAGTTAGGAATGCCAAAAATTTTCAGTTTTAGCATTTTTTAGACGTTGACGAGCTAAATATCAATCGTTCATCGATATTTCTGACGAACTTAAATTTTCAGAGAATTAAAGAGACTACATTTTATTTTGTTACGAGTGTCTGTGCTCAGCGGTTTATGCGCCATCTTTATTTTTGCTAGTCTTGTTAGGCTTGTTGTAATTGACAGCTGTGATCGATGTTTTTAAAAATTGTCATTTTTGAAGAAGATTCTATCGTTGAGAGTAGTTGGCGATTAGAGTTTAAACTGTACTTGCTTGTCAATCTGTAATCCAACAAAATATTTCAAATCTTCACTGAGTAAAGCTTGAACAACAGCGAATAAGTAATCGAAAGGCTTAGAAGTTTTGAGTAGGATTTGTCCTCTTGATACGGGGCTAAGAAGACTTAGAGAAGTAAACAATATTTCCCTATTTCCTTTATTTCTTGTAATCTCAGATTTGTCAGATAACATACTTATATCTTTATGGATAAAAAAAACTGTTTTACTACCTAAGTGTTGAAATATGCAATTATGTAAGTACCTACTTTTAAATTGAAAAAACATAATATATACCTTTTAATATTATTACCCGACGTTTCGGCTCTGTTGCAACAACCGCGGTCGCGGGCGAACACTGTTCGCCTATTAAAAGGTAAATTACGCGATAAAATCCTGATTTTGTTAGACAGAGGTATGTCCAAATTAATTTTTGGTAAATACCCACATTTTGCAGAAGTTAACATTCCATAGTGACAAGCTTATCGACGATATTGGTAATAATTAAACAGTAACACGCTGTTTAGGACACTATGACGTCACTTTATCCGGTTTCTTGTAGGTAGGTATGTCTTATCTAGTTACTAGTGGCAATTCGGAGTGTCGCAAAAGCTAATTTAAACTAACTAAAATTAATGCCATCCTTTTTATTTCCATCGCTATGAAAGGGACGGCAACATTTTTGTTAGTTAAGTTTAGCTTTTGCGACACTCCGAATTGCCATTATTGTCTGTAATTGAATACAATACTATGAATTTATCTCAAGGATTCTCACGGTAAGTCAGTATATTAATTTTTATGTTTCTACATTTCCAAATGAGTTACTGTATCCAACAGGTGTTCTCAATATTTATTTAAATTTTTTTAAATAAATTAAATTATAGCGAATCGGAGTAATAAATATTTTTTAAATTAAATTAAAGGTTTACATCGAAAATAAGTGGGTTAATGGTTCAGAAGTAATAATGGAGGCATCCGCGGCGGTCGCTGGAGTAAATGTATTACAAGGAGCATTTCAAACGATTTCTACACTTGGTCTGTTTTTGAATTTGTGGCCGAAATGTGCTGTTGTTCCGGGTAAGTATTTATGTTTAAAAAATCCAAGAGTATTCGCCCGGGCTTTCATCCACCCCAGAGGTTGTCGAAGAATTTTTGTTGTTAAAATGATGAGTTTAGTCATAAGAAAAGTTTGAATTATTTAATATGTTGCAGATGGCGCGAAATATGACTTTATAGTAATAGGCGCAGGTACCGCTGGTTGTGTAGTCGCCAATAGATTGAGTGAAATATGTAATATTAGTGTATTACTTATTGAGGCTGGTGGAGATCCACCTTTGGAATCAGTGGTAAGTCAAATGTTATAAAACGTTAGGCCTGCAATACATATTGGCCGAGCCTACGCGAGCAAAGGCGAGCGTAGGCAAATTGATGCAAAGACAAATGCTACTGTACTCGCGAGTGGACGAGCGACTCCAAGCTATGACAAATGAACTCTCTACACGTTGGCACTTGCCTGGACTCGGCCAGCTAGGCGAATGATAACGAGCGATTGCAAGGCAAGGCAAATAAGCTGTCCATACGTTGGTATTGTTTTTCACTCGCCTACGCTCGGTCAATGTATTGCACCCTTTATAGCTAGTACTTTTAATAGTTCGCAAAAAAACCTTTACTTAGTGCTTAGGTCGGTCGATCCTTTTATCAATAAATAAATAAATATCCCTGGACATTCCACAGAGCGCCATCTAGTCCCAAGCTAAGCAATTTAATGCTTGTGTTATGGTAACCAAATTACTGATATACTACAGCATGTGATAACACACAGACTCGAGACAAATATTAACAATAAAAATGTATAAACGACCACAGTCCATCGCTTTTGAATCACAAACATTGAAAATTGCTAAGATGCATGATGCTTCGGAGGGCACGTTCAATTATCGGTCCCGGCTCCGTCGTTAAGCCATGACGAAAGCCTTTAGGCGGCCTAAAAACTCCATCACCAGGGCTTGCTACTTGCTCATACGAACTTACTTACAAAGCACGGTTGGTATATTGTATGGTACGCGCTGACACATAATACAGCATTATTATTCGCCCAGCAATAAGAACCAATGATTGAAAAAAATACTCTTCTATCAAGTTCATTCTGAATTTGTCCAATCACAAATCTCTAGATCTCGATTCGTCGCTCCCCACAAAAAGTTCTTTAATTAGGTACTCCAGGATATTCCAACTTTTTCAACGTCTGCTTGGATTTGTTTCTAAGTCCACTTTCCAAGACGGGAATTAGCTTTGCTAATTTATAAAAGTTCTAACCAGGGAAAAATCTTAAATAGGTACCTATTACTTTTTCTGTTTTATGTTCTTGCAAAGGAGTGAGAAAAAACATGTATGATGACAAGATGTAGGTACTTAAGAAATACAAGAACACTGGATATTATCGCGTTATTTACAACCCGACGGCTTGGCTTTGTTAACAATAGCCATGGCGGGCAGACACGGTCTTATAAATATGATAAAGTAGTAAATATTTGCATCTTATCATAACAAAATCTAATAAAGAAAATCTATAAATATTAATTCTGATTAACATTAAGCCTGAATGAACAAAATTATTGCATTAAGATCGTAGACATTATATTAATTAATTTATTTATTTATTATCAAAGAGTATTTAATTCACGAAATGTTTTTTCTAATTTTATAATAATTATAAATTAGTTTATCATTCCAGTTTGGTGTTGTTTCAGCGTCCAGGATTATTTTCACTTCTTAGGCTTTCGAAAGCCGATTGGAATTACACGTCAGAAGATGATGGGGATCTGAAGCGATTCCATAAAAACAATGTTGCTGATATAACTTCAGGGAAAATGCTTGGCGGATCCAGTTCAATAAACTTTATGGCATACACAAGAGGAAACTTCCACGATTACAATAACTGGGCCAAAATAACCAATGACTCGTCCTGGAATTGGGAAAATGTTTTGCCATATTTTATGAAAAGCGAAAATATGCTAAGCGAAAAAATCCTAAAATCAAGTGGAGAGTTTCATGGTACACAAGGCTTAATGAAAGTGACAAGTCTTCAAAACGATGTTGTAAACGATTATTTGAATGCTTTTGAAGAGGCTGGTAATGATAAAGTTGAAGATACAAACGGTGATCACCCTTTAGGGTATTCTGAAGCGTCGATTAATGCAGCCTTTGGCAAACGACAGAGTTCTGCTCTAGCGTTTCTCTCCACGGCAAAGCATAAAACAAATTTACACGTGTTAAAACATGCTTTGGCAACTCAAATCATATTTGACAAAAACAAAAAAGCTATTGGGGTAAAAGTGAATTTAGAAGTAGACGGAGTTAATAAGACTATACAAGTATTTGCAAGAAAAGAAGTAATAGTATCAGCGGGTGCTTTTAGAAGCCCACAACTTCTGATGCTCTCAGGAATTGGTCCAAAAAAGCATTTAAAAGAACATAATATTAAAACAATAGTGGATTTGCCAGTTGGCCAAGCGCTGCAAGACCATGTGTTAGTGTTAATGATTAACAAAATGAAACGTTTAAAGAAACCTGTTCCAGCATACGTTGACCCAGACAAACATTCTCTATCAATGTTTATCGGTTATATAGCCATGAATAAAACTCAAAAGTATCCTGACTATCAAACGCTCAACGCAGTTCTTCAAAACACTGATGCATTTCTTCAACTTTGCGCGTTTTATTTCTCATACGGCGATGAGCTATGTCAAGAAATTTATGACGAAGTAAAAGACCACGAGCTACTATTTAGTTTAGTCGCTTATCTGCACCCGAAGTCCCGTGGTAAAATTCTTCTTCGAAGCTCAAATCCTCACCATTATCCCATTATCCATACAGGTTACTATTCAAACTCCGAAGATTTAGAAATCCATGCGTCATTTCTGCAGCATTATACGAAAATTTCCCAAACTAAATTCTTTCGGGATTCTGGCGCGAAATTGTTGATTCCGAAAATTTGTGGCTGCAGAGACGAAGAGTTTGTTTGCTATGTTCGATGTTTGTGGGTAACGGGTTATCATTACTCTGGGTCCGTTCCCATGGGCTCTGTGCTAGATTCTCGACTACGGGTGCGTGGGGTGGAAAATTTGAGGGTGGTGGATGCAAGTGTGATGCCCGTTATAACTGGAGCAAACACACACGCTCCAACATTGATGATTGGGGAAAAAGCTGCTGATATGATAAAACATGATCATTTTAAATGCAAAACATAATAAACTATTTTACTTTCAAAAATACAATGTACTTGCTGTGATCCCCTGCCCTTGTCCCGTAATTTGGGACAAGGGCAGAAAGATTATGATGATGACTTTAGAAACTGTACATGTATTACGCTTGCCAATTAAAATTGTGACACCATAAACATATTTTATTTTTAAAACAGTGAACCTATCCTGTATTTACCATGTCATAAATCATTAGTACCTAATATGTTTACATTCATGTTCATTTATCTGAAAGGTTTTTATCAACAATTTGTTTTTCATCCCAATGAAAAACAAATTGTTGATAAATAATTACGTTTACATAAGAATAATAATTATCTCTTTATTTTCCTTCCATCAACAAAATATTTCAAGCAGTTTGTTTTCCAAATTGAGTGGGTATTGTTCGGGACCCATTATTTCCAGAAAAGATCACTGTTTAGGAATTTATATGTTACTAGTAGATCCGCGCGGATTCGCTTGCGTGTCGTACACGCTACTTTCCATAGAGAGAACTTTGGCACCCCATTGCAACCCTTTATAGCGGCAAATCTGCGGAAAAATTGCACCTTTTTTTTAAGTTAGACCTCTGGCAATACATCGGTGAAAACTGCATTCAATTCCATTCAGTAGTTTTTGTGTGATGCGGGAACAAACATCCATACAGACAGACCAAAAAAAATTAAAAACCATTTTTTGGCTTCTGTTGCTCTAATAAAGACCATTATTAGTTTTTTATTAATATCTCAAATGTACAAACATCCACATTTTACAGTTTTATTATATGTAGAGATTGCCCGATGTTCACCTGTTGGAAATATGGAAGTAGGATATTAAAAAGCGACGAAAAGAATGCAAATATACAACAGTAATGGGAAAATATATTTGGAGATTGAAGAGGGTATCTACGAACAATGTACTGGACGGGAATTGGGATTGTATTGTAAACCACCGTTCGATAAACACATTGAACCCAACCTATGGTATGTAGTTTTTGATACTCATATAAGAAACCTTAATGCAGGATCAGGATGACAAACACTAGCAGGCAACAAAGATCAACGAAGTATTAATTTAAGTTTTATTTGTATCTTTATTCTGTGTACAATAAAGTGCTAATTCGTTCATTCACTGACGTTTTTTGTTAATCTTCGTTTAATAATAAGGGGGTAGGGTATTATGTGGAGGATCATGTATTTTCCATAGATAACCTAAAAAAATAGTTTACGTTCATAAAAAACTTCTCTCATCTCAACAATATCAAGTTCCAAACATATACCTTTGATATAGACATAGTTTACTTCCAGACGTATAAATCATTTAGCAAAATCAAAAGAATAGTTGGTCTATTATTCCTTTGTGCCCTAATAGATCTAGAAGTTTCCCTTATCATTAGGCTGTGTCCACAGTAGACAAAATGTTAGCGGCCGACTGAGTGAGCCGCAAATTTGTGGCAAACTGAAATTTGAGTTTGAGTTTGAGATAAATTTGAGCTGCAAACTCAGATAAATCGCCATATCAACCATATCGCCGCCGCCGACTAAGACAGTCAGCGCGCGTAACGCTGCAAACTGCGTAAAGTGAGCGCAAACTAGCAAACTGTGGACGCTCCATTTCAATTACATGGAAGGGCGTACTACATACGCTGCAAACTCAGTCGGCCGCCAACAGTTTGCCTACTGTGCACACAGCCTAACAATCCACAACTCTGTCAATCCACTTGAGCGATATTACTTTATTTTAGGACAAAGAAGGGAGGCGTGACGCGACGTGCGCCTTCAATAACCAGATAACACGTGACCTGAATACAATTGTAAAGATAAGGCTATAAGCCTATGGAATTTTATAAACAAACGGAGAGTAAAGGCTCGTATTCAGAGACTTCACTTAGACAAGCTCTAGCATCGATTTTTGTCAGTTCTTTATGGAAACTGGTCAGTCAGTCAGTTCGTATGAACCAGTGGGTAAATCTGATGACAGTTTAAGGCCACCTAAAGACCTCCGTAATGGCTTATTTAAAACCCAGGACCGACAATTTAACGTGCCCTACGAAGCACGGAAGCGCTCGCTGTTAGCGCCTCTTGCGGTCACCCATCCGAATTCTGACCAGTATGTTGCTAAACTTAAACCATTTAATCGTCTTAGCAAGCTTCGTCACACGAGCGATTCATAATTGTGACGCGTTTAATTTTTTCGTGATCTTTTTTTTTTCAAATTCGGATGCTTGTAGTCCAAATTCACCGCAATTTTTTTAGCCGGATTAGCTGATATTGTTATTGACTGTGCCAACGCGGATGTGACTGGAAAAATGAATTTATTAAATTCACTTTTGGGGATTCGGCATTTTTATTCTTTGATGGACAATAGTGGCAATTCTGAGTGTCGCAAAAGCTAAACTAAGCTAGCTAAAATTGTTGCCGTCCCTTTCATAGCGATGGGAATAAAAAGGATGGCAATAGTTTTAGTTAGGTTAGTTTAGCTTTTGCGACACTCCGAATTGCCCCCAATATTTGCGCGGACTAGTGAAAAGTTTGTTTGTATAATTTTTTTTACACGAATAAATCAGCTGTTTGAAAATTCTAACTCAATTGGATTCGGGGATACAGGTAGAGATTCTGATTCGTATTTTTAATTGATTATACCTATAAATGGAAATAAATATTTATTTTCATAGAGAGGTACAAAATGTCACGGCATTTGTGCTCTGATATTTTTTGTTAAAAATTGTTAAATTTGAAGTGTTATAAAACCGATATCATTTTCGTATACCTAATATATGAGGAACTTCTTAATGTTTGATTGTATAGCACTTAGCTTCCGTCGAAGTTAGGTCTTAAGCCTTTATTCATGATTTGTCAATTTAATATAGATTAAAAGAATGATATTTTCTTGTTACTATTATGTCAATGAAATGATTAGCAACAGATTTAATATCCGTGTAAGCTAAAGTACGTTTACTAAACCAATATGCATAAGGGGTAAGTTAAAACATTAGTGGTAATAACTTTTTAAATAGCCTATTTGCTCTATCATGCTTTGAATCGGTCTGTTTTAAGCGTGATTTCATAACATACGAATGTCCAACCATACAAAATTCGAATGTTTATATTTTATTTCCTGTTATACTGCGAAAAAAAGTGAATATTTAAAGCTTAAAGTGTCATATACACGATGCAAGATTCTTGCCTGTTGCATACAATTAAATTGACTGTCATCATGACTTGCATGATTTCGACAACAGTGCAGTTATTGAATGTTAATTAGGCGCGCGTAATTATTGAATTCAATTATTGCTCTGGTACGTACAAAAATACGGCATCAAGTAAATGGTAGGTACTTAACTTAACATTTACAAATTCCATTACTGTATTCGCTGCTAAGCATTTTTGTGGTGCTCTCCGAAAATAGGGCCACTATGCTATTGACAAAAATAAAACATCGCTAATAGATAAAACAAATACACATCGCTAATCGACCGTGAGAACTGAATGCTACAAACCGCGGGGCATGATATCTAAGACAAAGACAAAACTTTCAAACAGTATTCTTATAATAACAAAAAAAGTAAATTATAACCCTCTCGGTACCAGATGTTCTGCAAAATCACCGGAAGCCCTGTCTCATCCTTTCGCACTAAATGACGTCATTTCCTCTCTTCAGCATTCTCGTTTAATGGAGTAGATTTTTATTAAAATAAATTTAATACTTTCTTAGAATAAAAAGTGCTGCTTAAAAATGGCTGCCAAGATTGTTTGTTTGAGCGAACGTTCATGTTTGTCAGTGAATTATGGGGTTCTTAGCGTACACGAGTTTTAAACGGTGAAGGAAAACATCGTGAGGAAACCCGCGGCTAGTCAGCCCCACACGTATTGACCATTGTCTTTCCTGTTATGGTTGACTTAGCTGAGAGGATGGTTTAGGTGCTGGGCAAGCCTATTCCATCTCAACAATGTCCCAGGCACTACAGTGTCCCGTTAAGTGTAGGCAAAGCTTGCCTCCTGACTCTGTATAAATCATCTAGTAAAGATGCAAAGTCCTAAGTTTTTTCAAGCGTAAAAAGAAACGTTTGTGATGCGTCTATGTCGATACAAATGCGATACAAACGCAAGGCTAACAAAATGTAGGTGGCAAGCTGTGACCGTGCACACTATCCTGTCGCTTGTGAAACGCGCTGCGAACTAGCTAGTGACTTGCTACACAAATATAAATAAATAATAAATAAATAAATAAATATCCTTGGACATTCCACACGGCGTCATCTAGTCCCAAGCTAAGCAATTGAATGCTTGTGTTATGGTAACCAGATGACTGATAATACTACATAGATATTTTTTTTTTTTTTTTTGTAAATACATACATAATTATACGTAGAAAAACAACCAGACCCGGAACAAATATCTGCAGAACATGCAAACATTTGTCCCGCGGCGGGGATCGAACCCGCAACCTCCGCGTCTCAGGCAGGCTTTCGCCCACTGCGCCACAGAGGTCGTCGGTCGTTGACAAGAACTGTTTGTTCGAAAAACGGTGCTCAGGCTCTGTAGGTCTACTCTACAAAACGAAAACGATGCATCGTGCCAATAATTGCAGGTCAGCTTATGTTGGGGGAAACTGAATTGGGAAGATTAACCAACATTATCCTGACCTGCGATAATTGTCACGATGCATCGTTTTTGGCTTATAGAGTAGAGGGGCTGATTTATTAGCAGAAGCATTTTTTTGCCAGTAGCGGTCACCCATCCGAAGTATAAACACTTAAACCGTTGCTTAACATTAATGATCTATCAAGAATGTCTAAGCAAGCTACATATTATTAGGTACTTCGCTTACAACATAAACATAAAAATGTTCAACAAAAATCTTCACTCTACTTTGATACTTCTGCAGTCGTTAGTCTACATCCGTACTTAATGATATAATTTCCGGCTGTATTCTACCAGCGGAATTGAAATAGCTCAGACTAAGCAATGGCCGTATAAAGTGGAGAAATGTACTGCACTTTCAAGTAAATTTATATTTTGGCTTTTATTCAAGTTACCTGCAATTTATTGTTATGACTTTTGTTCAAGGTTGTTTTCATGTTTTGACTTGATCTATTGAGTTTTTATAGTTTAAGAAAATTTAAATTTAAAATGAACTTCTTCTTCTTATGGTGCCTCTCCGACTAGCGAAGGTTGGCAGTCAATATTGTTCACGGTCCTTAGCGAGGCGAAATAGTTCGGCAGCGCTCGCTATCCCCGTCCACTCCCTGATGTTCCTCAACCAAGATTTCTTCCTCCGACCAACACGCCTCTTGCCGGCGACTTTTCCCATCATAATCAGTTGAAGTAGGACATATCACTCGTGTCTTATGATATGTCCTAAGTAACTAACTTTTCTTAGTTTGATGGTGTGCAAAAGTTCCCGTTTCAAAATGAACAACGAATCTTAAAAACCAATTAAACATGACACTTACCCCCTTATTCATATTGGTTCAGTAAACTTACTTTAGCTAAAGTTATTTGCAATGTAAAGTTATATTGCTTGAACTTTTCCGATATCGCACATTTTTTAGTGAAAAGTCAACCTAATGACAGCCATGTTACAGTTAACCGTAAAAACCGTAACAGCAATACCAATGTAGGCAGTTAAGCACTTAAAAACGGGTTGAATGTTGAATATGTAGATTTTATGCCTCCGCTGCATAACATTATACAAAATGGTACCTCTACTGAAAATCCGAGTTCTAATGGTTATTTTAAATGCAAACGGTAATGTCGATTGTTGAGGTTGCAAATTCATTAAAACATTTTCGTTTCTGACGATGTTGGTGACTTAAGTGGGCCTAGATTGAAGAAATCTACCTAAATGATTTATTGGGCTTAGCTACGACGAATTACTAATTGAAAATGTTTGTTTAAATAACAGTGTGTACCATTTTTAATGTCTGGGCATTTATTTTAAACGGTCATGTCTGGACGTGCCTCTGACTACCCTTAGACACCATCAACAATCTCGAGGGTTAGATAAATTGAGAGGATGACTACCGTACCTGAGTGGAGAACCTTTTGAAATACACCTGTAATAAATTTTGTATTTGAATTTAAAGCTATTACGAAAAGAAAGTGAAAAAAATACAGCTGACCCAGCCATGTTACATTTTTACAATTGCTTTATAGTAGAAACTAAAAAATATATAAGAATTGACATTTTATGACGAAAACTCGAGCGATCAGATATCTCAAATTTAAGGTATAGCGATGATAGAAAGAGAATAGATACGAAACATTCGTCACATGTCTACGCGCCCAGGTACCTGATTCGGTTCTTTGAGGAAGTTCATACAATTTCCCTGCGGCATAATTCTAAGTATTATTTACCACCCACAGCGGCAAATAATAATAATAATAATAATAATAATAAAATAGTTTATTTTGTGCCACAAACATAATACAGGACATACATAATAAAAAATTATAAAATGAAGTTTAAAATTATGTGAGTAAATAAAATGTTCTTAAACTGAAATCGTGACAACAAAAATGGTCGTCACTCAGCAAATGTTGTAGCAGCATTCACCGCTACAACGCTGGTCTTCCGTGACGCCAGTGTGCGCAAGCGAGCAGCGTCTGTGATACACCAAGGTACACATTACACAGTGTGTTCTGTTCATATTTTTGTAGGACGTATAGGTACCTAGCACCTACTGTGCGATGCGACCACACAACTGAGCCTTACATAAATCAAATTATTGTGTTCTTAATATTAATTAAAACTAGGTTCCAAGTGTAGGTAGTACAAAATATTAAAACATCAAAAACAAAAACAAACAATGAGTTACCTAAATAAATAAAATAAAATAAATAAATAAATTACTTGCTTAGTTTTACATGTTTTTAAATTTAGTATGACCCAGAACGACTACTTAATTGAGGGTTATCTTGAGAAACTAATAGGTGTTTTTTTAGTGAATGTTTAAAAGAATAAATACTATTAATAACCTTTATTTCTAAAGGCCTTACTTAGAAGCATCATAATTTATTTTCAAGTTGTTTTCATTTCAATTCGTATTCAAGGCGGAGCGACTCAGCTCTTTGCTATCAGCGTCAGGACTTTTGTATAATTTGTTTGGCTACTAAAAACAATAATTCAATTGGTATTTAGTATTAAAGCTATACAAATGGTGATGAAAATTAAATATGAACACGGTTACAGAGAGATATTTAATCAGAATATAATTTTGACTACCAAAATTATGTTCGTAAATCATTTTATACAGTAAAACCTTTATGTTCTTATTCATAAAGATTTGTCAATTTAATAGAGATTTAAAATATGTTTTTTTCTTGTTACCTACTCTTATGTCAATGAAAAGAGATGCAACAGATTTAATATCCGTTTTGAGCTAATGTAGGTTTACTGAGCCATTATGCATAAGGGGGTTAGTGTTTCCATTAACATTATTTTATTGATATTTTTAACGGACTTCAAAAAAGGATGCCCATACTAGGTAGTGTAGGTAGCCATTTAACGTCAAGAATTCGTACCAAAGTACAGGCAGGTTCAGATAACGCAATGAATTTGTGACAATCATTTGACAGCTTCCTGGCACCACCTGTCAAACTTACAGAACTGTCAAACACAACAAAGGACCGCTTTGTTCGCGTTTGATAAACGGAATACACTTCCTACTAGTAGTTTGCAAACTAAGGGCTACTTTACCGAGTTCAAATTGTGTTATTAGTTATATTATAAACTAAATTGCGCCTTCGCTAAGCTACGTTCTATTTTGTCTGAAAATAAATAAAGGTATGCATAAGTTAACTATTCTTTGGCAGAGATCACAGAAAATCATTTGCTACGATTTTGATAAAAAAAAACACCTAATCTACTCACTTTACATTCTTAATTACAAACTAATATTTTTTTTGATCAAGTCATCATTAAATTTTGTTCGTCTAAAATCTTAAATGATCTATAGAAACTTATAATGAGCTATAAGCTCAGATACCTCGTTCATATCTCGCCTGATACTCTCATAAATGACTTTCATTCATCCTCTCTACATGTCTATACCATACCAACTCAACATGTTTGAAAATCATAGTACAATATGGGCTATGAATAAAATAAAGTCCACTCAGATTTATGGGACCGTAGATTATCGTACAAGGTGGGAAATGTTTATCTTCTGTATGAGTTTGGGTTCGCAATGAATTAATTCAGGATGGCCCACGGGTTCGAGTCAATGATTTGAATCAGACACTCATTTTCCCTGTTTTATATGATCGCTTATGAATTTAAAGTCTGTTGGGCGCCAGTTTGTAGGGCTCAGAAACCGGTAATATTTTTATGTAAATATTAGAATAGAAAAAAGCTACCAGTTTGCAGGACTCAAAAACGGGTTAAAACTTAGGCCTTTACATCTTTACTAGATGATTTATACAGAGTCAGGAGGCAAGCTTTGCCTACACTTAACGGGACACTGTAGTGCCTGGGACATTGTTGAGATGGAATAGGCTTGAAAACGGGTTAAGTAGGTATATTTTGATGTAAATATTAGAACAGAATAAAGCTAATGATAAAAACGCAAAAAAGATAGAAATGAAATATCATTATTTAGTCACCAAAATATAAAGGGAATATGAAGGGAATAAGTAATTACTTACATTTTAATCTCAAAGATAAATTGAAATACGTACTTAGTTCTTTTGTCGAACCGTCTCGGTATAGCAATTAGGTTATTTCACCGAAAATGGTTATTTTCTTAACCTTAAAGGCATTTAAACAGAAAAAAAAAACAGATTTTGCTATAAAGCGTGGTTTAATATTTTTAATTAAAATAACAATAAGAGTCAGAAAAAATTGAGAAACCTTTTTGAATAATTTGTAAAGTGTTTCTAACAAGCTTCCATTTTTAATTTAATCTCGTGTCGAAATTTTAACTCGTAGTGGCATTATCAGCTGAGCGCTTCTGTGCTTCTGAGGGCACTTTAAATTGTCGGTCCCGGCTTTTAAAGTCGTTAAGTCATGACGGAGGCCTTTAGGCGGCCTAAAAACTCCGTCACCAGTTGGCCGAACGAACTCGTTTTTGATTACGAGTTCGTTCGGCCAACGGGCGACGCATCCAAAATAACAAACATAACTCTTTTGTAAATCTTGTATCCCCTAAATGATGTCATTCATAAACAGTCACACCCTAATTACACCTAATTTGGTATTCAAGATTCTAGAAGAGACTATCAGGATGTGCCATCTGCTTTCTTAATCAGATAAAAAGGTTCAAGACTCGCAGACGAGCGGCAATTTATTACCATGAATAATGCAAGCGTTGCTTGTACTGAAATGTTTTCATTTTATAGTAGGATTTTTAGACTTGTTTTATAAAAGTCTAAAAGATATGAAGTTAGATTGCAAAGATTTTTGTTGGGCTGATGCAGGCATATTCAACAACTAGGGATAGATTGAAAAACATTAAGAAAAAGTAGATGTGTAACAAAAACAAAAAAAAACACAAAATATTATCTAATAAGAATTTGAAATCTCTTCTCTCTCCTTTCTCTTGAGTCGCCTTAGATTAGAATACATAAAGATAAATACAAAAATAGACGAACGTAAACCGTTAAAACAACAGACCATCTTTTATTATTATTATTTATTTATTTATTACACTAGATACAGTTACAATTTTGGTTAGTATATGCCTTAAAACTTAAGTTAAGTTTAACAAGACATACAGTTTTCGGTTAGACAACAAAGAAAAATTTATAAAGTTGGTTCCATTTGTATAAGTACATAGCTTAACAGATTAAAAAATGATGATGAAGAAGTTATAGTTTTGCTAAATTTCAATGTCTTGAAAATGTCTGACCAATGGCCATTGAATACATTTGAAAACCTGAAACAATGTACTGGAATTGAAATTAAGTAAGTACCAGCACAACGCCATCCCGTGAGGGTGATAGCTAGCGCCATATGAGCCATTTAGGTCAAAATGTTAAGACCCAAAGTCCTTTTAGGTATCTTCAAAGCACTTAGAAATCTAATGTAGTAGCAAATGCTGTATAAACGGCAATAACCAGCAAAGTTGCTGGTTTTATTGACCGTTTACTAGCTACGTAATATCGCCAGTCCATTATGAGCCTCGGGCTTCAGAGCCTAGATAGGACCAGTAAGATCTTCAGACTCATAAATTTCGTTTTACCGCTAAAATTTTACATTCCAGCTAAAAAGCTCCTGTAATTTTTATCTTACTGGCAAATCCATAACGAGATTGGGTAGATTTGCTGTAAAAACTTTTCAGTGGCGTAATAAACTGACACTCGGTTTTCAGGTAATGACAGCAATGGAGTTTTTCTTCAATCTTTTTATGAAGCAGAGGCCTTACTCAGGATCAACGAAAACGAAGTTTCGTGACAATATTCGGGTTCCAATTATACTCGTGCTTCGTTCTCGAGATGAGTAACCTGTAAGAATATTTTATTATTATGTAGTTATGTAACTTGTAGTAGTAGATCCAGTTATCATCACTCCACTGAAGAATGGGGTGCGTAGGGCCGGGTGGGCGATGGTTACTCATCTCTTCGAACGAAGCACTTCGTATAATTATGATAGAACTTCACGTACTCGGTAAGTTCGTTTAATCATAAATTATGTTGGTGAACTATTACGAATTCAGTATCCACCAACATAAGCTGACCCCGAAAATTGTCACGGAACTTCGTTTTCGTTGATCCCGAGTACGGCCTCTGGCAGTTTAAACTTTACCAGCAGAGCGCTGTTTTCTACGTTTACGGCCAGTGACTGCGCGGTGCATTACATTCACGAATGTGTATGTATCTATACTCTATACTAATATTATAAAGAGGTAATGTTAGTTTGTTGGTTTGTTTGGGGTAATCTCCGAAACTACTCATCCGATTTCAAAAATTCTTTCACCAATTTGTAGCTTAGACTTTCCTAATGAACATGAGCTATATTTTATCTCGTACAACGTAAACGAAGCCACGGGCAAGTAAGCTAGTGTATTATAAATACAATATACTGGTATTTACCTCCAATCACCTTTATTTTAAAAGCCCGGATGTGTTCAGATCGTGTATGTTTAAAAAAGATAAATTTTGTGAATGTATTTTCGTATGAATCAAACTGATGACATAGTTTTTGTATCAAATCTTATTGATTTGATACAAAAACGGCTTTAAGCTGTGATGAAGAGGAATATCGTGAGGAAACCACATTCCAATAGGCGATGAGCGAACCATTTGTCACATGGATTGCTTATTGCAAAAAAAATATCACAGAAAAACTATTAGACAAATATTTTGATGTACAGTTTATTGGTCGACCTCATTTATTTGACTTCAAATAGCAATTTGTTTTGGACTATTTGTAAATGAAAGAAAGCCACGGGCTATTTATCTACTCGCTTTTCCTTAAATGGTTTTTCTTCTTTCAAGAGGACAGAGGAATTACATTTTCCGGGAAAACTAAATTGGTGTGATAATTGTGAATTTGTAAATGGTTGAGTTTTGAAGAACCATTACCCCTTTTGGGGTGCGATGGTTTGTAAAGTTGAATGCCCTTATTTGACTGGCTCGACATCTTCGTCTTTTGTTTCAGTCAAATACAAATTATTTATTGAAATTGACAATATTTCGGTGTGTCCTTTTATTTCTAAAAGGTTCGACCGAGTTTGATATAAAAAAAAAGTATTTTTAGGTCAAGGGTTAAAAGATTCTGCTCAGATAGAGAAGTAACACTCCTCTTCTTCTTCGGCTTCGGGCTTCGCAGAGGTTAGGACTTAGCGGTGGATAGGAAGCTTTTGCGGCTTTTCAGGCGTTGGGTGGCATATTTCAGGCGTTGGGTGGCGGTTCTAGCGCCATAAAGTGGATGTCTAGTCTAACTCTGCTTAGACTTTTCAAATGAGCAATTTCTCAACTGATTTTTGGAGGGGCTATTCCAGCTACTGGGTACATGAGATTAAGAGGTGTAGGTTTGAAGCATCCCGTAATTACACGACAGATTTCTTTGAGGGCTATATCTATTTTATTGGCATGAGCGGAACGATGCCAAACTGTTACTAATGTTACAGCATCATGTTTGACGCTTTATTAAAATAACTTATAAAAAAAAGAATGAATTAATGAATGAATGAACATTCTTTATTGCACACCTTGATTTTTAAGACATAAATACAATCAGTGATAAAACTACGAAAAATGTACAATGTAAAAAGTGTGTATTATCAATCTAAGACCTTCCTACTTGTCAAATTTGTATGGACAAACGTCAAACTATTTCAGTATTCAGGCGTGAGGTTATCAATTGAGTGAGATATTGAATTTTGCTCGGATCATAGCTCTGAGACTAGTTTTCCTTTGAGACTCAATTCTATTCTGGTTATAGTATTTTGATTTCAATAGACTAGAAATGAGGTAAGTACGTAATAAAGAGGCAACTGATAGTGTTAGCAAGGACGATATAGGTAAGGACTGCTAATGTTCATACTGGGAACCGTGATTCAAGTATTGTTATAATCGTGCTCCCTATTTTGAGTGTGTTAATAAGTTACTAAGAATTTCCGATTTGTTCCGCTGGTTGTATTTATGATGTCAACCAGTATAATAAGTGATATAAATGTGTAACCGTGCTTCGGAGGGCACGTTAAATTGTCAGTCCCGGCTTTTATAGTCGTTAAGCCATGACGGAGGCCTTAAGGCGGCCTTAAAACTCCGTCACCAGAGTTGGCCACTTGCTCATACGAACTTACTTACTTTTTTAGTGATATAAATCTTTACGATTATTATCTTTACAAATTTGACAAGTCGTTAAGCCATGACGGAGGCCTTTAGACGGCCTAAAAACTCCGTCACCAGAGTTGGCCACATGATCATACGAACTTACTTTTTTTTACTATTATTAAGGGTTGAAAAGTGGTACTTAAGGAATGTCCAATTTATTCAATTTTATGGAAAGGAAACTCCTAACGACACCTATCCTGCATTTTAATTACTAATTTTAGAGTTTTGAAGTATTGAATGAGCAGTCCTCTAATATATATCATCCTTGGTTAGACTGAAAGTTAAAACGAATCTTATAAAACTTTAGACACCTACTTCTTGTTTACGAATTGGGCTTAGAGCAAAAAATTGTTGACACAGACACAGGTTATATTTCTTCTACGTGAATACTTTTCTTTCTGATCCCGTTATAAATTGTGGCGGTGTAATGGGTTTTGTGGAGGAGAATTTATTTTATTGTCTCCGAATAAAAGTATTTCATAACAATTTGGTTGATGAAAAAATACGTGGGATGTTTCACGATTACGTTTTCCATCAAAGTTAGGGACTTAATTTATGAAGGATTCGAAACAATTTTTTTCATGAAATTCATTTGCTTCTTGAGGTCGCAATCGCAAATGTTTATTGTTCGACAAATATTATTCCACTTTAGTTAATTTCCTATTTTACTTCTTCCTTTGATATAAGCCTACCGACTATAGTATTGAAGATACATCTTTGAAGGTTCGGCAAAGTTATGCGACGTTATACATGGTGATAACATAGTGGGGTGACCGCTAGTGT
This sequence comes from Xanthorhoe designata, assembly GCA_963582015.1. Taxonomy (NCBI): domain Eukaryota; kingdom Metazoa; phylum Arthropoda; class Insecta; order Lepidoptera; family Geometridae; genus Xanthorhoe; species Xanthorhoe designata. The sequence goes on from OY757049.1 coordinate 9,701,229, forward strand.
CATTATAACAAGCGAGCACTCCGATCCTTAAAAAACTTTAGGTTTTTGTATGCGTCAAACTAGCACCGCCACCTATTTTTTTTAATAATATTCTTATACATTTTTACACGGCGTCATCTAGTCCCAAGCTAAGCAATTTAATGCTTGTGTTATGTAACCAGATGACTGATATACTACTTAGATACATTTTTTTGTAAATACATTTAAATTATAGATAGAAAACACCCAGACCCGGAACAAATATCTGCAGAACATGCAAATATTTGTCCCGTGGCGGGGATCGAACCCGCGACCTCCGCGTCTCAGGCGGGCCTTCGCCCACTGCGCCACAGATGTCGTCAGATAATAGAGTTATTATATCATAAATGACCGCAAATATGATCCAGAGGTATTATACACAGTCAAAAGATAATATTATCACAATTTAAATTCTAATGCATTAGAAAAACGTAAGCCTTTCCAATCCAGATATTAAAACCCTTCTTTTTTTGTAATAACGTCAGAAAAAGAACTTGTCATTTGCAAGCAATTTTCTAACGGATACAGTTAAGAGTTCGGTGACGTGGCTCGGCAAAGTCAATGTGACGCGCGTTCTAAAGAGCGTGTAATAGTAAGAGACGGAACTGCCATATAAAAAAAGATCTATGAAAAAAAGGAATTTGCTTTCAACGTTACAAAACCAAACTACGCCATACTGCCAAGATAGTAAAAACAAAGCATTATAACTAGAGATGTACCTTAGTGACTATCGATAATTTATCGATATCGGCTCTAGGTGGGATTTCTGGATTCCATAATTCTTATTCATGATTTTTTGTATTTCTTACAAATAAAAGAATGAAATTTATCTATTAATTTATTTGAACATAAAGTTATTTCGGTGGCGATAAATCGATCTAGCTAGGATTCATTTTTAGAAAACGACGTTTTATCCGTGTTTTCAGGCAATGATTGTCATCCAGGTACTTTCATTATAGTGACGATGATCATCAAGCTTTTGTTTATGCTTCGCCATGCTGCTTCGATTTTTTTGTATAGGTTTATAGGTTATCTGCAACAAAATTTGTTGTATTAATATACTAGCTGTGCCCCGCGGTGTTACCCGCGGTGAAAAAGTTAATACATTTTTTTAACGACTTCAAAAAAGGAGGAGGTTCTCAATTCGTGGACTGGGTGAACCGATTTTTATGATTCTTTTTTTGGTCTGATGAGGATCGTCAGAGATATGAATAAAAATGCACCTCGAGAGTGCAAAAAATTACTCTCTTCTTACGTAATTGAAAAAGTTTTAATATTTTTTTTAATTTTGCTCCTTGTTTAAGACCAATGCGTCATTTGTAACTTGATTTTGGTGCTCATAGAAAAGGATGACTGCTGGTCGGATATATGGTAGGTATATGGTCTGACATAGTTTATCTTGCTTGCAAAATATTCAAGAAGCAACCATGCGAGCGAAGCGAGCTTCGAACCAAGCGAGCGCAGCGAGCCGAAATTTTTAAGACAAATTCGTCATGTGACACTTGATTTTGCTTAAGGTGCTCATAGAAAAGGCTGACTGTTGGTCGGTCCCTATTTTTTGGTCTGACATAGATCAATTTGCCAGCAAAATATTGAAGAAGCTACCGTGCGAGCGTAGCGAGCTTCAAACTAAGCGAGCACAGCAAGCGTCTTAATCTCGCGAAGCGAGCTAAAATTTTTAAAAACAAATGCGTCCTGACGTGACACTTGATTTTGCTAATGGAGCTCATAGAAAAGGCTGACTGTTGGTCGGTTCCTATTCTATAGTCTGACATAGTTCAATTTGCTAGCAAATATTCAAGAAGCTACCGTGCGAGCGAAGCGAGCTTTGAACCAAGCGAGCGTAGTAAGCTTCGAACTAAGCGAGCATAGCGAGCCTTTTAAACCGAAATTTAAAAAAAAATCCATCATGTGACACTTGATTTTGCTTATAGTGCTCATAGAAAAGGCTGATTGCTGGTCTGTTCTTATTCTATGGCCTGACATAGTTCAATTTGCTAGCAAAATATTCAAGAAGCTACCGTGCGAGCGAAGCGAGCATCGAACTAAGCAAGCGCATCGAGTTTCTTAGACTCGAAATTTTTAAGACAAATTCGTCATGACTGACACTTATGTTTGCTTATGGTGCTCAAAGATAAGGCGCTGGTCGGTTCTGAGCAAAGCGAGCGCAGCGAGGATTTAGAATTGCAGCGATCCGAAATTGTGGGAAATTTAATAAAATAGCGATGATGAATGAGGTCCTGGTACCTATGTTTATTGAAGACACAAATTTAAACTTTGTTCTAATGGTTTATGTTGAGCCAGAAATCTTTTTATCGAAGATTTATCTGCGTACATAAGTACCAATTCCGTGAGATTATCGGGTCAAAATAAACAATATTTGAAATCCGTTAAGCCGTTTGAGTTTAAAGAAGCATAATTTAAGTATTTTGATAATCTCACGGGAACATACGCTTTTAAGGGATTTAAAGAAGCCTATGACATTGTTAATCCAAGATATCAACTGTCCTGGTATCAAATTTCATTCAAATCCGTCCAGCCGTTTCAGCGTGAAGGAGTTATAACTTTGCTTGTGCTGCCATCTATTAACATTATTTTGGCTAAAAGTTACGTTTTCACGGCTAAACTATTTTGATGAATAATTTGGTTTATAATCTTACCGAACCATTGCTTTTTTCAGGAATTTAAGGTAGCCTATTTGTTAATCCAGGGAATAAATAATCCTGCTATTAAATTTAATTCAAATTCCAGCCGTTTGATCGTGAAGGAATAGTAACTTTGCCTGTGCTGCCATCTATTGAAATTATTTTGTTACTTTTTCACGACCAAACTATTTTGTATAAACTATTTTAATGAATTTGATGAATAATCCCACGGAATCAATGCACTTTTCAGGAATTTTAAGTAGCGTATTTTTTAGTTCAGGGTATAAGCAATCGTGCTACCAATTTTCATTCAAATCCGTCCAGCCGTTTGGCGTGAAGGAATAATAACTTTGCCTGTGCTGCCATCTATTGAAATTATTTTGTTACTTTTTCAGTTTTTTTCACGGCCAAACTATTTTGTAGGTATAAACTATTTTAATGAATTTGATTAATAATACCACGGAGTCAATGCACTTTTCAGGAATTGTAAGTACCTAGCGTATTTTTTAATACAGGGTATATGCAATCCTGCTACCAAATTTCATTTAATTCCGTCCACCCGTTTGAGCGTGAAGGAGTTGTATTTTTGCCTGTGCTGCCATCTATGAAGTTATTTTGCCTGACAGCTACCTTTTGCACGGCCAAACTACCGAAACTATTTTGATGAATAATTTGGTTTATAATCTCACGGGAACACTGCACTTTTCAGGAATTTAAAGTAGCTTATTATTTAATCAAGGGTACAATCTTGCTACCAAATTTCATTCAAATCCGTCCAGCTGTTTGAGCGTGAAGGAGTAATATTTTTGCCTGTGCTGCCATCTATAAAGTTATTTTGTCTGACAGCTACCTTTTGCACGAATCCCACGGGAACACTGCACTTTTCAGGAATTTAAAGTAGCCTATTTGTTAATCCAGGGTATAAGCAATTCTGGTACCAAATTTCATTCAAATCCGTCCAGCCGTTTGAGCGTGAAAGAGTAACAAACACACTTACACACACATAAACTTTCACCTTTATAATATTAGTGGGATAGTGGGATTAAAAAGCATCAAAGATAAAGATAATATTTCAATGATAAAACACTTAGGCTCAACTCACACCAAAAGAGTGGCGAAGCGCAGCGAAGCGGAGCGTGGTTTCAGTGTCATATGAATTTTAACTTTATTTTCATTACTATAATTAGTATAATAGGTAAGTACTTATTATCGCAGAGAAGGCGCGCGTATTCGAATTCGCTCGGTCTCGGACTCGGTCGAGTTTCTCATGCGATAATAAGTATATAGTAGGTCATGAAAATAAAGTTAAAATTCATATGACACTGAAACCGCGCTTCGCTTCGCCGCTCTTTTAGTGTGAGTTGAGCCTTATGCATCCGTCCTAATAGAACGCGATTACGCCATTATCGCGTAAGTAAGCGATGCGACCATCGTGTCGGTCACGTCATTCTAGTCTTCATCGTTCTAGCATCACGTGAATACTGGTTAGGACACCTATTCCATATCAGAATGTTTTGATAAAAAATTAACATGATATAATGCAAAACCTACTAGGTACCTATAAAATAATGTCTAAGTTGCGTAAATTATGGTTTATGTATCTAAACAAAAAAAAAACTTTACAAAACATAGCAATCAAACAAATTAATTAGAACGAATCATTTCAGTTTCGTAAAACCAAATATCGATATCGATAAATCTAGGTTGATGTGTGTCAAGCACTATGTATTGTTTACATGCGTTATGAGGATAATTTTCTTGCAAAAAACAATGAAACCTTTACGAATTGTATCATAAGTTTACTTAATTTTGATATTAAATGGCATAAAATTGCTTACCAATCTATATCTAATGGAAATTTAGACATAAAATAAGTTTATTGTCATCCAGACGGCATGTTCTTTCTTACACCACACATTTCACATGTCACATTATTTTGTTCACATTATTTTAGTCATTTCACGATCAAACACTATAACAGCCTACAAGATAAATTAAAGTTTTAGACAGTATTTAGTGAACTATAAGTGGCAATTCTGAGTGTCGCAAAAGCTAAACTAAGCTAACTAAAATTGTTGCCGTCCCTTTCATAGCGATGGGAATAAAAAGGATGGCAATAATTTTAGTTAGTTTAGTTTAGCTTTTGCGACACTCCGAATTGCCCTCATTAGCGATTTTATAACAAAAATGTATGTACGAAACAAACAAGACTTTGTGAAGTTTTTGAATTGACACAGATTAAAATGATTGATGACGGTGTACTTCTTCGTTCTTATGTTCGTTCATTCGTTCTTACTATATTCCGTCTATGTCGGAGTGTCCTACTTTAGTATAGCTCTATAGAGTTTCCAGTGCTCTTCGTTATTTGAACGGGTTACGGAACGGCCATAAAAAAGAAAGCAAATTTCTTACAATCGTGTTTTCGTTCAAAGTTGGCACTAGTATAGTTGTCATAGCTATTTTGCAAGAAATTTGCTTGTCTCCCGTAGTCCCAAAAATTATGACTGAAAATTGTTTTTATTCTTCACACAGTGTTGTTTTTCTGATACTAGACCATATAAGCTATGTTTCTTACAGAAGGAAACTTAAAATATCCTAGTGTTTAATACTATATAAATATTAAGAAAACATGTCTTCTATGATGTAAAAATATGCAAAATGCGATTCGGTTTAATTTCACTTTAGCTAAGTATTTTGAAAAAAGCTTCTGGCAGAGACCTAGATAAATGCTATCCTAATACGAATAATACCATACTATGCTGAAGATATGCGCAAATTTCAAATGGTTATGGTATTACGTTTGTATGGGTAACTCGTACAGCTCAGAAGCCTTAAGGACTCGTTCTTGAAAAGCTGTAACCGTCTCAGTACGTTAGTGATACCTACGTCTGCATTGATCACTGTTGTATTTAGACCAAAAATCATCAAGAGTATTTAACGTTTTTTTTTAATTATTGTGCCTTTGTATTTATTGTAATTCAGATTACTACAAGAAAATAATTTATTTAATATCAGTGAATTAACATTGCAACATTTTATTGTTGTTCAACTGTAAACTGGGCTACGAAACAGTCACTTGGATAGTGTTCTAATTTAAATCTATCAATAGTAGCATATTAGTTTGGCTTTGTAGGTTCATAAAGTTCAGGTATTTCTGTTTTAATATAAGAACCATTTTCTCTAAGTTAAAAGTAGACTTAACTAGAGTTTTTCCGATTTTTTTTAAATTACATCCACATAACGGTTTCTTACCAGGGATTGCGTTATACACTAGCGCGTTAACTATCCGCATTGGACATGTAGTATGATAAGATAAAATATATAAGATAAAATATATAAGATAAGATAAGATTCGTTTATATGCCAGAATATAAGTTACAATCAGAGCATGTGTCCACGCAAGGCTCATCATTCTCCTGCCCTTATCCCACGCTAAGTAGGGTCGGCACAACATGATTGCGTCCACGCAAGGCTACGGAGCGTTTTTTCGTAATGCACTTACGTGCGACATATATCGGTGAACGCTTTTTCAAAAACGTTAACAAAAGGACATCATCTTGGCTTGGCAGTTTGTCAAGTTCATTTTGTAAACACGTTTCCGTCGAGCGGCAACAAATAAGACGGTAAACAAAATATTGACGTCTGCATTGCATAATATTGGCTGCGAAGTTTCTGAGGCGGTGGTCAGAATATTGATTTTATACTTTTTCAATAGGCATCGTATTACATTCCCTTTTCAGTCTCATTTAAATGTCATATGATTTTTTTTTATCATTTTTCTAATTGTATACAGACAGCCCAAGATAGAACGAAGTGGAGGAGGTTGAAGGAGGCCTACACTAAATTAGTTGAAGATGGCTTGAGATGATGATGACATCTCATTGGACTACCTCAGTTGCGCAGTGGGTGAAAGCCCGCCTGAGAGAAATTGCGGGTTCGATCCCCGCTGCGAGAGACATGTTTGTATGATCTGCAATTATTAGTCTCGAGTCTGGGTGTTTTCTTATTAATAGTATTATAAATGTATGTACTTACTTAGTTACGAAAAACAAAAGTATGTACGTAGTCTAGCAGTCATCTGGTTACTATAACACATGCATAAAATAGCTTAGCTTGGGACCAGATGACGCTGTGTTAAATGTCCAAGGATATTAATATAATATCCTTTATAATACCTTCGTCTGAAATAATCTGGTCCTCATACTCATTTGGGTCACGAGATATTCTGGCTATTAATTCGATACCTTTGTGAGAATTAGCTACAATATGTAACATTAGATGTATAGACATAGACATAGACATAATTTATTTGCTACTATAAGCACACAAAATACATAACACTGAATTACAACAGAAGGTACAAAAATTGCCAGAAAGTTAAAATAAAAACAGTTATAATTCTGGTATTTTGATTACATGTCATTGTGTGCAACAACTTCACTGATGTATACAATATTATACATCAGTGAAGTTCGTAAGTTTATTGAAAACCTGCTACAAATCTGGATTAAACAGAATTACATACATTGCTCTCTGTGCGGAACAGAGGCTAAAGTGCACCAGCGCCAGTGGTTAGTAATAGTTAGATTAGTTCAATATGTAGACTCTACATCAAAAATCTAAATCAAAATCAAAACGTTTTATTGGTACACGAGTTATTGGTACAATATGTAGTATCAATATGTGGACTCTACATATTTAAATATGTAGAGTCTACATATTGAACTAATCTAACTATTATTAACCACCACCAATTGTTTCAAGGCAACATACCAAAAAAAATTAAAGAAAAATAATTTGGAATGGCTTATACGTTTAAAGTTAATTGTAAAAACGGCCGGTTAGCGTCTAGCTAGATGAACTTTGGCCTTAATATCACTCAACAGGGGTGCAATTATCCAGTTGAAGGAACAACGTACGAAATGTGCACGAAATAGTTTTTAATTTCTGCTCTCATCAAGCGCGTGTATAACTCGGCAACATTGTGATACCTACATTGTTGCTCGGATTCTGTTATTTTTTTCCTGTCTTCAACTGTTACTATGTTCCACTATTTTATGTTTATGTTTACTGAGGCCTTACTCGGTATCAACGAAAACGAAGTTTCGTGACAATTTTCGGGTTTCAATTATGTTGGTGAACTATAAAAAAATCAGTATCCACCAACATAAAGCTGACCCCGAAAATTGTCACGAAACTTCGTTTTCGTTGATCCCGAGTACGGCCTCTGATGACTTTTAAAGCCGGGACCGACAATTTAACCTGCCCTGCGAAGCACGGAAGCGCTCAGATATTAATGCCACTTGCGGTCACCCATCCCAGTAGTGACCGCACAGAACATTGCTTAACTTCGACGATCAATCATGAACGTCACGAGCGGTAAAAATATTAAGATACACGTGTAATTTGCTTCGTAGTTCTAATTACTTAAGTCTAGGTATATTTTAAATAAAGATTGTTAATGAATACCATCAAAAACAGAAGAGGAAAAATGATTGCTCATCGACATGACAGCTTTATATGGAACATCATAGAAGGAAAAGTAGAAGGAATGCGAGGAAGGGGAAGACCGAGAATTAATTACATAAGTCAGATAAAAGAGAAGGTCGCTGTCATGTCGTATCAAGAAGTAAGAGAGATTGCATTGGAAATAAGTTTAAGGGGGAAATTGCATCATTACACCGACAAGAGCCGAGCTCTTAAGTTTTATATAAAGGTATATTTTGCGTAAATACAAGATAGATGTGAAACCTTGTATTAATAACAGCAGTACTGCCAAAATTAGGCTGTCCGGGTTCAAACTGAAAAAAAGATTTTTCATTTATAATAAAACAGGCTTTTCGAGCACCTTAACCATTTTAGCTTAACCATATTTACTGGAAAGAAATGGTACGTGTGGCCCGACTAAGCCGCACAATAAACACACACTTAAACCGGAAAACATATTGCGGACAACCGAAATATAGTTTTGAAGGAAACGCACGGTTTAGGATACTTTATGGGTTATCCCATTCCTTTTTATAGTTTGGTGGGTTAACCTACACTCTTTATGTTGTTGAGAGGTATTTTCGAAAAAACGGTGGTGTTTTATTGCAAACGTATTCTGCCAAAGTCTCACTCTCTTATTTCGTCATTAGATTTTCTAAATTACTTAAATGAGAGATAAAGTCTACCACACCTAAGGAATTATAAATTGTAATCCTGACTTTTTCTTATTACAAAAAAGAAGCATTTAAAAATGGCTCTTTAGTTGACTGGCCACGCTCGCACTGGTCCCTCGAGTTCAGTTGGCAAAATTACTATAGATTCTTGCTTTACTAAGTACTCTATAGTTTTTCATGTTGTTTTGTACCCTCAAAATATTTAGAGTTGAGTGTTATCAAAAATATAGGAAATATAGGTATTTTAACATATAATAATATATTATTATGTTAAAATACCCATCGCAAAAGCTAAACTTAACTAACTAAAAATGTTGCCGTCCCTTTCATAGCGATGGGAATAAAAAGGATGGCATTAATTTTAATTAGTTTAATTTAGCTTTTGCGACACTCCGAATTGCTACTATTTACTTATTATATTTCCAGGACTATTAATATAATACCCTACAGTATTTCTTATTATGTTTTGTACCCTCAATATTGGATGGGGAAATTAAATAAATTATACGAAACATCCTATATTTTTCAACATCATAAAACGGTCACTAGTTCTTGTCTTGTAGGTTATTTCAAATATTTTTTGTCACGATTACGACCATTATTTAACGGTCACTGCTTCGCAAGACCCCAGGGCTTACCCACAGGGCGTGGGCAATATGCTCCGCTAATGGCTTGCGAAATAACTTTACGTATGATTGCTTTTTGTTTCAACCGCTTTTTATATTTTGGTACATTGCGTAAAATAGAGTAGGACACCTTGTAACTTTTTCGTGAATTTACACCAGAGGGCCTAGACAATGTAACAATCGATTAGCGAAAGCGATAGTAGAAAAGTCCAAAATGTATTGGTTTGACATATGCCTTCGATATGTCACGTGATCAGTTACGTAGGGCCTAGCCAACCGGCATTCGCTATGAAGCGATTCGATTTCTATCATCGCTACACCTTTGATTTGACATTTCAGATCGCTCGAGTTTTCGTCATCGAATGTCAATTCCTATACATTTTTTTTTAGTTTCTAATCGAAAGCGATTGTCGAAATGTAATATGGCTAGCATTTCGATTCCACCAAACGAATCGACAACATCGAACGATTACTTCATACAAATGCCTAGCCAAGTTGCACTTTTGACAGTCGATTTCGCTTAATAGTCGAATCGTCTGATGGAAACGCTAGCGAACGCTAAGACCCTGTAGATATCGAAAGAAAATGGCGATTTCATAAACAGCTGTAGAAAGAATATCATTGGATGTGTTTAATAAGCGACCCTGGCTGATAACACCTGTTTTAAATGCTGCACCTGGGTCTCGAGAAGATATATACACAAGCCAGAAACTGTATTGAGCGTTGCTATGGTTTGCTGAAGTTTCGTTGCTGATAACACCTGTTTTAAATGCTGCACCTGGGTCTCGAGAAGATATATACACAAGCCAGAAACTGTATTGAGCGTTGCTATGGTTTGCTGAAGTTTCGTTGGAGAAGCTTGCTTAAAGACAGAGTTCTTCACTACCATCCTTATGTAGCTAACAGGATAACACTTGCATGCTGTGTACTACACAACATTGCAGTAAAGGCTCGGCTTCCAACACCACGTTTTAGCTCTGGCACAAATAATGATGGCAGTGATGATTACACCTCACAACCTAATAATTAACTCATGCATGAAAATGAGAATTCTAAGTGGATTATAAATAAAAGTACTTAAGTTACAAATATATTTTATTTTAAAACAAAACCGTCCATAACATGCTGTCTGTGTGTATGTATACTTATATGCGCTACTGCACGTTCTCACCTTGTCTACACTTATACTCAAGGTATCACACAAACTCACTCGCTATCAAGCCATACCGTGACATCGCTGTCCCTACTCAAATATTGTTGAAGAAAAGCTTCAGCAAAATTTGTGAAACGGTTGAGGACATTGTTTCGCTCATTATTCAGTTCTACTCTTCGGGCTTCAGTCTGTGCCCGTCTCTCCTCCAACTGAAGGCGTCTCTGCTCGATAGCCACGAACTCACTCGTCGCTCGGTCAAATGGAGTTAGCGCTCGTCTTCGGCGCGCTCTCAAATGTCGACGATGGGGAGAGGCAACACTAGGATTCGGTGGTAGGCACAGGTGGGAGCGGGGTGAACGTGGTAGGCTCAGGCGGGAGAGGACTGGCAGCTCGGGTCGGTGAGCACCGTGCCGCGCCGGCCCCAGTGGCGCTGCCAGCTGCCGCCGGCGCTGACTCCAAAAGAGTTGGAAACTATTCACCGCTGGCTCGTGCTCTTGATTGCATTATCTTTATAAATCTCAATAAAATAATTAAAATAGGATTCCGAATTCATCAAAGTTGACAGACTCATTAGACGTTTGATGTCGACAACCATAGACTAAGCGCGCTAACAAAGAGAATGTAACTCTCGTTTACACGGTATTTAGCGATCAGACGAATAGACAAGGCGATCGCTATGCGAAGGTTACTTTGTCTACCAATCGAACTTCGCTATCGCTTCAGCGATGACGATTGTAGAAATCGATTCGCTTCATAGCGAATGCCGGTTGGCCCTCTGATGGAAACGCTAGCGAACGCTAAGACACTGTAGATATCGAAAAAAAATGGCGATTTTATAAACAGCTGCCGAAAGAATATCATAAGATGCCCCCGGTCAGTTTAATTTAATCCAAAGATTTTTTTTATCAAATGTACTGGCAGGCATAAAAGGCATAAGCTTGTAATATATATTCCCAAGGGAGCATTTAATCGGGATCAAAGTCCCTATCACCCAAGTCAGCTCATACCAACAGACCAATCGCAAAAATCCATTCTGAAGTTTTTACGTGAAAGAGTAACAAACATTAATCCATCTTTCATCTCTCCATCCATCCCTACTTACAAACTTTTGCATTTATTATATTAGTAAGATTAAAGACAGAAGTATTTTATTGGTAAAGTACAATTACTTAAAAGTCATGTGAGCTTATCTCTAAAACGGTATGTAGGTAAGATACACTTTTGACATTTACTGTACTAGTGCAAAAGTGCAAATCATAATAATAATACAATTAGTAGAATCGGGGGCGTCAACCACAGGTGCATCGACCACTGGGGGCCTAAGCCACGAACCCGACAGATTTACTGCGAAATAAGCGATGACTCATTTGACGTTTGATATCGACAACCATAGACTAAGTGCGGTATCAAAGAGAATGTAACACTCGTTTACGCGGTATTTGGCGATCTTCGCTATCGCTTCAGCGATGACGATTGTAGAAATCGATTCGCTTCATAGCGAATGCCGGTTGGCTAGGCCCTCAGCTGCGCTAGCCATTTTACAAACGCTTTAGAGTAGAAAAAAAAATAGAAATTGACATTTGATGTCGAAAACTCGAGCAATCAGAAATGCCAAATCAAAGGAAAGAAAGAAAGAAAGAAAGAAAAATCATTTATTCTTGTAGGACCTCAAGGATCACTTAAGTTTCGTTTTACATGCTAGGTGATTCTAATGCCTGTTCCAACGCGACTCCCTACACCAGGGAAAGAATCAGGCAAGAACCTGGTGGTGTGGGCCTAGCTTTTTTTTAAAAGCGATCCCTTAACAATCTAATTAAAATAATCTAAATAGTCAAGCTTCAGTGGGAAGCCAGTCGAACAAAGTAAGGCATGTCAAAGAAAGTAAAAGTAATTGTAAAGTTAACAAGATAACACCTCAACAAAATGTTGTCTGGCATCACACGCTACACTTGGCCGACTTAAGTGGTAGGTACCTACTTATCAAGGTAGTAAAGAAATTGTATACCATCAACCGTCGAGGGGCAGAGCGACATCAGGCCACGTAATTTTATCGTAAGGTATAGTGATGATAGAAAGAGAATAGATACGAAACATTTGTCACTTGTCCAAGCGCCCTTGTTTTCTTTGAGCGTCGATGGGCTTGCAACGTGCTATGTATGGATTGTTAAATTCTGCAAAATGTAGGCATGATCGAATGAATTAATTAATTAATTCTTTATTACACCAACAATATAAATACATAGTTACAGTAAAAACAACTTAATCTAATTATAATGGGCGGTCTTATCTTATCTTACCTTATCCTAATTGTACGATACATACCAAATATGTATTTACTCACATTTGACTACCCCTTTGCACTATCTACCTACACATCTAAAAATGTGTTAAAAGAATATTGTATACCGCATCTTGGGCCTACAGCAGTGATCAATTTTTTTTTTTTACTTTGAAGTTTTGTTTCTAATCCATACATCCATACAATCTTTTTTATAATTTATTAGTGGAATTATTCATTATGTTTTTTTATAAAGTATGAATTTTGTTGTCGAGGCAGAACGTGTAAGTTTTAAATTATCTAACTAAACGCGTGACCCGAGGGCTGGCACTTATTTGGCTCAAAAGATCAGCATTGCCATCCAGCGCGGCAATGCTGTCAGTGTCTTGGGCACGCTTCCGTCTGGCAGTGGTTTGGATCAGTTGAGCTACCTATAGATCGTTTGTAACAATCCTTAGGTGGCTCAACTGGTTCTAATTGTATTTGGTACAGTTATGTAAATGTAGTAGTTTAGTTTCTATAAAAAAATTATGAAACTAAAGTAACATCACCCAGTATTTTATGAAATAGCTTCGTCTTCCGCGTATACTTTTAGCATTTCAGACTTTTAAGTGCTCAACTTTTCACCGAAATGCAATTACTACAATAGGAACAGGTGCATCTGACGTGAAGCAGAAAACGGGAATATTAAAATTCACTAAGTCGCTTCGGTCAATAAATTAGCTCCGCGAGTCGCGATATTAAAACGGAGAAATGTTCAATTCTGATAGAACCATCAATTTTGTTTGTTCGAGTTTCTAGATGATTTTGATTTGAAGACTTACCTGCTATATTGCTTTTGAATGTGTAAATGCGTATTTGGAAGTTCCGGAGAACATTTTTCTTACGTGAATCAAAATTTTAATACAAAAGTTATATATTTTTTTTATATTTACGAAACTAGTGAGGTATGAGCCTAGTCAAATAACACATTATTTTATGTATAATCTTCTTCCGTTTTCATATTCGTAAATCAAAGTCGCAAGCACAGTCACAACAAAGACAAACAACGCATTTCTAAATCAATTCTGAACGCATCGTATGCCGGCGGGATGTAATGTAAGCTATCTATAACAATTGCGGCCACGTCTTACTAATGCTGACGAATCGAACCATGTGATGCGTCAAGTGGGAATAAATGGTATCTTAAATGTATTCTGAGCCTGTTTGTTTGCAATAACATGTTGACTGAGTTTGAGAACATTTTGAAAAATATTCACACTGACGGTTTGCGTCGTGACAGAGACAAGAGACAGACGTTTGCGAGCGAAACAGAGATAGGAGACTGCATGACGGTGGCTGCCCCTGACCAGGAGCTTTATTCCCCAGCGCACAAAGTAACATAACTTCACTCAAACACGTGCTTTATTGACTATTCGAAATTCAAAATCCAAAAATGTGCAATTTTACATGTCACCTAGGCTCGTTTAGATTGGTATTGACCAATGAAAACATAACATACGCAATGTCATGAATTTTCAAATTCTGTATGCCACCGTTACATGCTCTTTGTGCCACGACTAGGCGAGGTTAATACCTGTCAAAATTCCATGCTTCTTAATACCGTGTTTTGTAAAAACACTGCTGAAGCGCGGTACAATTTTTCATATTTATTATGAGATTTGTGTTATTTTAACTATTCAATGGTGAAAGAAGACGTGTAGCACTCGGAGACTGCCGCGGTAAAGCTATTGCATAGCATTTTTTCGGGGTGTTAGGTTATTTTCGTTACGGAATTTCTGTATTCGGTCTCCACGCTCAAGGCCCGCGATAGAAGCTATGCAATAGCTTAACAATATTATTTTTACGACAAATAATGTACTAAATCATTGAATAGGTGTTTCAGGCGGCAACTAAGATAAACGCCTTTTTGGTCACATCATCTACACTGCAGCCTCATTGGAGGAGAGACTTTTTGCCGTCGGGGAACATTGTCAGTAAACGTAGTGTTTATATTCTCTTTGATTGTCAGGGTTTGACTTGACATTAGTGACGGCACGGTATTATTTATTTATTGTATTTTGATAAAATTATATTACGTATTCTATCATTGAATATTTGTCGGCAACAAAGATAAATCAAGTCGGTAATCCTAACAAGATAACCTAAAATAAGTGCTATAATAAAATATTATGCTTTGCCAGAAAAAAACAACACATTTTTTATAAATTTATTCACAAAGCACTATGATGAGATTTCTTTCACAGGATCGCTGATGTAATGGATCTAACAAATGCAATTAATAATAAATGGTTGTGAAATAAATGTGGTTGATAAAAAAAAACTCTGACTTAATTACTCTCTTGCCGAGACGAGAAGTAGGAAATGTAGGTTGGCAGCAACATTGAACGTGCTCTCCAATTTCGCTATGAAGCGACTTGCACTAGGCTGGCTGATAGTGCTAACCAATCGTTTCCAATTGACTTTTGATAGCTCCAAATAAAGTACAAAGCTACCCAAGTTTGCCTCCAAGGATGCCGCGCAATCACTAAAACCACTTCTAGGTAGTGCTCACACATTTACAATTTTAGGATCCATTGATTGGGATCATGATACCCTAAATCTCTCCTACTTATATGTTTGTGCGTTGTTTTCGAAGAACAATTTACATTTTCATTGCTAGTTTTAGGTAATTAAAATAGAGAAAATGCAATTTCGATGAAAATTAATCAATGATTGAAGTAGGTAATTGTTATGACATTTGACAATTCGTCCGGGAACTAGTCGGACGTACCTAATGAATTAAAATAATTATTTTTTGACTCAAAACTTTGAATAACAACAAAATTAATAATTATTGTGATTTAATAATCATCTAATTCAATGTTATTTTACTTATAATATCATGTGGTTTAAACCAAAAAAATCTATCAACTAAAATTATAATATCTTTCCAAAAACATTCGCGGAAGTATGGTTTTGAACGAATTACGAAAATATTAAGACCATGAACGAAGTAGCCACTGGACCCGACATAAATACAAATAAATAAATAAATAATAAATAAATATCCTTGGACATTCCACACGGCGGCGTCATCTAGTCCCAAGCTAAGCAATTTAATGCTTGTGTTATGGTAACCAGATGACTGATAAACTACATAGATACATTTTATCTGTAATTACATACATATTTATTATACATAGCGAATTTGCACTTGGTAGCTACCAAACTCTGTTTTCGCTATTTCTCCTAAACTATACAAAATGAAACTATTACATAGGTATTAAAAAAAGCTTATGATAGGTTTCACAAACTGTACATTCAGTTTTTTCAAATTCCTTTGTTCAACGTAATAATAAAATAAAATAGGCGGTGGCGCATGGCGCTAGTTTCACCCGTACATGCACCTTAAATAAAGTTGGCTAATACGAAGTTATATTTTAGGTAGGTACCTACATGTGATTCTATTTAGTGATTAATAACAATACCTTAATGTAATAAAATAATGTACCTAACATGTGAAAAGAAGTAGTGCTGCTTCCGCCGCTATAGTTTTTACACAATTTAACTGAACATTTAGTCATTTTTGGGAGATGTTTTATTGAAAAGTAAGTGCTTCAGACTTACGCAAAAACAAACGACCAAGGCTAGAATTTGACTGGTTACTGACAAGAGCGGTGAAGGTACGTTCGCTTATACTTAATATGTCTAGTCCAGTGGCTATTCGTTCAAGATCAAGACTTGACTTGTGTGAAAGAGCGTGGAGAATACCATTTTAAGAAAACAAGCCTTGGCACTATAGATTCGTATTTCAAAATGACGTCACTGCACGTTACGTTCTTATAAAGTGATTTGGGGAATAAAGCCCAGTAGTACCTATCTCATGTCACACTCGAAAAGTACGTGTGTTTATCGATAGTCACTCCGACCCACAGTACTACTCCCTCCGTTGACCTAGACACATTCTTGGATTTTCAGATGACGACATCACCACCGCTAACGCGGCGATGATGCATTTGCATGCTTTTCTTTCAGCTCAACGTCCGATGCCGACCCCACCAACGGGGTACTCGTAAGCACTTTCTGCCCCTTCAGGGCAGGCCCCTCAGGCCTTGCCTTTCATGGCAACAGTCCAATCCAAGGTCAGTACCTTGAGTAGGTTTGCTTAAATTCATTTTTTCCGACGTAGAGGCCTTCTGCAAAGCCCGGTGAAGTTATAAAGGTCCGGAAAAAGACCATTTAACATAAAAATCCGTCCGAAAAAAAAAACCCACAGTACATGCAACAGAGATCGAGACACTTGTCGCAGTCTCCCGTCTCTGTCTCTGTTTAGTGGTTCGTCTCGTATTTATTCTGTGGTTAATAAAGTAATTTTTTATTGGCTAAAATTAATGTTTTAAAGTTTCCAGGCTATTTGGTGCTGCCATCTACTTAAAACTCCCGTTTTGGCCCATTTTCAGGGTTATGATTTTGTGTATGGCCTTTTGTCTGTCTGTCTGTCTTTTGTGTGTTGGTATTCATCGTCTTTGCCTGAATGGAGCTTAATTAATAAGTTAAAGTTTGCTGTTCACAGGCTACTCTTTGTTTTCATCTCTCTCCCTAAAGCACCTACTAAAACTAATAACAACGTGCATTGTGACTGCAACTTGGTAACCGTGTTTTAGATCCAAACAATTGTTATTAATATAGAACTACAAAGTTGTAGTGAAACTTATTAAGCGCCATCTGGCGTAACAACATCAAACTGCATTCAACAGAACGAATTTGTAACCAACTCTCGATCACAAACAATTTATCTTTCTGATTTGATACCACGATTCGGTGTTTTTCAGACACTTATTTAAATCACTTTTGCAAAATGGGGGCCAACCAAATGTATTTGCACTTCTGACATTTTCATAGGACATTTTAATAGGTGAAAGCTCGCCTGAGACGCAAACGTTGCTTTATTATAACAAAACTAGTTTTTAAAATTGTTAAAAAAATACTAAGTAATTGGTAGGTAATTGCATTATTGTTATTGTATAGTATCTAGGTACTACGTACTACTATTTTCTCAAACATTGTGGTGTCCCAACGGGGCTCTTGTTGCGGCCAAACCTAATTTTAAAAACCAACTTGAATTGCAATGAGCATTCGAGAAAGCATCGTTCTATAATCGTGCGGTCGCTAATCGTGATCAGTGCAGGGTCTGTTTACTGAACAATGGCCTCAGCTCATCAATTATGCAGCTGTCTTCGACGCGAACAGCTATCAAATGCGGGGCTCTAACAATTAGATAGTGCTGAGGTCTTTATATATTATCCTGAGCTGGGCTATGTGATGTTACTAGCGTATAGACACGTATATTAAGTATATTATATTATAATTATGTTATAGTTAAGTTTGTAAATAAAGAATTTGAATTTGTATATTAAACGTAATTCACACAATAAATAACACGTTTTTACAGGTTATAAGGGTATTATAAAGTCGGTTTTTTCGAACACTTTTAACTCGAGAATAGCTTGACCCATTTTCATGGTTCTAGATTTGTTGGATTTGTCTCTGTCCCAAATAGCAGAATAACTAATAAAGACATTCAAAAATTTTCGGAAAAAAATTATACTTAAGAAAAATTTTTCCATACAACATTTTCATACGAATAACGAAAACAGAGTTTGGTGGCCACCAAGTGCAACTTCGCTATTTCTCCTAAACTATACAAAATGAAACTATTACATAGGTATTAAAAAAAAGCTTATGAAAGGTTTCACAAACTGTACATTCCGTTTTTTTTTATTCCTTTGTTCAACGTAATAATAAAATAAAATAGGCGGTGGCGCTAGTTTCAACCATACAGGCACCTTAAGCTAACACTAATTAATTATTTTTAATTTTAATTACAGAAACAGCGTCGACCATTTTTCCATTATCCAAGTACTAGTTGGTATTTGATTAAGCGTCCTTCTGGAGAAGACGGGTCTTTTCAAGGGCTCTTCGAAGAATTAACTACTCTTACTTTTTCTGTTGCCAAGCAAATTACCTTTTAAGAGCTGACAGGTTGATTTTTGAGTAAACTTACCCTATTCCCTCAATACTACTGTCTATTTAGAAAATAGATCTCTTCTTGGCACTTAAGACTTTCACTTTTCAGGACTTAATTAAAGGACCCCCTTGGACATAATTAAAGGACCTAAAATTACCTTAAATTTAAATAAATATTTTGCTCTGAAAATAGTTGTGATCATTTTCATTAATTTTTAACTAGCTGCGCCTGATGTTACCTGAATAGTTAATAGTTCCCGTTTTCATGGAAATACCGGGATCAAAAGTAGCCTATTTTTTAATCCAGGGCATTAGCAATCCTGGTACAAAATTTCATTCAAATCCGTCCAGCTGATTGAGCGTGAAAGAGTAACAAACACACTTACACACGCAAACTTTTACCTTTATAACATTAGGATCAAAAGTAGCCTATTTGTTAGTCAAGGGTATAAGCAATCCTGGTACAAAAATTTAATCAAATCCGTCCAGCTGATTGAGCGTGAAAGAGTAACAAACACACATAAACACGCAAACTTTTACCTTTATAACATAAGGATCAAAAGTAGCCTATTTGTTAATCCAGGTTATAAGCAATCTTGGTACCAAATTTCATTCTAATCCGTCCAGTCGTCTGACCGTGAAAGAGTAACAAACACACTTACACATTTTCACAAACAAACTTTCACCATTATAATAACAGTATGATAGGTTCTTCAAGAATCTATAGTTCAATCATCTTGTATTTGATGACATGTAACCTAGGCGGAGTAATTTGATTCCCTATAACTCAATCTAGGGCACTATTCAATTCCAGCCGAGATCTGACTAACTAAGTATTGTGTTCTAGGGTCAAGCGTGTCTTTATATAGCTTGGGGTTAAGTCATTGTTAATACAACAGGTTTACAGGTTAACTGTCCACAGACCATTATAATGTTCAGAGTTGTTAAGCCATGATAGAGGCTTTTAGGCGGCCTAAAAACTCCGTCACCACTTATCAAATGAATGAGTCAATTATCATAAATTCCCGTAAATATATCACACTAATAATATAAAGGTGAAAGTTTGTGTGTAAGTGTGTTTGTTGCTCTTTCACGCTCAAACGGCTGGACGGATTTGAATGAAATTTGGTACCAGAATTGCTTATACCCTGGATTAAAGAATAGGCTACTTTTGTTCCCGTTATTTTTACGGGAACGGGAACTATTCACACCGCGGGGCGCAGCTAATGTTTTATAATGTGTTCTGATTACGAAAGTTTAAAAAGACTATCCACAATTCGCTAACACACCTCACGATTTTCTGACTGTTTTATTATTAAAAATAAACAACATGTTTTTTGATTACTACGTAGGTTCATTATTATTAATGATTATTAAATAGTGCTGTGCATGCCTGTAATAGGTACACATATCATAGTATTTTTATATGAATGTTTTTTTACAATGTGTAATTATGTGTACTGTTGGCGTTGCCTCAATAAATAAATAAAAAACATACAGTTCAAACCTATTTTCTTTAACATAAGGTTGATAATACCGTGACCATTCATGTAAGAGGTATAATTCCTTTTTCCTTGATCTAATGGAAAAACAACAGATCTTATTTACAAGGGCGTATTGTTTTAGGATGTACATCAAAGAAACACGATGTAATGTTGCCAGGAAGGTAGCGACTTTTGGAATTAAATTTAAGAATAAATAAGTATTTAATTGAAGCTTTGTAATGTTCTAATTTTAGTCTAACGAGTTAGCGTTTACTCGTGGCTTTGCTCGCGTGAAAATTAAAACACTTCCAGGAAGCGTTATGAAACTTCCGATACGAAGATGTAAAATAAACAACATTAATCTTGTAAAGAGAACGTATATTATTGTATTTTTAGCTGTCTAAGGGCACAGCGACATCACCTAAAATCATTAAAAATAAATAAAATAAATATACTTGGACATTTTACACGGCGTCATCTAGTCCCAAGCTAAGCAATTTAATGCTTGTGTTATGGTAACCAGATGACTGATATTACTACTTAGATATTATTTTTTTGTAAATACCTTCATATTATAGATAGAGTTGGCCACTTGCTCATACGAACGAACGAACGATAGATAGAAAAACACCCAGATCCGGAACAAATATCTGCAGAACATGTAAACATTTGTCCCGTGGCGAGGATCGAACCCGCAACCTCCGCGTCTCAGGCGGGCCTTCGCCCACTGCGCTACAGAGGTCGTACTACGCCACGTAGGTATTATGACGTTAAGTTACTCTTTATCCATGCGAAGCCGCGGGTGTAAGCTTGTAGGAAATAAAGACCTATTTAAAAAATAAACCACAAGAAAATATGTCACGCAATAATGTTTTATCAAAGCAAAAATAATGAGTTCATTTCACCGGAAAACAGGTTTTCTGTAAAAAGAACAAAAACAGGTATTCCCTAATCAAAACCTACTTCAAACGGTTCATTTCCTTTTGTTTCTGAAAATTCCATTGCCTTGTTCTTTCGAGATTACACTGAAGTGGCGTAGTCGAGTTTTTACGTTTAGTATTGTTGATGGGTAACGGTCATCTTCTGACGATCATCGTGATGTTATTAATTTAATATTCATATTATTATTTCTCATTTAATATTAAAGGTATTTTTTCTGAAAACACAAAATTTCACCATACGATAAAAAATAAATATTCCAAGCATAAAGAGAAGGAATTTTCTATCCTACTAATATTATAACGCAAAAGTGTGTATGGATGAGTGGATGTTTTTGAAAGAAAGAAAGAAAGAAAGAAAATATTTTATTTAACACACACAAAACATAATTGGTACAACAAGAAGATACAAGGACGGGAGTTCGGGGGACGAGAGTTGCTCTTCGCAAAACTACTAAACGGATTTGGCTGAACTTGGAATAAACATTGTTTGTGACCTTGAATAACACATAGGCTATTTTTAACCAGGTAGGCACCACGCACACAAAAATTATATTAGAATTCATCAGAAGACTGACCATCAGTTTTCTGTATCTGGTCTTCTATTAGTTTGCCCAAAATAAGGAAGTGGACAGGAAAATGATGACGACACATTACTGGAAAGTTCAGTGAAACACAGAGGTAGGATACTGACTGGTTTATTCGTAGTCGAGTCTACCCACATAACTTATATAGAAACTACCCTACATTTTTCCCCCTTTAAATCTGCAAGATAAACTAAATCAACTATTCACTAAATTATTTATAAAATACTAAACAAAACAACCACACTGGTTTCTACATGCTATTTACTCATGTCTAGCTCGGTTGTAAGCTCGCAGCGCACGAGCTGAAGCATCCTGCGGCGGAGGCGTCGGAGAGTGCTGAGCGCGCGAGCCCGACGCAGCCGCCGGATCGGCCGGCGGCTCCGGAGGCTGCCGCTCAGGACTCATCACTACTTCTGACTCCTCCCCCGCAGCATCCTCAAATGTATCATCGGCATCGCTGTCCACCCGGGCGGGATCTTGTGACAGGTTTAATTTAGGTCGCGACAGAGAATATCTACTCTTACGATTCGGTTCTAAAGGAATTACTTGATCTTGGTGTCTGCGCCATTGCAAACCACCCCCTGTACTAACTCTATAAGACACAGGCCCCGTTTTTTCAACAATTTTGCCTTCAACCCATTTCTGCCCTTTATCAGAGTAACCACGAACGAGCACCGAATCTCCGACCCGTATGTCCCGGTCCTGCCCTCCCTTGCTATCGACCTGCCGCTGCTGTGCGGCGCGCACGCCGGCCGCCACGTCCGGCCGCAGCGCGTCCAGGCGACCGCGCAGGCGGCGGCCTAGCAGCGCCACGGCCGGCGCTACGTTCGTCGTTGCATGTTCAACGTTCCTATATTGAAATAAAAATTTACACAAAGCTTTTGGCACGTTTTCGCCCTCGTGAATCGCACGTTTGATAACTTTTTTAATAGTTTTTACGGCATTTTCTGCCGCCCCGTTGCCCTGTGGCCTATACGGTGCCGATGTTACATGTTTAATAACATTTGTTTTACAGTAATTCTTAAAATCTATAGATAGGAACGGGGGGCCGTTATCCGTGACCAGTTGTGACGGCAGACCAAACCTAGCAAATATTGATCTAAATACTGAAATTGTTGATTGAGCATCCGTTTTATTCATCGTTATTACTTCGATCCATTTTGAAAAAGCATCCACTAAAATGAAGTATTTCTTACCTCCACACTCTGCAAAGTCAGCGTGAATGCGATGCCAAGGCTTTAGGGGAAACTCCCATGGATGTAAGGACGCGTGAGGAGGCGCGTCCCGCACGGCACGGCACGCGGCACACGTTCTACACAATTGTTCAATATCTTGGTCGAGGTGGGGCCAATAAACGTAACTTCGCGATAAATTTTTCATTTTATTTATGCCCAAATGCCCTTCATGTATTTCCGCTAAAACTCTGTTCTGCAAAGGTGGAGGTATAATAATCCTATATTTAAAAATAAGACACCCTAATTCAAGAATGATATCGTCCTTTCGCACAAAATAAGGTTTCTCTTCATCACAACCGGACATAGACGGCCACCCGAACATTACATAGCCTTTTATCTTACTTAATAATTTATCTTTATCCGTTTCCACCCCGATCTCTTTAAAATCGACTGGCATTGTTTCGCTTATCAAGTCAACATAACAAACCGGTACCGTGAGGCGTTGGCGCCGCTCAGTCGGCAGTGGCAAGCGAGACAATGCGTCAGCTGGGCCGTTATCTATCGATCTTACAAACTTAGTCGAGAAATCATATGCTGCTAAACGAGCCGCCCACCTTTGAAGTCGACTTGCCGCCGTTTGTGGTATTCCCCCTTTTTCTCCAAAAATATAACTGAGTGGTTGATGATCCGTACGTAATACGAACCGTCGACCGTAAAGGTATTGATGATGTTTTGTTACACCGAAAAATATCGCCAGCGCTTCTTTATCTAGTTGGCTATAATTTTTCTCTGCGGCATTGAGTGTTCGGGATACACAACTAACTGGCCGCTCGCTGCCGTCCGGGTAGACGTGCGCCAGTACCGCGCCCAGCCCGTAGGCGCTGCTGTCCACCGACAGCACAAGCGGCCGCCCTTCTTCATAATGTACAAGAACTTTGTCGCTCGACAACGCGCGCTTAGCCGCCGAGAACGACTCCACACATTGGACATTCCAATCCCAACTAGAGCCCTTTTTAAGAAGTGAATGCAACGGTTGTAAAATAATGCTAAGACTAGGAATAAATTTCCCATAATAATTTAACATGCCTAAGAAACTTTTTAATTGAGTGACATCGTTTGGTTGGGGTGCACTATAAATAGCCTCAAGCTTTTTTGGATCGGGGCGGAGACCAGTCTTATCTATAATGAAACCGAGGTATTTCACGCTAGCTTGTAAAAAGTTACATTTTTCTTTTTTAACTGTAAAACCCATTCCATTTAATCTTTCCAAAACAGAGCGCAAATTGTCTAAATGATCTTGTCTCGTTGGACCTGTTACACAAATATCGTCGAGAAATACCACGGTATTAGGTATACCACGCAGCGTTTCCTCCATGATCTTTTGAAATTTCTCCGGTATGCAAGATAGACCAAACGGTGTGCGCCTATAAACGAACGTACCTATATGCGTAGTTATGGTTGTATACGGTTGGGAGTTCTCTGTCAACAGTAATTGTTGGTAACTGTGTTTTAAATCTATCTTAGAATATTCCTCTCCCCCGCTTAAAGTCGCAAATAATTCTTCAATACGAGGAAGAGGGTAAGGATCGCGTTTTAGTTTAGGATTTATAGTTATTTTGTAATCCCCACATATTCGTATATCACCACATTCCTTAATGACAGGCACGATTGGCGTCCCGTAGTCCGAAGACTCGACGCGATAGATAGTGCCCTCGGTCTCCAGCCGGCGCAGCTCGCGCTCGACGCGCGCGCGTAGTGCCAGCGGCACCGGCCGCGCCCGCACATAAACCGGCTTATCATCTGTTACATGCAACTGAATGGATTTCTTACATGTACCTAACTTATCCGTAAACACTTTAGGGAATTCTGCTATTAGCCGATTCACAAATGGATCGCTCGCTTGATCGCTAATCTCGTGTAAATCTATCGTGATATTTTTTATTCTTAGAGCGCGCACCCACTCTCTTCCCAATAACGGACGACCCCCATCCCGAATTACATGAAGCTTGCACCCAAGTGCCGACACATTTCCGAGAACTAAATCGACATGAATGACACCGAGCGATTCCATTTTTGAACCAACGTAACTTCTCAAATTTAAATGATCAGGCTGAATATATTTATTTGAAAAATGTCGCCGATAAAAGTCCTCGTTGATGGTCGAAATTCGGCTGCCCGTGTCGACTTCGAATTCGACAGGCCGACGATCTACCGACACATTAATAAGATAAGGTCGATCACCTGTACCGTCCACTTGGATGTTGAAGAAGTCCTCGCTCTCGTCGTCGCTCACGTAATTCTGACGGGCACCTGCTCGTCCCTTTTTACACATCACCTTTAAGTGGCCACGCACACCACACACATCACAATTATACTGTGCGAACCGACACCTATCCGCCCGATGCGCTTTGCCGCATCGCCAACAACGCGCGCCTAGGTCGGCAGCGCCGCGGGAGGTCGCGGCCGCCGCGCCGGCACCGCCTTGTCCCGGGCGCGCGGGGCCGCCGCCGCCGCTCCAACGCCTCACGTTCGCCTGATGCAAGCCTTCGCCTGCCGCGCCGCCGCCGCCCACAGCCGCCACGCTGTCGGCCGCCGCCGCTGCCGTGGCGCCGCTGACCTCCGCGTGGCGCTCGGCAGCCTCCAGCGCCAGAGCCAGTTCCACAGCCTCCTTGTACTTAATGTTCCTCTCGGCAAAAATTCGCGACCGCATCGTCTCGTTTGCTAGTCCCGACACGAACTGGTCGCGAAGGTTTTCCTCTAAAGTAGCTCCAAAGTTACAAGTGGTGGCGAGATGTTTGAGTTGTTGTAAATACTCCGTGAGAGATTCGCCGCCATTTTGCCGGCGTAGACGAAAAACATGTCGCTCGGCAATTTCAGATCTTTGCGGCTCCAAGTGATCGGTTACAAGTTTTTCTAACTCGGCAAAAGTTTTTGTTTCTGGATGCGCCGGGGAACACAAATCACACATAAGCGCATAAGTCGCTTCTCCGACCACAGTTATCAACAACGGCACACGAAGTCCTTCCTTGATCTCGTTCAACACAATATATTGTTTTACACGACGAATATAGGCGGGCCATTGTTTGGAACTGAGATCGAACGGTTCCAGTTTACCTATAGGCATTTTGTTGCACTTCGTTCTTATTTTCCTACGGAATTACGCGTAAATTCGAATCGTCGCCAGTGGAAAGTTCAGTGAAACACAGAGGTAGGATACTGACTGGTTTATTCGTAGTCGAGTCTACCCACATAACTTATATAGAAACTACCCTACAATTACAAACAATTGGGCCTTTATTACAACCTAGCTTCTATGTATAAAATACAAGGTTTTTTATTTTAAGGTGTCTTTATGCGTCAAACTAGCGCCGCCGCCTTTTTTATTTTATTATTACGTTGAACAAAGGAATTTAAAAAATTGAAAGTTCAGTTGTGCAACCTATCATAAGCTTAATACCTCCGTTATAGTTTTAAATTTTTTTTGTTGTTTAAATTTCAGTTGTTTAAAATTCATTTGTTCAAAGTAATAAAAAAATAAAATAGGTGGCGGCGCTGGTTTGATGCATACAACCACCTTTAAAGCGTCTGTATTCAGAAGCGTTACTTAATTGACATTAATCCTAACAAATGAGCTATAGACCAGCTGGTCAATAGCCATAATTAGAAGCCAGGATGGTCCAGAGATCGCATGCTGTTCGAATACTAATGCTGACTACTAATTAGGGGTTGCAGTCGATGTTTTCGAATAGTATATCGTTTTATTATTCGAATAAAGTAAAAGCTACCGCTCCCTGGGATACAGTCGTGATCATATTTCATTGCTATTTATTTTCTTTCGTCACCAGAGCTGGCCACTTGCTCATACGATTTACTTACTTACTTATTTTCTAGTTGATTATTTTTTTGTATCTTTATTATAATAATGTTTTCTTTTCTTTATTTCAGATCAAAGTAGAAAAGCGTTATTGTGCTGATGGTTTTAAGGTAATTTTATTATAAATCTTCATCATCATTACATGCCTTTGCTTCTGTTACACTGTCCTTCTCTTTCTTATTATCAAACAATAAAAATAACGTGATAATACGTAGAAGACAGACTTCGCAAAACATTCACTAATGGCTCTTACTGCAACACAACAAAGTGCAATTCAGCATGCTTTCATTTTGCGCTTTTCGCTGTATGCGCCGAAACTAACAATTTAATTATAAATAGTTTTTATACATACATGTCCCTGTCACGCGCATAATTAGTTTATTTATTTATTTCAGGTTTACCAACAATTTTTACAATTATCCTTGCACAGGGTTACATAATATAAACGTACTTAGGGAACTAAAAATGCTTATTGCACACATGCTTAGTAAAACTAGGAAGAAATAACAGAAATCTAAGTTGTTAACAAACTAAATTAGTGAACTACCTAGTAAATAAATAAATATCCTTGGACATTCCACACAGTAAAAGGCTGACAGCGTCGGTCCTGAATTTTTCAAAATAAACAGCGATACCTACTGAATGAAACGCATCAAAACGGGTGCGCTATGTGGAAGTACTTAGGTGCGGTTCATCTGGGTGCGCTACGAGGAATGCCTCGTAAAAGATTGGTCTGAAAAATATACAATTCACCGAAGCGGCACCATACAGCAGTCATCAATAAACAGTATTTGAACATTCTGAGCATACTGATATTTCATGCTCGAGTGAACACGTTTGGACATAATAACAGCCTTTCCATGCTTTTATATAGGTACATTTTAGTGCTGAAGTCTTGCCAAGAAATAGTTTAATCACCATCAACTTCTGGCAGAGAACTAACTCTTCGATTTTATGCTCTGAATGGAGGTTATATTTTTTGCGCGAACATTTCACGATAGTTCTATAGTTTTTATGATAGCTCGTTTTATAGGAAATTACTACGGCGTTATGTTTCTGATCACGATTATGATCGTATCATCAATAATGTTTACAACTACTTTTGCACGAGTACTTTTAGTTTTAAGGGTACTCTGAAAATTGAAACGGTATTTACAGCTCGTAAAATACGTGCTAATGTGCATTATAATGACAGAAACATTTTATCGGGTTCGCGCTCAGGTTTCGATCCCACGAAAATCGAATAAGATCGTCAAACAATCTAAAAATATTTGTAGTAAAATATTTTTCCCGGGTCTGGCTGTTTTTTTAATAATATATACCTAATAATGTAGTATATGAGTCATCTGATTACCATAACACAAGCATTAAATTGCTTAGCTTGAGATTAAATGACGCGATGTGTTTCACATGAGTTAAATAAGTAAAAATAAGATACACCATCTCTAAGAATCGGTTTAAATATTTATTACCTAAGTTCTTGTCTTAAATAATAAGGAAAAATACAAATTTAACCTTATTTTTTCATGCATTTCTAATCTATGAAGATTTACATCAAAGTACGAGTTATTAGACTAAACCTTATGTTGTTGAAAGTTCGGAAAATAGCTCTAGAAATTTCTTTTTTAGCTGAAATTAGTACAATTTACTGAATTATTTATCTAATATCGAGCCCACTCGAGTTGATTTAAGTCGATCAACTGAAAGCTATTTTACGTTTGAGCAGACGTACAATCGAATTGGAATATAATCACAATTGACTTTATTGAGTTACTAAAATTGAATAAAAGTCATTATTTACAATACCTGAGTAAGTTCTAAAGTGTTTTAGTTAAAGTGAGTCAGGCACTACAGTGTCCCGTTAAGTGTAGGCAAAGCTTGCCTCCTGACTCTGTATAAATCATCTAGTAAAGATGTAAAGGCCTAAGTTTTATATTTTCTTAACGTTGTCTAAAAGTAAATTATTAAAACTTTATTTGATGGTGAAACAAAACCATTAATACAGTTGACACTAGAAAATATTGTAGTCTATTCATAATTAACTATGTGTAATGTCTAGAATACACTAATCAATACCAGTTATGACTTATAGTTATAGTTAGACTTACTTTTACACTGGTACTAATTTCTTTGACAAAAATAAGTGCAAAAAACAGTACATTATGACTAAATTACAACAAAACAAATAAAAATAATTATATGAAATGAAATAATGTTCACGACTGTATCCCGGGAGCGGTAGACATTTCTTTCAGATCATTAGGCAATTTTTAGATCTTTCTGAAGATGTCTAAGGGGGTAGTCAGAGGTATGTCCAAATACATACATATTTGGTACATGCCCACTTTTTGCAGAAGTAACTTTCCAAATAATTATAATTATCCTTTTTCGTATCCTTACTTCAAAAATGAAGTTAAATAAAACTCTTTTTTAATAATGATTTCAAAGAACACAGTTTTCTATGAAACTAAGTTACTACTTCAAACTCGGTTCAGAAAACTTTCTAAGCATTCTGCAAATCTGCCGTAAACTTTTTTGATTTGTAGATTATTCTAGAAAGCTTGGAAATGTTTTACATAGAAGTACTCCGTACTTTCGATATAAATTCCACGAAATGTTAGAACATTATTTTACTTTATCTGAAAGAATATGAAAATTGGTACTACCTCAGCTCGGTTTGTCTTGAAGTTACAAAAACATTTTTTCACTTCATTGCTTTAAATATTGGTGGATTCAATGATTATTATAATTATTTCTATATCAGTTATAGAATTCAATAAAACAATTCTTTTTTATTCTTTGTCTCGGTTTTCATGTAAAAAAGTTCTACCTGATTTTGTAATTTATTTATGAACTAGCACGAACATGTCAATTACGCTAATTAATTAAAGGAAATAAAAAATTCAATAATGTTATTATTATTTATTGTAATTTAGGGCTAACCAAAAAATTATATTCAGATTGTACGCACATGTTTTTGGTGACTATTACATTCTTAAACCAATCGTGGGTCTCAAAAAAAACAAAATTGTCCTAAGTTATTGCAAACGACGACGATGTCAATCGACTTCGAAAAAATGGGCATTTGGTTAAATGTGAATGGCCTTTCGACGAAAAGGCTGATCTATAAATTGACTTATCGGCGAAATGGCCATTTGATTATTTGGCGACGATAAAGTGAAATTCGACAAAATAATCTAAAAAAAATGTCCAGCGCCTTGGGAGCAGCGCATCCTTAAATCTGGCGCCTTACTCCGGATCAACGAAAACGAAGTTTTGTGACATTTTTCGGGTTCCAATTATGTTGGTGAACTATTACGAATTCAGTATCCACCAACATAAGCTGACCCCGAAAATTGTCACGAAACTTCGTTTTCGTTGATCCGGAGTAAGGCCCCTGTTTCGTGATGATTTTTTCTTACTCATGAAATCCTTTAGCCTAAAACTCCGTCACCAAACCCCGAACGAAAGAGCTAATCTATAAATTGACTTTTCGACGAAATGACCATATGATTATTTGGCGTCGATAAAGTGAAATTCGACAAAATAATCCAAAAATAAGTATCCGTCACCAAACCACAACTACTATAAGCAAAAATACCGAAACCTTAAAAGTATTTGTGCAACATAACCGAAGCGAAATACATTAATACATGTCCCTCTAAGCCTGAATCTGCGTAACATCTGTACACGAGGGACCCACGTCGGGTCTTTGAGACCCCTTTTAGTGGCGTCGTAATAAATCATGCTATAATGATAGTCACGTTTTTACAGGCGCTGCGAGGCATAGAGGCAATCTCGGTACGCTTCAAACATACTTAGAATGGTTGAGCGTATTTAGTTTTATATCTATTTTTGTGTTTTATTGCAATGGTTTATGGGTATAAAGTTCCCGGGTTGGGTATACGATGTCTAGAATAGATCATGAATGCTTAATTATCTGAAAGTGTCAATTACTTGCGATTCTTTAACTGACTTCAAAAAAGGAGGAGGTTCTATGTTTCTCATGGTTTGATGTATGTTTCTCATGGTTTGATGTATCTGTCAATAGTGAACGATTTATTTTTTATTTTTTTTTAATATAAAAAGGTTGATGATCTATAAGGATCTACGGAGTTATAAACAGAAATACACCTCGAGAGCTATTTCATTGCTATTTTCTTACGAAATTGAAGCGTAAAGTAGTAAGTAGTAAACAGAAGTTTAGTAAAATTGAAATTTTACTAAACTTGTGTTTTTAAGAAAGTCATCAAACAGCCTATTTGTCACAGAAAATCCGTTTCCAGTTTTTAATTTATTTTAACTGCTTTCAAAGAGCAGAAGTTTTAAGTAGAGTTGGATTAGTTTGAAAAATTACCAGAATCTTGGGAGCTTCAAGGTGCAAGTTTCCCAACTATTCTGAAAGTATAAAAATGCAGTTTTTTTTATAACGTTATTTTTCTTCTCGTTCCAAGAAATATTATTTCTGTAAATAACTTAAAACTCAGTCTTCGAGGTTGGTAGTTAAGTCCGGGTTTTGTTAAAACTATCATCATCATTTATACCTATTTAACAGTCAATTATTTTTTTATTTTATTGGCCAAAGTAAATAAAAATAATTTTTTATTTTTTATTTTATAAAACCAAAAATTTATTTTATGACGTGGAATAATAACGACACATAGAATAGAATAAATAACAAAAAAAAATTAATAAATACTTTTCTAATCAACTTCAAAGTTAGTGTATAGTGTTACAATGTATTTTTTTTAATAATTAAAAGTCCAGACGATAAGCAAAAAAACGGCAAAATACTGAAAAATACAGCTTTAATCTCTTACTTCTTTATCAACTAAAAAAACGAGAAGGTTTTCCAATGTTTTTTTTTTATGTGTGATCATCGATTATTACAACAAATTAGTGGACCAATTTTTTTTAAGGAGTAAGTAGGTATATTGCTATTAGTGGTCCCATAAAATGTTTAGAATCTGACGACATAATTTTTTTTCATAAATTGTGATCAATAAACTGAGAGCGCTTTTTTTGTTAATTACCAAATATGGGTGTATATTTACGTCCGGCAGAAGACGGTAGACGCTACATTAAGGATGTTATTTAACTTCGTTTATAAGCTCTTGAGCACGACTTGCATACTGAACAGCAAAAGAAAGACATAAAGGTCATTATGAAGGAGCAAGAAATAATAAGAAAAATATTTTGTTAATATAGAACTATAGATACTTCATTTCATATATATTTTATACGTGTTAAACCACACTTACTTAGGTATTTCAATAGAAATGAAAAATCTTACTATAAGTTTTTAGTTTATCGGTGCTTTAACAGAATTATCATCTTACTGATAGTTTATTTTTCGGCGTCATAGGCTTCGTGGCCGAGTGGTCAATGGTAACCCGGCTAAAGGGTGATCACTTATATATTGTATAAACTTTTAGTAAGACATTTATAAATTAAAGTTAAATAAAAAAAAACTGAAATCACTTTAATTGTCTTTAGAGCTAAATTAATCAACTTTTGTTATTTTGCGCTAAATATCTATAAATCAAAGCAACACTCGGCTTAGTGCTTGAATAAATTTTCAGAAATGTATATTCTAAAATCCAGATGACCAAAGCTGACGACCTCTGTGGCGCAGTGGGCGAAAGCCCGCCTGAGACGCAGAGGTTGCGGGTTCGATCCCCGCTGCGGGACAAATGTTTGCATGATCTGCAAATATTTGTTTCGTGTCTGGGTGTTTTCTATCTATAATAAGTATGTATTTACAAAAAAAAAAAAAAAAAAATGTATCTATGTAGTTTATCAGTCATCTGGTTACCATAACACAAGCATTAAATTGCTTAGCTTGGGATTAGATGACGCTGTGTGGAATGTCCAAGGATATTTATTATTATTTATATATTTATTCTGTGATCCTGATGTGATTCTCCAGTGATCCAAAAAAGCTATTATGAGCTAACCAGATTAATTTATAAGAATTCCTATTAATCGTTATCGCCCGGGGAAATTCAGAAAAGAAACCTAAATAACGATACAACGGGGAGGTCGGCTGCAAATTGAAATTTCGCGTCAGTTTTCTTGTTGCTTTATTTTTTACTTCAGGGGCTATTACATCACGAACGTGTTTTTTCTATGCATAATCACACTATATTATAAAGTTATTTTCAGCTAGTTGAATGTTGAATCATGTGTTACTATAAAAAAACAGTTTTACATTGAACGCAGGTTCTGTACTGTAGCAATACCACTAACGGAACCACAGCGAAAAAAAACCTGTTTGTTCCGCCACGGTTTTTTTTTTTCATAAATTACTTGTTAAATAAAACGTAGTATTTTGCGTGTGTAAGTTTGTTTTGAGTCCCAACAATTACAAAGAAGTAATTAAAACCACAAAAACAAGTTATTATAATAGTTTCAGAGTCGGTTGTAAAAACAATTTTACCTTCCATTACGAAATACGAGGTTATGGAAAACATCGTAAAGGCAAAGTTTTAATAAGATCACGTTGGAATCTGCAGCGTACGTTTACAAAGATAGTTCTGAGGAATGAATATGTTATTTATATGGCTGCCTGCATTTAAAAGTTTATAAAGTAAGTAAGTTCGTAGGAGCAAGTGGCGAACTCTGGTGACGGAGTTTTTAGGCCGCCTTGAGGCCTCCGTCATGGCTTAACGACTTTAAAAGCCGGGACCGACAATTTAACGTGCCCTCCGAAGCACGGAAAAGTTTAAAAGTTTATGGTAGCTACACACTAAGCGAGCCGTCAGCGGTTAGGCAGTTTTTGTCGAACACGCAATTTGTCGATCAGTTTCGCGCGTAACATTCATCTTTTACACACATTATACAATTACTTTTACTTGTTTTGACATGCCTCACTTTGTTTGACTGGCTTCCCACTGAAGCTTGACTATAGATTGTTAAGGGATAACGCAGACATTGAACATTTCAGCACTTTGCAAATAAAGTGAATCAAGCTTTTTGCAAACCAAATGGTTGACCATCGTATTAACGATATAAATTAACTCTATGTATTCCTAATAAGCACCTAAAACAACATAGCCAGAAATAAATCATGAAATAAATAAGGAATCCTCTAGTATCAGTTAAGCTCTGATATTCCAATAATAATTAATGAAATAACCCCTTTACTGCGAATCAGTGAAGACCTTACTCTGCTTTAAACAAAACAAGAGCATGAATCTTGCTCAAATACAAAATTACACAAATATGTGACTTCATCGGCAAAGTATAAGCAAAACCGGAATTTTTTCGCCGAGTCTAGAGTCGCCCGACTACTGAAAACATTTGAAAGTTAATAGATAATGTTAACTGACAAAAAGTGTTCTACATTTTCTGTTGTACTATAAAAGTTGTTTTAGCGATAGATTGTGTGAGTGTTGTGGTGAGTGGTATTTTGTAAGTTGAGTATTGAAACCAAACATTGGCATAAGTCAATCAATTTCTGTGTCAAAAAAAGTTACACATCTTTACCGATGAAACTTACATATTCTGTCATACTGTACCGTTAAAATTTAGATTGTTACTATTGAAATTTTAATGAGTCCATTAAATTTGAATGATTAAGAAGTTCCGTTGACTTTAGAGCCGTTCAAAGTGTGATGTTATTTAATCATTCATAAATGCTAATGTATATTCAAGTGTAATGGAAGTTTAGCACTTTATAGAAAGGCAGGTAATATTTACCTGACAAGGGCTTTAAATTTTGTATTTGTGAAGTATGAATGAATAAGGCGTCGCGTTGGAACAGGCATTAGAATCATTAGAGTAAGACGAAACTGAAGTGATCCTTGAGGTCCTACCATAATAAACGATTTTACTTTTTTTCAAAAGGAAAATGGCTTTTATAAAACACTAGCTGACTTTCCCGTGGCTTCGCTCACGTGGTACCTACCTTGATAAAATATAGCCTATGTTCATTCGGAAAGTCTGAGCTACAAATTGGTGAAAGATTTTTTGTAATCAGATGAGTAGTTTCGAAGATTACCCCAAACATACAAACAAACAAACAAACCAACTTTACCTCTTTATAATATTAGTATAGATCAGCATGTGCCAAATGTGTGCATTGTACGTTACGTACCAAATAAACGGTGGAATTTTTCAACCCCATCTCGGAAAAAAAGGTCTTAAAAATTAAGCTAGCAAAAACTCAAACTCAATCGAAGTCATGAGCTAACCCACTTAAAAAAAAAAGACGTGTGGCACTCGGAGACTGCCGCGGTAAAGCTATTGCATTGCATAGCATTTGTTTTTTTCGGAGTGGGGGGTGTTAGGTTTTTATCGTTACGGAATTTCTGGATTCGGTCTCCACGCTCAAGGTCCGCGATAGAAGCTATGCAATAGCTTAATTGTATCTACGCAGGTTCGAATCCTGCCGGAGCCGTAATCTTTTAGTAAGATTTTTTTAGCATTAATCCTAATGGATAATTAATTGGCTGTATAATTACAGCTAGGTACCTTTCTATAATCTGTATATCAAAGGGTAAGCTCACTTAAACTTGAGCTTCGGTTTAGTTGTCTCTAGGCACGTCTGCTTCTATACATTATTCATGACATACAACGTATTATGTTTCCTATAAAAGTTCCTGGCTTTGAGGTAAACTACGGCTCGTGTACCTTGAGGCTTCTACGCTAACGGACAGCTCTGAATTTACCCATGTGAATACAATGTAAAAAGTACCTTCAACCAGCGAGAGTGTTTGAAGAATGTAAAAAAAAATATGTATTATGATCGTATCCCGGGAGCGGTAGACATTTTCTTCAGATCAGATTCTTTCAGATCATTAGGCAATTTTTAGATCTTTTTGAAGATGTCTAAGGGGGTAGTCATAGGTATGTCCAAATACATACATATTTGGTACTTACATGCCCACTTTTTGCAGAAGTTAACTTTCCATACGTGACAGGTTGCAAGCCCATCGACGCATGAAGAATGTAATGAGAGTAAATTATAAATAAATATCCTTGAACATTTACACGGCGTTATCACTAGTCCCAAGCTGAGCAACTTAATGCTTGTGTAATGGTAACCAGATGACTGATAATTATAATACATACCTATCCCCGCGGCGGGACAAATGTTTGTATGATCTGCAAGCATTTGTCTCGAGTCTGTGATTTCTATGTCTAATAATCTTTGTGTAATTACCAAAAATAATGTACCAATATTAGTAGTTATGAGTCATCTGATTACTATAACACAAGCATGACGGTGCT
Source organism: Xanthorhoe designata (assembly GCA_963582015.1). Taxonomy (NCBI): domain Eukaryota; kingdom Metazoa; phylum Arthropoda; class Insecta; order Lepidoptera; family Geometridae; genus Xanthorhoe; species Xanthorhoe designata. Next base: position 9,737,411 of record OY757049.1, read on the forward strand.
TAGCTTGGGAGTGGATACGGATTTGGCTGTCACTTTTTTTTATGACATCGAATAACACAAGAGCTATTTATGAACAAGGTACGCGAGCAAAGCCGCGGGCGAATAAGCTAATTCAAGAATACAAGATTTTTCATTAAAATAATTTTACAAGTCATTTGACAATTTAAATATGTATTAAATTTAATTATTAATATTATTTACTTACAATAATAATTATATGAACTAATAAATAATATTTCTATCTATACGAGTAGTTTGAGGAATTCGTTTAAGTTGTTGAGAACCTTTTCCTGCAACCACGCTTTCAGCCGACTTTTAAATGCTGCGGTGGAGATGGCATTCCTGATATCGATTGGTATTCTGTTATACACTGCAGAGGCCGTACTCGGGATCAACGAAAACGAAGTTTCGTGTCAATTTTCGGGGTCAGCTTACGTTGGTGGATACTGAATTCGTAATAGTTAAACAACATAATTGGAACCCGAAAATTGTCACGAAACTTCTTTTTCGTTGATCCGGAGTAAGGCCCCAGGGCCCAGGATGTACACGGATTGTTGAGATCTGTGAAGCCTGAGCTTCGGAGGACATAAAGTAACATTTATCAGCTGTCACACACATTTTTCCTATCTTTGAATCCTTTGTTCGCAATAGTATTTTCCTTTGCGGGTTGCTACGCTTTGAAACAGTGTCGTCATAATTATACGAAAGGCTCCTTTGTGAAGATTTCCTTTGATTATTGAGACTATTTCACTGTTTTTAACTTTGTGCAAGAATTGACGATCTGTTTGGCGCAGTTGGCAAGTGCCTAATCTAAAATACAGAAGATAGCGGGTTCGATTCCCAGGTTTGTATGACCTGAAGATATTTGTCTAGGATCTATGTTTTACGAATGGAATATTTACTTCTGGAAGTGGGCATGTTATCCTCACGATGTTTTTCTTCACCGTTTACGAGGCCGTAATTTATTTATTTATTTATTATTATTATTTTCGGACGGTTTTTTATGTTAAATGGTCTTCCGGACCTTTATAACTTCACCGGGCTTTGGACCGTAATTTACATTATCCCACTGCTGGGCAAAGATTCCAGTACTCGCGATCACCCACCACTTCCCACGTTCCATAATATAAATAAAATAAAAATAAAATAGAACGAAAAACAAACATTATTTAGGCATTATAAGTTCTTGGAAAGAAAATTGCTGAAGGTTTTTGTGAATTGTGTCTGTTTGTTATAGTATCTTCATTGTACAAGAGATTTTATGATTAATTTCTTCATCAAAACAGCATTATCTAATAAACAAGTTATTTTTCTTGCAAAGTTTCATAATATTACAAAGATAACACTCATTATGTGAGCAAATCTTCCGTTGCTAACAAGATCCTAACAAAGTTTAGGATCTTCAAACTTGTACACACTACGGCGATTAATCTGGCGTAATGAGAGATGAGTATATAATTTAAGGTCTAAGACATATTCGAGAAAGCGCTCGTGGCGAAACTTGCTAAGACGTTCTTGATAGAACGTCGAAGTTAAGCAACGTTTTGAGCGGTCACAAGTATGGGTGACCGCAAGTGGCATTATCAGCTGAGCCCTTCTGTGCTTCGGAGGGTACGTTAAATTGTCGGTCCCGGCTTGATGATGGTTGGAGAGATATGGGGATGTTTTTTTCCCAGCAGTGGGATGATATAGGATGACAATTTTTTTTTGTTCGTATGGCCACCACTGATGACGAAGTTTTTATAGGCCTCCCAAGGGCATCCGTCATGGCTCAACGACTTTAAAAGCCGAGACCGACAGTTAAACGTTCATTCTAAAGCACAAACGCGCAGTTGCGATTGAGCTACCAACAGTTCATAGAATTACCTTTGAACGATATAATAATTAAATAGAATAAAATAGAAAAAGTTTTTATTTTCCATCAACATAAACATCATGGGTAACAAATGAAAAATACTTATTGACAATCGAGTGACAAGAAAATAAGGCTACTCAGCATTTGCTCTAAGCAGCATCATGACTGTTGGAGCGCTGGTTTTCAGTGGCGTTTTCAGTAAATAGAAATAACTTTTCCCCGTTACTCGGTACAAAGAACTTTCTTAAGCCGTTCCCTTTTTTTACCGACAGCTCAGTTCCCCGAAAGAATGTTAATAATTGAGCGAGACACTGAGACAAACAAAAGTCTTTTAGAGTTATTATCTATGTAGTTTATCAGTCATGCTTAGCTTGGGACTAGATGACGCTATGTGGAATGTCTAATTATATTTATTATTTACTTATTATAGTAAAAAAATACAAACAGCATTTTACAGCAAAATAATGTTGATAATAAAATGATGTATGTGCCAGAGTAAAGCAGTAAAGTGTAGCAAAATTTCAAATTACTACATCTCAATGTTTACCTTCGCATATTGTGAACGTAGGCGTTACCTCTAAACTTCTGAGTAACTACAAGTTCTAGGTAAATACATTGTTTTTAACTAGTTGTGCCGTGCGGTGTCACCTGCGATTTTCATCTGAGCGCTTCCGTGCTTCGGAGGGCACGTTTAATTGTCGGTCCCGGCTTTTAAAGTCGTTAAGCCATGACGGAGGCCTTTAGGCGGCCTAAAAACTCTGTCACCAGAGTTGGCCACTTGCTTATACGAACGAACGAACCTGCGATTTCATAATTTTACAATGGTTGTCGACAAATTTCACCATGTGAACCAGCAGCAGTTTCTAAAGCAGTTTTAGGGAAATACATTACAAAAAAAATGTTTGCTGCGCCTTAGTAAGACTCGCTATAAATAAATAAAAAAATGTCCTTGGACATTCCACACGGCGTCATCTAGTCTCAAGCTGACTGATAAACTACATAGATACATTTTTTTTGTAAATACATAATATTATACGTAGAAAACACCCAGACACGAAACAAATATTTGCAGATCATGCAAACATTTGTCCCGCAGCGGGGATCGAACCCGCAATCTCAGGCGGGCTTTCGCCCACTGCGCCACAGAGGTCGTATTTAAATGAATTTATTCATGATGGGATACTTGTACTTTATTCTGTGCAAAAGCTACAGTATACGGAAACCTTTTGATATAAATTCTAGCGGTATTTCACAAACCCTGTTGAAGTATTACAACGTGTGTATAACCCCGAGGCAGCTGAGTGAGTAACAGATGTTTAGGTCTCAGCACGAGGTATACTGTTTATTTATTTCATGCTACAATAAACGGGTACATTTCATTTTGAGTTTATTTAATTCACCGGTGAAATTGAAGCTGTTTTTGAAGTTATAATATGAGGAGTAAGCAAACAAAAGTCACTTTACCACTTTTAAATACATTTTAGAAATTAAGAAAGATAGTTGGCCCTTGATTTTTAAGTTTTGAAGGAATAGTTTTATTTGGAAGTCGATTTTCTACGTTCGAAAATATGTTTTGTCTATTGTTTTTAGTGTATCAAACTATGTTTCGTTAATAATAAAAAAGTAGATTAGACAAATTAAATATCTACCAACAGTCAGCAAAACCAATGATACGTAGCGTTTTAAAACTGGCCGTAAGTTAACTTAGTTCTGCCGTAAGTTCTTAGTTTGGTTAGTAATCAAAAATGATGACTGTGTTCATCATTTTTGATTATTTAGCTAATTATTATTTTCTTATCCGTAATAAAAGCTAAAGATAAACACAAAAATGTTATAATAACGTTATCATCATCGATTCTATAATAATATAGGGAAAGGTGTACGAGTTGATCCCCTTAAGGGAGAATGCTTCGCATTTGAAGAGCAATCAAGTTATTTCAGATGTTTAAGCTTATGTAGTTAGCAAATTTAACTATCTAACTTTCCTCATACTCAAAATATTTAATTTGATTTGTTTTGATAGCTAGTTTTCACTTTTTTCTAAACCCTACCAAAGGATCAACTTGTACACCCCGGTGTCCAAGATGATCCTTGGTGTATGGACAAGATGATCCGGGGATCGTCTCGACCCTTTTTCAACGAAACTTATAGGTTATGTTATAATTACATTGAAAATAAACTCTGGTGGTGCTTACAAGGTCTTTATTTAAATCATTTAAGTATAAAAATAGATTTAACAAGGCTATGAGATCACACAATCTAAATTAACAAAAATTAAAGGATAATTTTCAAAGTTTACTAGGGTAAATCACACTATTTTTTACCTTTTGATTAAACTTTGGTCTTAAACATCAGGCTCTTTAAAAATCACATTTTTCTTAGACATAAGTCATAATTATTAATTATGAGATGAATTAACAAGTTACACAATTAACACTGTTCCATAAACTTAGTATAAACACCACCGGATCAACTAGTACACCCACCGACGGATCATCTCACCCCGATCACAACTTTTTAGTCTTTGTAATATAACTAACCTCTAATGCGTCTACCGTTGTGGTGCCATGCAAAAACCGTAATTAAGCATTATACAAAGCTACAAACACAACAATCTTTACAATTGATTGTATACAACAAAAATACCATAGTCTGAAAGTCAACCTTACCTTAGATCAGAGGCACACGATTTTTATTTTTTACGTTTCACGCGCATTCGCCACTCACACTGCCATTACGATTTGACTGATGCGAAGGGGGGTTGGGGGCTACAATCTACCAAAGAAAATAACTTGATGGCGTTCATAGTTTCGCCACAACGGCCAGGGATCGACATACCCCGTAGGATCAACTCGTACACCTTTCCCTAAACATTTGGACATACTTCTGACTGAATTCTGAATTAGTATCCAAAAATCTGACATTTTGTTTAAATCAGTCCATTCAAAGGGTAAAAAACAACCTTTTTGCTAAAGCAATCTGGTACATAATACAAAGTTTTGAAATGTAGCAAAACAGTTTTTTGCGTTCTCCAAGGGTTTGTATTTTTATATTTGATTTGTTTACATTTGAATTTTGTTTTGTAATTTTTAGGTGCGTTTGTGCTTTGTTTTTGTTAAAAATATGGGTACGAAACTTTTCAAATAATTACATCTCTGTAACGAGATTGTATAAATAAAACAAAAAAAACACATTAACGGGTAAATTTTATACACTGCGCTTTCTAGCTTTGAATTTACCGATATTTAAAATTGCAATGTTCTAAAATCAGAAATAATCAATATAAGGATTCGTCCACACATTCGTTTTAAACCCGTTAGTTTATTCGATATTCCCTCTTAAATTATGATGTATGTAAAATATATAATCGTTCGTTCGTTCGTATGAGCAAGTGGCCAACTCTGGTGACGGAGTTTTTAGTTTTGTTATTATTATATATTAATATATAATATAATAATATAATATATTAATATATAGTAAAATATGTCATGCCGATATTCCCTGTACCTTAAAGTTATCCTTTAAGTCATAACTCGTACGAGTAAGGATATCACATTATGTAGTCACGTCCACACTCAAAGGTCGTGTAGAGATGAAGTAAAATGGCTTTATGCAAAGTGATACCTATTTGTACCCATGTCATAGAATAGATACGTAGAAGTATCAAAGTCTATGATAACTTACTTATACATACATACATACATAAAATCACGCCTCTTTCCCATGGGGGTAGGCAGAGACCACGGATCTCCACTTGCTACGATCCTGACACACTTCTTTCGCCTCATTCACTCTCATTACATTCTTCATACACGCTCTCCGGTTTAGGGTACTTCGGACCTGGCCTTTCTCCAACTTACTTATTGTAAGCAATATTTTTATACTAATACGATTATAAAAAAAATTATATGCGCTTTAACACGAGCTTATAACGGGGAAGGAAAACATCGTGAGGAAACCAGTTAGCTCTCTATGGGCTTTGTTCGTAAAGATAAGTTAGTCTAATACCTACATGCCCATACTACAATCTACTAGCTCGTTCGAACATCCACTCGTACAAACATTCACCAGCTCGCACAAACTTTTACTACCTTTTAAAAGCTACTTCAGTTATAACTGTGAACATTTGTAGTGCCTTCTTGCCTATTAGAAAGTGGTGTATACTCCCTTAATGCGTTTAATGCCATTCCCTTGTTTCAAAGGAGCACTTTTAAAGTTCTTTGTCACTTTATTGCAAAACTTTTCATATTAAAGGACAACCTTACTGAACTTCTTAAAGTGTACAGTCGGCTTAGTAACTATTTCATTTTTCGGTGCTTACTGAAATTATCTTTCCAGTAATTTCATTCCGGCGTTCAAGGGTTTGCGGAGCAAGGCATTCTTGGATGATCGGTTGTATTATCGCGGGTTCGAATCTCGCTGGAATTTTAATTATAAAAGATTTTTCATTTATAATGAAATACACACGGCAAAACACGCCGTAGATGGAAAGACGAGTTAGATGCCCATCTAAAGGATTGGTCCACAGTGGCCCAAAACAGGGATGAATGGAGAGAAGGAAGGGAGGCCTTTGCCCTGCAGTGGGACATTACAGGCTCATAACGTAACGTAACGTAATGAAATACCTAAATGTGGTTTAACACTATAAAGAAAAACAATAAAAATACATAGCCAAGAAAATCAAGGTATTTTATCTAAAAAAGTGATAAATATTGGAGGTTTTTCAAACCACACCGACGCCACTTTGCATAAACAAAAAGTAAATACACTATTCTTTGCTGATTGTACAACAAAGCGGAAGTTTTTCTAAACTCCTGACTCCAAAACAACTTTGAAAATCCTTTTCAATATTAAAGGAGGATGTTCTTAATTTGTGAAGTACCATTCATTAAAATAAGACAATACATAATTTTCCGGCAAAAGTTAAGGACAATGGCCGGTCTGATCGTTTTACTTCCTTTATCCAAAGTTTGTGGTTTTGTAGAGATACGACAAAAAAAATTCAATAGATTTTATTTGATTTAACTTCTCTCTTTTTTTTAACGTAACTTCGATACTTTATTTACTTAAAATAATTATATTATTTAATAGCTTTAAGTCATTTTGATTTAAAACAACATTTGACTTTAGTCTACTTGACAAGGTTTAATGAATCCTTTTAGTTTTTATTCAATTAAAAGGCAATTCGGAGTAACGCAAAAGCTAAACTTAACCAACCAAAAATGTTGCCGTCCCTTTCATAGCGATGGGAATAAAAAGGATGGCATTAATTTTAGTTAGTTTAGTTTAGCTTTTGGGAAACTCCGAATTGCCACTAGCGAACTATACTCTAGTCTATACTCTAGCGAAAATTGAACCTATAGCTGCCTAATACATTTGCGTAGATAACTGTCAAAATTATCGACGCTTGTGATTAGAGTCTGAGCGTAGACTTTGAATAAGAACCCTAAACTTGCGCCCTTACGTCTGATTGTTACGATTTGTCCTTGGAACTGACATTTGTAAATAGTTTTTAGCAACATTATTTAAGAAGCAATTACTCAATACATTACTAAAACATGTCAAATACGAATACTAGAACCATTTTCATATACATTCCGGTCATAAAGTATTGCGCCCTGGAGTCAATTTACATAGGTTTCCATGGCCCAACAATTTTGCGAAGCCGGTCAGTCTAAATTTCAGAAATATTATGTGACTACAGCTCAGAGAAAACAGCTAGTAAGTTAGTTCGTATGAGCAAGTGACCAATTTTGGTGATGGAGTTTTTAGACCATTTTAAGCCCTTCGTCATGGCTTTACGACTTTAACAGCAGGGACCGTTAATTTAACGTGCTCAGTTATTAATGCCACTGCCATGGTGACCCATCCAAGTAGTGACCGCTCAGAACGTTGCTTAACTGCAACGATCCTATCAAGAACAGAGTTGGTAACTTGCTTATGAACTTACATATCAAGAACGTCTTAGCAAGCTTCGCCACGAGCGCTTCTAGCACAGCTAATTTTCTTTGATTCATAATAAAAATTCTTACTAAAACTTCAGCTTTCAAATCAGATTAGCGACATCTACAGGGAACTAGAAGAACTAGAAGAGAACAACTGCTCTTTCTTTCTTTGACATACATTTAAATAATTTGGCTAAACAAAATGGAACTATGAAGTTTAAAAGTCCGTATAAAGCTTTTGTTGCTCCCAAATAGTGTAAGGTTCTGCTAGGCTTTTTAATGATTGCCTGCCGTTGACATGTTGTTCTGCCATCATGATGGAGTAGCACTGCCACTTTCACTATCCTACATCAGTCCCAGCCCCTCACTCCATTAGGGGCTGATTTATAGCAGCCCACTAAAAGGGTCCCTCAAGGAACGCTACTCAGTCCCTCTTTGTATATCACTCACATTAGCTGTATGGTAATACTGAAGCTAGTTTCGTAATGTTTTTGCCTTGACATGTTAGATGTAATGATGTATAAAACATTCTTGAATGTGGAGACACTTCGATACGGTTACTTCTTGTGCAATTTACCTTGACGTTTTTCTCATCAGTTGCATAATTATCAGTCGAAGAGTCTCTCGACTCCTTTAAATATCCTGACATTTAATATGAAATTAAACGAAGACGTCAAGTTATATCTAAATATCAGGTTGATCATGCAATTACATGAGTTTTCTTGCTATGTGCTTGCTTCTTGCATTACAATTTATATTTTTTTATTATTTATTATTATTTTTAGCCGTTAGTGTCCCACTGCTGGGCAAAGGCCTCCCCCCACTCCTTCCAGACGTTACGATCTTGTGTTAGGATCTCCCAGTCGGCTGTAAATTTGTCGAGTTCGTCCCGCCATCTCCGTCTCGGTCTGCCGCGTCGCCTTCTCGCCGGGTCGGCGCGCCACTCGGTGGCTACCTTCGCCCACAGCTCATTTGGCATACGACAGACATGCCCAGCCCAGTTCCACTTTAGCTTAGCGGTCTTTGTCGCTACGTCTGTGATTTGTGTTTGGGAGCGCAGTTCGGTGTTACGGATTCTATCCATGAGCTTGACACCCAGGATGCTGCGCTCCATCGCACAATTTATATACAAAAACTAAACTACTATATATTTAGATAAATCTCCAAAATACAATTAGAACCAGTTGAGCCACCTAAGGATCATTACAAACGATCTACGGGCAGCTCCACTGATCCAAGCCACTGCAAGACGGAAACGTGCCCAAGACACTGGTAGCATTGCCGTGCTGAATGGCAATGTTGATCAAAAATGGCTTTTATCAATGCTTTCGGAGATTTATTTCAATAAATATAAAAACACTTGTGTTACTTTAATAAATACATTAAAACACCAATGAGAAATTGGTGTTATTTCTTAAATAAAATCATATTATGGAAAACTCAAAAGCATTCAATCCATGAAATGTATAATGTGTATTGCGACTTTATTGAACAATATGTGCTCTACAAAACTATCTTACCAGTACGACAAAACAAATGAACAGAACAATAGTTCATGAACACAAATTACCGCAAGCAAGCCATGACAGTTCAGCATTAGTTTGAAGACTCGTAGCTCCAACAATATAACTTTATAACTTAATTTACCCGTATCTCCGTGAATTAAATGAATTGGAATTCATTTAGTTGGAAGTTTGTAAACTAATCATTTAATTAGAGTTTAATTATTTTGTAAATGCTCACAACAAGACAGAGATATCTACTTAGGGTCTTCAGATATTAATTACATTCCAGTGTTTGTTTCACCATCTTCAAGAAAATGAAATTGATTAATTACGACTTAAATTGATTTCAAGATTTTTGTGTTAATGTCGGGGTCACAGACAGTTTATTAATATACATTTAGGCTTAACTAATGTAACGTAAATAAGAAACGTATTTACTACTTACACTCAAAAAACATAACTGTCCTTTTGACGCATTCGGCTAAAAATACTTAGGTACATCTTTTTTACAATCCTCAAACCAAGAGCAAAAACCATGTAATATTCTAGGCAATATTTTAGTGATATTCAAATCCAGTTCTGCGTCGTATATTTAAAAAGTTTCACTATGTTAGTGTACTATATTTTATGTAACTTCTGCCTTATATACTATATTTTATGTAAATTGGAGAAAAATCTTGAATTTGAGAATGCGAAGTAATTCATTCCACCGAAGAAATTTTATTCTTTCGACTATTACGTCTAAGACAGGATAGGTTCATATTATCTTTATTTATTTTGTCTATGATTTATTAATGATTATTAAATAGTGCTGTGCATGCCTGTAATGGGTACACATATCATAGTATTTTTATATGAATGTTTTTTTTACAATGTGTAATTATGTGTACTGTTGGCGTTGCCTTAATAAATAAATAAATAAAAGACATTCATGAGAAGGGAATAATTTTGAGCCAGAAGTATTAAATTAAATGATTATACGGGTAAAAGTAGACCAAAGAAAGAATGGTTGTGATAAAGATGAGTAAAGCCTGCAACACACTGACTGAGCCTACGCCAACGCGAGCGGAGGCGAGCGTAGCCAAATTGATTGATTTATTTATTTATTTTTAGATGCACTTAGATATTACATAACAGAATAATTATTATTCAAAGGCGTAAATGCTCATCATCATCATCATCATCATTTTCAGCCTGTGTCAACCCACTGCTGGGTGTAGGCCTCCTCCAATGACTGCCACTCGTTTCGGTGTTGAGCCGATCGCATCCAGGTCTTGTTGGCGACCCTAACAATATCATCCACCCATCTAGCAGGTGGTCTGCCAGCACTGCGTGTATTCCCCCTGGGATTCCATTCTGTTAAAATGCTAGGACACATAAATCAAAAATAGGAAGAAATGAATATAGGTAACAAACAAGTACAATACACATATTCATAAACACGATGATGCAAAGACGAGTGCAAGTGATGAGACGAGGAATAGGAAATCAAAATAAAAACAGTGAAAATAAATCACGTTATAGAACAGGTTCATTCACCCCGAATAGTGCTTCAAAGACAAACAAAGAAATGAATTGTCATTCACAGAAATGAAAATATTACAATGGACGTCTAGGACTCTGTATTATCCTATAGAGAGTAAGACATCTAATTTATTTTAAAATTCATAGACAAGTTTATAGCATTCAATAATATAATAAATGGTGTGCCAAAGAACTTTAAGCTTTAGGGAATGGATTCTTTTTAGGGTACCGTATCTAAAGAGTGATACGGACTTTATTACTAAGCTTTTGTTTTCTGTTTTAACGTCTGTCTGACAAGCATTAAGTACGCTTACTACTGAAACGCTAGTGATGCTTATCAGACATTATTTGATGTTATTCTATACAAATCTGATAATTAAGAACCATGAACGAAGTGGCTACTTCATTTCCAGGCACTACAGTGTCCCGTTCAGTGTAGGCAAAGATGCCTCCTGACGCTGTATAAATCATCTAATAAGAAGTAAATGCCTGAGTTTTTACCAATTGAATCATAGTAAGTAGTAGAATAGCTGTTTTATTCGACAAAGTTAATTATAAGCATCGAATAAACAAAGATAGATAGATAGACAGTTAATAATTTATTGCACGCCATATTTACAAAATCATTTTGTTGTAGGTACTACAGAACCATTATGTGTCCGACGCACACTTGGCTAATTTTATTTTTTTCTTTGTGAACGGTTTCCAAATCGAATGAAGACTCATGAGATTTCATTGTTAATTTATTCTAAAGGCCACTGTCTTCTAAAACAAAAGTTAGAAAGCTATAAATAAACTTTTAGCACCTACTGTCTTTTATATTGACACTAAACTAGAGTTATGTTGTAGCCGATCCTTAAAATGCAAGAATAACTAACTTAACTATTGTATTCAGTTGAACAAACATTTGCAAAAGGTGCTTCTTATTTTGTTCTACATCTTCTAATGACCTATCAATACTAAAATTTTATGTTTTAAATAAAAATAGATGACTTGGCAATTGCATGAAAACTGTATCTCACAAGTATATTATTAACTAGCTGTGCCCCGCGGTGTTACCCGCAGTGAATTGTTCCCGTTTCCGTATTAGTACCGGGATTAAAAGTAGCCTATGTGTTGATCCCGGATATAAGCTATCTCGTTACCAAATTTTATTGAAATCCGTCCAGCCGTTTGAGCGTGAAAGGGTAACAAACATTCACACTTACACACACAAACTTTCACCTTTATAATATGAATGTGATTTATTAAAATGAAAAAAATGATCAAAATGATCAATTCCGGCGGGATTCGAACCCGCGATGATACAAGATATCGTCCTTAAGCCAGACTGCCTTACCACTCGTGCTTAACTGAAATCATCTTACTAACAATTTCATTCTGGCGGTGTTCACTGTCGGTCTATTGTTGATGGAGTAATCGGTGAACAAACATACCTAAAAATACATACAGTGAAACATAGAACCTCCTCCTCTTTTGAAGTCGGCTAAAAATCATCAGAACATTTAGGTAATGTTTTCTTAGAAATATGACCTTTTGTGTACCTATTGTTCAATGTTTTGAGAAACTTAATCAACCGACCTTCTTACCAGACATAACATGTGTACGTCTGGATAAATACAATCAATTTGAAACTGTTTTTATTGTTCAGGTGGATTGGTTACATCCAAGAATTTTCTTTTGATATAATAAGTACCTAAGCTCGTATTTTTAAGAGCAAATAGCCAATTCTAGTGACGGAGTTTTTACGCTGCCTAAAGATCGCCATGGCTTGACGACTAAAAACCGGGCCTGACAACTAAATCGTGTCCTCTGAAGCACGAAAGCGCTCAGCTGCTAATACCACTTGCGGTCACCCGCCCAAATCACCGCTCCGAACGTTGCTTCATGCAATCAAAAACGTTTTAACAAGGTTCGCCACGAGCGCTTGAATTTATTTTTTTTATTACACTTGTGGAAGATTATTGGCCGATTGATATAGTGCCTAATACCTAAAACAATGATTTATTGGATACATTGGTGTCAATTCATTGCAAAATTAAACTAAACTAATTTGACAGCACTAAAATTGATGCCATCCTTCTTATTTCGATCGTTATGAAAGGGACGGCAACATTTTTGGTGCTGTCAAGTTAGTTTAGTTTTTGCGACATCTGAATTGACACTAGTGCCTTGGCAATACTTTCTTTATAAAACTCCTTAAATTATCAAGGTTTTGACGACCTCTGTGGCGCAGTGGGCGAAGGCCCGCCTGAGATGCGGAGGTTGCGGGTTCGAATCCCGCCGCGGGACAAATGTTTGTATGTTCTGCAGATATTTGTTCCGGGTCTGGATGTTTTTCTATGTATAATATGTATGTATTTACAAAAAAAGTCATCAGTCATCTGGTTACTATAACACAAGCATTAAGTTGCTTAGCTTGGGACTAGATGACGCTGTGTGAAATGTCCAAAGAAAATTTATTTATTTATTTGAACATTAACATCACTGGAAACGGGGTATATGACTATATTATACTATTAGACTATAAATAAACGTCTAGAAACATATCAGAGCGGTGAAGAATGTAGGCATGATCGGATATTAAAACTTTCTTTATATATAATTTCGTCTTGTTTGCTCATTCCAAATTAATTTCATCTCGTCTACAGGCTTGAATAGATATTCGTTACAATATTCCTTCATTCTGTACCATATTATACTTGCAGCTCATACAAAATTGAAGATTTAATTTCAGATCATATTTCACACATCGGAGACGATCGATTTAAGCTCCGAAACGTGGAATAACCTTATTAAGAGCTTTGTATTATATTGGAATAGAAAATCTTTAACAGAAATAATATCTTATTAATGTGTAGATTTTTGCGTCGATAAGTCTTCCCTAAGGTACGAAAGACATCTCGCTAAAAATATCAAAGTTATCTTGTTGTGACGAATATACACATCAACCCAAAAATCGTATTGGGCACAACATATTGTCTACTATATACTACTACATAGATTTCTTTTTTTTTAAATACATACTACTATAGATAGAAAAACATCCAGACCCGGAACAAATATCTGTAGAAGATACAAACATTTGTCCCGTGGCGGGGATCGAACTCGCAACCTATTTATTACTATTATTTACCTAGCCTCGAAGAATGAATGTCTACATCTGTGAAAACTCTCCAAGTCCAGACAGGCAATCAAACAAAGCGTTCCTGATACTTTTTGCCCGAAGAGGCATCGTCTTAGATTATGACGTCATCATCATTTGTACAGCCTCCAAATTATTGTGGTGGGAATAGCTACGTTTATGCTTGCCATTTTCTTTATTACCTATTTAGTTCTACCTACAGACTTGTCTGACCTGTTGGGCTTATGATAATATACCTGTTTAACGATCTTAGGTGGCTAAACTGGTTCTAATTGTATTTTGTATAGTTATATGTAGTAGTTTAGTATACATACTTATTGATTTTGACAGAAACTTAACTTCGTTGATCTTATTCCATCAATTTTCTGTTTCTTTGTGTTACTTTTGTATACACAAATAATTTCGTTCAAATAAACCAGAGGGCCTAGCCAACCGGCATTCGCTATGAAGCGATTCGATTTCTATCATCGCTACACCTTTGATTTGACATTTCTGATCGCTCGAGTTTTCGTCATCGAATGTCAATTCCTATACATTTTTTTAGTTTCTAATCGAAAGCGATTGTCGACATGGCTAGGGCCTCAGATCGCTCGAGTTTTCGTCATCGAATGTCAATTCCTATACATTTTTTTAGTTTCTAATCGAAAGCGATTGTCGAAATGTAACATGGCTAGGGCCTCTGTTTCTCCACGACCAATAGCATAAAAGATTTGGATAAAATGATATTAACATTTTTTCATGACCAGAAGGAGTTTTGGCAGACTTGTTTGTGTACATTTATCTTTAGTACTGGCACAGTATATAATACAGTAGAGCTGCTACTCAAGCCTACTTTATACAACATGTTCCAAGCATTACAGTAGTGGCAATTCTGAGTGTCGCAAAAGCTAAACTAAGCTAACTAAAATTGTTGACGTCCCTTTCATAGCGATGGAAATAAAAAGGATGGCAATAATTTTAGTTAGTTTAGTTTAGCTTTTGCGACACTCCGAATTGCCCCCAGTGTCTGGTTTAGTTTGGGCACAGATTGCCGAAAGTTGTATAAATTAATCATCTAATAAAAATGTAAAAGCCTGATAATATAGAGATATTAATCTACAATAACATTGTAATGTTTATGTAGGTGTTGTTTCTATGAACCATTTTCGTTTACGGTTTGTTTATCAGTGGATTATTTGTTTCGGGAAAAAAACATTTTCACACAATCAACTTTGAAAAAACAAGTTATTTTTATGAATGTTATTTTAACAGTTATTTAGAAACTTTTATCTAGTTAAAGATTACTAATCGCGAACTATATAAATATATAAAGTACTTAGTTGTTAGAAATTATCAATACCTCATACAAATTACCGTCAGTGTTACTCATAAGCAAATGACAAGTCGCATTAAGATAATGTTAAAAACGCTTAGAGTCAATTAAAAAACAGGGTAGTATAAAATGTATAAATATTTTTTCTATTGTATTCTAAAAATTCAAATAAGATATTTTTATTATAGCCTACAAACTAGATCACTAACAGCAGTATATCTACTGTTGTCACTATCTTGTGCCCTATCCTTGTAATAACTCTTGGTGTCTGCCCGAATTAAGATGCTCCTAAATCTGACTGTCCCGAATGGCTTCTGCGGATATTTTAGTGTTTCGTGTATTGTCCTTTCTCGAATTAATGAGACTGAAATTATAATTGCTATAAAATATCTTGTTATTGTGTATTTTGGCAGAGTTAGCAGTTTGACGCTCTTCAGATTTGTATACCTAGGTACATTTGCTGTAATATACTAAACATTTTTTGTAATCCCAGTTGCTGTAATATTCATAAAGACTTGTCAATTTACCTAAGAGTAAAAAATGCATGTTTTGTGTTACTCTTATGGCGATGAAAAGAGATAGCAACAGATTTAAGAGCTGTTTCAGCTAACCTAAGTTTACTAGTCCATAATAAGGCTCTTATCGAACTTGTATTGTGATGTTTTATATTGAAACCGGCGTAAAAGTGTCAAATATAACAGTAAGTAAAACCAAAGACAGCTAGAATATTGAAACTGAACCTTCAATATTCTAGCTGTCTTTTTTAATTTTTTTTATTGAAAAAGGATCGCATGGAATTGTTTTTTTAAGAGTTTTGAAGAATCAACACTTAAACATATTTTCACATGACCTTTGAATCCTAAAGTGACCTTTGGGGGCCTGGGGGCCTCAGAACTCAAGTTGGCTGCCTCACGAACTTACATAAGTAGTACTTACTGTCTCTTAGTCTGTGGTTTTGGCAGCGATACAATACCCGAAACGTGATACATTGGGACAAACAAGCCGAAACTCAAACATCGGGTACAGTTGTGCTAGAAATTGACGACTAAATCGTACAAAATCTGTTTGAAAAAAAAAAATATGTAGTTTATCAGGCATCTGGTTACCATAACACAAGCATTCAATTGCTTAGCTTGGGACTAGATGACGCTGTGTGGAATGTCCAAGGATATTTATTTATTTATGACTTATTTTGCCTGACTGTTCAAAGACTCTTTCAACCAACTTTTTTCTTCGAGATTTGTCATTAGTTTAACGTCCGGTCTCAATATCCTATCTGTCTGTGATTTTTTTTAATGTGGTTATTGTAATTTTTTGTAAGAAAGTAATGTCAAATATCTTACATTAGCATAACCACAGATGTGGTTACTGTGGTAAGATATTTGACGGTGGATTATTAACTGTTGAGTGTTCGTGAACGTACATAAGTGTGGGCAAATGAAACAAAACTGGATATCATTGCATTTCGAGTTCTGTCAAAAAGTCCATGTAATGCTTCAGTAAAGAACCCACATCTACTGACGCTGACTATGACTTTGACTTGACTTTACTAACTTGAATTATAATGACATGGTAGTGGCTAAATGCGTGGCAAAAGTCGGCGAAGCCGAAGAAGAAGATATTTGACATTACTATCTATCTAGATAGGTTTTTGAGACTGGTCACATTCTGTACTAATTATCCGTCATAATTATTATGATTCCACTTTTACAAGCAGACTATTATAGCAACAATTTCATTAAACGGTCAATCAACAGGGAAAGCTTAATTTACATAAAACTTCATAATAAAAAATGCTAAGTAAAGTAAGCCTCTAAAAAGAGGGTTATTTTAATCCCACTTTCACTACAATTACTTAGACAAGTTCCGAGAAACTAAATTATTCAAGCCCTTTTTGTAGTTGACTGTATTTAATCTGGAAAATGGTCGCGCTAAGCTTTTGCTACATATAGATGCATTCTTCAGCGAGGACTGTATTTATTATTGTATTATAGTTTTATTTTATCTTAAAACAAGCATTACTAGGTTATTCATGTTAAATGCCGCTGAAATTATAACAAATATAAATAAACAACCAAATAAAAAATAAAATAAATAACCCTGGACATTCCACACAGCGTCATCTAGCCCCAAGCTAAGCATTTTAATGCTTGTGATGTAACCAGATGACTGGATATACTACATAGATAATTTTTTTTTTTGTAAACACATACAATATTATACATAGAAAACAACCAGACACGAAACAAATATTTGCAGATCTTACAAACATTTATCCCGTAGCGGGGATCGAACCCGCGACCTCTGCGTTTCAGGCGGGCTTTCACCCACTGTGCCACAGAGGTCGTCAAATTAATAGCTTCTCATGGTCATTTATGCATTTTTTTAAAATCCGTTATTTCTGATGTAAATTTCAATTCACACCTACGAAAGATGTACCCATTTTTTCATATCGGACTAGTAAATGTATTTAAGCTAAAACGGTTGCTATTTCTTTTCATTGCCATATGAGTAACAAGAAAAAAACACTCAATATAAAATATTAAATCTAAATTTTAAATTGACAAATGTTTATGATTAAAAGCTATAGATATTAGTATAGATAAAAAAAAACACGTTTCTTTAAGCAGATCAAAGATTTCCGCCAACGTTTCTAATAAAAACAGATGCAATTTTTTCTCGGAAAAGCGCTGGGAATATTCCCAGAAAGCTCTGATATGTAGTCCAGCTAACAAACAGTAGATCCGAAGTTCTCTTTGTATGTCGCTCTCATTGTTATATTATTTACGGGGTCGGGAGGATGTTAAACCACTTAAAGTTATATACGATCGTGTAATGAATATGTAAGGAAATATTACGCATGCTAAATCGGTATGAGATGTTATGTGAATGTATTGTAAGTTGAGAGTTAAGAATCCGGAAATACCTACATTTTTCAATGGCAATGGTGAATGAAAAGATGAGGAGTAATAGGTTAGCTTGGTATGGTCATTTTATGAGGAGGAAAGAATGTCATGTTACTAGGAGAGTGTTAGGTATGAATGTGGATGGATATAGGTGTAGAGGTAGGCCAAAGAAAAGATGGATGGACTGTGTGAGGGATGACATGAGTAAGAAAGGAGTGAGTGCTGAGATGACGTCTGATAGAGGGAAATGGAAGAAGAATACATGTTGTGCCGACCCCACATAGTGGGATAAGGGCAGGAAGAAGAAGAAGAATGGCAATGGAAAGCTTGCTAAGACGTTCTTGATAGATCGTCGAAGTTAAGCAACATTGACCGCAAGTGGTATTTATATCTGAGCGCTTCCGTGCTTCGGAGGGCTCGTTAAATTGTCGGTCCCGGCTTTTAAAGTCGTTAAGCCATGACGGAGGCCTTAAAGCGGCCTAAAAACTCCGTCACCAGAGTTGGCCACTTGCTCATACGAACTTACTTACTTAATGGCAATTAATCGAAGCAGTGCACACAAAAGCAACGAATTCTAAGGTTCGTATGAGTCTGCACTACATACCAGTTAAATTGCGGGGCGCAGCTAGTATTCAATAATTATTATTATTTTCAATCATTCATGTCCCACTGCTGGGCAAAGGCCTCTCCCCACTCTTTCCAGACGTCGCGATCTTGTGCTAGAGTCTCCCTCTTATAAATATCTTCTATAAAACCAATGTTTTTTATACTTATTGTATTTAAAGATATATATTTATTTATACATATTTTATGTATATGTATAAATTATATGTATTTTATGTATCGAAGTACCTTTTGAAACAAAACAATAATATCTGGGCCGAAACTTGAAGTAAACAACGCTCGGGGAAAATATTATAATATTTGTACAAAATATTGATTTTCAAAAAATAACTAGATGTATTTATCTAGAGGTTTCATTAATTCCTGTTCCTAAACAACTAGTTAAAGGCAGTCCGGCTTGAGGTCGATTACTTGTATTATCGTAGGCTCGTATCCCATCGAAATCGAAAATTTTGGTAAAATTAACTTTGAGTAGGGAGTCACGTTGGAACAGGCATTAGAATCACCTAGCATGTAAAACGAAACTTAAGTGATCCTTGAGGTCCTACAAGAATAAATGATTTTATTTTCTTTCAAGAAAAACGAAATGTAAGCTAGTGTAAAGTGAAATACACATTAGTAAAATTAAATTACTTGTATTTTATAGTAGATTTTTTTCCCCTGAGAGACGCAAATTGCAGTAAAAATCACACAAGTGGCAGACAAAGCTAGCTTTTGGTCTAGCTCCCGAGGGTTTCCGCTAAATCATTTCGCTTCAGTAAACGTTGGACCCTAATTCAGTTACTTCGATAGAGTGGCAAGCAAGCAATTCAGGTTTTCTTTGTCAATTGTTTTAATTATGAGGATGGGTTTAATGAAATTTTGAGAATGTAAGTAAAGTGCATTGAACTCTGGTTCTTAAAAACGGGTATAATCTGCCGTATTATAAAGTCAATATTCAATATTTATTGTAGTCAATAGGTAATAATAGTAATTAGTGTAAAAAAAGTTTCAAACATTTGTCCCGCAGCGAAGATCGAACTCGCAACCTCTGCGTTTCACCCACTGCGCCACAAAGGTCGTCCAATTATTTGCTGTATTCTATGTCAACTTATTAAATACGTTCCAAGAGCGGTTCATTGAAATTTCCTAGAAACTATTCTTGAGAAATGCTTGAAATAAATAAAATCAAAGATTTTTATTTCTCCAATATTCTACGGCGTAGCGTTCGTAGCTTGCTACGGCGTAGCATGCTACGTAATCTATAAACACTCGAACGAGCAGTCGCTGCGCGATTTTAACTAGATAAGTAGGTAAGTACCACTTAAGTCGGCCAAGTGTAGCGTGTGATGCCAGACAACATTTTGTTGAGGTGTAATCTAGTTAATTTTACAATTACTTTTACTTGCTTTGACATGCCATACCTTGTTTTACTGGCTTCCCACTGAAGCTTGACTTATTAAGATTGTTAAGGGATCGCTTTTAAAAATAAAAATAATATATAGACGCGTGTTAAACACAAATTCGTATCGCTAAAACCATGTTAATTCGACGTATAAAGGAACGTGTTTCGGCAATATTTCGAATTTTCGCGAATTCTTCCCATCACGTACTCGCTTACAACTTCTCGAATAATTTCATTGAACTTTTTAATTTCCCGCGTTGTTCGCTCATTAGTGAGTTTCCTGTCGACAGATTTGTATTTCCATACGTGACATGGGAACTCTTCACTGCAAAACAATTTATTTCAACAATTTAATTTGAGGACTTATGTGGCGGTTCTGTGGCGCAGTTTTCGGACTAAAGTCAATGACGTCGGAAAAAAGATTGACATAGTCTAAGATCCCGTCATACAACGACCTTCACCGAGATGTTTATTTGATGAAACGTATTTGTCTAATAATCATACCGAAGAAATGTTAATTTTTTTGTTTAATAAGCATTTTATTGGACTGAAATTTGTTAGACAACCCATATGCAATATATTTATTGACATATTAAATTAAATATAAAATACGTTTCATCAAATAAACATCTCGGTGAAGGTCGTTGTATGACGGGATCCTATACTAACATGTTGACTGGCAAGCTGAAAAAATACCAAAAAAAATGTCTACCGCTTCCTGGGAATACAGTCGTGATCATAATTTCATCTGTACTAATCATCGAGGTAGTATTATAGAGCCACAATCAGACAAATCAAATGTAAACGCCAAAACTCGGCGCACGCTTCGTAGTGCGCAGAGTTTTTATTTTTTGCATACAAGTGACATTGAACATTAAAACAAACGAAATAACGTTCTACATTCAAATGTCAAATGTCATTGTAGAACATTGAATTTGCACGCACATATTTTGAGTGTTGTTAGCTATTAGATTGTGACTCTTTAATACTACCTCGATGGTACTAATCTATATCTATACTAATCTATACTAATATTATAAAGAGGTAATGTTGGTTTGTTTGTTTGTTGGTATGTTTGGGGTAATCTTCGAAACTACTCATTCGATTTCAAAAATTCTTTCACCAATTTGTAGCTTAGACTTTCCGAATGAACATAGGCTATATATTTTATCAAGGTAGGTACCACGTGAGCGAAGCTACGGGCAAGTTAGCTAGTTTTAATATAAGAATAAAAAGTAAACATTAAAATTTATTTGAAAACGTTTAAAACTAAAGGCGAAGTCTAAAGGGTAAAGGAACTACTCAATAGATCCCGCTTGCGATTTCCTTAATCCGATTTTCTAAAAGGAAAAAATCGTTTACATCAATTGGTTTGTAAAATTAAATTCCGATTGCCTGCGTTAGTCTGGGCGTACTGATTGGTTTAAATGTACAGTCGGAGAGAGAAGTTTCATGAATAAATATAAAATACCTTTGTATCTGACTCTCTTTCTGATTTCTATATCAGAAAGAGAGTCACATTTTTTTATTTGGTTATTTCTTTAATCAACTTTTAGAATCCTTTATCGTCAGTAAGGATAAAAGGCGGGTTTTATTTTTGTGTTTTTGAATAGTGTGATATAATAATTATGAGTATCTAAAGCAAAAACGGGTGTCAGGAACGTATGCAGATGCTCATTGTCTAGCTGCCCTACTATAGAAAAAGGCGTGATTTTATGTATGTCATAGGGACATAATGTGTGAATAAAAAGTTTAGAATAAAATATAATAGAATAGAATAGAATATTACTTTATTGAAAACCATAAAATAAACAAAACAACTAAGATAAACATAGTTTATTAAGAGGTTGAATTAAATTTTGTCTTTGACTGTACCGTTTGTTCGTTTCCATTATCCAAAAGCAATTTATTTGTAGTTGAATCCGAGACGAAGAGAATTAGATGTCAATTATTATTCAGGATTTGCAATATCTGGCTTCTTAAGAACATTGAAAAACGGCTTATGGCGTATAAGTAATTACTCGAAAGTATCGTTAATTCGTATAGTATAAAAGATAAAATTCTTACTAAAAGTTACGGTTCCGACAACATTTAAACCTGCGTTGATACAAGCGATCGCCCTTAAGCTGGGCCGCCTAACCACTCGGCCACAGAACCACTAATGTCGAAGTCGAAACTATCAGTCAGATGATTTTTCGGTTAAAGCATCGATTAGCGCCACCTACAGGCATACTAGGAAACTAGGATAGAACCTCTGTATGTTAGTGGTATAATATGACCGACGAACACTGTTGCAAACCTCTTTCAGTGCATTCTACGGGCATGGTATAAGTCTTAAACGATGCCAGTAAAATGTACTTACTTAATATACTATAAGACGTTACGTAGTGGTCAGTCTTTAAGTATATTCGTTTTAGTTTTATCTGCGTTAGCATTCAACTTTACTACGAGCTACTCAAAACATTTAAAAGAATCTTGTGCTCTTAACTAAATGTCTTTCAGCATTGGATAACCAAAACAAGTAGTTTTATGGCCACCATTTCCAACACTGGATACCCCCTACGACCCATCGTCTTGCCAAACCTTATAACCGTATGTCACGCAAACTACTAACCTCGACATAGCACTGTAAACTTTACGACCATCCACACAAGATTCAATTCTCTCTATCAAGTTTTCAGTGGAATTTCGTATAGTTATTGTCAAAACGTTTTGAGCTGTATATAGAAAAGATAAAGCTTAGATTGCTTTAGCAGTTTTCAGTCTCATTTTTAGAGGAATTTTCGAAGCAAATCTTTTTCCGACAACCCGTTATGTTGCGAGATTTTTGATAATGTTTTGTCGAAGTCATTTATTGGTAATTGATTCGAGTTGTGATACGTTTTCGGTTTTTTGTATCGAGTCATCATTACCGAGAAAAATACTATATAGAACGACATTTTTGTTTGTCTGATTTTATGTTACGCCGGATAGCTAACAAAATGAACAATTGTGATATGTATTAAATGTCTTTGTGATAAAATGAATGAAGATTGATTGATTTCATCAAAGTATCATCATCATTCTCCTGCGCTATCCTACGCTAAGTCGGCACAACTCACTCCTCTTACATTCATATCCTCTTTTACACAATCTATCCACTTCTTCTTTGGCCTTTCTCTATTTTTATTACCATCCACATTCATACTCAAAACTCTTTTAATAATAATAATTTTTAATAGTCCTGCACAGAATACAATACATACATATATAATAATAGAATACATGTTGTGCCGACCCCACATAGTGGGATAAGGGCAGGAAGAAGAAGAAGAAGATCCTGCACAGACCGGGGACTGCCTTTGAATGCATTTCTTGTGTTATTCAGGGTAGTCACCGGTATGTGACTCCATCGCAAAAACATCAAAACTGTCAAAAGGACCTCTGTGTGTTGGGCTTTGGCCCCATGCCTAACAAAGGTCCGGGATTCCATAGTTCCGAGATACGAAAGTTGACAAATATAATAATAATAATAATAATAATAAAATATGTCTTTCATCCCTCCTCATTACATGACCATACCATGCTAATGGTTTATGCTATGGGTTTAAGATATATATTTATTTCTCATACAATATAACATTTTTCTCCAATCTTGCGTTTGTATTCCACTGTACAGATTGTTCGTTCAATTCCAAAGCAATTTAGTAGTTGAAACCGAGGCGACGGAATTAGATGTCAATTATTATTCAGGATTGCGAGATCTTGAGCACGAATCACAATGGCGTCGTGTATAAAAGGAATCGTGAACTCTTGAATACCTACACCACAATTTGTGAATATCTAGGTTGAGGTACTCCTAACTTCTTGCACTTCGACTGTTTTTTCTCCGACTTACATTGCAAATCCTACCTTGAAAAGCCTTTTTCATTTTTTGGCTTGATATAGCATAACATAATAGCATAACTTTTTTTTTCGCTGAGTAGGTAAGTACCTACTCTCCTACTTACTTAGGTACTTGTGTTAAATGTTTGCTTGTAATATCTATTTTGTCGGTAGGTACCTAGATACTTTCTTTGTTCTGTTCTGTTTGTCAACTCCCTCCTTGTTTCTTCTTTTGTACCTATTTATGTCTTGTGTGTGTGTGTGCTAAATAAAATATATTCTATTCTATAACATTTTAAAGTTTTTTAATTTGTTGCTATTAGTGAAAACCTTTAATTGGCTCACTATTTCTATATTGTTTTTTAAGGACACCTTGTAAAAGCTGTTGGTTTTCGAAGATAAATAAAGAAATAAATAACACTCACAAATGGCTTTGTCTAATAATCCCCTTAAAGGTTCCCCTGCGAAGGGGATTATTAGACTTTTTGTCTACAAATCCCCTTACAATCGGATTTAGCCAAATAATATAGTTTTTTAATTGGTAAAATAATTTTCAAAATAGGTTCAATAGATCAAGAGATTAACCCCTATATCCTCACAAAGTGTACCTCTTGATATTATGGTATAAATAAATAAAGAACCTTTTTTTGTTAGGCGCTAGATTTGATCGTGTAGCGTTACTTTAAAAATGGTTTTTAGAATGTCAGCTCTGACCATCCCTAACATAACATCTCCAAAATAATCTTTAAGCCTAAAGCTCAGAGAGATTCACCACCCCTAAGGGATTAAGTCGTGATCTCAAATCACTTATTTTATCTAGGTCATTATTAGCTTTAGAAAGAAAGAAAGAAATAATAATCATTTATTCTGGTAGGACCTAAGGATCGCATCAGTATCGTCTTACATGCTAGGTGGTTCTAATGCCTAGTGATTTAAAGAATCTAAAGAATCACTAGGAATTAGCTTTTATACTGATGTAATTATAGTTACGCCCTGACCAATTGGCAATGTTTTTAAACTGGAACTGTCCAGGTGCTGGGCAGGACCTATTTAATTATTCAAATATAGCGTTGTACTAAGGTTTTATTACTTATAATTACTTTTCAGCTACAAAGTGTATTTATAAAACCAAATCAAGGTTAACCGAACCCAAATCAGCCTGTCTGAGTACAAAATATACCTTAACCGTTTACCAGGTATGGAGTACACTTCAAAGGCAACACTTTCACACCCGTCCCCATTCTATCTCCACGCAAAAACCACCCTTACATAATATGACTAAAGATTATTTTTCCCTGCTCAGAACTAATCCAGCAGTGGAATTTTGCCACAGGGTTTTGAAGTTTACTAGGATGAGAATAAGCAGGTGTTTTGTTTGCAGATGACGCTGGGTTCAAGATGCAGCGAAGCGTGACTGTTAAGCACAGTTGTGTGAACTAGGGATGGCGGGGCTCCTGTTTGGAGCGCTTGGCGCTCTAGCCCTGATCACACGGACAGGTGAGATAGTTAATAAGGTTATTGACCTGTAGATAAATAAATAAACTGTCCTAAAGATAAAGAACGAACCAGTAGAAGACTTAACATTAGCAATCACAATGTGCATATCGCGTATGACTTTAGTCGTCTTTTTTAACGAAACTTCGCTTTTTTATTTTATAAGTTTTGACATTAAGCTCAATAAGTATTCTCAATTCTCATGTACCTAAGTGACTGTGCCTTTTTAAAGAATAAATATCTTTAAACCTAAATTCAAACTTTAAAATAGAACCGATTAGAGCGGAAATTCCGTGACTCAATTAAACCCGACTCACACTTAAAACACTCTTAGGCCGGTATTCAGAGACCTGACTCAAGCGTCGATTTGAACTCGGTTCAGGCGAACTCTGCTTAAGCATTGATTCGTTGCTTAAGTATCGTTTGTATTCAAGAACGTTGCTTGAGTAAATGCTCAGCTAAATCGAGTCTCAAGTGTCGATTCCTTTTTGTTTATGAATTCAGTCTGTTCTCATTTACATTTTTAATTTATTTTGTACTTCCATTCCGTTATACGCAGAAATTCAAAATGCCTGGATGAAAAATTAATGGCGACTCTCGAAAGTGAAGTAAAAATAACGTGTAACGGAACGACTTAAGAAAACTGACAAATTCATTCATTCATACGTCAGTCGTCAAGCAAGTCAATCAAATTTCAACAATCGCCAAATCGCGGGATGAAAATGTGAAATCAATGAATTTATTTTTACGCTTTGACCAAAGACAGGTAATACTGCTTGGTTATCGGCGGTAGTGCTTCTTGCCCTGGTCTGATGCATTATGTAGTGTTTGTAGACACAAACGTTGTGGAAGATAGCACCAGCACTCGTTGAAGATGACGAGACACGAAGGATCTCTCTCAACAAGCTTAGCCTGGACATGATCTAACGATTAGCTGTTTCCCGTGACTCCTATAAACTTTATTTAATACGTTTTAAATAAGTGTGTGTAAAATATTAAATAAAAACATTATGGTACCTAGTTTTGTCAATATATTTTTTATTTTACCCCAGCCAAACCAAATGTGTTTAGGTTATGTACGTAGGTAGAATTTTCGACATAAATAAAGTAGGTAAGTAATCCTTATGAGTACCTACCTACCAAGACTAAACTAATAGTATTCTTTTATCTGTGCTAATACTAACTATAAATTCACAAGTCCTTATAACATTTGTCTGTATGAAACAGAAACCAGGTCCCCATGCATATTTTGAAGTCTTGTCTTGTGTGTCCGTTATTCTAGCATGCTTAGATGACCTCGAAAATACAACGAATCGAATATATTATCCGTTTTTACTGAAAACAAAACAAAAATGCTATCTGAGTAAATGCTCAAGCGTGGTCCAGACCACTCTCAAGCATTTACTCAGATTCCTTTGAAAAATGTCAAACTCAAGCATCGATTTCATTTGATTGAGGTTTCTGAATAAGGAATTACTCAGGTGAACTCGACTCAGCTGAACTCGACTCAGCTGAACTCTGATCAGCAAAACTACTCTCAAGTAACGTTCTTGAATAAGAAACGATACTTAAATCGACGCTCAAGCACAGATCGACGCTTGAGTCAGGTCTCTGAATACTGGCCTTAGGCCGGTATTCAGCATTCAGAGTTCAGCTGAGTCGAGTTCACCTGAGTAATTCCTTATTCAAAAACCTCAATCAAGTGAAATCGATGCTTGAGTTTGACATTTTTCAAAGGAATCTGAGTAAATGCTTGAGAGTGGTCTGGACCACGCTTGAGCATTTACTCAGATAGCATTTTTGTTTTGTTTTCAGTAAAAATGGATAATATAATTCGATTCGTTGTATTTTCGAGGTCATCTAAGCATGCTAGAATAACGGACACACAAGACAAGACTTCAAAATATGCATGGGGACCTTGTTTCTGTTTCATACAGACAAATGTTATAAGGACTTGTGAATTTATAGTTAGTATTAGCACAGATAAAAGAATACTATTAGTTTAGTCTTGGTAGGTAGGTACTCATAAGGATTACTTACCTATTTCATTTATGTCGAAAATTCTACCTACGTACATAACCTAAACACATTTGGTTTGGCTGGGGTAAAATAAAAAATATACCTATTGACAAAACTACCATAATGTTTTTATTTAATATTTTACACACACTTATTTAAAACGTATTAAATAAAGTTTATAGGAGTCACGGGAAACAGCTAATCGTTAGATCATGTCCAGGCTAAGCTTGTTGAGAGAGATCCTTCGTGTCTCGTCATCTTCAACGAGTGCTGGTGCTATCTTCCACAACGTTTGTGTCTACAAACACTACATGATGCATCAGACCAGGGCAAGAAGCACTACCGCCGATAACCAAGCAGTATTACCTGTCTTTGGTCAAAGCGTAAAAATAAATTCATTGATTTCACATTTTCATCCCGCGATTTGGCGATTGTTGAAATTTGATTGACTTGCTTGACGACTGACGTATGAATGAATGAATTTGTCAGTTTTCTAAAGTCGTTCCGTTACACGTTATTTTTACTTCACTTTCGAGAGTCGCCATTAATTTTTCATCCAGGCATTTTGAATTTCTGCGTATAACGGAATGGAAGTATAAAATAAATTAAAAATGTAAATGAGAACAGACTGAATTCATAAACAAAAAGGAATCGACACTTGAGACTCGATTTAGCTGAGCATTTACTCAAGCAACGTTCTTGAATACAAACGATACTTAAGCAACGAATCAATGCTTAAGCAGAGTTCCGCTGAACCGAGTTCAAATCGACGCTTGAGTCAGGTCTCTGAATACCGGCCTTAGTACACTTAGTACACTCTTTTGGGGTCTTATTATTACAGCATTATTCATATTAGACTAGTTAACTCATTTATGCTAAAACGGATGCTGATGCCGAAAGTTGTTACGAAATTTCGTTTTCGTTTATCCCAAGT
Source organism: Xanthorhoe designata (assembly GCA_963582015.1). NCBI lineage: Eukaryota > Metazoa > Arthropoda > Insecta > Lepidoptera > Geometridae > Xanthorhoe > Xanthorhoe designata. The sequence continues at coordinate 9,765,922 of OY757049.1, forward strand.
AGGGCCTCATTGAGACCTTCATGAAACAGGCTTTCCCAGCATCTAAATCATCCTCTCAGCTTAATTGTCCGTAACAGGAAAGACATGAGACACGGTCAATGCGCGACTAAGTCGCGGGTTTCATGATTTTCCTCCATTAAATGTATTCTTGAACATTTTACACGGCATTATCTAGTCCCAAGCTAAGCAACTTAATAAAAAATATCTGCAGAACATACAAACATTTCAGGGATCGAATCCGCAACCTCCAAGGTCTCAGGCAGGCCTCATCATCTTTGCACACCACATTTTCGAACGAGCAGTCACTACGCTATTTTGTGTAATGCGTCACCTAGTTTGCAGCGCGTTTTACAAACGCGAGGATAGTGTGCATGGTCACAGCTTGCCGCCTCTATCCATGCAGTTACTGCGCGTTCGAAAAACGTGATGTACCTACAGGCTTTAAGCCGTGGGTTTCATTATTTTCTTCCTCCTTCTTCTTCTTCTTAGACATATTCAACCCCATGGGTGTAGGCCTCCTTGATGCTATTTTCTTCGGTTTTGTGCTGTTTCCATCCATTTTACTCCAGCTGTTCTTTTGATGTTATCGTACCTACGCATTTGCGGCCTGCCTCCTGGACGTGTTTCATCCCATGGTCTCCACTCGGCCAGCGTTTTGCACCACGAGCCTTGTTTCCTGGCGACCAGCCCATTGCCACTTAAGTTTCGCGATTCGTTTGATGACATTTTCCTCCATGTTGGTGTATTAAAATCTGTGTAAAGAAAGCACAAAAACATCCACAAACAAAAACGTTATTAACCTACTCTCTCTATTCAGTTTGGTCATTCGCCATTTTTCGTTCATTCTCGTAAATTATTACTGTTCGTTGTTTTTTCGACGCTCGGAGACTCTTTCCGTTTTTTGAAAATGTCCCAGTTTTTACATACTTTTTGTAATTAACTGTCTTTGGTAACGGAAAAGGGGTTTGAACCGACCATAAAAAAATAGTTAATAGTTAAAAAAACAACGTAAAACGTGCCGTAATTGCTTAATGGTTACAAATTTCTTTCTTTCTTTCTTTCTTTAATTTCGCATTTATTTACATAGTTCCTTTTGAGATCTAATTCAAATCGTATAACCTCGATATTTTAAACTAGCGCCACCACCTATTTTATTTTATTATGACGTTGAACAAAGGAATTTTAAAAAACTGAAAGTTCAGTTTGTGAAACCTATCATTAGCTTTTTTTAATACCTCTGTAATAGTTTCATTTTGTACTGTTTAGGAGGAGGAGCGAAGTTGCACTTGGTGGCCACCAAACTCTGTTTTCGCTACCTCTCCTAAACTATACAAAATGAAACTATTACGGACGTATTAAAAAAAGCTAATGATAGGTTTCACAAACTCTCCCTCTTCTTGGGTTAGGGGTTAAAACTAAATAATGTCATTAGTTACGTTAAAGTTACATTTTTAAATAATGTAACTACTTGGAATAAAAATGTCCAGCTGGTTACATCAATGTAACTACAATGTAACTAGGTGGAACGGACCGTTTGAAGCGTTGACAAATGGAATGGAATGGATTGTATGATTAAACATCACAGATGAAAACATAAAATGAAATACAACTCTATTGTCAAAAAATAATAACTTTCATTACATTTAATTGGTGTAGCGACGAGCAAAACGCGTACTAAATGGCACATTTAAAAAAATAAGCAAAGCCTCAGTAAGATTAACTTGAGCGTTATACTAAAATTGCTTTTTTAATTTGCCATTTTGGCTTAGCGTCGGCAATATTCGACGTAAGCGTTCTCTCAAAAGATCTTAGGTTATTGTAGCAATGAACCCATTTCATTTTAGTAAGTAGGTTTAATGAAAGTACTTTGATCTTAGACAATAAAACTTGTATCTTAATTAACTGGGTTTTTGTAAGATTTTTGGAAAGTTATGCGTAGAATAAAATGTTTTTGAGTAATTCTCATAGTTGGTTGAAACATAAACCACTTTATTTAATTTCTGAATTTAATATCGTATAACAAGTGCAGCTTTTTGATATTTAATTCAATTGTTTATCAAAAGAGCATTACATTTAAACATACGAGTTACGAACACATTTTTAAAATTTCATTGGATTTTTATCGCGTCCCTAATTAATTTATAACATTATAACCGTTCGTTCGTTCGTTCGTATAGGTAAGCAAGTGGCCAACTCTGGTGATGCAGTTTTTAGGCCGCCTAAAGGCCTCCGTCATGGCAACGACTTCAAAAGCCGGGACCGACAATTTAACGTGCCGTCCAAAGCACGGAAGCCCTTAGATGTTAATGCCACTTGCACCCATCTAAGTATTGACCTTCAGCGATCTATCAAGAACGTGTTTCCTTATTATACCATTTATAGCGAGTACTCTCGAAGATTGTGTGTAGGTATGTTATATTTTGTACACGTGTAAGTAATTCATCGGGAAGGAGTCGCGTTGGAACAGGCACTAGAATCACCTAGCATGTAAAACGAAACTTAAGTGATCCTTGAGGTCCTACAAGAATAAATGATTTTTTCTTTCTATTTATTTATTTATTTGAATCTCCAACATTGTAAACACCAATACAAAACATTTAAAATAGACGAACAAAAGAAACAAGCCAAGTATCACAATAATTATAGGAGACAGACAGCGTGTAAAAGAGATAAAAAGCAAAAGCGAGTTAAAACAGTAATAACAGAAATTAATTTTACAAAATTCTTTCTTTCTTTCTTTCTTTCATGACGTCAGGCGTGTATACTAAAGTTTATTTTTATTTTTAACTGTACTAACTGAAACATCGATTTTCACAATTTCCTACGCTCACTGACGTGTGCATAAATTACTTCGGCCGAACCTTTTCTCACCCTTTTAGGTGACCTTTTTTATCGCGGCCGGATAGACTGTTTTAACCGACTTCTGAATCGAGTTTTTGATTCGACGAATACTGTTGGAAATGTATTAACCCGACTGTGAAAAAAAAACGGTAATTATTTTGTATAATTTTTTTTTATTCATCTCAGCCCAGTTGCACGCTGAGTATAGGCCTCCTCTTTATTAGGCCACTCAGTCCTATCTTGTGCGATTCTCTACTACGCTTTCCCGGCAACATTCATAATGTCATCGGACCATCGAGCTGGTGGTCTGCCCCTTGGTCGTTGTGCATCTCTGGGCCACCATTCCGTAATCTTCCATCCTTTTGCCTAGCTAAGTGCTCTGCACAATATCTAAAGAAAAAATAATTTAAAAATTGTTCGTATGAGCAAGTGGCTAACTCCGGTGCCGGAGTTTCTAAGCCACCTGCAGGTCTGTATCATGCCTCGACTTAAAGCCAGGACCAACCAAGTTAACGAACTTTCTGAAACTGGTAAGCGCTCAGTCGTTAATTCCACTCGCTGTCACATATGAATGGCGTGGGGTGAAGATGATGATGATATGCGAAAACCTCTAAATGGTCTTTAGTATTATACTTAGTTATTTAATTTGTTTTTATGACTGTTTGTTTTCCTAAGATGTTAAGAATAAATAAATAAAATGATCAGGGGCTTTATTCCCCAAATCACTTTATAAGAACGTAACGTGCAGTGACGTCATTTTGAAATACGAATCTATGGTGCCAAGGCTTGTTTTCTTAAAATGGTATTCTCCACGCTCTGTCACACAAGTTAAGTCTTGATCTTGAACGAATAGCCACTGGACTAGACATAATTATAAGCGAACGTACCTTCACCGGTCTTGTCAGTAGGTAACCAGTCAAATTCTAGCCTTGGTCGTTTGTTTTTGCGTAAGTCTGAAGCACTTACTTTTCAATAAAACATCTCCCAAAAATTACTAAATGTTCAGATAAATTGTGTAAAAACTATAGCGGCGGAAGCAGCACTACTTCTTTTCACATATTAGTAGGTACATTATTTTATTACATTTAGGTATTGTTATTAATCACTAAATAGAATCACAATGTAGGTACCTACCTAAAATAAAATTTCGTATTAGCCAACTTTATTTAAGGTGCCTGTATGGGTGAAACTAGCGCCACCGCCTATTTTATTTTATTATTACGTTGAACAAAGGAATTTGAAAAAACTGAATGTACAGTTTGTGAAACCTATCATAAGCTTTTTTTAATACCTATGTAATAGTTTCATTTTGTATAGTTTAGGAGAAATAGCGAAAACAGAGTTTGGTAGCCACCAAGTGCAACTTCGCTATGTACATAAATAATAAATATGTATGTAATTACAGATAAAATGTATCTATGTAGTTTATCAGTCATCTGGTTACCATAACACAAGCATTAAATTGCTTAGCTTGGGACTAGATGACGCCGCCGTGTGGAATGTCCAAGGATATTTATTTATTATTTATTTATTTACTTATTTATATTTTATGTCGGGTCCAGTGGCTACTTCGTTCATGGTCTTGATATTTTCGTAATTCGTTCAAAACCATACTTCCGCGAATGTTTTTGGAAAGTTATCATAATTTTAGTTGATTGATTTTTTTGGTTTAAGCCACATCATATTATAAGTAAAATAACATTGAATTAGATGGTTATTAAATAACAATAATTATTAATTTTGTTGTTATTCAAAGTTTTGAGTCAAAAAATAATTATTTTAATTCATTAGGTACGTCCGACTAGTTCCCGGACGAATTGTCAAATGTCATAACAATTATCTACTTCAATCATTGATTGATTTTCATCGAAATTGCATTTTCTCTATTTTAATTACCTAAAACTAGCAATGAAAATGTAAATTGTTATTCGAAAACAACGCACAAATATAAGTAGGAGAGATTTAGGGGATCATGATCCTAATCAATGGATCCTAAAATTGTAAACGTGTGAGCACTACCTAGAAGTGGTTTTAGTGATTGCGCGGCATCCTTGGAGGCAAACTTGGGTAGCTTTGTACTTTATTTGGAGCTATCAAAAGTCAATTGGAAACGATTGGTTAGCACTATCAGCCAGCCTAGTGCAAGTCGCTTCATAGCGAAATTGGAGAGCACGTTCAATGTTGCTGCCAACCTACATTTCCTACTTCTCGTCTCGGCAAGAGAGTAAAAGTCAGAGTTTTTTTTATCAATCACATTTATTTCACAACCATTTATTATTAATTGCATTTGTTAGATCCATGAGGGCATCAGCGATCCTGTAAAAGCAATCTCATCATAGTGCTTTGTGAATAAATTTATAAAAAATGTGTTGTTTTTTTCTGGTAAAGCATAATATTTTATACTTATAGCACTTATTTTAGGTTATCTTGTTAGGATTACCGACTTGATTTATCTTTGTTGCCGACAAATATTCAATGATAGAATACGTAATATAATTTTCTCAAAATACAATAAATAAATAATACCGTGCCGTCACTAATGTCAAGTCAAACCCTGACAATCAAAGAGAATATAAACACTACGTTTACTGACAATGTTCCCCGACGGCAAAAAGTCTCTCCTCCAATGAGGCTGCAGTGTAGATGATGTGACCAAAAAGGCGTTTATCTTAGTTGCCGCCTCAATGATTTAGTACATTATTTGTCGTAAAAATAATATTTTTAAGCTATTGCATAGCTTCTATTGCGGGCCTTGAGCGTGGAGACCGAATCCAGAAATTCCGTAACGAAAATAACCTAACACCCTCCACTCCGAAAAAATGCTATGCAATAGCTTTACCGCGGCAGTCTCCGAGTGCTACACGTCTTCTTTCACCATTGAATAGTTAAAATAACACAAATCTCATAATAAATATGAAAAATTGTACCGCGCTTTAGCAGTGTTTTTACAAAACACGGTATTGAGAAGCATGGAATTTTGACAGGTATTAACCTCACCTAGTCGTGGCACAAAGAGCATGTAACGGTGGCATACGGAATTTGAAAATTCATGACATTGCGTATGTTATGTTTTCATTGGTCAATACCAATCTAAACGAGCCTAGGTGACATGTAAAATTGCACATTTTTGGATTTTGAATTTCGAATAGTCAATAAAGCACGTGTTTGAGTGAAGTTATGTTACTTTGTGCGCTGGGGAATAAAGCTCCAGAGCGAGTCGCAAGAGATATTGCGAATTTTGACCTAATGCTTGCGAGGATTATTCCGAGCACAAGCAAACAGCATTTATGTATAGCAACACGGTATGGGGTGATAAAATAAAATTATGCATTCAATTTAGTATTCCGTGTCCGTTGTGTTAGTTTATACTCGCGTCTATAATTGCGTTCGGTATGAAACATGTTGGGGATTTTAACAAAAGTATTGTTGCAAATTTATATAATATTTAATGCAACAAAAATCAAGATTGTATATCCATTTGATCTTTAATACGTACATTTTTAACTTTTGCGATCTGTATATCACACAATATAACAAAATAATATATTGTGTAATCATTTAGCTCAGGAAGATTAGATTTTTATCTAGGAGTGAGAGATAGTCAGCTGAAAACTTGTAAATCTTTTATTTTGGCAACCTTAAACTTGTCTCAAAACCTTCTTATCGTAGGGTGTCAGCGACTACAGATATAAGTAGATTTGAGACAAAATTTAGGGAGCCAAAAATGAGGTTTATACAAGTTTATAGCCGAATCTCTCATATCCCGAGATTCTTATACAAATTTGACTAATTTTCCGGGACTAAAAATAACACTAATTTATATATTAGTGTTATTTTTAGTCCCGGAAAATTTTCTAACGTCAATATTATAATAGCTATTGAACTCACAATCGTCAGATTGAAAGTCAATAGTAATCCCGCTAAACCAAAGCTTTTTTTTACTTTACAATAAAAGCTTTTCAAAACATAACAACCGTTTCATAATATTGCACCATAACTCAGCGCTGGGACAATGGCTGTCTTTACCCTGAATACTTGCAATGTTTGCAGCAGACAAAAGTGGACGTTCAACTATACTCTCGAAGTAGGGTGTGGCTTGATATTAACCGAGAAGCGATTTAACTTGAGTTTTAAAGCTTTATACAACAGCCATAATTAATTCTGAAATGGTCTAATGCTTCAATTTATTCGTTAGAATTTTCTTCTTCTTCTTTATTTTGGCTTCGCCGACTTTTGCCACGCGTTTAGCCACACAAGCAATGAAGTAATATTTTACACAAGACAACACCGTGACATAAGGTGGCAGATGACATCAGATTGAGCAATGAGTACTTAGTTAAAGTTAGGTTGCTTAACACCACATTTATACAGGGTGTTACCAGACCACTACCGAAAACTTAAGGGGATGAAAGTACCCATCAATATGAACAACTTTTTCTAAGAAACCAACACTGTGAACGCGAAAAAAAAAACAGCTGTTTCATACACTTTAGCCAAGTAGGTATTGAACTTATGTATGGAACAGCTGTTTTTTTTTTCGCGTTCACAGTGTTGGTTTCTTAGAAAAAGTTGTTCATATTGATGGGTACTTTCACCCCCTAAAGTTTTCGGTAGTGGTCTGGTAACACCCTGTATACAACAACTAGCTGCGCCCCGCGGTGAACAGTTCCCGTTCCAGTGGAAATACCGAGATCAAAAGTAGCCTATTTTTGAACCCAGGGTTGAAGTAATCGTGGTACCAAATTTAATTCAAATCAGTAAAGCCGTTCTAGTGTAAAAGAATAACAAACACACTTACAAATACGCAAACTTTCATCTTTATAATATTAGTAGGAAGTAGGATAGTAAGATTTTGGCGCTGTTTATGACTATTCGATCCGAAGATCGTGGATTCAAAACCAGTGAAATATATAAAATTAAGTGAAAAAAAACCGACTGTATTCCCAGGAAGCGCTGCGGTAGACTATTATTTTCAGATCTTTAGGTATTCTTAGATCCTATGAAGATGTCTAAAGGGTAGTCAGCAGTAGGTATGTCGAAATATACATTTGATATAATTATGCCCATATTTTGCAGAAGTTTGCAAACTTTGCAAATATGTATTTGAACATCTGACTACTTATAATCATGATAATTATGCTATGTCACCAGAAGGAACACTGCAAAGTATGCTCCATCTGCTGTCATGCTCACTGTGCCCTGACACCTGCACTTTAAGCGAGCTCTACACTGCCTCTGAAAACGCCATAAAAGTGGCTAAATTCTGGGAGCACACTGTTTAAAAAATCCTACTAATATTATAAAGGTGAAAGTTTGTGTGTGTGTAGGTAAGTGTGTTTGTTACTCTTTCACGCTAAAACTACTGAACGGATTTGGCTGAAACTTGGAATATACATAGTTTATGACCGGGAATAACACATAGGCTACTTTTTATTCCGGTATTCACACGGGAACGGAAACTAGCGCGGGTAACCCCGCGAGGCGCAGCTAGTATATATATAAATATATATATTAACCATAAATATTATGTATCATTGACACGAAGAAGAAGAGAAGAAGACCAGAAGGAAGGTCGGTCTCGCCGTTTATGTATTACTAGCTAACTTGCCCGTGGCATCGCTCACGTGGTACCTACCTTGATAAAATATAGCCTATGTTCATTCGGAAAGTCTAAGCTACAAATTGGTGAAAGAATTTTTGAAATCGGATGAGTAGTTTCGGAGTTTACCCCAAACATACAAACAAACAAACAAACCAACTTTACCTCTTTATAATATTATAAGTATAGATAGTATAGATATAGATTAGTATAGATAGTACAGATACAATACGCCGCTACTGTGACCAAACCATAATTTTTACAGCAATGTTTTAATATTAAACTCAGTGTACTTAGCGGACCATATTTTATGGTAAGTTCTAACAATATGCGTGTATTCTTTTGTTTTTTGTTTCACTATTTGCACGGTTGAATAGGTTTTTGTTGGTATGTTTTGCTTAGTATCCTAAGAATTAGAATTCTTAGGGGATGAATAATCGAATATTTTCAAATAAACTTATGTTTGGTGCCAAATGAAAGGAAATAGTAGAGTATTTAAAACTGAAAGTAACAGAAATCGGTTGAGCCATTTCCAAGGAGGGTAAAAGTGGGGACGAATAAAATCGAATGTTTCTGAATATACCAAAGTTTTGTATTAAATTAAAGCTAGTGTGTAGAATGCAAAACTGAAAGTAAGAAGAATAAATAAACATTATATACTAGTAAGTAAGTAAGTTCGTATGGGCAAGTGGCCAACTCTAGTGACGGAGTTTTTAGGCCGTTTTAAAGCCTCCGTCATGGCTTAACGACTTTAAAAGCCAACAATTTAAAGCGCTCAGCTATTAATGCCACTTGCGGTCATCCAAGTAGTGACCGCTCAGAACGTTGCTTAACTTCAACGCTCTATCAAGAACGTTTACGCAAGCTTCGCCACGAGCGATACATTATTATACATAAAGTATGTAGGTACTAGTGTACTATCTAAAGGTTACCTGGAAGAGATCGCTTTTAGCGATAAGGTCGCCCATTGTTACACTGTTTTATGTATTGTTTTGCTATGTTCTTTCTTTTTCTTTTATGATGCAATAAAGTCATATTCTATTCTATTCTATTCTATTCTACTAGTGTCGGGGGTTATAATTTTTAATTTTACAAACTTGCATAGTAATCGCATTCGCTTCATTAAAACATCGTTTACATACAAAATTCTTTCTTTGTTCATTTCAGTGAGATTAACGAGTGAAGCGTGAGTGAACTTTCATAATTAGGTTGAAAACATTGCAGTGGTTTTAGACTCCATTGAGCTGCGTTGATTGCATGTTGGTTGTAACATACATTTTCATATCAGAATTTTCAATGATTAAAATTTTAGTGGGACTGGGCAGGTCATGTTAGCCGGATGCAACCCGAGAAATGGACAAACACTGTTACTTCTTGGGTGCCCGAGAACGGTAGGCGACGACGAGGCCGGCCGAGAAGGCGTTAGCGGGACGATCTTGACGTGTTTGAGAAGGAGTGGTGGGAGATCGCCAAAGACAGGGGTCAGTGGAGGATTTTGGGGGAGACCTTTGCCCAGCAGTGGGACATAATAGGTTAATAATAAAAAAAAAAAATTTTAGTCAGCTATTAATTTTTATTGTCATTTTAAAATGTTTTTTAATTTTAATAAATATTTTATGTTATGGCAAGTCTGTTCACTAAAATAAGACGTTCTAAAAGCAATAATATCAGCTATAAGCCAATGTATATAATCACATGATATAAAACGCAAGTAAAAAAAATTGTATTTGTTGAAAGTTCCAATAATAAAACAAACCTTATGTGTGACCTCACTCATTTACAATAACAACTGTAACAACCCAATACAATCAAACGTGGCTACTCAAAAGTTGAGGCTCTCTAGTAATCTATATCAATGACCCTTCCAAATAAATTCAAAAGATTTCATAAGAATCGTATTCTGAGCACGAAGTTTAGAGATAAAGAAAAAGCCTATGTTGATATAAATCTTTGGAAAAATACAGTAATCAGAATGAAAACCTTTTCTTATAAGCGGTTCGATTATTCTTTAAAAGTATTTTTTTGTCCGCAGGGGATTAGGGTCTATTTATTAACTGAGAATAAGATACTAGATTTGATTTTTAGAAATATTATTTTTAAATCCTTAGCAGTAGTATTGAAATTCGTGGAGTAGCAAGCGATGTTTTTGCATACAATAGAAGTGGGGTCATTTGAGAAGGGCATGTTAAGATGGTTTAATGTATAGAGGATGTATAAAAGAAACGAAACAGCATCAATTTGAAAATTAATTTCATCTAGATATTGCGCGAATTATTTTTCTAGTAGACTAATCATCTTAAGAACACTAATGAACACTATTAATGTAAACATACGACCTACGTTAGATTTACAACCTATGACCTAGATTCATCGCGTTCTCTCAATCAGTAAATACAATTGCTTAAGCTCTATTTGACCTTGTTGTGAAAGAAGTTTTCTTTCTAGAAATAAAAATAGAAAGTAGTGCTGCAACTGCTTTGACCTGCGTCCGGCTTTTGAATAACCAGCGTAGCGTGAGCTGAGGTCGGAGAGCCACTCGTGTTTAAAATGTTAGTAGCATTATTTAAAAATAAACTTATTTTTTTTTCTTAATAAATAAAATTATGTTCTTAAATTAAAAAAAAATTATATAATTAAGTTTATATCAAGTTTTACCATTTTTTAACTCGTGTTAAACCATGGTAACACTAACTTTGCAAATGCCAAATGTCTACCTATTACGGTTAAAAACTGCACTATGGCAGTAAGACTGACAGCGGAGGGTTAATCCGAGTAACATAATTAAACAATTAACCCGTTCAGTGCCCATGACGAACATGAACTTCATTAGCAGGCTGTAGTGCTGCCCTCTCATATGGAGAGCACCTTCAAGGGAATGGGTAAATGGATGATTACCCATTGGATTTGCCTACCCTCATTCACAGAGATGTAAATGTAACATTTTTTTTTATTAACCAAGTAACTAAGGTATTAAATTTCGAAATAGCCGGATTGGACGGACACTGTCAAGTAAACAATAATCTGTACATCACTAAAGAGCTACGAGTAGGGTTCGAGAATTCAAGTGTATTCCTCTAGAGAAATAAACGCCAAAGTCGAAGTTTGTTAGTATAAAATGCTTGTGGGCGAAAAACGGGTTAAACTGGTTTATGAGTAAATACGGTCCCTCGAATATTTCCGTTGACCGTGTTATAGTACTAAAAGTAAATGTAAATAAATAATGCTGACGGGTGCACAAGGCGAGATATTTGAGATATTTGACGACCTCTGTGGCGCGGTGGGCGAAGGCCCGCCTGAGACGCGGAGGTTGCGGGTTCGATCCCCGCCGCGGGACAAATGTTTGTATGATCTGCAAATATTTGTTTAGTGTCTGGGTGTTTTTTATGTATAATATGTATGTATTTACAAAAAAAAAATGTATCTATGTAGTATATCAGTCATCTAGTTACCATAAAACAAGCATTTAGTTGCTTAACTTGGGACTAGATGACGCCTTGTGAAATGTCCAAGGATATTTATTTTATTTATTTATTCAGACCTTATTTTATGTGTAAAGTGTCATTTACATGATGCAAGATTATTTCCTGTTGCAGACAATTAAATTGACTGACACCATGACTTGCATGGTCTAAACAACAGTTGTCTTTTTTAAACTTTCGCGATCAGAACACATTATAAAACATATGCAAACGGGTATTTATCACGAATTTTACCTTTAATATTCGCCCGACGTTTCGACCGGATTGCACCAGCCGTGGTCGCGGGAAGACTGAAGTAATGGAGGTACCGCCACAGCAAAGCGAAAGCGTTTATTCAACTACCCTCACTTGATCTTCATAAATGTCAATTAGGGCCGGTTCACACTAGGACAACACACTACACTAACAGTGTCCACATACTGAGTTGATCTCACATGACGAGTACACTTTGCAATCACTGGATTCCACGAGGAAGAGAGTCTGAAGCCGTCTTCACGATTAAAATTAGGATACTTCTTAATCTCAATCGCTTCCCGAACCATTCTCTTGTAATAATGCTTCTTTTCGCTTTCGCTTTGCTGTGGCGGTACCTCCATTACTTCAGTCTTCCCGCGACCACGGCTGGTGCAATCCGGTCGAAACGTCGGGCGAATATTAAAGGTAAAATTCGTGATAAATACCCGTTTGCATATGTTTTATAAACAACAGTTGCTTACAATTAGGTGCGCGTAATTATTGCATTCAATTATTTCTCTGGTACGTGAAAATAGCATGTAAACGATACTTAAGGCTGGTTGTACAAAAGGGTTTTTTTTTGTGGAAATCTGAGGTGGCGTGATAGAGAACTGTTTATTTATATCCGTATTTGTTGATGAATTGACTCTACATGGCCAGAAATGGGAATGGACCGAGATACGTGAGAGAGAGGCACAGATAATATATAATACTGTAGAGGGAGAAAGGGGAGACTTTTACCCTGCAGAGGGACATGAAAGGTTAAAAACAAGTATTTGAAGTAAATTTTGTTTCAGGTTGCACAGACAACACAAACGGCCTAGTCCAAGACGGTGTCCAAGAGATCGATTACACAGACGTCGACCTAGGTGTAACGCAGCGAGGACCTCATTTCGACCTCGTGTACTCCAGGAATGTCACTGCTCTTGTCGGGAAGACTGCACAGCTGAACTGCCGAGTCCATGATCTTGGAAACAGAACGGTACCTAAGTTATTGACAATTATCTAACTAAACAGTCTAACGGCTAGTCTCAATGACCTATCTATCTTTGGTTTTGCTTACTGCGGGTAGATATTTGACATTTCTTTCATACAAAACACATCAAATAGCTGACAGTAAGCAAAACCAAGGATAGATAGGTTATTGAGATTGGCTATTAGTGGCTTTAACACGAGCTTTAAAGTAAGTTTTTTTTTTATTTCATTTTTAAAGTAAGAAGGAAAAATTGTGAGGAAACCAGTTAGCTTTGTAATAGTGTCAATGGGCTTGCATCCTGTCACGTATGGAATGCTATGCTATACATTTTAAAATCCTTTGAAGATAATATAGGCAATCAGAAAATCTTCGTTACCTTACAAAAACTTGAGAAATCCTTGTGGCACCTCGGGCTGCGGATGATGATGTTGATGTGTAATTTTGTGTTTGTTGTCCTTATCTTTAATAAATAAACATCACTTAACTTCTACAATCTAACAAGGACATGCTACACTACATCATGCTTCAGAAGGCTGATATTGACAGATGGGGAAAGGAAGTATAGGAAACCCCTCGATGGATCAATGTCATTGCGAGGGTCATGGTAGCACTGAACTTCGGTGTCGGGTTATTGTGACGATTTGACAGTTCGAAGTACTTAAAAATAAAAATATCCTTGGACATTTCACACAGCGTCATCTAGTCCCGAGCTGAGCAATTCAATCAATGTGTTATGGTAACCAGGTGACTGATATGTACTACATAATTATGTTTTTGTAAATGTTTACATTTATACTTAGAAAAACCCCGTAACAAATATCTGCAGAAAATGCAAACATTTGTCCCGCGGCGGGAATTGAACCCGCAACCTCTGCGTCTCAGGCGGGCTTTTACCTTGTCGTCTTGGACACAATCACAACTTTGGAACAATGTGTTGGATGATAATTCCTTATACATTATTAGGAAGTTATATCTATATTACTTGCTTTGCTTGTCCAGGTATCATGGATCCGTCATCGTGACATCCACCTGCTGACGTCAGGCCGAATGACGTACACTTCGGACCAGAGGTTCATCAGTGTACACAACCCTCACACTGAAGACTGGATCTTAAAAGTAAGTTTTGTGTTTATTCGTAGTCATACTAAGTTAGAGACAGTGGTATTTTTTCCGTTAGAACACTTTTAAGTGTTTTTAAATTATGATGACTCTCGTATTTTCCTAACAACAGAGAAATAAAAAGTTATAATAGATGTCAAAACCTCACAAAAAGAAAAAATGTGTTCTGTGTTTCCGTCTTTTTAATGTGTTCTCTTTACTAAATTCTAAACGAGAAATTTAAAATTTAAAGTTTGTATGGATGTGTGGATGTGTGGATGTGTGGATGTGTGGATGTGTGGATGTGTGGATGTGTGGATGTGTGGATGTGTGGATGTGTGGATGTGTGGATGTGTGGATGTGTGGATGTGTGAATATGTGGATGTTTGGATGTGTGAATTATTGAATGTAATTCACACATTCACTAAACATTAGTTGAAAGCGTTTATCGCATAGGTCTGAATAGACCTTTATGTAAACAAGCCAGGGTCCATTTTCGATTGCGTTCATTTTGCAAAAATTCAAGACGACCGCGAATATTCATCTCGGGGAGACATCAACTGGTTCCATTTATCTAACAACCAACAATATATCAGGCAAGTTTTATTGCGAGATCTTGGCATTGCCTAGCGCCATTTTACATTTATATGGCAATTTAAGTCTTTATACTCTAGTTTGTCACAGTATTTTGTCGTATTTTACAAGAAAGACGATGCACTTTTCAAGTTTATTATTCATCATCATCACCATCAGCTCCTCTCATCCCACTGCTGGACATAGGCCTCTCTTCGCTTCCGCCTCTCGACCCTGTCTTGCGCCAATATAAGTTTATTATTATTTTTGATAAATTTAATGATAGTAAATTATATTGCTATTTTCTTTTGCTTAAAACACAAATTTAACAAATCAGTTCTAATGCTTCATAAGTTGAAAGTGTGTAAGTGTGTTTGTTACTCTTTCACGCTCAAACAGCTGAACGGATTTGAATGAAATTTGGTACCAGGTTTGCTTATACCCCGGATTAAGAAATATGCTACTTTTGATCCCGGTATTCCCACGGGAACGGGAATTATTCACCGCGGGGCGCAGCTAGTGCTTCATAAGTTGAAAGTGTGTAAGTGTGTTTGTTACTCTTTCACGCTCAAACAGCAAAACGGATTTGAATAAAATTTGGTACCAGGATTGCTTATACCCCGTATTAAGAAATAGGCTACTTTTCACCCCGGTATTCCTACGGGAACGGGAACTATTCACCGCGGGTAACACCGTGGGGCGGTACATTTGGTACAATGGTACATTTTCCCGTTTATGCGACAGCCAAGTGCATGTACGAAAAGTTACTATAAAGTATTTCTGAGTTCAGATAACGAATCGCTGAGACGGTTTTGGGAGTGAACTGTCTTCAAGACAGAGTGTGACCGAAAAACTATAAAGACTGGTTTAAATTGGTAATATTTTGTACTGGCAACCACCAACTATAATAATTATGAATATTTAACTTTGCAATAGAGTAATTTAATTTACTTCAAAACATTAACCATCTAAAAAATTATCAATGAAAAATCTTACTAAAAGTTCATCTCTGGCAAAAAGTAAGGATAATGTTCCCTTTACGTTGAGTCTCTCTACGTCGAGTGGTGATCGACACCACGTTTTTATTGCCTCTATGGCGAGCAATTAGTTCTTCCTCGCTTTTATTCCCATAACGTCGAGTCAAGAAAGTGCCGAAAGTACAGTCACATTTTCATTTAAAATGTAATACCTAAATGTGTGGTTTAACACTATAATACAAAATATACAAAATCTTATAAAATGCCCTAGAATAACAATTTTTCAAAGAATTTCAATTGTTCACAGATACGATTTCCACAGCGACGCGACTCGGGTATTTACGAGTGCCAAGTGGGAACCACCCCGCCGATCGGCCACAGGATGTACCTATCGGTTGTTGGTAAGTAAGTCCAGTTGATTTATGCCCGATTCCTATATCCAACTTACTGATGACCGTCGATCTGTCTCTATTAATATATAAAATAAATAAATATAAATATTCTTGGACATTTCACACAGCGTCATCTAGTCCCAAGCTAAGCAACTTAATGCTTGTGTTATGGTAACCAGATGACTGATATACTACTTAGATACATTTTTTTTGTAAATACATACATTCTTATAGATAGAAAAACATCCAGACCCGGAACAAATATCTAATAAATATCTATAGAACGTTGTTTAAACAACACAAAATGTATGACACTTCTTGACAGATAACAACGTTGCTATGACGACCGACCTACGGTCATCCGTACGTTGGATATAGGAACCGGTCCATGTATTTATAAATATGAATTGTGATCGCGAAAGTTTAAGAAAAACTATGATATAAGTATATTTTGGACTGTATCTCTTAGCCAATATAGCTCTGTTTGAACCAATAGCTACCTACATCTCTTGTGGCTTTGTTTAAAATACCAAAAGCGGCCACCGAAACACAGTTAGCAACACAATTGCACCGAAGCGTAGTTATCTGCCCGTTCTCGCCTTATTTGCGGGTTCGCTAACACTTTAGCTAACGATCTACGACCTTGTATACATAGCTTTTGAGCACAAACTGGTGTGGATCTGAAATGAGAACGGAAATTTCAACCAATAACACGCCAAAACTTCAGCCAAACTCGACATATCTGTTATAAATAAAACTTAACAGCTTAGAGGCCCTAGCCATGTTACATTTCGACAATCGCTTTCGATTAGAAACTAAAAAAAATGTATAGGAATTGACATTCGATGACGAAAACTCGAGCGATCAGAAATGTCAAATCAAACGTGTAGCGATGATAGAAATCGAATCGCTTCATAGCGAATACCGGTTGGCTAGGCCCTCTGCTCTTGTCGGTGTAATGATGCAATTTCCTCCATATACTTCCTCTCCAATGCGATCTCTTTTACTTCTTGATACGACATGACAGCGACCTTCTCTTTGATCTGACTTATGTAATTAATTCTCGGTCTTCCCCTTCCTCGCCTTCCTTCTACTTTTCCTTCTATGATGTTCCTTATAAAGCTGTCATGTCGTATAAGATGACCAATCATTTTTCCTCTTCTGTTCTTGACGGTATTCATTAACAATCTTTACATATCTGTTAACATAATAAAATCAATTAACATTTCACTTTCAAAACTTTCGTGAATTGTATTAGACATTATACCACACGGGAACAAATGAAGATTCTCCTCTCAGAATCGAAACATTGTCAATATCTAAATATACGATATTTTTACTTGAGTAAAAATACCCCCTTAGACATCTTCAAAAAGATCTAAAAATTGCCTAATGATCTGAAAGAAATGTTTACCGCTCCCGGGATACGTCGTGATCATATTTCATTTTTTTTCATTTCATTTTTTACTTGAGTAATTTCCCGTGTGCTATAATTATAATGTCAATAAACTTGTAATATGATCACGAATGTATTCACATAGAGCGTTAGACATTTTTTCAGAATAATCATCTAAAAGTTTTAAAACTATCATAAAAAATATTTCAACGAAAAGGTTTGTAACTAAAAGAAATTATTTAAAGAATAATTTCGCGTACCACAAACTCATACTCCACTAGTCACGCTGTCAACTAAACAAATAGCCCAGTGGCTATAAAGTAATGTTGTGACATTAATAAAACAAAATATCCAGAGAGAATATACTCCGCGACTCGACAGCAAATAAAAAACATCACTAAGCCACTAAAGAGTGAAGGCTTTACGAAATAAATAGAGCATGAGCTTGTCGGTAAATAAATATCTTTCAAAGTCCTAATTTGCCCATAACCCTAATCATAATATTGATCCATCCGCCATGAAATGGGCGCATCACGGACCATTGGAACGACTTCAAACGGGGCCAATAAATTCGTAAAGTCATATCGGTTAGAGCAAGAGATAGTCGATATTTTTTTTACATCTTAAAATTCAATTATTACAAAATGTGTAAGTGGTTTTGCTTACTGAGGGTATCGCTAACAATTTTTTTAAATAGAAGTAATCCTTAGCTTTCTAGCAGCGTGAATGGGCTAGCAACCTGTCACGTATGGAGTGTTAACTTTTGCTAAATGTGGGCATGTACCAAAATGTATTTGGACGAACCTCTGACTATCCTTATAGACATCTTCAAAGGATCTAGAAATAATGGAACAGAGATCTGAAAGAATATGTCTACCGTACCTTGGGATCGTAATTGCATTTCAAGTAACCCATAGATAGATAGATTAAATATCAAAACTGGAGAACCAACAAACTCATTCTTTATTGCTTATTGTACACAATAAAATAATAAAAAACAACAATCATCACTCACATTGGTGTTTTTGTAATCCGTCCATAGGTTAATATTAGTAGTAGGTTTATATTATAAACGAATTTTATTTATTTTATTTATTTATTAGTTTAATAATCATGTTTTATGGTGCTAAATGTAGGGCAATTATTAAATTTACAAAACGTAACAAAATTAATAGTAGAAATACTACTGAGAGATTGCTAACTGATCATGTTTATTTAATTGTTAATGAAAATACCTAATATTTCAAGTAACAGCCTGCTTAAAAAAATATAAAACTACAATCATCAAAAAAGAAAAACAAGAGAAATGTGTTATTTTCACAAGAAAAATCTGAACTGTCACAGAAACGGCAAAAAGCCTTTACACTACGAGTTAGCAACATTTCAAAAGAAGGTGCAATATAAAGTAAAAAAAATACCTCTATCTCCGAATCTACACCGGATGATGCTGTAAATAAATTTTACTTTCTTCCCTTTGAGGCCCTTAAGATTAAAATTATGGCAGTCGGTTTGAAAAGTTGGTGAGGAATTCTTTTGCGGCGGAATGAAATTCTTGTTTATTTTGTTAAATATTTCAGAATTTGTGAAAATAATATTGAAATGACTCGGAAGCTTTGAACCATTTTATTGTTATTTAACCTTTGTTGAGTAAATAAAGGGTGAACATTTTAGAATTTTAAGTAAAAGTTGAGTATCAGTTTTCCAAGTAATTCTTATCGACTCAATAGCTAGATAAAAGACTGCAAAACATTTAACAAGTATCTAACAACAACAACAACATCAACAACAACAACATTTAACAAGTAGTAACATTTTACATGTGACATTTAAAATTTTCATAGCCAGCTGTCTCGCGTCTTCGTTCGCGTGATACATACCTAGATAAAAAGTAGGCTATGAGTTATTCATTATAAACTCTAAATAAACAATAATGTATTACAAAAACACACGAGAAATTACTATTAAAAATATCATCGATTCAGATACCGACAGGTTTCGATCGAAGAATCTTCATCTGAAAATGAAAAAAAAAAAAATGAAATATGATCACGACTGTATCCCGTGAGCGGTAGACATCTGAGTGTAAATAAATAAATAAATAGGTAAATATCCTTGGACATTCCACACGGCGTCATTCTAGTCCCAAGCTAAGCAACTAAATGCTTGTGTTATGGCAACCAGATGACTGATATACTACTTAGATATTTTTTTTTTGTAAATACATACATAATTATACTCGTAGATAGAAAAACATCCAGACCCGGAACAAATATCTGTAGAACATACAAACATTTGTCCCGTGGCGAGAATCGAACCCGCAACCTCCGCGTCTCAGGCGAGCCTTCGCCCACCGCGCCACAGAGGTTGTTATTCCTCGTGGTCGCACGCGTTCTGTACCAGAATCAACTTCAATTTCCAAGTGACTTGAAGTGACGTGACCTTTTTCATCCACAGAACCACTAACCACAATCTTGGGTGGTCCAGAACTGTTCATCAACACAGGCAGCACTATCAACCTGACGTGCGTGGTTCAGCACTCGCCCGAACCACCGCCGCATATACGGTGGACCCATAATGATGAGGTTTGTGTATATTACTAAGCTCGTTTAAAGCATGTATCATTATTTAACAAGGTATCGGCACGAGTTTCAAACAAACTTAAAATAGTACCCGAATAGTGAAACGCTAATTATATGTATATCGGAGAACTTAATAACTATTAGGTAGATACACTGACACTTTTCAGGCCCTTAGTTCTTATTACAAACGATACGTTTGTATTCTCTTTCTATCAACGCAGAGGCCTTACTCGGGATCAACGAAAACGAAGTTTCGTGACAATTTTCGGGGTCAGCTTATGTTGGTGGATACTGAATTCGGAATAGTTCACCTACATAATTGAAACCCTAAAATTGTCACGAAACTTCATTTTCATTGATCCGGAGTAAGGCCCCTGAACCTTTGTTGTGACATATCTGATCACGTGACTCTTCGTCATCGAATACCAATTCTAAAAAACGGCTAAATTAGTCAGTTAATGAATATTTCGAATGAGTGTCATTTTGGAACAAAAGGTTTTGTAAGCAAAATGCACGTCGACTGTATCTAGAATGCTCGAAAACAAAACGTCCTAATTTTGAAATGGTTTTAAAAGCTAAAAAGCTAAACAGCTCTTCCTATAGTTAGTTCTCATAAAATCTTTAAATCAATTTGACTATAACGCAAAAACAACCAAGGGGCAAGCCGTCCAAAGATGAGTATATTACACCTTACGAATTTTTAACCGAAGTCATGACTCGCGTTAAGGTGGGTACTGACCGGCGTTACGGGGCGTAATGTTACGTGTTACACCGCGAGCATTCGTGCAGTCAGTACGTCGTGTTACGGAGAAACCAACGAGCAACTCGAGTAACTCGATGCGTAACACGCTCGATGCGAATGTTACATTACACCTCGTAACGTTGGTCAGTACCCACCTTTATGTACGACTTGTGCCTAGTGCGGATGAGCTTTAAGAATTTTTTAAGAAGTACAGTACGTTATAGTTTTGTGGTACTGGGTTGTTGTATTGTACTAGATTCAGCCGCGGCTTCACTCACGTCTCTACCTAGAAAATAGCCTATGATAGAGAATAATGAGGGAAAAAGATTAATGCTATCGCACAAGTTACTTTCTAAATAAAAGTGTCCCATTTTTAATGCACTTGTGAGTGTAATGGGCTAGGCTCAGGTATCCCAGTGTGAGTGAAGTGGGATTTTTAGGTGGTTTGTTATGCTATTGGGTGAGTGA
The DNA here is from genome assembly GCA_963582015.1 of Xanthorhoe designata. Lineage (NCBI taxonomy): Eukaryota > Metazoa > Arthropoda > Insecta > Lepidoptera > Geometridae > Xanthorhoe > Xanthorhoe designata. The sequence continues at coordinate 9,787,276 of OY757049.1, forward strand.
GCTGGTAGGCTCAGGTATCCCAGTGTGAGTGAAGTGGTATTTTTAGGTGGTTTGTTTTAGTATGCTATTGGTTAAGCTGGTACACAAAGTAGTCAAACATGTTAGTTAATTTAAGTGTACTAGTGAGTTCAGTAAACAGGTACTTCCATGCGATTTGCAAAAAATACCAATAAATATTAAAAACCTCATTAAAAGTCATCATCATCAATGTCATCATAATTTTGTACCCACTGCTAGGTCATAGGCCTCCCTTTGTGTCTACCATTCAGCATTAAAAGTCATCTTTATAAAAAGCGTCAGAAAAAGTATAAAATATCAGATTATTTTGATGACAAAAACTAGGGGAAAAACTTGGGACTGAACGTGCTCTAACTCAATTAACATCCTCTGAAAAAAAGCTAGGCACACACATTATCAAAAACGAACCATCGAAACACGCAGTAGAATTCCCTAGTTTGAAGGACGAGACGTGTCACAGTAAGATCTTATTGAATAAAAATATTTCAAGTTTGAACTTGAACCACATTAGTGAGTGAAGTGGGCTAACGTGGCCCAGTGCAGGTTGTTTTGTTGCAGCTGCCGGCAGGACCTCCACCGCCCATACGATGGTCTCGAGAAGGCAAGGTAAGTTCTTAGGTAATAGTTTTAAAAAGAAACGATTTATACTAATGTAAAGGCAGAGTAACAAGGTAGGCTATTTTAAAATTGGATGACCTTTTTAGTGACTTCTGATAAAATTGTAGAATGATTATGATGTAGAATACTACTTCAAAAAGATTTTCTCAAATTCGACAGCTTATTTCAAAGACTCATACTCAATAAAAAAACTAACTCTTTTGACAGAAATAAAAATCAAGGATTTATAAATCGCTAAAAACACAAAAACCCGACAATCCTAATTATTGAAATATCAATTTTCTTTATTTCAAATTAAATCTTAGATCTTAAAAAAATTAAGATTGTAGATAATTTATCACATCATGGTAATAATATAAGAGGGGGGTAATAATATATATTATATAAGGGGGGGGGAGGTACGACCTGCTGCCCTAGCCATGTTACATTTCGACAATCGCTTTCGATTAGCAATTAAAAAAAATGTATAGGAATTGACATTCGATGACGAAAACTCGAGCGATCATCAAATCAAAGGTGTAGCGATGAAAGAAAGAGGATAGAGACGAAAAATTTGTCACTTGTCTACGCACCCTGGTCTACTCGTGACCACGGTGACTGTGACGTCATCCGAAACGTCCAGGTTAATAGAATTAATTTTATTAACAATTACCAACCTTGATTGCATTGCTCCACAAATTAAACCACAAAAACGTTGCCGCAGAAAATTTAATCACGAACTAATGAAACCAAATTTTACCACACAAACCTTCGCTCATCTCTAAATTGAATACCTACCCCCTTATGCATAATGGTTCAGTAAACCTATATTAGCTAAAACGGATATTAAATCTGTTGCTTTCTCTTTTCATTGACATAAGAGTAACAAAAAACAAACATATTTTAAATCTTTATTAAATTGACAAATCTTTATGAATAAGACAATAATTGTTTTACGGATTCAATGATGATGATGTAAAACTGTCGAAGTTTAGAGGTACAGTCGATGTAATTAGTTATTAACATTGAGATGTATTAAAGAGTCACAATCTAATAGCTGACAACACTCATAAAATGTGCGTGCAAATTCAATGTTCTACAATGACATTTGACATTTGAATGTAGACGTTATATCGATTGTTTTAATGTTCAATGTCGCTTGTGCGCAAAACAGAAAAACTCTGCACAGTACGTAGCGTGCGCCGAGTTTTGGCGTTTACATTTTATTTGTCTGATTGTGGCTCTATAATACGTCTCAATGGGTACAGTCGATGTAATTGGTTATTAAGGTTTGATATAGCATTTTGCTGGATTTGTTTCAAATTATTAAAAGCAAAAGCAAAAGCATGTACCAAATATATATTTGGACGTACCTCTGACTACCCCCTTAGACATCTTCAAAAGGATCTAAAAATTGCATAAAGATGAAAGAAATGTCTACCGCTCCCTGGGATACAGTCGTGATCATATTTCATTTTTTTTCATTTTCAAAAGTTTAAATAAACATGTTTTTTTTTATTTATTCACGAATAATAAATTACGACAAATTGGCAACGACGCATGTTTGAATACAAAATTATTGTACATATTTTTTTTACTTAATATTATAAAGGTGAAAGTTTGTATGGTAGTGATGATTTTTGTTGCTCTATCACGCAAAAAATACTGAACGGACTTTACTGAAACTTGAGATATACATAGTATGTGACCTAGAATAGCAAATAGGGGATTTATTTTCCAGGTAGATACTATACACGAGCGAAGCCGTGGGCGAGTAGGCTAGTCATAAATATAGATCGCCTCTACACGTATTTCGTAGCACATGTAGCTGACTGCTACGATTCGTAGCGCCGTAGCATTCATAAACGTAGACCCTTGCTACGACTCGACAATATTACGTTATAGACGTTGACTTCTAGCTAAATAAAAACATCATCATTATCATTTCAGCCCATTTCAACCCACTGTTCAGTATAGGCCTCCTCTTTCTTACGCCACTCTTTCCAATCTCTTACAAGTCTCATTCATTGATTCTCGACATCCATCGTGGACAATGTAATTTTACCATCCGGCTAAAAAATCATTTTTGGACATTTCACATTAAACATTTCATACATTATGTTTTTGAAGTATTTAGTTTTTACCTTACAAGTTCTATCTAAAATGAAATATTGGAAAGTATTTTACAACGTTAAAATAATGCTATTAGTTTTTTTAGGTTTGTTCTATTAGCTAAAATGCTTAAATTTCCATTTCAATCGAAGTCTAATTAAAAAGCATTTATAATAAAGAACAATTTATATCATAACTAAGTATATTATGACGATAAATACCAGAATAAACCACAAATAGATCTATATTCTTATTAGTTATCTTAAGTAGCGACAAAATAATTTTTGTATTACCAAGATTTCCATTGAAGCCTCATTTCCAAGTATAATATTTACTGTCCCTAATACTACATCATAATTATTAGGTTTTCCTTATTTCTCTCATCTTACAAATGACTATCGGAGAAGATATTAATACAACTCGATAGTAATGAATACCGAAATAACCTTTCTAAGGGACCACTGATGTGTCTGTCGTCGCTGGGAAAGTAATCTGAGGGAAGGTTATAATTATATCCATCCATACATAAATAGATACATAAAATCACGCCTCTTTCCTATAAGTAAGCTTTTTTAAATACCTCTGTAATAGTTTTATTTTGTATAGTTTAGGAAGAGAAGCGAAAACAGAGTTTGGTGGCCACAAAGTCCAACTTAGTGGCCACCAAACTCTGTTTTCGCTGGTCTCTCTTTCACTGTACTCCAGGTACCACGCGAGCGAAGCCGTATGCGTAAGCTTAAGTTTCCTATAAATACATTCTCTTAATAATTTAATTATAACAACTATTATTCAATTCTTATTAGTCAATACATTTAAATAATATTTTAGACTTATTTAAGTAAAAATATGTCGAAAAATCACTCTTTCTTTTCTATATGACAAACTTAAGAATACCAATAACCAAGTTATTTACAGCGGAAACTTACCAGCAAAGATAAAACGAATCAATTTTTATCCCAAAATTGACGCAAACTAAAATGCTTGCCAAAAGTCTTAGAACTTTTATCTCGCATCAACTGGGGGTAGGTTGGGGGTAGTTTTGCTGACGTTGCCCGAAGGGGTGGGTTTAATAAACGGCTTAGGGTCACCCGCGTTCGCAAGCAGCCTTATTTAGTATTCGTATTTTCGAATCTAAAAAATAATTGTCTTAAAATATTAAAATAGAATAAAAGAGATTTTAGAGTCGTACTAAAAAAACACATTACAGACGAAAAATAACAGGTATTTATTTGTTGTTGTTTGTATATTTTTAATAGAGAGTTCAAGAAAACGGACATTTGCCTAATTGTACAAAAAATCTTTTAATTAAAAGTTTTTAAATAAGGCGAAAAATTAAAACAAAAAAACTATAGCGCGATGGCGGTACAAAGTTTGTTAAGGTAAGCTTTTTATAAATAAAAGTTTTATGTTATTTTTATAATAAAAGCATTGATTTAGTTTTTATAACCCAAAAGCAAAAAATTCAGTGACAACGGAAAATGTATGATACTAAATGAGATTGTGAATATAAAATGGCGTTGTAACGTTTTCTTCATGTTAAAGTGTTATAATGGTATTTTCTTTGTCCTCATAAAATTCAACATTTTATTTCTGTATAAAATGTTATAACGGATTATATTACACAAATATGCACTTATAACATGTTAAATATATAATGAAAAAGGCAAGAGCGCTCATAAATAATACATGAGCTTTTATAGGACGGAAAAGGCAGAAAAACGAAAGGCATTTTATTTTAAATATTTATAAAGATGTTGTCATCTATATACTTAAGAAGGTTAAAGCGATCCTTTTGTGCAAAATATCCTATTGTTTATTTTGAGTCGATTTGAACAAATACTCGTAGTCACGGACTCTAATTTCTAATTAATCTTAAAATGATTTGACATAACGTACAAGCAAGACTTAACCGACTTCTAAAAAGGAGGTTCTGTATACCACTGTATGTATTATGACTACATTTATTTTGCTTAAGAATTAAACAAACTCATGTCATTTAATACAATCGCAAAGAAACAAAAGAATTGAAACAAACCATTCCACTTTTACATAAAGGCATCTCAGTTTCTCAAAACTTCTCTTCTATTTCTCAAAACTGGCAGCGATTCAACCGTTCTCGACTTGTAAATAAAACTGAAGTTCGCAGCCAAAGTTGCCACTGATTGTGCTATTTGCAAACAGCCACGTAGTTGGTATAAATATAATATTGAACGCTTCCAATCCGAGATTTGAAAAGTGCAACGAAATTGCTATCTCTTGTGTAGTTTTGAAATATTTATTGATAGGTATAGAGTGAAAGTTGAAGGGGGAGACCTTTGCCCAGCAGTGGGACATGATAGGTTAGAAAAAAAAAGACGTGTGGCACTCGGAGACTGCCGCGGTAAAGCTATTGCATAGCGTTTTTTCGGAGTGGAGGGTGTTAGGTTATTTTCGTTACGGAATTTCTGGATTCGGTCTCCACGCTCAAGGTCCACGATAGAAGCTATGCAATACAAAAAAGAAATATTTAATTGTTCTTGGTATACCATGTTTACGTTATAAAATTATAAATTAGAATATGATATTATGACAGTAGTGTACACCATAAAAATGTATAATTAAATATATTTAGCACCAAATAAATAGTGGACTAGTATTTGAACGGGGATATAAATTTATAAATATCTTGTGTTATATATTTTCAAGTAATATTTTACCTGGCCACACATACACTGTATGTTATACAACACAAACAGAACATAAACTGAGAAGCTTTCTTTAAAAGACAACCGTAGCAATGTTTACGATATCTTACAAAAGTGCAACTCGTACTTTCTAAGTAAACGCAAGCCGCTAGTCACGGAGCCAAAAACCTACTTGTAATGTATTGAAACAAATTAAATATACTGCACAAATGAATATAAAAATAAAAAAGAAGGTATTAAGATAATGAAAACTAGCTGTATTTCCTTATTATGTTCTATAATAAATAATAGGCTTAAGAGTGATCGCTTGTATCTACGCAGGTTCGAATCCTGCCGGATCCGTTAACTTTTAGTAAGATTTTTCATTTATAATGAACTATCCAATACCTAAGTGTGGTTTAACACTGTAAAAATAATAAAAAACTATATAATAATTTTACTCCGAGGTTAGCATTTTCACCAAATTCTGTCATAAACAATCATATTTTAACTACTTGGTAATTGATAAGCCATTATAACGTTTTCTCTTTGTCGCTCAACGCTAGGTCTAGTACTTAAATATATAGTAGTTGATAGTAGTGGCATTATTAGCTGAGCGCTTCCGTGCTTCGGAGGGCACGTCGTTAAGCCATGACAGAGGCCTTTAGGCGGCCTAAAAATCTCCGTCACCAGAGTTGGCCACTTACTCATAAGAACGAACGAGTGATAATCAACAATAAATTATTATATCCCACAGAATTTATATCAGTAGGTTACATACATTGCTCAGTGATCTTACGAAAGTTCAATAAGATTATTTCTACTTGACTGTACAAGAACTTCAATTTTCTATATAAAAAGTACACATTCGATACATTCTTGAAAGTCGGTACTGTGATTACTCGAAGCTCCCCTTTGTAACCCGCTCTTGGGGCATAAAGTTTAAAATATACTATTTTTGTGCTATTCCATACAATTTGTACGATACTGAGCATAAACTTCAGTGTCTCTTGGAACTGGGTAATGGAGTTAGAATCTTTGTGAGGAAAAACAAAATGTGGGGCACTCGTATTGCAACTTTGTATTGAGTTTATTTCTAACGAAACTCCGTTTTACCCTTTTAGGGGTTTTGTGAATAATTTTCTTGCTTACAATTAAATCTGGTTCGACAGAAGGAGCAGGCATCTTTGCACGTTGTGCTTTCAATTTATTTCGTTCTTTAAAATATCTGCGGTGAAGGAAAACATCGTAAGGAAACCAGTTAGCTCTCTAATAGCGTCGATGGGCTTGCAACCTGTCACGTATGGAAAGTTAACTTCTGCAAAAAGTGGGCATGTACTAAATATGTATGTATTTGGACATACCGCTGACTACCCCCTTAGACATCTTCGAAAAGATCTAAAAATTCCCTAATGAGCTGAAAGAAATGTCTACTGCTCCCGGGATACAGTCGTGATCATATTTTTTTTTTTCATTTTCAATATATCTGCATAAGGTATAATAATTATTAATTATAATTATAATTGTTATATTATATTTATTTGTTATATTTATAATTGATACTAAAAACAGCTTCAGTGTATCATGACAATAATGTCCCAATCAATCTATACAAGTCATAAAGGTTATTTAAAATGATTAATTCTCGACCATCTCTACATTTTGCTTCAGTTTCCAAGGTTTGAAAGTCTAAAGCTTTGAACGTGTTGTGTTAAAATCAATTTCGCAGGCCCAACGCTTTCCATAGAAACGGGTTGCCAAATATTGGCTCCATTTTATCAAACATCGTGTACTCGGGAACCATCTGTCCGGGTTTTCGAATCTATCCCGCATTTGAGAATAGCTTCCTGACTATGAATAGGTTATACATTTTTGTGTGCTCGAACGGAATGATTGAAAATCGCGCTCTGGAAAAGGGTTCAGATATTTAGATTTATTTACAGAAACTAAACTACTTACATAACTGTACAAAATACAATTAGAATCAAACCACTGCCAGAAAACTTCAGAAGCGTGTCCAAGACACTGTCAGCATTGCCGCGCTGAATGGCAATGCTGATCCTTTGAGTCAAATAAGTGCACGCCCTCGGAACACGCGTCGCTTCGAATTTTAGGTAGATAAGATTAGAAATGAAATGAAATGAAAAAAAAAAAGAAATATTATCACGACCCAGGGAGCGGTAGAAATTTCCTTACTTTCAAAGTCAATCTCCCAGAGGCATCTCCCCAGGTAGGAAGTGGTCTATTGTTCCAATAATTTCCAGTTGTATATCGGTTTTGTCAATAGTGTGTATATGACAAGCATTGTGGGTAATAGCGAGTCGTACTTCACCGAGCTGCCACATGTGCTGGCAGTATAAAAGAATCAAATAAAAGTTTTGACCAATCAAAATGAACTTACTTTCGATTGCTTGAAACTTAATCATTATACTGCGGAAAGAAATAAAAGCAAAGTTGTGTACAAAAAAAAATCTACTCAAATACCATCAATATTGTGTAAAGTGGTGGTCGTTTTCATGGCAGGGTGGAAACTAATTGGTACAGTCTAAAATACTAACCGGTGTCCTCATAATGTTGAGAAAATATAATGTTGTACCTACTGTACAGCGATAGGTACCTATACTGTCAATAGTCTGTTATTATTCTGATACCAAATTTCATTCAAACCCGTTCAGCCGTTTGAGCGTGAAAGAGTAACAAACACACTTATATACTTACACACACATAAACTTTCAATTTTATGTGTGTGTAAGTAAGAACTTACTTAATTTTATAATATTAGTAGGATAATAGTGGCTATTCGGGATGTCGCCTAAACTAAACTAAACTAAACTAATCTGACAGCACTAAAATGTTGCCGTCCCAACGATCGAAATAAAAAGGATGGCATCAATTTTAGTGCTGTCAAATTAGTTAAGTTTAGCTTTAGCGACAGTAAGAAGACAGACCAGTAAGTCCGATCAATCTTAAGAAATATAAACTTTAGTATCAACGTAAAACCAGCTAACCTCCCTCAGATTCACTTAAAACGAATGTGAGTTGGCTAAAAATTACAATAGAAATCTGCCTTAGCTAACAATAAAAGTTGGTCCATTGATGTGTATCCATCCGTTTTAAAATCAATACCAGACAAAGCGTTATTGAACAATGAAAATGTGCAAAGCATCTTCAAAATGAAATTTCTATTTTATAGCCAATTTATTTTTTTAGTTTTTTATAATTTGTAGTAGGCCTTTCTTCTACTTTACATTACATGTTTAGCAGCCATAATATACATATATTATTGAGCTATTAAATCAATCTTAAGTTAATGTTTGTTTGAGTAGGTTATTTTATTAGTTAGCGTTATTTTTATGATTTTTTTGGTTTTTTATTTTTTTATTTGTAGTAGTTACTTAATTGGTAGACTTGAGAGTTTTTCATTTTCTGTTTTTATTTATTTAAGTGTCTCTTTCGGACATAATTATTGTTAAGTAATGTCGTATTTTGTAATTTTGTGTAAGTATAGTGTACCCTGGATCTGACGGAAGATCAGCGTTGTGTTTTTATAAGCGCAACATAGTGCTGAGTCAGACCTTTGTAACATTTCCGACTGTGTTTCTTCTATTTTTTTTGTTTTTATTATGTGTGTGTATGTTACAAATAAATCATTTATCATTTATCATTTATCATTTATCATTTATCATTTATCAAAGTGACAAGAATTTCGCTGTCCCAAACAACATAAACTTTGAGAATATTTTACCCGGGGCAAATATTTACCAATCAATCAATACTTATGCAGATATTATTGCTCAATCAATCTCAAACTTTACGCATTACTAGAGCTGTGTAACTAAATATAGTGCGATAATGAACCTAACCAAAATTTTATTTTAATTCACAATAGAAATTAAATAAAGGATTGATTCATGTGATTCTATGTAAGTTTTGGACGCATGTCACACCAACTTTTAATTAACCTCTAGCTTACTTGTTAATAACAATTTCGCTATTTGTTTCACTCTTACAGCAGAATCGGCTAAAGGAAAATACGCCATTTATGACGTAGGGTATTCAATGAACTTTAATAATATATATCCAAGAAGTTGTATGACAACCAACAACCTCTGGAGGATTTGTCATACTCCTTGTCACACTATTATTATGTTCCAGCACTCATTATAATGACCGGGTTGACTAATGTCGCCAGCACGTGTAGAAACCTACAAAGGAAGTGAGTTTTCCAACATTTATTTCTGTATAGAAATCTTGAAATAGAACTATTATTGCGGTATTATTGTATCGGTTGGACGCAGTGCAATATTTTATTTTATTTCACTGAAAGGCTTTGTCTGCATCGGGTTTTGTTCAGTATTCAAGATAAGAGGTCTCATTTTTCACAAGAAACGTTTTTTTTTTCATTATAAAATGAAATAAAAAATCTTACTAAAAGTTAAAGGCTCCGGCAGGATTCGAACCTGCGTAGATACAAGCGATCGCTCTTAAGCCGAGCTGCCTGACCTCTAGGCTACGGACCCTCTAAGCCGAGGCCTGAAACTATTAGTAAGATGATTTTTATCGGTTAAAGCACTGATATTCATCAGCTCATCGTGCTAGTGAGCTTATGAGCGATGGCTTAAGAGCGATGGCTTGTATCTACGCAGGTTCGAATCCTGCCGGAGCCTTTAACTTTTAGTAAGATTTTTAATTTCGTTTATAATGAAATGTCCAATACCTAAGTGTGGTTTAACACTGTAAAATTATAAATAAACCAAAGAAACGTTTTATTTGTGTTCACAGATTTTTGCAAAGTCACCCCTAAATCAATCGGCACAAGTTCCAAATAAATCAATTAATTAAACTCGAACATAAATCACTGCGATTTGAATTCATAATAGTTATCGCGGTAATCCAATTCATTAATTCCTCTCAATACCAACCGTTCGTTTCGATTCTGGATTTAAGCCAAATGAAACCCAATTTAATTCCATAAAAGACATTCATGATATTTCTTCATTGGAATAAAAGTTTTGTCATTTGGGATATTTACGTGGATATTCCATGCAACATTATATTTTCGATAGCTAGAGGCTTGCACATCTATTGTTATTTATTTATCATTTATTTTGATTGCATTTAGGCTAGCAAACGTTTTAAAAATGAATAATTACATTTAGCGTCTTGCACAGCTCCAAATTGGTCGCTTAATATATTCATTGAAAGAAATAAAAATAGTTTATTTCGTTTGTAAAATTAAAATGATTGGTGGTAAAATTTCACAATTTTATCTATGACAAAAAATACATTGAATTCAAGTGAAAATATTCAAAAGAGTTCAGTAACAAATTTTAAAAACCATGTATGTATTTTTCATCTATGTACGGAACTCACTATTTCCAGCCATTGTGTGTTTGAGTTTTAATAAAGGATTGATTCATGTGATTCTATGTGAGTGTTCGACGCGTGTCACACCAACTTTTAATTAACCTCCAGAGCTTTTAAAATATCTTACATTTTTAGTATGCGAAATAGTATATTTTTATGAATATTTCAATGTTACAATTTTAAACAGGGAATTCGTAAAACACATAACATTATTTTTCAATGCAAGCCAATGTGTTGGGAATGGTCGATTTTTTTCTGTTTTGATGTTTAAATATTGAGGCCCTGCTTGGGATATACGAAAACGAAATTTCGGGTCAATTTTCGGGATCAGCTTATGTTGGTGGATACTGAGTTTGTAACAATAAATAAATTTTAATTAACCCGAAAATTTTCACGACATTTCGTTTTCGTTGATGGATCAACGGATGAAAATTATTTAGTGCACATTCTTACAGTAACTACATAACCTATAATATAATGTACAATGGGAGGTCTAATCGCTTTGAAGCCATCTCTTCCAGACAACCTGTGAATGAAAACGGGCATTAGGAAATTATACGCAAAACCATGAATTTAGTTGATGATATAAAAATCGAAATCATAAACCAGTAGGCTTATTCTATAAACTCACTTCGAACCTCGCTAAGCTAAATCTGAAGATTCAAATTTCGTATTTTGTAAAACTCGATAGCGCCCGTGTTTGTCAAGTGTGCCAGCGATATAAAATTAAAATAATAGTAATTTCCAAGTCACCACGACACTAAAAACCCGAATTCACTTGTCGACAAGGGACAAACAAGTGAGTTGAGTCACTCGAATGAATTCAAGTTTGATTTGTTACAGAATCTACCTTATTATAGGTACACAAAACCAATAATTTAGTTGATGCTACAAATATCGCAATCATACACCTGTTTTGTTTTGACGTAATGTTTTTGTCAACAGGAGATTAATTACGACTCACCGAGAGGTGGCGTGTCAGTCATTACGGAGAAGGGAGAGACGACCACTTCTCACCTCCTGGTGCAGCGTGCCAAGGCCCCGGACTCTGGGAGGTACACCTGCGCGCCCGCTAACGCGAACCCCAGATCCGTGCTGGTGCATGTCTTGAGTGGTAAGTAACCCGGTTCCTATATTCAATCCGACGATCGATCGCAGATGTATCTCCATAGCAACTTTGTTATACACAACACAATTTGTATGCAGTTTACATTTAGTTACTTTAGTTCTATACTAAAGAGTCACAATCTATAGCTGACAACACCCAAAAAAATTCCGAGCAACGTTCTACATACCAATACCTATACAATGACATGTAGACGTTATGTCGTTTGTTTTAATGTTCAATGTCGCTTGTAAGCAAAAACTAAAACCCGGCGCACTACGTAGCGTGCGCTGAGTTTTGGATCATACATTTTATTTGTCTGACGGTGGCTCTATAGATTGTACCTCAATGGCACTATAGGACAGTTAACAGCGTTGCTATGGCAACAAATCTGCGATCGTTCGTTAGATTGAATTAAATTTGGGGTTAATGATGTGGATCGTCCCAAAGTTGATGTTGGTCTCTGACGGTCTGCCTGGTGTCTCAAAAAAGAGATCAAGGAGGAAAGTATAACCGGAATATGCATTCCGAATAACCGGATGGAACCAGTATTATCGATCAAGTCATCCCATACAATTATCTTGAAAGACTTTTGACGATTTTAGCTTCAAAAAACCTGGTGCTAATTTACAATTTTTAATAATAGGGTTGTGGAAAACTTGCAAGTACGCATACTTAAATTAGACTGTGTAAGCATCGTAGACACTGAGATAGCGTTCCAAAAACGTCACACCCACGAAATGTTTATTTCGGGTGAAGTGTAAAGCTAACGCTAAGCCGACTCCTTTAAACGCATATTAAGTTGAATAAACGCATAATTCAACAAATAAATTAAAAATTAAGATTGAACTCTGCCTTCATTAATAAAAAAAACTTTGAACACAATACACATACGACAAAATCTTAAATACTGAATCATGCTTGTCCATTTTCATAGTCGTTCCAATGAAAACCGCAAGATTATTCGTAATGACGGGTGCCTCTATTTGAGTCTTTTGCTTTACCAGCCGCTTCTTAAAAGGAAATATTCCCGTTTGGGTACCTTTGCATTGAGCACCCAAGGTATTACCATTTGAGCAGCAATCACTATTTTAACGTGTTGCTCAAAGGGGAACAAAAAATAGGTGCTCAAACGGGAATACTTCGGTATAAGTTGTGCGCAAATTTCCTACGTTCTTCGAGGTCGGTTTGCACGTAGCTTTAGTTGTCAAGCGGACGCCGCAGTGCAAATACGTGACAACAGCTTAATTAAAGAATGGCGCTGGCGTGCGGAGGCACGTATTATTTTAAGCCTCCTTTACCGCTACCGTCATATCACATCCGCCTTTAGTAATCATCCTATCTGCATTCACCGCCAACCTGCAGTCTTTAGGAAGTTGAACTTACGAAGAATCTTTATTTCTCATTAAAACATAGAAATCGCTTACTGAGAAACACTTATAAACTATACTCTGCGAGTATTTACACATTTGTATATATAGAGTAGGTATAATACACTTTGAAATTCATAATATCAGAAGAATCAAAATGTGTTATTAGTACATCAACGTGCTGCCATTTTGGTACGGTAGTGTGTGAGACGCGACCGCGAGGAGTGACCACACTCATACCCAGATGAAGATTCTCCGGAAGAATCGAAACATTGTCGGTATCTAAATCGACGATAATTTTACGTGAGTAATTTCCCGTGTGCTATTATAATGTCTAATACAACTCACGATAGTTTTGAAAGTGAAAAAGGACAAAGCAATCTAAAGTTTTACTACATTGACATACGAATAAAAATAACGGACAAAACAAAAAGCGTATAAAGCGTTCGTAATGTTGCCCATAGCTTTTATGGGACTTTTAACTCCTCACATGCGCGAATTTGCATGTTTTGTTTTGATGTCAAAAACTGGCATTGAGAGCTTGAATAAAATTCGGATAACTAAATAAAATTGTGGATTAGTACTTCGACTTTCGATCCGAAGGTCGTGGGTTCGAATCTGGCCGTGCATCAATGGACTTTTCGTGAATAAACAAAATAAAACTATTACAGAGGTATTAAAAAAAAGCTTAGTGGTACATTTCACAAACTGACCATTCAGTTTTATTAAATTCCATTGTTCAACGTAATAATAAAATAAAATGGGCGGCGCATACAGACACCTCAACTACATATTAAAATCGACACGATTTGATTTTCTTTATAAAACATTGCTTCGTTCGTTCGTTCGTTTGTATGAGCAAGTGGCCAACTCTGGTGACGGAGTTTTTAGGCCGCCTAAAGGCCTCCGTCATGGCTTAACGACTTTAAAAGCCGGGACCGACAATTTAACGTGCCCTCCGAAGCACGGAAGCGCTCAGATGAAAATGCCACTTGCGGTCACCCATCCAAGTAGTGACCGCTCAGAACGTTGCTTAACTTCGACGATCTATCAAGAACGTCTTACCAAGCTTCGCCACGAGCGCTTCAAACATTGCTGACAGCAAAGAATTGGCTATTATTGTATAATAATTATGTTTTACGCTAAATATAGGACACTAATTAAAATTTTCTAGGAGATGGTTGTTGGAACCAAGTCCTAAGCAAGCTACACCAGAAATGATAACATGATTCCTTGTTCACAGGTGAACACCCAGCAGCAATGCAGCATGGAGGACAACTCCGTCTCCAATATCCTTTATCAGCAGCACTCCTCAGCGTCATAGTCACCTTCATGGGTTGCTAGTGTCGAATCCATACCAATTACCAACCCTGTTATAGCTTCCTGATTGGTACTGGTGCCATCTCTTTTCATTGACATAATGATGACAGAGAAAGCCTGTTATAACTTCCTGATTGGTATTGTTGCTATCTCTTTTCATTGACATAATGATGACAGAGATAGCTTCGATGAAAAGACAGAGAAAATTTCCAACGCAGACTGCTTTTTTTTTCCTCGACGCACGTGAACTCTGGGTACAAAACTCAGAAAAAAGAGCAAGGAATGTGTCATTGTGCTAAACAGTAAAATTTCCGGTAAGGGACAAAAGTACTACCTATTCATTGTCACTATTTACAAGAAAATGGGTTCGGTTTGAGTGATTTCTATAAACATTTCCAGCAGTCTATAGTATTCTGTGCCTATGGTGCAAAATCAAATCCCTGCTAGCCATCCCCTTTCAATGATCTGAGAGTGACAGAGAAAGCTAAAATAACAGGTAATTAGGAATCTGTAGATTTATTCAGCTAGTTGTAAATTGAATTGGCTATAGTCCGCGCCACGTAAAAAGAGCGCTGGAAAAAAGTGGAGGGGGTATGTTTGCGCATGGCTACACTCGCGCACGAAAGTACTCATCATAATGTAGGTAGTATTGTAGCTGGGCGGCCGGCTCGGGCAGGCTAGTATATACACCGTTTTAACACCTATTTTTTATTGTCAACAGTTGATCTGACTACTTTTGTCAGATCAACTGTTGACAATAAATATTATGTGTGTGTAATAAATATTTTACTCATTTCAACATTTAAGTCACTGTCTCTCATGAATAAAATAAAAAATTACTTAGATGAATATCATTAATGGAATTATTACTAAAAACATGTTTTAGTCAGTGTTAATTATTGTTAAATTTAAATAAGTAAGTAGGTACTTACCTACAAAATTCAGGTATTGTTGATACATTGTTTTATTATCATCAACAGCATTTTTAACAGCCTCTCTCTTCATAAAACTATAGGTAGGTATACCTACGTCATAAATAATTTTTCAGATTTTTCTATGTAAAACCATTTCGTAAGCGAAAACTTTTGTACGCGATGATATTTTGCGAACGAATTTGACGTAGTGACAGCGCGGGAAGCTAAGGACTGCTGACGAACCAATAGCATGCGCCGAATCAATGACAGCGTTACCCCTTCACCCCGCGCCGCAGTCCACACCACCAATCGGACCTAAAAATCGACTCTGCGCAGCTTGTCAGCCAGCGCTCTTTTTACGTGGCGCGACCTATACTATCGAGAAAAGAAAGAGAGTTCAGAGAGTTTTCAGTCTTTCGAAAAGAGGAAAATGAAATGTTTCTACCTAATGAAACTTCAAAGAAACTGTGTTTGTGCTTTTTTTTTTTGATAGTGAGAATCGGAAGATATGTAGATACGGAATGTACAGTAGATTTTACTGAGTGTTCGTTTAACTAGATGTAAGGATTAATGCGTAGATAGAATATTTTGTAATTGTAATAAGATGTAAAATATGTAGTTAAAGATATAGATCAAGTTTTCAATCTACGGATATATATTGACCGTGAATCAGTACTGTTGTGTTAAAATGAGCCTGGCTGTTAGTTTGCTGTTATTGTTAACAGATAATAACAGGAAGTTATAACCTCTCATACTCCCGTAAACTTAAACTGAAAAGGTCAGGGCCGTCTTAACACCCGAAAACTAAGTTTTGTGCCAAAGTTCGCAGTTCAGCTTATGTTGGTGATCTGTTATGAATTCAGGATCCACCAGCTTATGCTGAACTGCAAATATTGGCACGAAATTTCTTTTTCGAGTATTCAGCGGTTCAATTGTGCATTATCATGAATTGTCAAACTACGCGCTGTGTACATAAAAATTGTATGTACAATTTTAGTACTTCATCTACTTGCAGGCACTGTGACAAGTTTTCATACATTATCTGTCAAATAAATACCAACTTACTAGTGAGTATTCATTGGGACAAGTCACGGTAAGTACATCGAATGGCGATTTTTTTGACTTATTTTGTTGCTTGTTTTGCAGTAGTTATTAATTATTATCAATAGATGGCGCCTTTTAGGTATAGCAATCGTTGTTTACATCAATGCAAGCGAATAAGGCTCCGCGCAGACAGAGAGCGTTCTGCGTTCCGCGTTCTTTGTAATGCGAACGCAGAACGCAAAATGCGGAACGCAGAACGCTCTCTGTCTGCGCGGAGCCTAAGTAAAAATACTTGTAAAATACTGCGAGTGCAAAAAAGTTGAATCGAAGCGACATTTTTAAGAGACTTTTTGCAGTTTATCAAGTTAAATAGCTCTAAGGTTGTAATCTAGTAGAATAGACTTTGATAAGATGAATAATAATGTTGTGAAAAAAAAACTATGGCAATTTTTATAATTTTATTTATAAGATGATAAATCAAAATTCCATTTTTCTCATTGATTATCGGTGTTATAAGTAATTATTAAATTATACTATTTTATAAATTATTGATTTGTTAGTCCAATATTTACTTAAGTTCTAATACTTTTTAAACTGAAACTAATTTTTTTTGTTATATTAATCGACCCCAAAATAATATTAATTATGACGAATCTAAAAAGTTTATAAGTACGTTAGTATATAATTTAAAACTAATAACACATTATCTACTATTATTGTTCCAAACAAATAAAGAGTTGTTTTTTTTTTGTTTTGAATACCAAATAAAGTTATACAATCACCAACAAAAGATGACAAATCCAATCCAAACAAATCGCAAAAAAACGCATACCGCGTTTTTACAAGCATGTACTTTTTAAATAAAGAATAGAATAGAATAGAAAAAGTTTTTATTTTCCATCAACATAATATGGGTAACATACAAATGAAAAATACTCATTGACAATCGAGTGACAAGAAAATAAGGCTACCCCTCAGCATACTTTGTTTATGATTACTTTGTTCGCTGGATGTAAATATTGTGTAACATTTATGACCTTTTGTGACTGTGTTCCGAATTTCCATAAAGTAACGAGCATGCATTGTTGATAGCACAATGCAAAATTAAGAGTCATCTATAAATAGTCTCGAACAAAACTTTTCGGCTTCAGCTGCTTCAGCTTTCCGAGGTCAGTATTTCAAAGCAGCGTGAAAACAATTTTCAGCGGCCGAGATTAAAGTATAAATATATCAGTTTTTTTTCACGCACCGATATGTTATAAGGGTGCGTTTACAGTGCGGGGACGAGATGAGAATAAAATATCCTTGTAATAATTTAAAAAGAAAATGAGGATAGTTTTACGATGCGTTTAATTTTATTACAAGCTGATTAATATAAAACTTTTGAATGATTAATTTAATAATTATTTTTACTACTAAAATAATTCTACTTTAATTATTTTCGTATTTTATTCATATTTTGTGAATTTTCCAAAATTTAAGTAAACATAATTTAACCTGTCAACCGGCGGAAAGGCCCCGTGGGTTATTTCATTGTAGAGTAACATTATGTTTACTCTACAATGAAATCAAACAGTCATTTTCGGGCACTTTTTTACTAAGTCCAGAGTTGACGAGTGATAGAGGAGAGTGGAAGAGAAAAACATGTTGTACCGACCCCAGTTAGCGTGGGATAAGGGCAGGAGACATCTTCTCACGAATTTAGTAAAAACAAAACACATACTTTTTTATTCTGTTTTTGATACCTCACTTTCTTTTCTTTTTAAGCTTTCACATCTCCTGAGCTAATAGTTCAAATGCGTGGGTGACTTCCAGTGTATACACAGCTTAGCAGCAGTGTATACAGTGTGAATACCAGCCAGGTTTCCGGTAAATCAGCAAATCAAATATTCTCGTATCAAAATATCAAATGCAATCGAGATATTGCATGTATGTTTGCCGACAAACACACAAACTCGTGAGAGTACAAAATACTGTGGAATATTAATATTTCTGTATGAGTAGCATGAAAACTCTATTGGAAATAATCCTCTAGTGACGAACTCTGGTGCTGCTGAAAGCCCTGAGATGCAGAGGTTGCGGGTTTGATTCCCGCCGCGGAACAAATGTTTGTATGATCTGCAATGGTCTGTGGTCTTGGATGTGCAGCTGATTACTTCTTCAACTTCTTAAAAGGTTTTCGAATGAGAAGTAAATGAATGTCGACGACTTTATCGATAGTCACAATATGTTTTCATCTTAGAACAGATTGACATTATCGAGATATTTCGTTTCTCGTCTCAACTCGAGAATCTTCGAGAAGTCAAAAAACATACCGTTTTAAAAACTGGGTACAAGAATATTTTATACTTACAGTGTGAGGACTGAGGAGGTAATCTATGCCTACACTTAACAGGACACTGTAGTCTTGGACATAGTTGAGTTGAAATAGGTTTGGAAGTGAGCGATACCGCTACCAAAATACGTGATAAATACCCGTTTGTATAATGTTTTATACTGTGCTACTTAATCTATACGTAAGTACTTTTTGCGCAAGCAAAGCGGCAAGCAGCCGTCGCCTCATGGTTTATGTAGGCAACGCTTTTATTTACCGTAACAACGTCATATTGACTATTTATGAGGCCTTGAGAGTGAGATGTTATTGGCAAGTAAATGCAAACTGTAAGATACAGCAGCTTGGAAAGCCGGTAATACTGCCGGTAATCTTACTAATAGTTTCAAGCCTCGGCTTAGAGGGTCCGTAGCCTAGTGGTCAGGCAGCTCGGCTTAAGAGCGATCGCTTGTATCTACGCAGGTTCGAATCCTGCCGGAGCCGTTAACTTTTAGTAAGATTTTTCATTTATAATGAAATACTGCCGGTATTGGAATGCTTCTCACGTTCTTTCAGTCCAGTCCATCCAAAGGTTGCCTGGAAGAAACCTCTTTCAGTGATAAAGTCGCCCATTTTTACACGGGTTGATTTATTGTTTTATTATGTTCTTTCTATTTTTATGGTGTGCAATAAAGTATTTGGTCATACCTCTGACTACCAAATAGACATTTTTAAAAAGGATCTAAAAATTGCCTAAAAACATCTGAAATAAATGTCTACCGCTCACTGGGATACAGTCGTGATCATATTTAATTTTTTTTTTCATTTTATTTCATTTCTATAAAGTACCTATTACATTCTGTGTTTTATATAATGTATGAAGTTGTATCAATGACGTCATTAATAGATAAGACAGGGAAGTGTAAACATAATTGTGATTCTCGCTCACACGAGTTTTCGTCCGGTCAATATTGTGATTGGGAAACTTCGGATTGTTCAAATATTAACCAATTTATGCTATTCCCGTGGGAAACACAATGTTAGAAACAAAGATTGTTAGCTCGAGACCAAATGTGATGGAAAAGTTTTGTTTTGACAACACTGGTCGAGCTGATCGAATTAATTCGCTCTCAGACTTCGATAAACTTTTAAAGGACTATTTTCTGCATAAAACACAGTTTTGGCTACTGTCAAATCAAATAATAAAAATATCCTTCTACATTCTTTCATTTCCATTTAATGTTCGTGCTATGGTAAGCAGATGATTGATTAGTGATGGATGACTACTGACTATTTACATATTTTTTGTAAATACATGTACTGAGAACACCTCCTGTCTGGGATAGTAAATGATGACAGATCATATAAAAAAATCCGTGACGGGGATCAAACACGCAAGTTTCTGCATCTCAGGTGGGTTTTCACCCACTACGCCACAGGAGTCATCAAATTTTCTAAATCTGGAGGCACAACAGTGTCGATCAAAAACTTATGGCTACAATTTTGTAATTTGAGTTTAATAAACCCAACTACTTACTACAATCACGTCGCGTTAAATGTCGAAGATGGCACTTATTTATATCTGACTGCTGAGTGCTGAACCTCTTACGCAACATAATTTTGATCTTATTTCACTTGATATTTAACTCGTAGAATACCTAGCACCTTTCCGATCAGTAGTGGTGGAATCCATCAAGATAGATCATAATCATACGACCTAGAATAAAATCCCAAGTGAAGGAGAGATTGAGATCTTTTCGAGTGTCGAGAGAAAGCTCCCAAGTTCAAGGACATCTGTTTGCACCAACTCGTTTTCTTCTGTTTTTTTAAAACAAAACGGGATATGAAATTCTCTTCTTATCAGGGGTTCAGAGCAAAATTAAACGGTCTCTGCTCGTCGTCATCGCGTCGTTTGTCCGCGTCGGTTTAAACGTAGATTAAGGCTTAAAAATGCCTTTGGGTGTTGACATATACAATACAATAGGTCTCCCTTTATACAAAAGCCTAAAACCTTATTTAGCCTTTTGTTATCAGATTTTCTCGTACAAAATAGCGAGAAATACAAAAATAAAAAACAAAATTCGTCAGTTTTCGTCGGACCTTTTTGTAAATGAATGAAATGTTTACGAAGTACAAAATGCTCTTACAAATAAAAACTAATATAAGGATACTTTGAAGACAGCTGTTTATGTTGGATTTGGGTTAGAAACGGGACGAAAAAAAGGTGTTTCTATAATAAATACGAGACGAGAAAACTAAACAATTTAGACAAGCTGATGTATACCAAAAACAAAACATATTCCAAATTTTGTGTGTTTTGAATAATTAGGGTCTAATTTGTCTAAAAAGTTTGCATAACAAATAATTTGATAAGTAAAATAATAACAATAATTAATTGATTTTATTATTTTAAAATCATAATCAGAACTGATGAGTAATGAGAAAATTCAAGAGTAATAAAACATTCTTCAAATTTTATAAGAAATGTATTCTAAGACAAAATACGAATGTAAATAATGAATAATATTAATTAATATAAAAATAATCTTACTTATTTACTTTGTGCATTTATTAATTATTTTTTAAATATTGTTAAGCTGCATTCACATGATATTAGTAAAATTAAATATGAAGTAAGTACGTTTAATTGCTTAAAGATAAGACTAAATTGCAATTGATTTTTTAATAAATAGACAAAATAGTATGTTTTTTTATAGCATACAATCCGTCCTTACAGGAAATAGGATGGTTTATGAAAAATAGCATTTTTTTTCTTATAAATACACTAGTTTTTTTGTACTAGCAATCTAAGAAACAGTTTAGTGTACTTAGTAAAAAATGTAAATAAAACGTAGTTTGGAGACAGTGTGAATGCACCTTAATTTAGATTAGAATTAAACACGTTAATGTTAATACTTTAAAAAGTATATAATTTAATTTAATTAAGTAAGTTATTACTAGAATGTTATGGAATAACAAAAAATACAGTTTTTTTGTAAAATTAAATAATTGGATACGGTTGTGTAAATAATTGTTTTAAGGTGTTAAGGAAATAAACTTGATCGTCAAAATTATTTATGTGTTTTATTGATCTGCAAATATATGTTTCGTGTCTGGGTGTTTTCTATGTAATGTATGTATTTACAAAAAAAAAATGTACTTATCTATGTAGTTTATCAGTCATCTGGTTACCATAACACAAGCATTAAATTGCTTAGTTTGGGACTAGATGACGCCGTGTGGAATGTCCAAGGATATTTATATATTTATTTTATTTTATAGGCATCTAGCGTTCGTATTAAATTACTAATATGTCTTCTAAATATCCACAGCACAGACAGTCCTTTGGCCTTTGTATATTCACTAGAGGATTTATACTGAGTCAGGAGGTTTATGTTAAAGAATATTATCAGTAATAAGCCTTACATTTTACCATGTTTAAAAGATATGCGAGAGCAAGATTCTCTAGCATAAGTATTATAATACTTAGAAGAGGGTCATAACACTAATGTAATGTTAAAATTTAAGGTGACTGACATAAATAAATAATTATGTATTAATATATATTTGGGAGGCAAGTTTTACCTACACTTAACGGGACACTGCCTGGGACATTGTTGAGATGGAATGGGCTTGCCTAGCACCTAAACCATCATCTAAGCTAAGTCGAGCATATCCACAGAAAAAACAATACACAATGACAATACACAATTTAATAATTCCAAAATATTTATGAAAAGTGCAACTTCGCTACTCCTAAACTATACACAATTAAACGATTACAGGAGTATTAAAAAAAGCATATGATAGGTATCACAAACGGAACATTCAGTTTTTTTAACTGAATGTTTCGTTTTCCTTTGTTCAACGTAATAATAAAATAAAATAGGCGGCGGCGCTAGTTTGACGTATACAACCACCTTAACTATAATAACGCGAGAACAGATAAAGTCCGGGATCGATAATGTAACGTGCCCTCCAAAGCATGGAAGCGCTCATCAGTTAATGCCACTTGCGGTTACCCATCCATCCCGTGAACGTTGCTTTACTTCAACCACATAACTGGTTTCAAAATATTTCAATACAAGATGTCGCTTAAATATTTTGATAAGCCCTTCCGTTTCATTAAGTGTACACAGGAAACCTCTCCAAAGGACGGCTATGCTAATTTTGTATAGGGATTAGCCCTCTAAGGGATGACTTTAAACTTTTCGGTGATGACCGCCGAGTGCAAAATCACAGGATTTTGTAAAGTATTTTGGTATTTTTTGTATCAAAACTCTGAACCGTACGCCAGATTTAGTACATGTTACTGCGGGTTCTCGATGAACTAGAACTTTTTTACTATTTTATTTAGGTTGACTTTTGAGTCATTTATTATTAGGGGGAAAGAAAAAAAAAAAAATGAAAAAAAAAAATATATGATTACGACTGTATCCCAGAGAGCGGAAGACGTTTCTTTCAGATCTTTAGGCAATTTTTAGATCCTTTCGAAGATGTCTAAGGGGGTAGTCAGAAGTATGTATTATAAAATAATATTCATATCATTCATACCACTTTTGCGACGGGTTTTAATATTGTTATTGCAAACAAATTTATTTCTTCCAGATGTTCAATCTGATTGAAAGAAAGAAAAATAATATATTTTGGTTCAAGAATCAGTTCAGTTTCGTGTTACATGGTAGGTGATTCTAATGCCTGTTCAACGCGACTACCTACATCAGGTAAGGAGACAGGCAAAAACCTGGTGGGCCTAGCTGTTTTTAAAAGTGATCCCTTAACAATCGAAATAGTCAACGATTGAACAACGTTTATTCTTCGGGCCATTTTTGTTGCACAAGCCAAGCCAATATCTACTTTCACTATTCAGCTGTGGTTTTACTTTTGAAAAAAAAACTACTGACAAAACAGAGTTCATACCGCAGGCAGGATGTTGAAAAGGCTTTCAGCTTTCTTTTTTTCGATTTTTTTTTGCAATACCAGATTTTTGCATGGTTTCAAAGCTACCGTCATATTTTTTAACTCATATCGGGACTAATTTTTAATCCTTACTGGACATGGACAGTCTACTCGTGACAACGAGAATAAATAATTGTACCTAATTAGATAGGTTTTAAATTGTATGAATAAATATAATAAATATCCTTGGGCATTCCACACAGCGTCATCTAGTCCCAAGCTAAGCAATTTAATGTGCATGATGACTTTTTTTGTAAATACATACATTTATACATAGAAAACACCCATATAACAGTAACATTGATCCTGTGATGACGGAAATTTTATGCGACTCATTGTCCAATACTGTCATAACTTAAAAACAATATGGCGGCGAATGAAAGGGACGTGACAAACATCGATATTTATTGGAAAATTGAAAAAATCTGTACAATTAATAAGGAAAAAAAAATGAAAAATGAAATATGATCACGACTGTGTTCCCAAGAGACGGTAGACATAAGGACTTATTCAATAAATAGGATGTGTATGATTACAATGACAAATCTTGTTAAACAGTAATATCTCTCGCTCCTACAAATTTTACGCAATTATCTCCGCTTTGCTCAGCTAAGACAGATTATAAGTTTAATGTGCTTGTAGACGGGCAACTTGTGATGCGATTTTTGCTTAATCCAACACCATGTTTACAATAATCAAACCACTCCCAAATAACAGAAAGAGTGCATTTAGACTATTCTCTCTCTCTCTCTCTCTCTCTCTCTCTCTCATACTTCATGCAAGCTCACCGGTTTAGGGTAAGTAGGTCACCGACCGCAGGTAGAGTGCCCAAAAGGCTGGCAACGTTACCTCGTTGGATTGCTATACAATTACATGAACACTATTAAATAATTTAAACATTCGAGAACTAATTAACTATTTGTCACGTTCTTAATTTTATTGTCAAAATTTTATAGACAAACGTCAACTAATGTCAAAGATAACGAATACTTACAGCGTAAAACACGCGAATATAACGCGAAAATAAAATAATATTTCAGAGACTCACCCTAAATACCGTATTTGGGGTAAGTCTCTGAAATATTATGATTTGATTTCAGTGTTGCTTAGAATTGAGCAATGATAATTGCCCGTCAACAACCCCTGTACTAATGAGGAATAATGAAGCCATATCTTCCTGCATTGCGCTCGGAATTACATGTACTAATCTCCATGTACGCGAATTTGGTATAACACTAATCGAATGTCTAACAGAATAGCGACACGGGTCATTGAACCCTGCTAATTTGCATTATGCAGTTAGCATGTTAGATGGTTACACCGGTTAAGTTGTTTATGGTAATGACTGATAGTACTGTATGTGATACTCTGAATGTTTCGAATACTTAATTTATACACGGTGTATCTGGAAGGGTGGATCAACTCTGGCAGAGCGATGGGTGACCTCAATGCCTATCCGTTTAACCCCCCTGTATGTTCCCCGATTTTCAGTCGTTCAAAAGTTATTCTGATTTTTATGATATGCGTGGCACAAGCCGTGCGAAAGCCAAATTATAAGAAGTGAAGTGAAGTAAATAGTCGGTCCCGGCTTTTAAAGTCGTTAAGCTACAACGGAGATTTATTTTATGCATACATCTCAGAATGGTTGCCGAGGACTGACAAGAGAAGCGTCGGACGTCCAGCAGCGCGATGGGTCGACGATATTATCAGCGTCGTGGGCCGGCAGTGGATCAGGCAAGCGCAGGACCGGGAGAAATGGCAAGTACGAAGGGAGGCCTACACCCAGCAGTGGGAGAGATCGGGCTGCGGATGATGATACATCTCGAGCAAAATCGCCTTAGTTGCCACTAATTTTGCCTACTGTTTGACTGAACTGTGACAGTAGGTGTAGTTTTATCTTCAAGTCTTGGGAGTATACCTACGTATACTCCCAAGTCCCAACATTACTGAGGATACACATAAATCAGGTTGTGGGATCTAAATGATTTTAGTTTTCATATCGACGGCCCCACCGAATAAGCGTGTAAAGTTCCTTACCGTATTTTTTTTTTATTGAATTTTTACACTTTTGGGGGTAAAGTGCACCTCCTAAATTTTTTTCAGACATTTTTTTTAATTAATTTTAAAATAATCGTAAATCGAATGTTTATTCTACGGAAAGAAAAAGCACAAGTTTCACACGAATATTGCAGAAATGGATCTTGCTCACTGTCAACTCTTACACGTGTAATGTAATGTTACTTTGTAATATTATTCGCGGGATTTTAAAAAACAAACAATAACCGTAAAGTGTTTTGCTGATTTTTTTAGTTTACAGTGATTAGTAACCATATTGAATAATTGTATTCTTCGAAACTTTTGAATTCTAGTTTTCGTAAAGAATTTAATAATATTACAAAAACTAAAAATATAATACTTATGATTTAAAACACATATTTTTCAGTAACTTGTTTTAGCTAAAATGCTTTTATTTAGTAAAAAATGGATTGGTACACGGTAGAAAAAGGCGCGGGGAGGGAACTATTTTGAGAAATTATTATGTAGATCGAGTTAGTCAAGCAGTGTGTGTGTGTGGATGTGCATGTCGTCGTCCGTGGGGTTAATTTACTTCTATGAGAAATACAATTTAGTTTTGTTTGAATGAACTCATCTCGCTGCAGAAGGATCTTGAAACACTTGTTACATGAAAGTGATAAAAGTAATTGTCTTTTTTAAACTTTCGCGATCATAACACATTATAAAAGTATGTGGACACTGTTAGTGTAGTGTGTTGTCCTAGTGTGAACCGACCCTAATTGACATTTATGAAGATCAAGTGAGGGTAGTTGAATAAACGCTTTCGCTTTGCTGTGGCGGGACCTCCAATGCTTCAGTTTTCCCGCGACCACGACTGGTGCAATCCGGTCGAAACGTCGGGTGCATATTAAAGGTAAAATTCGTGATAAATACCCGTTTGCATATGTTTTATAATGTGATAAAAGTAAATGTGTACCTACGTACTATTTTATTTATTACCTACCTACTATGTACTGGTTAGTAGTTTAGTTTAAGTTGCGGAATTTTTAATTTATATTTGTATAAAATTATTAAACAAACATGTACAAATGCACCAACCTCGTTACATCCAGATGAAGAATGGTCTATGTACCTATGAGGACATTTAGGCGGGTCATACATACTCATAAAACAGTGTCGTTATGGGGAAGTGCAATGTGAAGCAAGAGAAGCGATAATGAGTTGAAAGTAGTGTAACCGGTAGAATCTGGTTCCTGGTAGTCAGGAGGTGTTATGCCTAGCTAGCCTAAGGTTCTATAACAGATAGGGTCAGAAAGGAAGGGCGCCACAAGCTTTCTTACACCAAAGCTTGAAAACAAGAAAATAAAATATAAAATAAAATAAAGTTTTATTTAAAAGCCTTCATCCTAAAATTTAAAATAAACAAATTGCTATAAAATTGAACCTGTGATATAATTAAATATAAAGCTTACACAGAACAAATTTTTGTCACAAAAAAAATTTGTGACAAAAATTTTGTGACAAAAAAAAAATTATGACCAAAAAAAAAATTTAATAAAAAAAAATCAAAAGGTTGTTTTAAATAGGAAACAAACCATCAGGGTTAAAAGAACCCAATCTAAAAAATTATATAAAATTTGCACCCTGTTTATTAAAAATTTGTCACACACGAAAAAAATATTATTACCTATTATTCACAATAGAATCTTAATTGTCAGAAGGACAAACTGCAAACAAACCAACTGCATAATGTATGCATTCAAACAATCAAACAAAATAACATATTCAACCAAACCTCCAACTTTGGAGTTACAAAGTACCCACTTACAATAAAAAAAAAAAAAACCATAAAGTATAACCACATGAAAATGAAAATTATAGTGAGTCCTTCAATAAAAGTAACTCCTACAAAAATAAAACAATAAAGTACCTACTATCATCTCACATAATATTTGTAAGGAAACCCTGATCTTATACCAAAGTCTCTCAATGAAAAAAAACACAGGTAAACTACCTCATAAAAAAAATAAAAGACAAATCCACAAAAGAGGACGTCATACCTAATCAAAAAAAAAACTCACGGTTTAACAAGGATGGTTGACGTCGACCACGTACAACCACAACCAGTGCATGACGCTCCAGCGTAACATGATGTGTGATGTGTGCTCAAGGATTGAAGACCTCATTGCGAGCGACCCTTTCCACGGATAGCTCTAAGCACACATCGACACCCACCAGCTCCCTAATCTTCACCATCAGCACGGGCACTCCCGCGCATGACAAAGCACCAGAACAAACCCAAGCGCAAATTCAAGCTCAAACGTAAACGTAGGCCCAAGCATAGGCCCAAGCACAAGCGTAGTTACGCCCCAGCGCAAGCACCGAGTCCAAACCTGACAAAGAAAAAAATGAACACATGAGGATATGCTCCCATTCACGCAATATCACTGTTCAAAAATGACAACCAAAAATAAATTACGATCATCTCGATAATTGCCGATTGATATTCATAAGATACTCACTCGGCAATTTCCTCCACGTTCCTCATCCCAAAACAGGAACTCCAACAAAAAATGCGGACCACGCATCCAAAAATGTGGTCCAAGAAGGCATCCAAAAGCCTTCAACAAAAGGCCTCTGTCGGGCGTTTACAATTAACCCGACAGCAACCTAAAACAAAGAACGAGCAAAGTTCAGCATTTGTGAAACCATCACACAGCGTGGCACAAAAAAAAAAGCTTGTAAGCTCCCAGCAGCACCAGGAAGTAAAACTCACCAAAAGAAGAAAATAACTCCATCACAATGAATCAACAATATACTACGCACAGGCGATTATAATAGGTACTATAATATTCTTCAAAAAGAAAAAATAATTAGATGGATGGGTCGGCCACCACACCTCACACCGCGGCGACCGACCCCCAACAAAAAGACGAAGTCCTCGACCACCATTCACAAGGACAAGGATGTCCATAACTATCTACTAAACAAACTAAAAATAGTCGATTACAACTAACCATAGATAAAAAACTAACTCAAAAGCTAATCAATCGTTAGCAAAACACGTCCCGTCACTAGGATAGAAAACAATACGCCATCTGTTGAAAAAAGGTCAAACTAATTTAAAAAAAGAAGTCGATCTTCGAATTAGGGTCCACTCGCTCGATCTGAGCTTCCCTATATCGCCGAAAGATCGCACTGTTACATGGTATGTAACACTATCTTCTTGCTAAAGGAAAAAAAAAACGAGAAAAAAAAAAAAAAAAAAAATTTACATAATCTTCCATCGACTAAATTTTTAAACAAAAGAAATATTTATGTAAATAAGCATTCATATTGAGAGAGAGTGGTATTTTTATAGACTAACAATATCACAATTACACATAATACCTATGACAAGTCAAAATTCAACATAAGTTTCACAAATTAAAACAATTTTCTTAAGTGTTGTATAGCAATATTAAAAATACAGGTGAGAGTAGGCAGAGAGGGTATAAGATAAGGTTTCCAAACATACAAAAAAAATTACCAACAAAATATATAAAAAAAATACACAATCTTTCTGAGCCCCACGTTGGGCGCCAAATGTAACCGGTAGAATCTGGTTCCTGGTAGTCAGGAGGTGTTATGCCTAGCTAGCCTAAGGTTCTATAACAGATAGGGTCAGAAAGGAAGGGCGCCACAAGCTTTCTTACACCAAAGCTTGAAAACAAGAAAATAAAATATAAAATAAAATAAAGTTTTATTTAAAAGCCTTCATCCTAAAATTTAAAATAAACAAATTGCTATAAAATTGAACCTGTGATATAATTAAATATAAAGCTTACACAGAACAAATTTTTGTCACAAAAAAAATTTGTGACAAAAATTTTGTGACAAAAAAAAAATTATGACCAAAAAAAAAATTTAATAAAAAAAAATCAAAAGGTTGTTTTAAATAGGAAACAAACCATCAGGGTTAAAAGAACCCAATCTAAAAAATTATATAAAATTTGCACCCTGTTTATTAAAAATTTGTCACACACGAAAAAAATATTATTACCTATTATTCACAATAGAATCTTAATTGTCAGAAGGACAAACTGCAAACAAACCAACTGCATAATGTAGGTATGCATTCAAACAATCAAACAAAATAACATATTCAACCAAACCTCCAACTTTGGAGTTACAAAGTACCCACTTACAATAAAAAAAAAAAAAACCATAAAGTATAACCACATGAAAATGAAAATTATAGTGAGTCCTTCAATAAAAGTAACTCCTACAAAAATAAAACAATAAAGTACCTACTATCATCTCACATAATATTTGTAAGGAAACCCTGATCTTATACCAAAGTCTCTCAATGAAAAAAAACACAGGTAAACTACCTCATAAAAAAAATAAAAGACAAATCCACAAAAGAGGACGTCATACCTAATCAAAAAAAAAACTCACGGTTTAACAAGGATGGTTGACGTCGACCACGTACAACCACAACCAGTGCATGACGCTCCAGCGTAACATGATGTGTGATGTGTGCTCAAGGATTGAAGACCTCATTGCGAGCGACCCTTTCCACGGATAGCTCTAAGCACACATCGACACCCACCAGCTCCCTAATCTTCACCATCAGCACGGGCACTCCCGCGCATGACAAAGCACCAGAACAAACCCAAGCGCAAATTCAAGCTCAAACGTAAACGTAGGCCCAAGCATAGGCCCAAGCACAAGCGTAGTTACGCCCCAGCGCAAGCACCGAGTCCAAACCTGACAAAGAAAAAAATGAACACATGAGGATATGCTCCCATTCACGCAATATCACTGTTCAAAAATGACAACCAAAAATAAATTACGATCATCTCGATAATTGCCGATTGATATTCATAAGATACTCACTCGGCAATTTCCTCCACGTTCCTCATCCCAAAACAGGAACTCCAACAAAAAATGCGGACCACGCATCCAAAAATGTGGTCCAAGAAGGCATCCAAAAGCCTTCAACAAAAGGCCTCTGTCGGGCGTTTACAATTAACCCGACAGCAACCTAAAACAAAGAACGAGCAAAGTTCAGCATTTGTGAAACCATCACACAGCGTGGCACAAAAAAAAAAGCTTGTAAGCTCCCAGCAGCACCAGGAAGTAAAACTCACCAAAAGAAGAAAATAACTCCATCACAATGAATCAACAATATACTACGCACAGGCGATTATAATAGGTACTATAATATTCTTCAAAAAGAAAAAATAATTAGATGGATGGGTCGGCCACCACACCTCACACCGCGGCGACCGACCCCCAACAAAAAGACGAAGTCCTCGACCACCATTCACAAGGACAAGGATGTCCATAACTATCTACTAAACAAACTAAAAATAGTCGATTACAACTAACCATAGATAAAAAACTAACTCAAAAGCTAATCAATCGTTAGCAAAACACGTCCCGTCACTAGGATAGAAAACAATACGCCATCTGTTGAAAAAAGGTCAAACTAATTTAAAAAAAGAAGTCGATCTTCGAATTAGGGTCCACTCGCTCGATCTGAGCTTCCCTATATCGCCGAAAGATCGCACTGTTACATGGTATGTAACAGTAGGGGGGACAGAGGGAACTCCAGTTATGGACACGAAACCTCAAGGCTCCGATCTACTCGCACTCAGATTAAAAACCCCGAGATCTTTCAACTCATTTTGACTGTCTGGAATCACCTGAATTCAGTGGATGAGATCAATAACAGGTTTGTGGAAACTGTCCATACGGTAGGCTCTCAGTTCTTTAAGACACGCTATACCAGTAGGTAGAACTTAAGTAGCTAAACGCTTGCTGAGACTGCAGTCTCCTAACGATGCTGCGTCACACTGAGAAGTCGAAAAGTTACAAGATTCTCTTACGAACCCAAGAGCCAAACTGAACCGACACTATACTTTACCGAAAATAACCCGTACATCAGCCTGTACGAGTTAAGGATGGCCCTGAAAGGTTCCACGCCTGAAGCACGAAACAGAAGCGTGGTGGTGCTGCTCTTTTTCAAGTAGGATAAGGATAACACCTTATCAAAGAACTATAGTTCCATCTCGCTTTTGAGTCTATGTTTATAAGCTGTTTTCCAGGATCATCGCGAATCGTCTCGTGTTTGATGACTTCCAGGCTCCCGAACAAGCCGTATAACATACATACGCTGCGGCAAGGCATACAGAAGACCGAAGAGTAACACTTGCCGCTATTTCTAGCGTTTGTGGACTATGAGAAAGTCTTTGATTCGTTTGAAACATGGTTGGTGTTAGTCTCTCCAGCAATGCCGTATTGACTGTTGGTGCATCAAAGTATTGAAGTGTTTGTATAGAGACGCCACTATGTCAGTCCGAGTAAAGGAACAGAATTCCCTTGAAAAAAGGTGCATAACATAAAGATGTCAATCTCCAAAACTGCTTACTGACCCTTTGAAAGCCGCCTTTAAACTTCTAGAATAGAAAGTACAGGGCATCAATATCAATGGCGAATATATCACTCACCTTCGGTTAGACGAAGATATCGGGGTCATAGCAAAGTCGATGGAGGAACTTAGCACGGTAAATTAGGTCTAAATTCTAAAGAAGATGTTCAACCAGTATGTGCGCCAGCCAGTGATGACTTACCTAAGTTAAGGATCCGGAACGTAGCGTTTCATCTCTATAGGGCTTATGCATAGGCTCAGAGTCGCTCAACGAGCTATGGAGATGGCTATGCTCCTTGGAAACCCAGAAATGAGAAGATACGTAGAAGAATTACTAGTGTCACCGAAATAGCCAAGCGTATGAACTATGATCTCGTTAAAATGGCAATAGGAACCCCATATAGTACGCAGAACAGATGGCCGTTAGGGTCGAAAAGTTTTTCAATGAAGACCGCGGATCGGCAAGCGTAGCGTAGGGCGTCCGTCCACATACAAAATAAACGGATGAAGCCGCAGGTTCACGGTAGATGCAAACCGCTTCCAAACATAACAACTGGAGATCTATGAGGGAGGCCTATGTCTGTGTAAGTGGACGTAACATGGCTAAGGTGATGATGATGATGATGAGGAAAGGAAAAGTTCTAATTTTTGTATTAGTTAGTAAATACTTGTAGTTTTTAATTTATCCAGATTATTGTTTAGTACTTTTTAGTTCAAAATACCACAATTTACGAATTTTAGGGAAATAAAATTGATATGAATAACGTTACAATACATTTTTACACGTAAACATTTTTTTAGCAATTACGTAAATAACCATGTAACTATCTAGTAAACGTATTGACAAATATCATTTGCACCCAGTATAATACGGCGGTACTAGGTTACACTCTTAGAAAACTACATTTTTTCCCCCGAAGAATAGTGTAAACATTCGAAACGAATACCTGCATAAGTTTTTGTACTAGAATAAAAAACTAAAAGGGTTTTTTATTTATATCTTTTAAACTATCAATAATTTCATATTATTTATTTAAATAAACTATAGTGTATTTTTTTATCTACATATTGTTCATACATTGCATACACGTATGTCTAACCAATATTAAGTAATAATTTTTTTAACGTTTTTTAGCTCTCCTGAAAACTTACCGTTTTTACTTTACACGTTTATTCGGTGGGGCCGTCGATATGTGAATGTGACTTTGTAAAGCTGTTTGCCGTCTTCAGGATAAGAAGGGGGTTATGATAATGATGCAATCATTATGATGTGTGTCAGAAAATAAATATACTTATACATTTTACACGACGTCATCCAGTCCCAAGCTAATAATGCTTGTGTTATGGTAACCAGATGACTGATATACAACTTAGATGCAAATTTTTTTTGTAGATATTGTAGATAGAAAAACATCAAGACCTGTCTGCAGAACATGTAAACATTTGTCCCGTGGCGGGGTCGAACCTGCAATCATCGCCCACTGTGCCAAAGAGGTCGTCGATTATTGGCCGAGTGGCCAATGAGCCGGCTAAATGGTAATCGCTAGTATCACGCAGATTCGAATCTCGTCGAAGTCATAAACTTTTAGTAAGACTTTTCATTCATAATGGTTAAACAGAATTCAAAGTATAAAACATTTCCTTAAACACAGAGTTTCTTCCAGGTATAAATCCATTAACGCGTCATAATAAATCAACAGAAGGAGTCACACAAACGTAAACTAACAACTATATCAGTACATTTCAGCACGATGAAGCGCCTAATCAAATCACAATAAAAATGACAAAGAATAGGTACAAAACAGACACACCTACAGCGAAACCGGGTCATTACACGCGCCCTGTCCCGAATAATTCTGTAATCATTCATTTACACAAACACGGAATGACCTGCGTCAAGCCCAGAGCTGACATAGAAGATTTCTAGTTTGCGTACAGAAGGTTAGTTAGCATAAAGTTATAGAGAAAATTACTGTCGGATGTAATCGCTTTCCTATACATTTTTAGAACAGTTACTCTGGAGTGTTTTAAGCATTGCCTTGAAGCATGACCTTGGCACTCAACGGATAAATCCCAGTATAAATGGGTCGCGACTCATGGTCCCACTAATTTGACCCACTGGTGGGACAGTGTGTCGATTTAATGGGCTCGTGGTCCCACGGTTTGGTGGGACGATCTGTCAACGTAATGCAGTCGCTCGTGGTTCCACTGATTTGGTCATAAGGGCTATAACACAAATATATTTGGTGTAGTCTCAGTAGTCCGGTTACAGTTAAGTCAACCGGACTTCTGAGTCGTCGAGCGACTCAGAATGGGCTGTTCCTCGTGGCCTAAATGTAGGTAAGTTCGTATGAGCAAGTGATGAAAAATGAAATGAAATATGATCACGATTGTATCCCATGGAGCGGTAGACATTTCTTTTAGATCATTAGGCAGTTTTTTTAGATCCTTTTGAAGATGTCTAAGGGGGTAGTCAGAGGTATGTCCAAAAACATACATACCTGGTACATGCCCAAAATTAAATGATGAGTGGTGGCTTAATTAAAATTTTCTTATTTTTATGCTCTTTCCCTTTTAATAATGTATAATACAATGCCAATAGTAGGTATTACTGTAAAAAATAAACAAAGTAATGGCAATGAAGTTATTTCTTAAAAATTATTTTGGTTTTGTTTATTCAAGTCTAGGCCTCTCATAAAACCTTGAAAATAAAAACTAACTTTTTTGTTTTGTTTGAACAATTTTGTTTGCCCTAAATGAAAGCTGCCCTTTCAAAGTTGATTACAGCACAACATTTAATTTTGTCTTCAGTGAGGCACCCTTAATTTAGGTAAATTAGATTTGCAACTCTGTTTTGTCTTTAATCAAACCTAAAATGAGTCATGGGCCTATACAACTTACAGGGTCTATATAGGTTGTATCCTTGTTTTGAATCTAGGATTCAATTTTGCTGCTTGCGAAAACAAGGAGTTTTAATAATCTTTTGAATTTTTAGCTCAACTCTACTTTAAACTGAACAATAAAAAATCGTAATGTAGGTATACATTCGCAAAAATATTTTAGGTAAGTAGGTGCCTATTTATTGTAACAAAAATAATATCGTTAGACAATAAAAGTTTATTAAATTTTATTAGGTATGTACTTGCAGGTAGTCTCGCCCGATCAGCTGAATATTATAGGGTTGCTCTGTGTTTATTTCTGAAGGAAACTTTGCTAGTCATTCCTTTAATGAAAAACATCGAAATTCAAAAAGTCGTAGAACAAATGTTGTTCACACTGATGAGGTGAATGACCCCTTTTCGGGACAACATACCATTATGAATCACGTTGTATACTTACACGAACTTTAGATAGTGCAGGAAGACGATCTAAGACAATGTCAAAAGAACTTATAATCTCTAAAGACCTGAGATGTCTACTGTACTGTTGGGACAATGTCGTGAACAATTTCACTATTTCAACACAAGCAACACAAGTTACAACGCATGCAAACCGAAATTATAAAACCAGCGAAAATGTTATACCTTTATTTCCCACGGGGCACAGATTTTCCACAGCATTTTTCAATACAGCCGAATTCAATTATTGCTAATATTTTCTCTCGCGATTTTGTTCGCAGAAAAAACTACGTTACCATATTGTTACGGCTCTTTCACACGGCCGGCCAGTTTTGCGGGATCGGTTTTTTACTGGATCCCGCAAAAACTACTGGTGTGTTCACTTATCCGTGGTATCTGCCTACCCCCATGGGAGAGGCGTGATTTTATGTATGTATGTATGTATGTATGTGTATGTATGTATGTGTTCACACGGTAGTTTGCATCCTGTTTCTGCGGTAGAGCGACGAACGAGCGGTATAACTTCTTCTTCTTCTTTATTTTGGCTTCGCCGGCTTTTGCCACGCATTTAGCCACTACCATGTGTATATAATTTCGTTATGTCGATTTAGTCAAGGTCGAGTCAAAGTCATAGTGAGCGTCAGTAAAGATGTGGGTTCTTTACTGCAGCTTTTTACATGGACTTCTTGAGAGAACTCGAAATGCAATGATATACAGTTTTGTTTCATTT
This sequence comes from Xanthorhoe designata, assembly GCA_963582015.1. NCBI lineage: Eukaryota > Metazoa > Arthropoda > Insecta > Lepidoptera > Geometridae > Xanthorhoe > Xanthorhoe designata. Next base: position 9,823,558 of record OY757049.1, read on the forward strand.
GCCTACACTTATGTACGTTCACGAACACTTAACAGTTAATAATCCACCATTATTACATATTAACATTCGCCAAAACACAAATTTCGGAAAATAAAACAAATACGACAACATGCCATCTTGAATTCCCGTCAAAAAGCCCGCGGTATAACTTATTCCGTATTCGTCCCATGAAAGTTCGGCCATGACTATGACAATACTTTGACAATCCGAAGGTTGCAGATTCATATCCTATCATAGATATTTTGTTTTAAAATTATTTGCTTGTTTGGGGATCTGAATGATGAAGACCCAGTTGAGCCATTTTTTTTTTAACCTATATCGTGTCCCACTGCTAGGCAAAGGTCTCCCCCATATCCTTTCACTTCTCGCGATCATCGGCCGCTTCCCACCATTCCTCTTGGAAGGCAACAATGTCGTCACGCCAGCGTCTGCCGGTCCTTCCTCGGCGTGGTCGCCCGTCTTCAGGCTCCCACTTAGTGACGATTGATGCCCACCTCTCAGTTGAGCCATATAAGGATATAAGTATCCTCAGATGGTTGAATTATGTAGTTCATATTGTATTTTGTAAAGTCATGTATTAAGTACTGTGAATTTGAATTCTGATTGAATTTTTGATGCGCAATTTTTTTTTATCAGATTGTTTGGGTGGGATCTTTATAACTTCACCGGGCTAAAGATGCGCAACGAGAAATTAAAACTTATTCATACCTACTGAATGCAGCGCACAAAAACGAGTGCGCTATGTGGAAGTACTTTGGTGGGGTGTGCTATGAGGGACGCTTAATTTTTTTTATTTTACTCACTCAAAACTTTTACTTACTTTCAAAACACTAACTTAACATATTATTAAGGGAAATGGTGCTGCATAATAAAGTCCTTATTAATTTATCCTAAAAAATAATATATTTTTAACATAAATCCATTAAACTTGTTATCTAATAGTTCACTTCATTTTGCGTAACATAAACAGTTATTTACAATATTATTGGGTCGGGATTTTATTTGCAAACTTATTTTAATTTACAAAGGTACGATAGGTTTCCATTCCCGGGCCTCGTTTAATAGCCTAATACAAACTGTGTGAACCTTTTTTGGTCGCAAAGTGTACAAAATTTGGCAAATTAAATTCTTCTGTAAATAAACCTACCCTTTTTGGGTGAAATATCCCTTTCGTTATTAGAGTTTGGGGTGTCGGGGACACTAAAAATCCGTTCACTCGCTTAGTTGTCACCTTTGCATACCAATTTAGTATTTGGTTAAATTTAAACAAGAGAAAAGAATGGTATTATTTTGTGTACATTTTATTCCGGTTAATTTTAGTTGCGTGCAAGCCGTTTCGTATATTGGTATGGAAAAACTTTGCTTCATTATTAAGGCATATGAATAGGCTCAAAGTCGCTCACCGAAGCTATGGAGAGGGCTATGCTTGCGGTTTCTCTATACTCCTCATTTCTGATTCGATCCTATAGAGTCTATAGGATAGAATCAGAAATGAGGAGATACGAAGAAGAACAATGGTCACCGACATAGCCAAGCGGATAAGCTCGTTGAAATAGCAATGGGCAGGCCCTATATTACGCAGAACAGATAGCCGTTGGGGCTGAAAAGTTATGGAATGGAGACCGCGGATTGGCAAGCGCAGCGTAATACTTACATCCACCATTGAGATGGATGGATGATTTGGTAAAGGCTGCAGGTTTACGGTGGATGCAGGCTGCTTCCAACCGAAACACAACTGGAGATAATCTCCGTGACTTTAGACGACTACTTTACTTACTTATAAACTTACCTACTTATAGATTATTTTTCTCATGTAAGTGACAGTCTTTTTGAGAATACCTAAATTCTTTAAACATAGATCTATGAGGGACAAAGAGCAAAGAAGTTTAAATACCTAAAACTCCCAGAAAATGCCTACCGTACCTTGAAAAAACAGTATTGCTTCTGTTTTATTGCCGTATCTTACGAAAAGACTCGACACTTTAATTGTAATGTCTTTGTTACTTCTACCAAATAAATGCTTTTATTTAGTTTGTGTACTTTCACAAAACACCACTAAAATGCAGTCGATCCGGAGTAATTGAGATTAGCGGAAGCGCTAAGTGTAACGGATAACGACGTAACGGTGCGTTAACGGCGTTGAAAGCGGAAATGGACCTTGGGCGGGAGGCTATTTGTTAGAAAGGTTGTAGTGAGCCTTTTGTCGGATTTTTTCGAAGGCGATTATTTTCTACAACATTGGCTTTGAAAATCTGATTTTTGTTGTATATAATAGTCGTGCATCTTTCGTTGTATTATTATACAGGGTGTGTCATGAATGACGAATCTATTTCATGAAGCAAGACATTTATCGATCAGTCTTACGTTTCTATTCTTTTCATTAATAAACCGAGTTTTTTTTAAGTAAGAATTTTATACATTTAGGATTTGAACCCACGACGAATTTAAAGTACCTTACCACTCGGCCAATACCATTTTTAATTCCAGTAATACACACATTATTAATGCAATTTAACCCTTCAAATAAAATGTGGTTTTAATACGCATTCAAAATATTTATCGGGTACAATTCGGCCCCGGCTTAACCCATTCAAACTTTAATTGTGGCTTAAATTATTTATTAAGTTGTAAAGATTAGCAGCCTCGTTCGTTCGTTCGTATGAGCAAGTGGCCAACTCTGGTGACGGAGTTTTTAGGCCGCCTAAAGGCCTCCGTCATGGCTTAACGACTTTAAAAGCCGGGACCGACAATTTAACGTACCCTCCGAAGCACGGAAGCGCTCAGATGAAAATGCCACTTGCGGTCACCCATCCAAGTAGTGACCGCTCAGAACGTTGCTTAACTTCGACGATTTTTTTTTTAAAACCAACTTGAACTTAGTGAGAAGAGCAATTTCATGCAAAAAAAAACAAAATGTATTTATTCAGTACGATCGTTTGTAGACCACTTTCCACGAAGACCACGAAGCGCTCGTGGCGAAGCTTGCTAAGACGTTCTTGATAGATCGTCGAAGTTAAGCAACGTTCTGAGCGGTCACAACTTGGATGGGTGACCGCAAGTGGCATTTATATCTGAGCGCTTCCGTGCTTCGGAGGGCACTTAAAATTGTCGGTCCCGGCTTTTAAAGTCGTTAAGCCATGACGGAGGCCTTAAAAACTCCGTCACCAGAGTTGGTAATTTGCTCATACGAACTTACTTACTTAGACCACTTTGACATGTCACGTTCTTAAAACTAGGGGATTATAATGCCTGTTCCAACGCGACTCTACACCAGGGGAAGAATCAGGCAAGAACCTGCACTCTTGAAGGTGCATTTTTGTTTGAACTTTGAATATCCTCATTCCTCAAAATATTTTTACACAACCACTTCGGGAATATACTTACCTACTCTTTCAATCAAAAAAATAATTTGAAAAATCAGTTCACTTATTGACGGTATAAGCAGTAAAGATACATAAAAAAAAATGCATTTCTGTTCATAACTTCAAAGATCAGTTCCTCAATGATTTTTAAGGGACCACCTCGGAGTTATACTTTTTCAACATTTTATTTTACATGAAAAACATACTGTGGAACATAGAACTCCTCCTTTTTTAAAGTCGGTTTAAAATAAAAAATATTCTCAAATATTACAGTTACTCTGATTCCCAGAACAACTCATCTTGTGGCCTTCAAAGCAAATACAAACATTATCCCCAACCGAGAACTATCAATGAAATCTCGTAAATAAAATAACTTGGAATCAAGCAGTCGTTTTAACATCGCACCTTTACTCCATCGTAATAAGAGTGTTATCAGTTTCGTCCAACCCCTGACTTCTGCAAATAGACTTTTATCGAAGGCATGCCATAGTATATGTGACAGAACTTCAGTAGACGAAGCGCTCGTGGCGAAGCTTGCTAGACGTTATTTGATAGATCGTCGAAGTTAAGCAACGTTCTAAGCGGTCACAGCTTGGATTGGTGACCGCAAGTGGCATTACCAGCTAAGCGCTTCCGTGCTCCGGAACGTTAAATTGTCGATCCCGGTTTTTAAAATCGTTAAGCCATGACGAAGGTCTGTAGGCGGCCTAAAAACTCCGTCACCAGAGAAGGGCCACTTGCTCATAAGAACGAACGCTTAGCAAGCGTTTAGCAAGCTTTGGGCGCTTGGTTAAGTTTAAAACGTATGTTTTCCTAGTAATTTATTCCAAATATTTTTTTAAGAACGAAAGAAAGATAATACATTTAATTAAAAAATAATATTCATAATAGAAATATAAAAAAATAATATTCATAGGACATAGCAAAAAAAAAACAATGGGAAAGTACTTGAAAAAAAGTTATCACTACCATCACAGGAAATGTCTAATTCAATATTGTAACGCCATACACTTACAATCATCTTCATACAAATAAAAAAAACAAAACATATCATACCTAAAATCAATAAAAAAAATATTAAAATAAAAATGTATTGCGTAGGGTCAAATAAGATCCCTATCTTAGCATGTGTTGCGCAAGAACATGCCCTCCATCGAGGGCAAGTTTTTGTGACCTTTTCTTTGTTCTTGCCAGTGGTGCTTGCACTTAGCCGTTTTTTTACCGTCCCAACTTGCGCTTCTGTATCTACATTGCCATAATCGAAGGTCTAATATTATTGGGCTCACGTAAAGCCCATAATTTAGTAGGGAACCTCATCGAAACACATTCGATGTAGTATTTACTGGCTCGCTGTTCGGGATAGTTCGGACCGTTATTAGGTATTATAATGGCGGGTTGCTAGTTGATTTGAAGAAGTTGGATACTAAATATTACAATAGATTGAAGGCAAGACCTAAGCATACGAAAAGGCCTTTTAGTAATCACAGTCATGGTAGCCTAGATAGGCTATATACTATTACTACTCTTTATTGACCCCTGTGGCGCAGTGGGCAGCTAATTGTTCCGGGTTTGGGTGTTTTTCTATCTATAATATTGTATGTATTTACAAAAAATGTATCTAAGTATTTCATCAGTCATCTGGTTACCATAACACAAGCATTAAGTTGCTTTACTTGGGATGAAATGAAGCTGTATGAAATATCCAAGGATATTTATTACCAAGATAATTTATTTACAGAAACTAAACTACTTCATATTTACATAACTGTATAAAAAAATTAGAACCAGTTGAGCCACCTAAGGATCGTTACAAACGATCTATAGGTAGCTCAACTGATCCAAACAACTGCCAGACGGAAGCGTGCCTACGACACTGGCAGCTTGACAGGATATTTATTTATTTTATTTCCGTAGACAACCTACTGTCATAGCAGAACTAAAGCAATTGACCGTAGTCATGGCCGTGGTCGGATGAACTAACATTTTTCCGCGCGGCTGAGAAGATATTTCCTGCTTCGGGTCAAGTGCCGACTCTGTTTAGTCACTGCAATTACACTGTTATGTATCAACGTTATAAGTCACAAGTTAGCTTGTCAAAAACCAGAGCACAACTGTACTATAATGCTGGGTTCCTATATCCAACTAACGGATGTCCGTAGGTCAATCGTCATAGCAACGTTGTTATCTGACTCTTCTTCTTCTTCTTCTTTATTTTGGCTTCGCCGGCTTTTGCCACGCATTTAGCCACTACCATTTCAAAATAATTCAAATTAGTAAAGTCAAGTCAAAGTCTGACTCAAAATGTATAAAACTTTTTGACAGATAACAACGTTGCTATGACGACCGACCTACGGACATCCGTAAGTTGGATATAGGAACCCGGCATAAAGCGTCACTGAGTGTGACTCGATGGGAAAAAATCCCAACGAATCACACCAGATCTTGTCAGTGACTCGGTGGGATTTTTTTGGGAACTCACCAGCGTGCCAGATTTTATTATGGATAAAGGCGATTTCACGACTTAGACATTTAAGATCCTTTTACAGATGTCTGAGGGTAGTCAGAGGTATTTCGAAATACAACTTGGTACATTTATTTTGCAGAGTTTCGTGACAGGTGGCAAGCGAATCGACGCTAATTAAAGCTTACTGGTTCTTTATGATGACATTTTTCACTGTGTGGAGATCGTGATACTTAAATGCTTAATTAACTTTAGATAGATAGAAAACACTTTATTGCACACCATTAACAGATAAAAAAACATCATGAACAATAAAACACTTAAATTACTATGATATACAATCGGCGGTCTTATCGCTAAAAAGCGATCTCTACCAAATTAGGAATCTGTTGATGCAAGGAATACCCCTTTATGAAACTCAAACAACTATATAATGCCCTTGTGCACATATTTCGAGGTTGTTATTGCAATTTCCGCTGACCTTGCGAAAAGTCAGCGCGTTGTATCATTTTTCGCTGTAACTACTGTACACTAGCAATAGTACAAACCTTAGTGGTTTTTAGTTGCTAAGTTATTTTCTGTTTTGTATAAATGTTGAATGTGAATAAAAAAAAACGATTTTTCCAAAATAATAAAATAAATAAGAACTCACTACTTATCTTTTTAGATCAAAAACGCATGGATTTCGAATATTTGAGTTTGAAACTTTGAATGCTAAATGCCCAAGATGTTACACATCGGTGTAAGTCTGAGTAGCTCAAGTAACACGATCCTAAGCGACGTCAATTCAAGAGCACCCTTTGTAGCCTAATGCTCTGTTTACGGGCGATTCCATATTTGGAGTACGTTTTATAGTGGTCCGGGTTTGCGCTTTTTGTAGTAGAACTGTTCAATATTGAAGTTTGAGCACCCTTGTTAGTGAAAATCAAAGACGATTAATATCTAGAAGATAGACAAAGGCCATACACAAAATCGTAACCCTAAATGTAGTAAATCATTGTTAAAACAAATATATATGTATTTACACAAATAACTAGCTCTCGCCGAAGGTAGCTAAGACGTTGTTGATAGATCGTTGAAGTTAAGCAACGTTCTGGGTGACCGCAAGTGGCATTAATAGCTGAGCACTTCCGTGCTTTGGAGGGTACGTTAAGTTGTCGGTCCTGGCTTTTAAAGTCGTTAAGTCCTGACAGAGGTTTTTAAGCGGCCTAAAAAAATATTCACCAGAGTTGGCCACTTGCTTATAAGAAAGAAAGAAAGAAAGAAAGAAAAATCTTTATTTTGTCATTATATACTAAAGGAAAAACTACTTAAAAAAGGAGAAAGTAACAAGAAAAATGACAAAAATGGCTACTACTCAGCATGATGCTTCGGCAGGAACCAAGGAACCTGCCCACTTATACGAACTTACTGACTTATTACAATAAATATTAGAACCAACACAGAAGTCCAACTTCGCGAAAACATTAATTTTTATTACTCTTTATACTACGCAATAAAGTACTATTCAAGCGCTTCCTTCCTGGCACTGTTAATCAAAGTCAAAGACAAAATCACTTATTCAGTATCATAGAAATGATTCATCCAACTTGCAATTTCATTCTATTGGATAGCTCTGTATAACTCTCTCAAGATCACGCGTTTAAGAGTTAACCTCACCTTGTTTAATACAAACGCCCAGTGTCAGCGCGTTTGTATTAATAAGCTGTGACCCATGCACACTCCTTGCGTTTAAAACGCACTGCAAACAAGCAGGTGACGCATTACAAAAAAGACGTGTGGCACTCGGAGACTGCCGCGGTAAAGCTATTGCATGGGGTGTTAGGTTATTTTCATTACGGAATTTCTGGATTCGGTCTCCACGCTCAAGGCCCGCGATAGAAGCTATGCAATAGCTTAAAAATGCACAGTGACTGTTCAGAGAAAGGGTGTGCTTACGATCTTACCATACTCGTAGTTCCAGACCAAAGACGATTAATATCTAGAAGACAGACAAAGGCCACACACAAAATCATAACCCGTACCAGATAGCCTGAAAACTTTAAAACATCAATTTTATCCAAGAAATTTCAATTACTTTCTAGTTAAAATTACCTAAAATTTTTTTTATATTGAATATTGTTGCTACCTACTACTAAGTATTGAAATTTCTTGGATAAAATTGATGTTTTAAAGTTTCCAGGCTATCTGGTACTGCGGGATCAGGGTTACGATTTTGTGTATGACCTTTGTCTGTCTTCTAGATATTAATCGTCTTTGTTCCAGACGAAGCGCGCTTTAAACAAACTAAACGGGCCACCTGCGTCGGGTCAGAATTCTTTTTAAACAGCGTAGTGTGCTAAGTAAAGTTTTATACAAAATAAAATGAAACAAGATCTCAATAATTGTATCCTTCGTATTGTAGAGGCAAACAGATATCAGACAATCATAAACAGAAACTCCGCCGTGAATGTTCTTTGCAATTAATTGTTACGTTTTAAATAAAACGTTGATTACAGTTATCAGAAACACCGGGGGAACTTCCAAGCTGTTTCTATAAACAAGGAAGGAATAGATCGCTTGCATACAAATGGAAATACTGTAGCTTAACTTTCTGGAAGAATATTCTGGAAACTTGAGCGCTATGGGCTGTTTCTCTTCAAAGAGGTTGAAAAAACGGAACGTTAGCAAACGCTTTGAGTGCGTTTTCTGCCAAGCTTAAAAGACATGCCAAAGGTGGGTCAAAGGTCCATCAAAGTGTTAATGTTTAGTTGTCAGTCTTAAACGTAGTGGTTATATTCTCTTTGGTCAGTCTATTGGTAAACTTAAGAAGGAAGCGGTGTGTTTGTTGCTCTGATTCTTTACGGCTATTGAGATGTATTAAAGAGTCACAATCTAATAGCTGACAACACTCAAAATATGTGCGTGCAAATTCAATGTTCAACAATGACATTTGACATTTGAATGTAGACGTTATGTAGTTTGTTTTAATGTTCAATGTCGCTTGTACGCAAAAAAGAAACTACGTAGTGTGCGCAGTGTTTTGTGTTGCATAAACAAAGTTGCTATGGATATCGATTTATATCAGTCATTCGTAAGTTAAAAATAGAAACCGAACCTAAGCCTGTAAGTTTAAAAAACCGGAGTCTGTAAAAATCTACATACAAAACCACTGGAGATAGATATTTAATATTCTAGGCAAGTGTATGTAATTGTGCAGACGCGATAAACAGAGTGACAATTGTTTTGGGGTCCATACGAGTATATGAGTTTGTTTTCACGTATTTGAAAGTGTTAACTGAGTCGTTTAAAAACTCCGCATAGAAGAGTCACCGGCTACTTCGTTACAGTGAAAATGATTATAAAATTTTAACTAAATAATTAAAAGCCAGCGCCAGCGTCTTGGGCTCACTTCCAGTGGCATGGATCAGTTGAGCTAACTATAGATTGTTTGTGACGATCTTTAGGTGGCTCAACTGGTTGTTATTGTATTTTAGACAGTTATTTAAATGTAGTGGTTTAGTTTCTGTAAATAAATGTATATCAATAACTAAAAGCAAAAGCTCTTAGACCAGAAATAGCAAAATTAATTTTTTTTTTAAACCGACTTCAATTTCGTAAGAAGATAGCAATTTTTAGCACTTTTGAGGTGCATTTTATTCTTTATCATCATCAGATCCTCATTTATTTTAATGAGATCACATCAGAAATATATTATTTTAAACAAAAAAAAATTATCCAACACGGTCCACTAGAATAATCGGTAAACATTCATTAAAAAAAAATTAAAAAAAAAGAAAAGATAAATCTTTATTTTGTCATTAAAAATGAAACATTACGTCATATTAAAGAAAAAAAACAATAAAAATGACAAAAATGGCTACTACTCAGCATGATGCTTCGGCAGGAACCAAGGAACCTGCCGTAGCCCTGGTCTTCCGTAGCGTATATGTGGAATATAGACCCTTCTTCTGTTTTAAAGTCAGTTAAAAACTAAGTAAGTAGGTACTACTTATATTTCTACAAAAGAAGCATGCACGCTTCCCATTCCAGCAAAACATTATCACGCGTAAACTTCAGAAAAGTTGCCAAAAGCTGTTTCTCAAACACAGACGTGACGTGCTTGCTTAGAAACGAAATAATTAGGCTCACGAACGTGAAAAATGTAATCATTCTCAAGACTAATAGGGTCGTGTTATAATTATTTTAGACGTATTTTTATGAAGGTACTCAGGTATATTGAAAGAAGAGGCTTTCGCCTTGCAGTGGGGCATAAGCTTTAGAATCCTACTATCCTATTAATACTATAAAATAGTCTTGCTTATACTTTCGTGATCACAATTCATACTTTCGTCGCGGGCGAACTGTGACCACGGTTGTTGCAACACAGCCGAAACGTCGGGAAATTACGCGATAAAATCCTGTAAATTTAAAATTTAAAATTTAAAATTTAAAATTTAAAAGTATAATACTATAAAGGTGAAAGTTTGTGTGTGTAAGTGTGTAAGTGTGTAAGTATGTAAGTGTGTTTGTCACTCTTTCACGCTCAAACGGCTGGACGGATTTAAATGAAATTTGGTACCAGAATTGCTTATAGGTACGCTGGATTAAAAAAAACTACTTTTGATTCCGGTATTCCCACGGGAACAGAAACTATTTACCGCGGGTAACACCGCGGGGTGCAGCTAGTATATAAATATCCTTGGACATTTTACACAGCGTCATCTAGTCCCAAGTTGAGCAACTAAATTCTTCTGTTATTGTAACGAAATGACTGATATTTTACTTACATATTTTTCAATAAAAATAAAAATTGGATAAAAAACCCGCAGACCCGAAACAAATATCTTCAGTTTTTTATTATTTTTACAGTGTTAAACCACACTTAGGTATTGGATAGTTCATTATAAATCATATAATCATTCATTTCATTATAATCGGTGCTTTAACCGATAAAAAATCATCTTACTAATAGTTTCGGGGTTCGGCTTTAAGGGTCCGTGGCCTAGTGGTTGGGCAACTCGGCTTAAGAGTGATCGCTTGTATCTACGCAGGTTCGAATCCTGCCGGATCCGTTAACTTTTAGTAAGATTTTTCATTTATAATGAAATATCTTCAGTTTATCAAACATTTATTTTTAATTTGTCCCGGCTTTTAAAGTCGTTAAGCCATGACGGAGGCCTTTATGCGGCCAAAAAACTCCGTCACCAGAGTTGGCCACTTGCTCATACGAACGAACGAACGATCAAACATTGGTCCCGTAATGGGAATTGAACCCGCAACCTGCATCTACAATAATGTCACATAATCATTACACAATAGACACTTCATACATGTCACTTACGGCCGTGACATATTATATCTCCACTGTCCGAGATGTCACGACCACTGTGTCATTCGACAAACTATCCAATTGAAATAAATCATGTCGATAGGATCGAGACGTAATTAAATAACACGAATGACATGGGTCGCTTTGGCTGTCAGAATGACGGCGGTTTTTACGAAGCAATATACCTAGTTATTTTATTAAGGTTGTAGAAGTTTCGGGGAGTTATTTTCGTAGAACGTACAGAAATGACAAAGAAACTTATTGAAGGCTATGTCAAGTATCGATGATTATTAATAGAGGTGACACTGACAATCGTTCGTTCGTTCGTTCGTATGAGCAAGTGGCCAATGACTAATGATTCGCGCTTCACTAATGATTTATTCCGTCAACAAAACAATTTGTGCATTATTGCCATAGACATAGAACATTAAACCAATTGCCCTAAGATTATTGCCAATATTACTTCAAAAGAGTTAATTTGTTCTTTCTCAGCGCTAACTTAAATGATAAAAGTTTAATTGCTATGCGAATGGAAAAGTGTAAAAACTTGATTTAATGTCTCGGCATCTTTTTATTTTTGATATTTTTTGCTACTTTCAAAGATGGGAGTACATTTTGAAGTCATTGCGAAAGTAATTATTGTTTTTTATTGGGGACCAATGTAGGGATCGATCTTGGACGGTTGTTGGACGCAAACGGAGCATTGCCATTGGCCTTTCTATTCATAGCCAATGCTGGAACCAAGTTGAAGCCAGTGTGGTACCCGCATTAAACACACAATCCATTGATAGACGGCCGGATTCAAACTCACGACGGATCGAAAGTCGAGGCACTTAACCCACTCGGCCATCACGACTAAGTAGTCTAGTCGCAAAATAAGTTGTTGTAAATAAACGCTGCAGACTTCTTTGGAATGTGACAGCAAAACATTCAACAGCAAACTCACTAGAGACTTGATACCGTTGAAACTAATGCTCAAGGTATCACAGATAAGTCAATTAGGCTCCATAACTTGAAGCTAGCACAATATCTCCTAACTGCAAACTTCCTGCAGCAGGCCTGCGTAATTAGTTTAGGAGCATCCGCTGCAAGTCGCTCAGACGACGTGCTTTAGATTCACAAGGTGGTCCAAGATTCCTAGCTCAAAGTGCAGTTGGGACCTTGTCAGACTCTGCTAGTTGCTGAGATGATTTGGCCGGGGGATGGCCTTAGATATACAAAGGTGGTCCATAACTTCTAGCTCAAAGTGCAGTTGGAACCTTGTCACACTCTGCTAGTTGCTCAGATGATTTGGCCGGAGGGTGACCTTAGATATACAAGGTGATCCAGAACTCATCTTAGCTCAAAGTACAGTTGGAACCTTGTCGCACGCTGCAAGTCGCTCAAATGACGTGCTTTTACCAAGGTGGACAAGGTGGTACAAAGGTGGTCCGGGATTCTTAGGCTAAATAAAAGTTAGAACCTTGTCGCACGTAAGAGTTTTAAGAATTGACACAAAAGTGTATCTTTTCCTACTTTTTCATACAGGAGCATCCGCTACTTGTCTAGTCTACTTGGGCAAAACGCGTGAATTTACAGTTTAAATAAATCAAAACGTCCAACAATAGCTTAGTGCCATCCACCAGTTATATTTGGATGCAGTTAAACATAACCAGTCCAAGCGCCATTTTCAGTTTTTGATTTTTTTGCATTTTCGTAACCTCCACATAATTTAGCCATAGAAAAAACACCCTTGCACCCAGCTTCACTACAAGTTTTGTATTACAAATATTGACTACCTATTGACATTAAAGTCAATAGTAGTCCTTTTACACCGTGGACTAGTACCATACGAGTTAACCGATGGATTTCGATAACGCAGGTAACTTACTACTATACACCAAACTTACGAGGAACTGAGAACGTGACTTAGAAGGTATTCCATTGCTATTAACTGTAACTGTTTGGTTGAAAACAGAGTGCTTTGCATGGTAAGTATTCAAATAATTCAAGATGAAAAAGACGCGGAGGTTGCGGGTTCGATCCCCGCTGCGGGACAAATGTTTGCATATACTGCAGATATTTGTTCCGGGTCTGGTTGTTTTTCTATGTAGATAACCTATAACATGTATGTATTTACAAAAAAAAAATGTATCTATGTATCTGGCACGACGCGTGATCCGAGGGCTGGCACTTATTTGGCTCAAAAGATCAGCATTGCCATCCAGCGTGGCAATGCTGCCAGTGTCTTGGGCACGCTTCCGTCTGGCAGTGGTTTGGTTGGATCAGTAGAGCTACCTATAGATCGTTTGTAACGATCCTTAGGTGGCTCAACTGGTTCTAATTGTATTTTGTACAGTTGTGTAAATATGATAGAAGGAACTGGACCGTTTGGACCGTGACCCACCACGCTGGTCCAGTGCGGGTTGGTGGGTGTTGCGCCAGAGCCTCGTTCGTTGGTTGGCAGGGTGTACCACGGGCAGGTGAGGTTGGCTGTAGTTTAGTTTCTGTAAATAAATCAATCTTCATCTATGTAGTGTATCAGTCATCAGTCTGGTTACCATAACACAAGCATTAAAATTGCTTAGCTTGTGACTAGATGACGTCGTGTGGAATGTCCAAGGATATTCATATTTATATTTATCTTTAACTAATATCCAGTTAAAGGTCTTGAATTATTTAATAAAAAGGCCATTTGAAAATGTGAGAGGATAGTACAAAGGCAACCAAGAAGTGACCACACAAGAGTCACAAAGCATTGCACCAGGGCGCGTAGACAAGTGACAAATGTTTCATATCTAATTTCTTTCTTTCATCGCTATACCTTTGATCTGACATTTCCGTCGAGTTTTCGTCATCGAATGCCAATTCCTATACATTTTTTTTAGTTTCTACTCTAAAGCGATTGTAGAAATGTAACATGGCTAGGGCAGCAGGTAGAGCACCAGCTTGATGTCAAATCAGTATATTGTGTAGAATATTGTATAAAGTGATAGATAATAAATAAATAAAACCTTGGACATTCCACACTGCGTCATCTAGTCATAAGCTAAGCAATTTAATGCTTGTGTTATGGTAACCAGATGACTGATACACTACATAGATACATTTTTTTTGTAAATATATACATAGAAAACACCCAGACACGAACAAATATTTGCAGATCATGCAAATATTTGTCTCGCAGCGGGGATCGAACCCGCAACCTCTGCGTCTCAGGCGGGCTTTCGCCCACTGAGCCACAAAGGTTGTCAAAAAAAAATATAGATAGTAATAATTGTTAACTGTAGGTATATAATATTATTGAATACAATAGCTTTGACAATAGTAAAAAAATATAGTAGATGCTCTGCTATTTATATAGTTTCTCTCCTGTTCTTTTAGTGCACTAAATGCGGTACGGTGGAATGTACTACAGCACGCGATGCATTCGTCTGAGTATTTCAGTCTGAGAGTATATGGAGCGAAAATACATTGCTGTTTGTGTAGTTTAAATAAAGCTGAGTTTACTCGTCTAATTTTGAAAGGATGTAGAAGTTGTGTTTCAAAGTTGTGTGGGTATTTTTACAAGAATTATTTCACTACGGTAAAACAAATAATAAGAATGCATTATTATAGAATGTGGTGTAAACTTAAAGATAACTTAATTTATGCCGGGTTCCTATATCCAACTAACGGATGTCCGTCGGTCGGTCGTCGTTGTTATCTGTCAAAAAGTCTCATACATTTTGTGTTAAATAAACAACGATGCTATGACGACCTACGTACGGACATCCGTTAGTTGGCTATAGGAACCCGGTATTAGTATATCAGTCATCTGGTTACCATAACACAAGCATTTGCTTAGCTTGGGACTAGATGACGCCGTGTGGAATGTCCAAATATATATAATTATATATTTAGTACGAGTACAGTTTGCTTCTACTTCTGCTTCTGATTTAGTCTTATAGGTTTCTTCTAGGTAAGTGTGATGCATTTTAGACCACACTTTAATCAGGCAAAATTTGGTAATTGTTTTTGCTAAAAAATGTTGGTTTTTCAAGAGTAAAGCCGATACTACAATTTTTACCATTTTGTAGAAGCGACTAAACATTGCTGCCTTTCCACTCCTGTCACAAGACCCAGCCAAACCCATTTCAAAGTCACTGGGTAGGAAAATAAGTGAGTAACCTTGAACTTCAAAATAGACGCCGAAAATCATGAACAATTCATAACCAATAACAATATAAATAGTGTAGCCGTGTTGGCCAAGTGGATAAGTACTTCGACTTTCGATCCGAAGGTCGTTGGTTCGAATTCGGCCGTGCATCAATAGACTTTTCGTGTCGAAAAAATATTATGCACTTCGGCTTTAAACGGTGAAGGAAAACACCGTGAGAATACCAGAGGCTAGTCAGCCCCACACCGTATTGACCATCTTTTCTGTGGATATATCCGGCTAAGTTGAGAGGATGGTTTTGGTGCTGCAAGCCTCAACATCCATTCCATCTCAACAATGTCCCAGGCACTACAGTGTCCCGTAAAATGTGTCATGTAAAGGCCTGAGTTTTTAATAAGAATGTTTCGGTCGTAAAGATTTAGATTCAATAAATGTGTAAAAAATAAAATATCAAAGGCCACGAGCTCCGATGTAAGCTTAAACGCTGTATACCTATCTGAAAAAATGTTTTCGTATTGTGAATAGAATTCTGTTAACATTTATTTCATCATTTGTAAACCGTAACCCAATTTGTTTTCTCAAGTCAGAATTCTGCTCCCATTGTGTAATTGTGTGTATAATACACATTGTACGGAATGAGTAATGTTATTATACAGTACTAACATCCTTCAAATCAACTCGGTATTTCGTGCTTGAGAGACCAATTTCTTATAAAACTTTGTCAAAAAAACTGGTAATATTTCATGCCTCGTCAGGTGAAGAAACTGAGGACCGGGAACTTCCCAGAACTTTCGTTTGAAATGTAAATAAAAATAAATAAAATAAAAATAGCTTTATTTCCCATAAGTACCCTATTTACATAAAAACTGACAAAATAAAAACATAAGTAACTTAAAACTAAAAATATTAATATAAAAGTAAGTAGTAAGTGCCTATCCTAAATATTTAGTGTATAGGACCGCTTGACGCGGTAAAAGCCTCCTCCAAGTTCTTCCAACTCTCCCTTTCCCTTGCTTGAATGTAAATACTTAATTTAAATATTTCCAAAAGAAAGTAATAATTATATTAAAATCGTTTATTATGTGACACGAAAATAATGTTAATCACACAGGGGACACATTATTACGGGTTAAAGTCATGTCATCAAAACTGATCGTCACTCAGGAAAAAAAATGTATCTATGTAGTGTATCAGTCATCTGGTTACCATAACACAAGCATTAAATTGCTTAGCTTGGGACTAGATGACGCTGTGTGGAATGTCCAGGGATATTTATTTATATTTATTTATTTTATAAAACAGCTTTAAATAATTTTACTGACCTATACCTAGCTTATAGAAACCTAATAGTCTCAAGTCAAGTAGCTTTCAATACGAGCTCTCATAATATTATTTACTTGATTAATAGCCAACCATTTCATGGCTCAAGCTTTATTAGTACTGAAGATTATAATAATATCACTCGCTCGTATAATGGCTGTCTTCGGATATAATTGGACGTCCAAACGCACTGCTATTTTAGTACAAATCAAACGGTATTTTGGTACAAGTACAGTCATCAAGAAAAACGTCGGCCGTGGGCTTACTCACTTGTACTTGCAAAATTTGCAGAATGAAAAAAAAATTCTTAGTAGGTATTACAAGAAAAAAATATGATCACGACTGTATCCCAGGGAGCGGTAGACATTTCTTTCAGATCTTTATGCAATTTATAGATCCTTTTGAAGATGTCTAAGGGGGTAGTCAGAGGAAAGTCCAAATACATATTTGGTACGGGCCCACATTTTGCAGAAGTTCACATTCGATACGTGATAGGATGAGGCCCATCGACGCTATTAGAAAGCTTACTGGTTACCTCGAGATGTTTTTCTTCACCGTTCTTCGGTAAGTCATGGTAATGACACACGTATAAAGAATTAACCTACTTATTTCGGTAAAACAAATTCCATGCAATTTGCCGCGAGCAAAGACCTCACAATTTGTTCGAGTTTAAAGTTTAAGCCGCTACACACTGCGCGATTAGTGCTAATAATCACTCTCATTTGTCGTACGAACCACGTAAGCTGCAGAAATAAAGGAACAAAGCTCGTCGACGGAAAGCTTTGGTTCGACGACAAATAACTTCATTGTAGCGACTCATTCTATGTAACCGGTAATACTTGGTTTTATCAGTTTATTTTACTTATTGAAAATATTATTTATTATTTGATATAAAAGAGCATTTTAAGTGATACTCAGGTCATTAAAGGAAGTAAGAGAATCTATGTTTGAAAAGAACTTATATTGTGTTTATAAAAAAAAAGGGTTTTTTGTAAATGTAAAACTTTGTGACAGTGCAGGGATGCTTGTTACTATTTCTCGCAAAACTGCTGAACTGATTGGGCTGAAATTTTCAATTTTCGGTTTAAGACTTGCAATAACATAAGCTATATAGGTAATGACCACGAAAATAAAGCCGCGGGCAAATGTTAGTTACGTAGTACTTTTATCAAATCATAATAAAGACGGAACTCAAACCCATTATGATTAGAAAAGTACTTAGGTATTCGTTGAAACTTTATTTGACTATAAAGTTGTTAACAAATAGTCCTGAGATCTTATTGCAAAATCAAATCTATACTTATACCTACCTATTTCAGGAGTTTTTTTTTTTATGGTTCTCAAAACTGGACTTATCACAATAGAATTAACATAGATAAATCACAAACACTTCAACATCATTAATGCCGGGTTGCAATATTCAACTTACTAATAACCGTGGATCTGTCGCCATAGTAATATTGTTATCTGTCATAAAGTGTCCTGCATTTTTTGTTATCTAAACAAAGTTGCTATGGCGATCAATCTACGATTCGTAAGTTTAATTAATATTGAAACCGGCCGTTAGTGAAAGACCAGAGGCCCTAGCCATGTGACATTTCGACAATCGCTTTCGATTAGAAACTAAAAAAAATGTATAGGAATTGACATTCGATGACGAAAACTCGAGCGATCAGAAATGTCAAATCAAAGGTGTAGCGATGATAGAAATCGAATCGCTTCATAGCGAATGCCGGTTGGCTAGGCCCTCAGTTCTCTACATAACATCGTATTTTAAGCCCCTTTCACACGAGGCGTCAGTCCATAGGCGTCAGTCCGCTCCAGCGTCCGCTAATGAATCAATACCAACAAATTAATCGCGTGACCGCCACTGCATAGCAGAAATACTACTCAGTGGCGCCGAACAAGGAGTGTGAAGAGCAAAGACGATTAATATCTAGAAGACAGACAAAGGCCATACACAAAATCGTAACCCTAAAAATAGCCTGAAAGCTCTAAAACATCAATTTTATCCAAGAAATTTCAATTACTTTCTAGTTAAAAATGTTTAAATATTGAATATTGTTGCTACCTACTACCAAAGACGATTAATATCTAGAAGACAGACAAAGGCCATACACAAAATCGTAACCCTAAAAAATAGCCTGAAAGCTCTAAAACATCAATTTTATCCAAGAAATTTTAATTACTTTCTAGTTAAAAATGTTTAAATATTGAATATTGTTGCTACCTACTACTAAGTATTGAAATTTCTTGGATAAAATTGATGTTTTAAAGTTTTCAGGCTATCTGGTACTGCGGGATCGGGTTACGATTTTGTGTATGGCCTTTGTCTGTCTTCTAGATATTAATCGTCTTTGCTACTACTAAGTATTGAAATTTCTTGGATAAAATTGATGTTTTAAAGTTTTCAGGCTATCTGGTACTGCGGGATCGGGTTACGATTTTGTGTATGGCCTTTGTCTGTCTTCTAGATATTAATCGTCTTTGGTGAAGAGGTAAGATTTGGATATGGTTAATTATTTAGATAAAGTAAGTAAGTTTCCTATGAGCAAGTGGCCAACTCTGGTGACGGAGTTTTTAGGCCGCCTTAAGGCCTCCGTCATGGCTTAACGACTTTAAAAGTCGGGACCGACAATTTAACGTGCCCTCCGAAGCACGGAAGCGCTCAGATATCAATGCCACTTGCGGTCACCTATCCAAGTTCCGCTCAGAACGTTGCTTAACTTCGATGATCTATCAAGAACGTCTTAGCAAGCTTCGCCACGAGCGCTTATTATTTAGATATCATCAGAGGACTAACTTTGATTAAGGTGCCTGTATGGGTGAAACTAGCGCCACCGCCTATTTTATTTTATGATTACCTACGTAGAACAAAGAAATTTTAAAAAATTGAATGTACAGTTTGTGAATCCTGTCATGAGCTTTTTTTTAATACTTTTATAATATTTTTATAAATAAAATAATATTTCTATTTTTTGTAATAGTTTCATTTTGTATAGGTACCTAGTTTAGGAGGAATAGCGAAAACAGAATTTAGTGGCCACCGAGTGCAACTTCGCTATTTCTCCTGCACGGCTGGATTCGAACCCACGACTTTCAGATCGAAAGTCGGGGCACTAACCCACTCGGCCATCAATGGATTTTTCGGTTCAAAAAATGTATATGCGCAATAACACGAGCTTTAAACGGTGAAGGAAAACATCGTGAGGAAACCAGCTAGCTTTCTAGCAACGTCGTTGCAACCTGTCACGTATGGAATGTTAACTTCTGCAAAATGCGGATAAGTACCAAAATATAGAAAGAAAGAAAGAAAGAAAAATCATTTATTCTTGTAGGACCTCAAGGATCACTTAAGTTTCGTTTTACATGCTAGGTGATTCTAATGCCTGTTCCAACGCGACTCCCTACACCAGGGAAAGAATCAGGCAAGAACCTGGTGGTGTGGGCCTAGCTTTTTTTTAAAAGCGATCCCTTAACAATTAAATTTGGACATACCCCTTAGAGATCTTCAAAGGATCTAAGAATTACCAAAGATTTTAAAGAATATGTCTGTCCACCCCACCTTGGGATATAGTCGTGATCTTATTTCTTTCTTTGTTTTTTTTTTCATTTTTTTAGGTTATGAATGGCGCATCCAATTGTATTTAACAAGTACATCACATGAACCGGATATTCCAGTTAATAGCGGAAATTCCATAGCTCCATGGCAGGAATCCGAAAACATCGTGCTTCAAACCTCGTTTGTTTGCCGGTGTTGGATGATATTAACAATAATTTATGTAGGTTAAAGTTGTGTTAAAGTAGTGCCCATGAACAAAACTAGATGGCACCACTAGAACAAATAGAACGCGCTATCGTTGCGTTCTGGCTTGCCAACCACTTGGCAAGCCGGTGATTAATTAATAATTCATTTGAGTAATATACAAACCATCAAATATTGTATGTGTTTTAATTACTCGCCATCCCTTTGGTATCCTCGTCCGATATTGTTCAGCCGGTGAAGGCTTTGCGAAACAAATAACTAGTAGTTCGTCCCGAACGAGATCTCGCGCACCGTTGGTTGTTGTTTTTTTTACCTATAACTACATTTCTTTTAAAGTAGCAGATACTTGCAAAAACGGACATTTTAAGCAATGAGTTTAGAATGCCAATGCCAAAAAAATATCTACCTATAATTTTTTATTATTTATGGTTATACTTATTCCTATATTTCACGGTTTTTCAAACCTTTTCCTTCCTGTTTGTAACTCATACAAAACTATTTTCTTTTGTAAGTCATTTCTGATTTAAAGAATTGCCAAGATACTTCGTATCCTTACAGCGATTAGTGGTTCCGACTTTCAAAGAACATTTTAAACTGAACTAAGAATGCGTCAGTGAGAACGAACTTTATCATAAAATGAACTTTATAGCTCTGTTTATAGAGTTTAAACTTAGGGTAAAATGCCTTGAAAGGGTTGCAGCTTTATAGAGTTAGTTTTTGGAACCGTGTTCGCCGAGTGGATTAGTGCCTCAACTTTTGATCCGAAGGTCGTGGGATCGAATCCAGCCGTGCATCAATGGATTTTAGTTTCGAATGTAAATGCGCATAACACGAGCTCTAGGTAAACGGTGAAGGAAAACATCGTGAGGAAACCTGTAAGCTTTCTTTATAGCGTCGATGGGCTTGCAACCTGTCACGTATGGAATGTTAACTTCAGCAAAATGTGGGCACGTACCAGCTAATTATGTATTTGGACACACCTCTGACTACCCCTTTAGATATCTTCAAAGGATCTAAAAATGCCTGGCCACCAAGCTCTGTTTTCTCTACTTTTCCTACACTACACAAAATAAAATACTTTTACAGAGGTATTAGAAAAAGCTTATGATAGGTTTCACAAACTGAACCATATTTTTTTTTAAATTACTTTGTTCAACGTAATATTAATAGTAAAATAGGTGGCGGCGCTAGTTTCACACATACAACCATACAACCACCTTTAACGTATATTCAAGTGAATATTCAAAAATATAACTGTTTACATAGTCTGTGGTCAGCGAGTGTTTTTGCTAGATTTTTGCCGCTAATTATCTGTGGAAATCCGGCAGATGCGCGAGCAAAAAGTTTTAATAAATTGCGTTTGTAAATTTAAGTTTCATGGCATTCGTAATTAGTTTTTGTGTCTGGAACCTGCTGTTTTAGCAGGACAGGAGGGATAAGCCCTAACTTTGATATTTATTATGAATTAGGCTTCCTACAATCTTATCATCATCATTCAACATCAGCATTTCAGCATCAACATTCATTGCTAAAAAATCTGCTAATTTACAAAACTATCATAACCGTTTAACTTTGAGTTTAAAGATTAATAACTTTGAGTTTAATAAATGTACACTAATAGTGAATTCTAAATTAGCATAGGCTTATTTTAAAATAAAATAAAAAGATATTTTTATGACCAATTTGGAATTCTAGATAGTTATGTAGCTTTAAACAAAATTATAAACGCAACTTAAATTTCTCAATAAAAATGTAAAAAAGTCCTCTATCTATTTAACAAGATTCTACCTATATTTGAAATGGTTTTTGGGACAAATTTGTTTTCTGTTTGAATATCTAAAACCCTACAATGGTAACAGATATGTTGATGAAGCTTTGATAACTTTTGCGTGATAAAATGCGGTGCGGAAATAAAATATCCGCGGACAGATTCAATCAAAATCATTTTGCGAACCATTACTTTTACAAAATCCGAATACCGGAATATATATCCGAATAAATATATCCTAATAAAAACACAACATGTATTCATACATGTTGTGTTTTTATTAGGCTGGAAATAGACGTTCGATTTTTTTCTTCTTATGGAAGGTTCATATATGACGTAAAATACGCCGAGCGTATCATCTAGCGTACTAACGTATCATCGGTTGAGTGTGAACGGTCAAGTGTTTTTCTATACATTTGTCTGTTCTGGCGTATAATACGCGACGCATGTTCCGTCAGATATGAACCTTCCCATATAGTCCGACCCGATTGTCTGATCAGACTACCCGTAAAGTTACCGGCGATTTTTGTGTAGTATTAGTAATCTATCCTAGCTCACGTGTCAAGTATTCTAAATGTATGGGATTTTTAGTTCATGCAAGTTACCGGGGGAGGCGTTGCATTGGATTTTTCATAATTATCACGTTCAGAAACATTGGTACGAGTACATGCTTTATTTTTGAAGTTTTTATAAAATTTTTATGGGTAAGACATAAAAAGTTACAATCAATTCAAAAAATCGTATTTGTACCTAAGTTCACGTGGAAATATTTTCGAAACATTAACGCTCATGGACCACTGAATTATTTTTGCGAGCGATCCCGTCGCCATACGAAATTTATGGGCCCCGATCATTGAGATGTATTAAAGAGTCACAATCTAATAGCTGACAACCATTAAAAAAATGTGCGTGCAAATTCAATGTTTTACAATGACATTTGACATTTGAATGTAGACGTTATGTCGTTTGTTATAATGCTCAATGTCGCTTGTACGCAAAAAGAAAAACTCTGCGCACTACGTAGTGTGCGCAGAGTTTTGGCGTTTACATTTTATTTGTCTGATTGTGGCTCTATAATACATCTCAATGGCCCCGATTGAAAAACTCAATGTGCTATTTTTAGTGTTTCGTGCTAGTATGGCGTTTATGGCCGTTGACAAAACGATATAAATTACCGTGTAAGGCTAAAATTTTGATGACCTCTGTGGCGCAGTGGGTGAAGGCCCGCCTGAGACGCAGAGGTTGCGGGTTCGATCCCCGCCGCGGGACAAATGTTTGCCTGATCTGCAAATATTTGTCTCGAGTCTGGGTGTTTTCTATTAATAATTGGTATGGTTGTATGTATTTACAAAAAAAAAGGAATCTATGTAGTATAATAGTCATCTGGTTACCTAACACAAGCATTAAATTGCTTAGCTTGGGACTAGATGACGCTGTGTAGAATGTACAAGGATATTTATTTAAATAATATTTTGATATCAACTTATAGGAAATTTCCCTTTATTTCTATATAGAAATAATGGAAAATTTCCTATAAGTTTCACCAATCTATGATACAAAGGGATGACAAAGGGATGGATTCTACGACTTTCACGAATATATGAGCTGTTCATTTTCCAATTTGCAAGTGGGGTCGTAGTGTATTGTAGTATTGGTAAATAGTAGTATTTATTAGGATTATTTACAATTACATTTTTTATGGATGCTAATTAAATAATTATATATTTATTATTTAATTAAGTTTGATAACTGATGATAATTATGAAACTATGTAAAGAATTCGACCAGTTTTTGCCGGACTGGAGGGTAGTTGCCGAGGATCGTGAGGTGGTGGAAAGAGTGGGGGGAGGCCTTTGCCCAGCAGTGGGATCATCACGGCTCATAATAATAATAATAATATGTAAAGTGACTTACCTATGTTATGTAATATAACTCTATGGTGAATAAATGAATACTGAATACTGCAACGTTTTTATTCCCTATCACAAAGCTATTACATAAAGCTTGATGCTGTAATAAATCTTGTATTTATAAATATTAGTTTATTTATTGAAGCGACGCGTGATCCGAGGGCTGGCACTTATTTGGCTCAAAAGATCAGCATTGCCATCCAGCGCCAGTGTCTTGGGCACGCTTCCGTCTGGCAGTGGTTTGGATCAGTTGAGCTACCTATAGATCGTTTGTAACGATCCTTAGGTGGTTCAACTGGTTCTAATTGTATTTTGTACAGTTATGTAAATATGTAGTAGTTTAGTTTCTGTAAATAAATCATATATTATGGTTCAAAAAAAAAAAAAAAAGTTTATTTAAGACCCCTAAGTGTTAGGTCCAGACTAATGGCCTTATTCATAAAGGTTTATAGATTTACACAATGCTTTTTTCTTGTTACTCTTATGACAATGAAAAGAGATAGCAACAAATTTAATATCCGTTTTAGCTAAAGTATGTTTACTAAACCAATTTACGTATGGGGGTTAGACTATGATCAAAAGACTAATAGAAATATGAATTTACGTTTAAATTACATACCTATAAAAAATCTCGCACCTCGTTCTCAGATATATTTCGATAAAAGCATTACCTTATTGTAGCGAGTTTCTCAAGTACGTTGATTTCCCTCGGGCATATTACAAGAAAGCATTGCTATGGGCAGAAATATAGCCTCATTTTGTGTAATTTATATATCAATGAATAAAACGCAACCATAATAATAATACTCAATCAGATACTGGGTATTTAGAAGTAAATTAGGTTAATGTGAAATATTCGAACAAAGGACTAACAGCCAGTCTCAATAACCTATCTATTTGTTGTTTTGCTTACGTAAGATATGTCACTTTTAGCATGGAATTTTTGAAATTTTTGAAATGAAATTTTGAAATAAAATTTTGAAATGAAAATTTTCCGTGCTTCAGAGGGCACGTTAAATTGTCGGCCCCGGCTTTTAAAGTCGTTAAGCCATGACGGAGGCCTTTAGGCGGCCTAAAAACTTCGTCACCAGAGTTGGCCACTTGCTCATACGAACGAACGAACGAGCATGAAAAAAAAATTCAATATCACGACTGCATTCCTAAGACATGGTAGACATATTCTTTCAGATCTTTAGGCATTTTTTGACCATTTTAAAGTATCTAAGGAGGTAGTCAGAGGTATATCCAACGAAATACTAGGTATATGGTTTTTTTTTTACCTGTTTCAGGCACCAGTCTCTCAGAAAACTGTTTTTTACTTAAAATTATTTAAGATTTTTACTGTAATATTTTTTATATCCAATATTCTGTATTAATGTTTATTTACTATGATAGCGAGAGAAAACAATGAATGATGTGTACACTACAACCCTGTGCTTTTAATCGTCTCTCTCGAACCTCAAAGATTTGCTAAAAGAAATCTTTTAAGGGCGTTTGTGCACTACTTGGAATTTTACTGTTTTCCGGCCCGGAATGTCAGTTTCAAATGTCTTGTCTCCTTATTTCCGATAAGTTAGAAGGGGACAAAGACATTTTAAATAAACGACAAAGTAAAATTACGTGTAGCGACAAACGTTCTTAGGGTTAAGCTTGCCTTTGTTCATGCCCATACAATGTTAAATGATTTTATTGTGTTAAGAATTAAGAAAGAATAAAGTGATTTGATTTGATATTATAATTATCTGTGCTAAAAACGTAGATTGTCAAATGTTTTTATTAAATGTGTATGAAATCGTTAAGATAAGTAGGTATTTTGGCTTTAAATGCAGCGTCAAGCAAAACGCCTATATTCAGTGTTACTGGCAAACTTCCCGAATGCACTCACCCTAGTTTAAAGGCGAAATACAATCTCCTACAACTAGAGTGAATGCATTCACAAGAGTTTTAGTATTATTGCCGTATGGAAATAATGGATGAGTTGGCAGTACAATGTACCTACATTATCATGTAAAAGTATGCAACTGGCATCGAATACTGTGTTGATATATCAAAACATTGCTACTGCAAAGTCACTAGACCAAACAGTTCTAAGACAGGTCGATAGAGAATTTTGAGCTCTATAATATGGCGTTTAAAAGTGAAAAATTACTACATGTCACTTAACGGCATTTTAGCTTGAGGACGGCAGAATATCTGAAACAATTCTATATTTAGTCCTAAAAATATTAACGTGAAAGTTTGTATGTTTGTCTTTCATGTGAAAACTATGGAACAGATTTGGCTAAAACTTGAAATATACATAGTTTATGACCTAGAACAACATAAAGGCTACTTTTTATCTAGAAAGAGTAAGCTAGTATGTATATATTAAAAAAAACTAAAGTACGTAGTTTATCAATCTTGGGGTTTTATCAATTACTATTAATATTAATGCACATTCTAAAATGAATTAAATTAATCATTTACACTGTCTCTACTCGGATGGCATGTCATCCGAACCACCAAGGTAATTGAAATGATTTTATAAATTGCTTTCGTCTTGGTAATAATTAAAATAACGGCTCTCCGAGACTATAATGTTGGCACCACATTTTTGAGTGTTGGAACGTCTTGGTTCCAACACTCCAATGTAGGGATCGATCTTGGACGGTTATTGGAAGCAAACGGAGCATTGCCATTGGCCATTCTATTCGTAGCCAATGTTGGAAACAAGTTGAAGCCAATGTGTGGTGCCCGCAAAAGAGAATAAAATAGTGCTAAACGAATGAAAACAAGATTTTCTATAGCTTTGTCGTCGTTACTTTCCTAAAAAAACTAATTCCAATTATTCTGAGAAATACAAAACAAAACGGTTCATTTATTCATTTAAGGCTCAATTCAGTGAGTTGGAAGCAAAATATCTCCGCCACCATTAATAAAAGTTCGTTCAAACTTGAAACATTAATTCATTCGTGTTTTGACTAACGTAGCTGTCAAACAATGGCTGATTAACTGAGAAATAAATAAATAAATATCCTTGGACATTTTACACGGCGTCATCTAGTCCCAAGATAAGCAACTTAATGCTTGTGTTATGGTAACCAGATGACTTTTATACTACTTAGATACATTTTTTTTTTGTAAATACATACATTATTATAGACAGAAAAACATCCAGATCCGGAATAAATATCATACAAACATTAATTGTCCCGTGGCGGGAATCGAACCCGCAACCTCCGCGTCTCAGGCGAGCCCTCGCCCACCGCACCACAGAGGTCGTCAGAAAAATAGACGATAATGAAAAGAAAATTAGACGAAGATGCTACTATTTCACTATTGGAAATTGTTTTCACAAAGTAGGTTACTTGGACCTACAATCCTGTATCATAGATTTTGCTACGAGATGTCTACGCTAACCACTACGGTGCTACGGCGTAGCACATAATCTAACTGTTTTTAAAATATTTGCATGTTACCCATCAAAATGAATTTGACGAGATTTTAACAAATTTTTCACGTATGTAAACTTTCTTCTAGATACTTATTTCATTGAATCTATCACACAAGGTCTAAGAAATAATTATCTTTATAATATATAAACTTAGACTACCACTGACTGACTGACTCACTGACAGAATTGTTCTCCCTGTTGGTGGATGGGGAGGTAGGTATATTTTGACGGATTCGTATAGAGTTAGGTCTGGTGAGTTGGGGAAAAATCGCAAACCCCCCCTTTTTGCCCCCCTTCCCCCCCCCTTTTGAGGATCTCGGAAACTAAGAGACTTGGAACAATTTTTTTTGCGGAATCGGATAGAGGAGGCTCGGGGAAGTAAAAATTTTTTTTCAGTGTTGCCCCCTTTGCCCCCCCTCTCCCCGCCTTTTGCGAATCTCGGAAGTTAAGAGACTTGGATCATTTTTTTTTCAGATTCGTATTAAGGGGAACTTAGTTAGACAAAATATTTTTTAAAACTTACCCCCCCCCCCTCCCCAACCTCCCCTAAAATTGAAAGGGTTGTAACTTCACAACGGTTAGAGATATCCATTAGGTGTTTGGACAAATATTATAGTTGGGGTCGGAGGTCCTGAGTGGAGCGAACCTACGAGACCTGAGTGGAGCGGAGGGGGGAGGAGGCGAGCGAAGCGAGCCTCCGACCCCCGTAGCGTAACGAAGGTCGAGTGGGTGAGCGTAACTCAGGGCCGACGACTTGGTAAATTTTTTTCTTTTTTTTTTTTTTCTTAATGGCTAAGGGCTCCTAAAGGGTTTTCATACTGATTTAGGGGTTCCCATAGCGGTTTATTAAATATTTTTAATCTCCTATGGATTCTCAAAATTTTAAAAGGGTAAACCTACCTGTCAAACACATGGATAAAGAAAACCGCGTGCTGCTTGCAGCACGCGCACCACGCAAACTAGTTTTTATATATTTTTAAACTCATTAACAACCAAAGTTTGATGCTTTTAAAAAAAAGCTAGGCCCACACCACCAGGTTCTTGCCTGATTCTTTCCCTGGTGTAGGGAGTCGCGTTGGAACAGGCATTAGAATCACCTAGCATGTTAAACGAAACTTAAGTGATCCTTGAGGTCCTACAAGAATAAATGATTTTTCTTTCTTTCTTTCTTTCAGATGTATGTAAATAAAACTAATAATAGATAATAAACATTACTATAATGTGAATCAAAAAATTAGCTAGCGTGTCTACCTTGCCATGTCCTCTAACTAGGCAGTGCATTCAAGAAAAAAATGTTTTTAGGAAATCTCAAAGGAGATTATATGGCTGGACGGGCGCTAACAAAAAGGGTATCCTTGCCCGAAAGCTAAAGAAGCAAGGTTTTGTGAGGTTTGGCCCCGTTTTAGAATTGAGGCTTTCAAATGAGGATAATGCTTCGGAAGTGAAAACAACTTGTTGAGAAAAAATATTATCTGTGTCACTGAAAATTCGGGGGTTTTTTTCATGCTGTGAAAAAATAGTTTTTAACATGGAATAATTCATAGGTCACTTTGTATCCCTGTACAAAAATGTTCTGAAAAGACATATGAAAAGTTGCAATATAGAGCCCTCTCAATGGGAGGAAAAAGCAGCGCAACAGCCTGAATGGCGACGTCTCATTCACGTACAGGTTAACGCGTTTGAAACTGAGCGTCGCGAAGAGCTCGATAAAAAGCGCGATGAGCTCAAGGCCCGACCACCAGTGGCCATTATTTACAACTACGTCGGCGGAGTATTGACATGCTCAAAGTGCGCTCGTACCTTCACCAACAAATTCGGGTATGCAAGCCACCAGAGAGCGCACCAAAGGGTGGAACATCCACACCCTCCAATAAGTACTCAAAGTAAAATACGCCTATCCAGTCCAAACAGTCGCTGTGGTCGAAATCGGCCAAGACAGTATTATTATTATTATTATTATTATTAAGTACCATGAGAGCAAAGCTGCAGGTGGATATTAAATTTGTATGCATAGCTAGGTGATTGTGTGATTTTGCGACCTACAAGGTGATAATTCAAAACATAGACAATAATTGAATGCAATGCATATAATTACTTTACGTTCGTAGCGGATTTGGTTAATTAATCAAATGCACTGAAATTAGAAGCTCATTTGAAAGTGTTCACCACAAATTATACAAAGTAATGAGTTCAGAGGGAAATAGGACTGAATAGCAATTGGTTTGAACGAGGCCACATAATATTTATGTCTTTATCCATCATAGAGAACAGATTTTTCCTTGCAGCGATGTTTACACGCCTTTCGCCGTATTTATCCTCGACGCGTTTTCCAATTAAATAAATTGATTTCATATTTTTTAACCCAACTTATAATAAACAACCAATAGTAGGTCATATTTTTAAAATAGTGTAGATATTTTTAGTAAAATATTTTTTAAATCAAAAAACTCACCTATTTGAAACTTGAAAATTCTTACCTGTCTACAATCAAATCGAAATCAAACAGTTCATCATCAATCAAAGTTAAATCAAACTGAAATCTAGTAAAAAAACGAAAATTCAGTAGGTACATAGATTATATATACATATTTATCGAGTACGATAAATGGATCGTTCAATCTATAATCTCGAAACTCTCAATCAGATTACGAGTTCAGCTGCAGTACCATCAAAGTGTTTGAATTTAAATAAAAAAATAAATTTGAGTGTCGGATTTGAGTAAAAAATTTTGAAACGTCCGATATAGTCGTGATGGCCGAGTGGGTTTTTGCCTCCGCTTTCGTTCCCAAGGTCGTGGGTTCGAATCGGGTCGTTTTTTTTTCTTTTAACTTTGGCTTCGCACGGCTTGTGCATTTAGCCATTATCAAGTAATAATTCAAGTTATGAGACAAAGGTTCACAAGTACAAATTATATACTATGGTAATTATACATAATATCCCATCCATTCCCTTGTGCCTCAGTAAAGATGTTAGTCTTTACTGAAGCATCACATGGGCTTTTTGTGAGAACTCGAAATGCAATGATATCTAGTTTTGTTTCAATTGCCCACACTTATAGTACGTTCACGAACACTCAACAGTTAATAATACACCATTATTACACATTACCATTCGCTAAAAAATAAGTTTTGGAAAATAAAACAAAAAGAAAACATGACTTCTCAAATTACCGCCAAAAAGTCCGGCGGGTCGCTTATGATATATCTGGGATACCATTCTTAATTCGCGTGAGAAGCACGCACGTCCTGATTACTTTCCAACTATTTACAAAATGAAAATTCAGTCCACAGTTTGAATTTAATAAAAGTTAAACCTTCTTCAAACAGAGCTCTGATTCTGCGCCCGACCAAGTTGGGACTTAGGGACCTCTTTACATAATCACTTGGTCTAAGTTTCGAGGTATAAAGCGGCTGCAAATCATTGCAGATTTCAGCACTGCATCATAAGAAGTGTAGCATGTCATAGCTTGGCTAAATCTTTTTGACGAAATTAATAAAAAACGAAAATAATTCAAATATAATTTATGCTGTCGAACCTAATTAGGTGCTGGTAAAACAAATATTTACGGGTATTTATCGCTATTTACTTTAAATTTAAATTAACTATGTAAAAGATTTTAATGTTGTTTAAGGACATGGTATTCACTGCTCTCTTATCTTTTGCAAAGGATTACTAATAGTTCAAAAACCTGAGATTCTAACATTACGGCTTTGTTTCTTTGTCTGCAAAATTAAATAATTTTAAAGTTGTAAGTTTCAAAAATAATACCTACCATAATTTTACTTTTACAAACGTTATAGTGCATAGTGCAGTAAAATTAACCGGCTAAGCTGAGATGGTAGATGCTGGGCAAGCCTATTCTATCTCAACAATGTCCCAGGCACTACAGTGTAGGCAAAACTTCCTAACACTGCGTAAATCATCTAGTGCAGTAATGTGCTGAAGCATACAAAAAATATAATCTGACCCTGAATCGATTCGTGAAGTCGCTGAATGAGTTTTTCCGGAACATATGAATGCGGGATGAGAGGATGCTTGAGACGATGAATAATAATGATCCCATTCGTTGTTCAATTGCCTTGTTAGAAATACTTGGTTTTCTTTGCTAATAATTGAACTTAAAGCATTGTAAGTACAATATTGATGAGAAAAATGAGAATTATGGAGAATATCAATTGTGAAGAGCCATGTTAAAAGAAAACATGAAGATAACGTGATGAGATAAAAAATATTCGTTGGTCATACAAAATTAGATGGAAACAGGCATTAGAATCACGTAGCATGTAAACGTAACTGAAGTGATCCTTGAGGTCCTACCAAACTAAACGATTTTTCTTTCTTTCTTTATCGACCCTGGCATGACGAAGGTGGCTTAAAATAACCGTCTCCAGATTTAGCCACTAACTCAAACAAATTTACTTTTTAGTATCCAAAATTAAGAGTATAAGAGTACTAAGGCTTTTACATCTCTGGCTGGAATACTGGCTATGATACGTCAGCAGAGTCACGATCTTCAGCAATGAGGGACCGATTGAGGAGGAGGAAGAAATTCTTGTATGGGTAAAAGGAACCAAACACTCGACTGAGTCTTCTATATTGTAGACGACATACAATCCTTATCAAAGTTCAAACTGTTGTACTTTATTCCATGGATTAAGTAAATTTTAATTTCACTATCCAACAATCTCACAACATTAAACACTTATTCCTGCAAAATTGTTTAAAATAAACTGCCTAGGGCTTTGCTATTTGCTTTCATTTCATAACTGGTAGCGAAAGTTTACAGAAGTGAGTCAGGCCGATAAACTGATAGTTTCGCTACGCTCCGTGCACTGCATTCCTGAAATCCAAGGACCAACATATAACAGACATAACATCACTCAAGTTTATTTATTTATTTATTTTTAAGATACCCAACATAGGGTTACACTGTACGTAGTACACGCATCAGTTGATAGCCGAATATTAGAATACAAAAACTAGTGCTCCCATAATTAAAGGGTATCACAACATGCGTTAAAAAAAACCATCTTAATTCTAAGTAGATAATG
This sequence comes from Xanthorhoe designata, assembly GCA_963582015.1. NCBI lineage: Eukaryota > Metazoa > Arthropoda > Insecta > Lepidoptera > Geometridae > Xanthorhoe > Xanthorhoe designata. The sequence goes on from OY757049.1 coordinate 9,856,078, forward strand.
GTGGCGATTCTGTGCAACAATGACTAGTTAAATTATTCCTAAATCCGAAAGCTCTTATTTCGTTCACGTTAAAGTTCAATATAAAATAACAGACTGAGTGACATCTCTAAAATTACTATTGAACAAGACCATTTTTACTTCTGACTAAAACTACCCGCAAAGATGAAAAACAAGGTTAAAAGTACCTTGTTCTTCAAATGTTATTTTCAGTGCTATGCTAGATTAGTCTTTAGCATGAACGTAATAAAATCTTTAGGTTTTAGTCATAATTTAGCAAGTCAGTGTTGCAACAGAATCGCCACCAATTAGTAGTTTTGTATCGACATTGCGAGGCTGCTCGTTTGCTCGCTTGAGCGATAAGGCTCTCGCACAAAACCGCGATGCTATGCGATACGATGTCGTATTGTATTATTTGCTGAGTCATAGCTCGCAGATATTTAATAATAATAATAGTCACCGGGTATGTGTCTCTATCACAACAACATCAAAACTGTCAAAAGGGCCTCTGTGTGGTTGGGGCTTCGGCCCCATGCATGCCTACCAAAGGTCCGGGACTCAATAGTCCCGTGATGGTAAACCTTGACATACATAATAATAAAAACGTTTATTTCTTGTCACATAAAAATTTAAAAACATTTACAAAAAACTTAAAATAAAAATGCGACAACGAAAAAGGTCGTCACTCAGCATGTGCAACAATAGAGAGGATAGGTACGCTACTGTTGCGCTGGTATTATATTTGTGATGCGATGTGAATTTGCAGTTATGTACAACCCTATGTCAAGGCGAAACTTTTTGTGAAACTTATCATAAGCTTTTTTTAATACCTCTGTAATAGTTATATTTTGTATAGTTTAGGAAGAGTAGCGTTAAGAGAGTTTGGTGGCCACGAATTGCAACTTCGCTACTCCTATTACAGCTTTACAGACACCTTAATAATATTATAAATAAAAATAAATAATAAATATCCCTGGACATTCTAAACAGCGTCATCTCATTCCGAGCTAAGCAATTTATTGCTGGTGTTAAGATAACCAGATGACTAATATACTACATAGATATTTTTTTTGTAAATACATAGGTACATTATACATAGAAAACACCTAGACCCGGAACAAATATCCGCAGAACGCAAACATTTATCCCACGCCGGGTATCGAGCCCGCAACCTCTGCATCTCAGGCGAGCTTTCACCCACTGCGCCACAGAGGTCGTCATATTATACCGTTATAAACAGTCAGTGGTTTTCTAAAGATCAAGGCTTACGTTGCATCTGCGAAGCTCCGGCAACGTTGTATCTGCTTATTTTCTTTGCATAATTTTGCAGCTTAGGACTCGCGTCGAAACATTTTGAATATTTTAAACTTAAACAGTTATACCTACCACATCTTATTATTTAGGTAGGTAGGTTTCAAACATTTACATAAAGACACACTACACTCAAGTTTTTACACTTTGAAAACATCGTGAGGAAACATACAGTCAGTTAATATACGTAATTAATATCCACAAATTTAATTCTAATTACATAATGTCGTAAAAAGAATGACACTCAAAGAATAATTTTAAAATGATTCTAAATCGACTTAAAGGTAGATGTGTTATTAGAGTGTGTTAGTGTGATGTTAGGTTTACAGAATGTTTATTTCCCAAAAGAGACACAAAAGTTAAGAAACTGATATTACAGTCATTGTTAAATTTAAGTGACATGCTCTTCAGCAGCCATCCCGAAATCTCGCTCAGAAAGTTGTACTTAGTTTTAGCCATAAAATGTACTCACATAATGCATTATTTTAGATGTAGATGTGGGTAGTCACCTAGGTGCCTTCCGTTTTATTTACTTATTTTAACGCGTGACCCGAGGGCTGGCACTCATTTGGCTCAAAAGATCAGCATTGCCATCCAGCGCGGCAATGCTGCCAGTGTCTTGGGCACGCTTCCGTCTGGCAATGGTTTGGATCAGTTGAGCTACCTATAGATCGTTTGTAACGATCCTTAGGTGGCTCAACTGGTTCTAATTGTATTTTGTACAGTTATGTAAATATGTAGTAGTTTAGTTTCTGTAAATATGATACTTATTTAATAAAATTAGATTATTAACATTTCATAATGTGTTGCACAAGTTTAGATTTGAATGCATTAAATGGTTTACACTTTTGTTTGTTATGAAACCGTACCCTGCAATCTGAATGCCATAATTCCACTGCATGAGGTGGTAACAGCACGTCCCGAGGGTTCGATAGCTCAGGCAATTGTGGCTTGTCTGGTTCCGGGAGCCCGCGGGATTCAGTTATAATGATGTGGCGGTTTGAAAATTGCAGTCATTTTCGTAGACATAGGTTACAGCTGGCGTGAGAAGAACAAACATAAATGATCCTTTATCATCATCATTTCAGCCCATTTCCACCCACTGCTGAGTATAGGCCTCCTCTTTATCACGCCTTTATAAATTATCCTTAAGCATTATAAAACATATACAAACGGGTATTTATCACGAATTTTACCTTTTCTTCCCGCGACCACGGCTGGTGCAATTCGGTCGAAACGTCGGGCGAATATTAAAGGTAAAATTCGTGATAAATACCCGTTTTTATATGTTTTATAATGTGTTTTGATCGCGAAAGTTTAAAAAAGACAACTATCCTTAAGCATTTTACACGGCGTCATTCTAGTCCCAAGCTAAAGCAACTTAAGCTTGTGCTATGGTAACCAGGTGACTTTCTTTTTTTTTGTAATTAATTACATACAATAGATAGAAAAACATCCAGACCAGGAACAAATATCTGCAAACATTTGTTCCTTGGCGGGGATAAAACCCGCAACCTCCTGAATCTCAGGCGGGCCTTCACCCACTGAGCCACGAGGTCGTCTATAAACATTATAAAAAGAAGTCTCAGGCTCTTTTGTATGAGCTTGTCGCCAAAGGATTTCTAATATCTAAATATTCTTACAAATATCTACCTGTAGAGGACATTTTCAAATATTATCAAACCAAAATCAAAATAATTAACATTCTCGATGCAATCATACAATCCACTCAAAATTCCTCAGTTATCATTGAAAAGGCTGGACTATCGTGCATTAGCATAATTCATTCCGGGATCGCCGCAAAAATCCTTCGCAGCAAGCTTGTGGGTTAATGAACTGCTCCCCGGGGGAGGCTTCGGTGTTTTCAATAGTATATGGCATCAAAAACTGGCGGTAACAAAAAAGCGGGTAAAATTTGCAAACTTGGGATTCTTGGACTTGACGCGATGGCAGATTAAATGTTTTTTTCGTAAAATAATAGTTGAAGTTGAATGACAGCACCTGTATCAATTTTACTGGCGTGTTGCTAAGACGTTCTTGATAGATCGTTGAAGTTAAGCAACGTTCTGAGCGGTCACTACTTGGATGGGTGACCGCAAGTGGCATTTTCATCTGAGCGCTTCCGTGCTTCGGAGGGCACGTTAAATTGTCGGTCCCGGCTTTTAAAGTCGTTGAGCCATGACGGAGGCCTTTAGGCGGCCTTAAAACTCCGTCACCAGAGTTGGCCACTTGCGCATACGAACTTACTTACTTACTGGCGTGTTATCCTCTACGCACAGATGCCAAAAATCAAATAAAATCTACAAAACTTGAAATTCTGTTCATTTTTTTTTGTGTCTTGTACATTTACATTGGTACACACAGTCACTGGACTCAGTACTGGCCGGTTTGCTCTCAAATCTTGTTTTACTTTAAAAAAAAAATTGTTATTTATTGGAATTATATTCGTAAAACTACATACTTGTAGCTGTAAAAATAACCATTTTTACTTCCGTCACTTGACAGCCACCAATTTTCGCAAAAGCATGGTTGGGTGGAAATATCCGATGAGTTTTAGGGCCTAATAAAACAGTGTGCGGTACGAGCGCAGATTTTTATCAAGAACAAAGGCTTTAGAAGGCTTTTGTACCGAGCTCAAAGGCGACGCACACTTGCACACTAGTGTAGCTAGGTTACGTGTTGCTGTATTTTCACAAAAATTACTTTTTATTTTGCAAGGTCTCCATCATGGCTTAACGACTTTAAAAGAAACGACAGTTTGAGATGATCAATGAGATAGAGTCAGACTACATAGGTAAAAAAAACACAATTATATTATTTGACTTTTCATAGACATTATAATGCTTCGTTTTTATTAGCTGTCTATCGTCGCCATTCCTTTGATGTAACATTTCTGATCATTAGAGTTTTCGTCATAGAATGCCAATTTTTTCGCTTCTATTCTGAAGAAAAATATGTCTAGGGAGGTTGGTCCTTTTAAGAATTTGAGCTAGGCACTCAAAAGCTTAATCAGTTGAAGAGGTTGGCTTAAAGTTAAAATAATATGCTTCACAAAACGAAGAGACAAACTATAAATTCTTGTTTATGATCATCTTATTAATTCTAAGTTTGTTTTATCTATATCTATACTAATATAATATAAAAAGATTTAAAGTTAGTTTGTTTGTTTGTATGTTGAGGGTAATCTCCGAAACTACTCATCCGATTTCAAAAATTCTGTGTGTAGCATGGACTTTCCTAATGAACATAGGCTATATTTTATTAAGGTTACCACGCAAGCGAAGCCGCGGGCGAGTAAGCTATTTTATAATAAATCTGCCGTCTATTTAAATTTGTTGTTGTGTTGTTGTTAACTAAAAACAAAATTGATGTTATTTAACGGATTCTAAACCACGAAATAAGGGTAGTATTTCTTATAAAAAACATTTGTTCGCCCCGAACATGTTTCCCATACATTCAGGGAAAATCAGTCCCTTGCGATCTTATCCAATTAAGCTGAAGATTTTTAAGATTCAGGCTCTGTTATGTGGATGGTGTAAAGATGGTTTGGTCATCGACAAGAGAAAGTAAAGCAGTATCACAGTAAGTAAGTAAGTTCGTATGAGCAAGTGGCCAACTCTGGTGACGGAGTTTTTAGGCCGCCTTAAGGCCTCCGTCATGGCTTAACAGTAACATTGATGGTAACTAGCGAAATAAAGTTGAAACGGACAGCAGATGCATCAAAATAAATTATAAATATTCTATATTTCTATCTAATTCCGTGATCCGAAGAGCAGGTTATCGCTCCCGGTTATTTTTTTTTTTTTAGTCGGCTACGACAGTTTCAGTCAACCTAAAAACTACGTCACCAGAGTTAGCTACTTGCTCAGACGAACTTTACTTTTTATAATTAGATTTTTTTTGTAAGTACTTTATTACCAATCTAAACTACAAATCTCAAATTTTTCAAAAATTCTTTCACCGATTTTAGCATGGACATAGGCTAAAGCCTAAATATACCTATTTTATCATTGTAGGCTTACCTCGGGCGAGTAAGCTAACCAATAAACGAGCGAAATGCTAGTTCAGAAATAAAACATCACACTTTTGTGCGCGAGCGTACCCAGGCGTTTCTTCCAGCGTTTTTTCCTATATTATCTCAGTATAACGGGTACCGTTTTCCCCGAAACCAGATTTTCCCTCGTACACAACAAATGCTAAGCAAATCACGTAAATAACATTACGAGGGTAGATAAATATCAGGGAGGTGGCGAAGCCTTACCCAATTATCAGTAAATTTCGCGGCTCAGGATGCGAGGCACCGCGACTAATCCGGTTATGTGATCTGCTTTTAACCGGTTATATTCATACTCTTGTTGAACATATTATTGTTAAGATGACCTGCGGGCCTAGCCAACCGGCATTCGCTATGAAGTGATTCGATTTCTATCATCGCTACACTTTTGATCTGACATTTCTGATCGCTCGAGTTTTCGTCATCGAATGTCAATTCCTATACATTTTTTTTAGTTTCTAATCGAAAGCGATTGTCGAAATGTAACATGGCTAGGGCCTCAGGACCATTCGCCTATATTGTAACGTTACAGATTCGAGCATTACATCAGTAAGAGAAGAACCGATTATTACAGAGCGCAACCTGTAATGATACAATCTGTAATATTTTTATTTGTACTGAATATCGAATCTAAAATGTGACATTACAGGCGAATGATTGTTAAATAAAATAAATAAATATCCTTGGACATTCCACACAGCGTCTTCTAGTCCCAAGCTAAGCAATTTAATGCTTGTATTATGGTAGCCAGATGACTGATATACCTACTACATAGATATTTTTTTTAGATACATACATATACACTAATAAAAACGGAACTAGTTAAAAAGTATGTGCTAGCTGTGCTAGCTTAAAACTTAGTCCTCGATCACACTGCGAATGTTCTTCCATTTCCCTCTATCAGACATCATCTGAGCACTCCTTCTTACTCAAGTCATCCCTTACACAATCCAATCCTTTCTTTGGTCTATCTCAACACCTTAATACTTTTTTTTTATCTATCCGTTTCGTCCCACTGCTGGGCAAAGGTCTCCCCCAAACTCTTCCAACCGTCTCTATCATTTGCCGAGTCCCACCATCCTTCGTCAAAGGTGACGAGATCGTCCCGCCAACGCTTTCTCGGTCGACCCCGACGCCGCCTTCCATCGTCTATATATATATTATAATATTATTTCTTCCACCTCAATACTATCCCACTAATATTATAAAGGTGATAGTTTATGTGTGTGTAGGTGTGTAATTATGTAGGTAAGTGTGTTTGTTAGTCTTTCACACTCAAACGGCTGGAACTTTATTTATATTTATTTATAAATGAAATTTGGTACTTACCAGAATTGCTTATACCATGGATTCAAAAAGGCTTTTTTTAAGGAACTATTCACCTCGGGTAACACCGCGGGTCGCAGTTAGTATAATTATAATCATATTACAGTTATAAGATGCTCAAAACAAACATCTCAGTTATTGTAATGTTATTCTAGGTCGTAAATAAATAATTGTATAATGAAACAAAAAGTACCGGTAATCTTTTAAAAATGTTGATGATGCTTTACCCATGGGAGAACCTTTGTTAATCGAAGAGCTAAATAATAATGTAATTTATAGAATGAAGGACCTTTCAAATCTCTACGTTGATAAGGGATGGCCCTTACCCTTTCATTCAATTTTAATAGGTTGGTAATCCTTTTTGTAACAAACAATAAACCGCTTCCTGACGCGATGTTGTTTAACTGATTTTCTGTTGGTCATTCAGTTTTACTAATTCACATATATTATATTGTATATCTGGTCGAAGCGACACGTGATCCGCGGGCTGGCACTTTTTTGGCTCAGAGGATCAACATTGTCATTCAGCGCGGCAATGCGGCCAGTGTCTTGGGCACGCTTCGGTCTGGCAGCAATAACGAGATGCGGAGGTTGCGGGTTCGAATCCCGCCGCGAGACAAATGTTTGCAAGTTCTGCAGATATTTGTTCCGGGTCTGGATGTTTTTATATCTATAATATGTATGTATTTACAAAAAAAATGTATCTAAGTATTATATCAGCCATCTGGTTACCATAACACAAGCATTAACTTAACTTGGGACTAGATGACGCCGTGTGAAATGTCCAAAGATATTTACTTATTTTTATTATTTAGGTGGCTGGTTCAACTTGTTCTAATTGTATTTTGTACAGTTATGTAAATATGTAGTAGTTTAGTTTTTGTAAATAAAATGTTAAAATCTTTATACACATTAAATACAGGCATTATAATTCAGTCGATAAGCCATGACGGAGGTCTTTAGGCGGCCTAAAAACTCCGTCACCAGAGTTGGCCACTTGCTCATACGAACGAACGAACGAACAGGCATTATAATCACCTAGCATGTAACAGAAGTGATCCTTGAGGTCCTACCAAATTGATAAGCTGTTTTATTTTTGCCGTAGCCTAACTACAGCAGGTTTTCCCGACAATCTCTGCTTTAAGCTTTCGTTTTAAAATTTATTATTCATAAAGTTTTTTCAAGGAAATAATTTGCTAAAACATTTTCATTAGTTATTGAAGCTTTTAGGAATTAAGATTAACAACGGTTATTAAAAGAAGGGAATAGTCAGCACAACTTTCAGTCACCCGAGGATCACCAACCCTTAAGCAACGTTCTGAGCGGTCTCTACTTGGATGGGTGACCGCAAGTGGCATTATCAGCTCCGTGCTTCGGAAGGCACGTTAAATTGTCGGTCCCGGCTTTTAAAGCCGTAAGGCCATGACGGAGGCCTTTAGGGGGCCTAAAAACTCCGTCACCAGAGTTGGCCTATTACTTATACGAACGAATGAACCAACCCTTGCAACATAACAAATATTTAGTAGCAACAGTAGTAGTAACTTATGCTCTGGGTACTCAAAAAACCCTTAATGTTGAGAAGAGAACTTAACGGTAAGTAATTGAAAAGTATTGTTCCGAGTAAACTCCTGGTTTATTTTATTTGCATTTTTTTGGCTTCTTATAGTCATAAATATAATTAAATAATTATCCTTGGACACTTTACACTGCGTCATCTAGTCCCAAGCTAAGCAACTTAAGGTGCCTGTATGGGTGAAACTAGCGCCACCGCCTAGTTTATTATATTATTACGTTGAACAAAGGATATTTTGATTATTTTATAATTTTGTATAGTTTAGGAGGAATAGCGAAAACAGAGTTTGGTGGCCACCAAGTGCAACTTCGCTATTTCTCCAGAACTATAAAAAATTAAACTATTACATAGGTATTTAAAAAAAGCTTATGATAGGTTTCACAAACTGTACATTAAGTTTTTTTAAATTTCTTTGTTCAATGTAATAAAATAAAATAGGCGATGGCGCTAGTTTCACCCATACAGGCACCTTAATGATTGTGTTATGGATAACCAGATGACTATTTAATATTATAATTATTTTTATAATTACTCTTTATCTTTCTAAGCCCTTGCGGTTATTTTTTGGAACAAAATGAAACATGTCGCCGAGCCCTGGCTTCGATAAAACACGAACTTTCTCAGAGGACGGATGTCCCAAAAACTGGCTATACTACTTTTAGGCTTGTCATCAAAATCTCTTAAAAAATATTCAAAAGTAAAGTCTAATGTCTCAAAAAACGAACAAAATTCTTTAATTGTTTTGTGTGTGTCAGAATAACTTTTTTTATATGAATTATTGGCTTTTTTGCAACTTGATTTTGTAACTAATTAAATTAAATCGCTGACAGTTGTTTTTCATTTAACCATTTTATAACAACCTTATAGCTAGTCCTCATTACACAGCTTTTGTGTAAAAGTTGTAAAAGTTGTTGTCGCTTTATTTAATTATTATTATTTATTTATTTATTACACTAGATACAATTACAATTTTGGTTAGTTTATGCCTTAAAACTTAAGTTAAGTTTAACAAGAATTTAAAAAGAAAATTTCCTCCAATGTAACCATAGCCTTACTGTCTGTCTTTACTTATAACTCTGTAAATATTTTATAAGAGCTCTACAATGTTTAAGCTAAATTAATTGCAAACTGTAATTAAAAAATGCAAGCGCTGTATTACTTGCTCATAAATTTTACATGTGCATACCATGTTTACGAAAATTTTACTTTTGTCGGAAAATATTCTGAGGTTTTATAAAATCTAGCTGCTTCCCGCGGTGTTACCCGCGGTGAATAATTCCCGTTTCCGTGGGAAACCGGGATCAAAAGTAGCTATGTTTTAATCCAGGGCAAAGACGATTAATATCTAGAAGACAGACAAAGGCCATACACAAAATCGTAACCCGTACCAGATAGCAAGAAAACTTTAAAACATCAATTTTATCCAAAAAAATTCAATGACTTTCTAGTTAAAATTACCTAAATTTGTTTATATTGAATATTGTTGCTACCTACTACCAAAGACGATTAATATCTAGAAGACAGACAAAGGCCATACACAAAATCGTAACCCGATAGCCTGAAAACTTTAAAACATCAATTTTATCCAAGAAATTTCAATACTTAGTAGTAGGTAGCAACAATATTCAATATTTAAACATTTTTAACTAGAAAGTAATTGAAATTTCTTGGATAAAATTGATGTTTTAGAGTTTTCAGGCTATTTTTTAGGGTTACGATTTTGTGTATGGCCTTTGTCTGTCTTCTAGATATGAATCGTCTTTGGTAGTAGGTACGCTGCTCTAAAATGGCGTCAGTGATATCTCGTTGCCTTAATCCGATAGATGACACATGACATTATTAACAATGTTATTGGATTCGGAATTACTGAGGCTTACGAGAGTACAAGTAATCGCCTGGGGCTGTTTGATCAGCCCTCATCCGGGTCCGACTGGTTCGGTTGAAGATGACCGTAAAAAAAACTCAGGCCTTTAGATCTTTACTAGAGGATTTATACAGAGTCAGGAGGCAAGCTTTTCTACACGGGACACTGTAGTGCCTGGGACATTGTTGAGATGGAATAGGCTTGCCCAGCACCTAAACCATCATCTCAGCTAAGTCGGACATATCCACAGGAAAGACAATGGTCAAAACGTGTGGGGCTGACTAGCCGCGGATTTCCTTATGATGTTTTTCTTCACCGTTTAAAACTCGTGTTAAAGATGACCGTATCGTTTAAAAAAGTTAAATGAAAATTATGATAACGTCGATCCCGCAGCCTTTTCGGTCTATCAGACGGGCCTTCACCCACTATGCCACAGAGGTCGTCAGTCAATGAACATTTTATGAGTCACCCGGAATAATTTATGCGCGTGACAGTGACAGAGTTATAATGGAAAACTTTGTGGGAATGAGATAGCATGATTTGACGATCGGCACGAAGCGCTTCGAACTGAAATATACTTTGATGTGCTGAAGAAAGAGTTGGTATTTAATGTTTTCGCGAAGTGAGTTTTCTGTATTATTTTATTAAATCTGTGGTATAAGCGAAGATCTCTTTATATTTTCGCTGTAATACCGAACACATGAAGGGCTCATATTTCGTTTCTATCAATGAGAACCTGTAATTGACTTTCTGGAGCTATTATTGTATCAATTACTGTCCACTTTAGCTGTTGGTTTTACTAATCTATATATACCTATCTATATTTTACCCCTTTCTCCTGGTCACGCTATAACTTGAGAACGGCTTTATCGACTTCATTCATATTTTTTTTAATGTTTTCTAATATTTCATACAAGGTGAAAGGTAAAATTAAAAATAAACATGTATGTACATGTTTTTTTAATTTAAAATTTTATAAGTAATTAATTTTTATTAAGGTACAATTAAAAAAAAACATGTACATACATGTTTTTTTAGGTACCTTTCACTATGTATTTCTGATTGTTTTGTTTTTGTCTACAATAAAATATTAAATTACATTTTTATTTGCTATTAATTGTAGGGTAGCACAATGAATAGACAGCTACAACATGTCTTAAATTGAGTGAATTATCTTCAATCACCCTTCTCCCTTGTAATTAAATGAACGTAATTATTCAACGCTGATATTACGTTTACGTGAGGCACTAATTACGATTGTAACGTAAGACCCAGTCATGTAAAAATGATAAAATGATACCCTGGCTAAAAATTAAATAATGATTATCGTTATTAGCCCTAAGGGGGTAGTCAGAGGTATGTCCAATTATAATATACATTTGCCTAAACAAAGAAATGTCTACCCCCTGGGATACAATCGTGATCATATTTCTTTTTTTTTTCCATTTCATTAACCCTCAGTTTCCCAAAGGGCCCCCTTCCCCCGCTCCCTCCATTTCCTGGTCAGAAGTCAGAAATCAAATCAAAAGACAAAGAAATTCATTTATTCCATCGAGTCATATAGATCTCCAAGCGGATTAGCTCGTTGAAATGGCAATAGGCGGGTCATATCACGCAGAACAGATGACCGTTGGGTGGGGCCGAAAAGTTCTCGAGTTTTCGAATGCGGACCGCGGGGCTTGGGGACAGCCTTTTACGAAGCCGTTGTGGCGAAGCTTGCTAAGACATTCTTGATAGTTCGTCGAAGTTAAGCAACGTTTTGAGCGATCACAACTTGGATGGGCAAGTGTCATGATCATTATCTGAGCGCTTCCGTCATAGTAGTATAAGTAGTTAAATTATCGGTCCCGACTTTTAAAGTCGTTAAACTATGACGGAAACCTTTAAGCGGCTTTAAAACTCCGTCACCAGACTTGGCCACTTGTTCACACGAACTCCTTACGGTGATCCATCCTATGTCCTTATCTCTTATCAAATGGCGATTTTAAAATACTATGTCGTAGAACAACCGTAAAACAAATCCTGGGACACAATTATTCATGGATTCCAGTAATTATCTTAACTCAGCCAAACCAGAAAATGTTGATAAGGGTGACACTTAGGCTGCATGTACATGATGCGATAAAAATGCATCGTAAATTAAACTTTTTTACTGTTGTTGTCCCACGTCCTGGGTAATAAAGAGTAAGTTCGTATGAGCAAGTGGCCAACTCTGGTGACAAAGTTTTTTAGCCGCTAAGGCAATGATCTCTTCATAATAATATGCAGAACTAATTTTAAATCACCAGAAACCTCTGGAAAAATCCTATCTTCCTATGACTAAAAGCAACACTATTTTTATCATTTACTGTGGAATGTGGTAGGTGACTGACGTGACGTGTAAATGATAAACTAACGTACGTTTTTTGTGTTTATTTTTTTTTTCAATGACGTTCGCTAAATATCAAATAAATAAATTTATTTATTTATTAAGGCAACGCCAACAGTACACATAATTACACACATTGTAAAAAACATTCACATAAAAATATAAAAATAATAAAGATCAGGTATACGCGTATACCGTCATGCTGCTGCTTGTAAATGCTGGTAGCTTTATTAGACAATAAAGCTACCACTCAGCATTTGCCAGCACATCACAGCTATTAGTCTCATGACACAAAACATTAAAAAACTCCGCGTTTTAAAATGCCATTGAGCACTCGACCTTACTAGACAAGAAAAGACATAAATTCTTACCGGGACTTGTTAAGGCGAAGTGGGTGCTGTGAAGCGTGAGACGTCGATTGTGGCTGCTTAACTGCCAACTTTTATAAGTCGAGATGTTTTGCACTTGCGTTTATTACTCCCTTGAGTACCGTGCTTTAATCATGAGGAGCTTATAAACCATTGAACAGAAAAACAAATAATGGTAATTTTTATGAATGAATAAAGTATTTTCATTATTTTTGGTATGACTGGAATCATCGATACTCCTTATTTTATTTACTTACATACATGAAATTTAATGGAATTAATATTGTTAATAAATCTAAACTTAACTTCATACGAAATTAACAATGAATAATAATATCAGGATTACAATTGTATGCCTGGGTAAATTCTATCAGATTTTCTACAAAAACGCTGCTCAACCTTTTCAACAGTCGAGCAAAGTTGACTTTAAAATATCAGGCAGGCCCCAGATTTATACAGAGTCAGGAGGCAAGCTTTGCCTACACTTAACGGGACACTGTAAAGCCTGGAACATTGTCGGGATGGAACAGGCTTGCCCTGCTGGACAAGCCTAAACCATCCTCTCTGCTTAGCCGGCCATATCCACAGGAATGACAATGGTCAATACATGTGGGGCTGACTAGCCGCGGGTTTTCTCACGATGTTTTCCTTCACCGTTTATGGCTCGTGTTAAACTGTGTATAATTTGTTCGACACGAAAAGTCCATTGATGCACGGCCAGATTCAAACTCACGACCTTCGGATTGAAAGTCGAAGTACTTATCAACTTGGCCACACGGCTTTTCTATGGGAACATAGCTCGATAAGAAACCATCCTGAAAGATTAGGAAGTTCTATGAAATCGTGAGACTAATCAATGAATTAACTATTGGAAGGGCTTAAAGGATTATGGGTGGGCTTTAGAAGCGATACGGATACGGGGTTAATTTGGAATGGTATAATGAGAGGGGATATAGAAAATTTGTTACATGCGTATTAAACCTTTATGGGCTATTTTCTTGTGTATTCCTATTAACAGGGACCTGTTAATGGTAATTGTCCCTATTCGTGGTGTCCAGGCCCTTTTAGGACTCAGAAGGTCAAGATTGATGTGAATGGGCTAATGGTGAATCCAGTGCCATTCAGTGCACCTTTTTTTCTAAACCTACCTTTTTAAAGTAAAAAATAGTCCGTCCGTTCGTATGTCGTCACGACTGGGCGACTGACGCTAAGTATGAGGAGCTTTGCATTGTAATTTGTTTTTTGGAATAAATAACTATGAACAAAATATATGAAACGTGACGGCCGCAGCCTGTCGTCGCGTCTACTCGCCGAGCTGGGGGGTTTACGCCAGTTTACTGTAGTATTGAATACTGGCCTCGATACAGAGTCAAGTATCACAAATTTATGAAAATCCAGTCCCCCGGTAACTTGTATGAACCAAAGTAGTATGAACTAAAAATTCCATACATTAATGCCAAGTTCCTATAGCCAACTAACGGATGTCCGTAGGTTGGTCGTCATAGCAACGTTGTTTATTCAACACAAAATGTATGAGACTTTTGACAGATAACAACGTTGCTATGACGACCGACCTACGGACATCCGTTAGTTGGCTATAGGAACCCGGCATAAGAATGCTTGACACGTGAGCGAGGATAGATTACTATACTTACTACACAAAAACCGCTGGTAATTAACCCTACTGTCGTTTGGTGTGCGCTACCGTTAGTTGTCTATCGCGCCTGTTACCGAACATACTTAGTTTCTATTTGCCAAACAATATTTAGCCAGCAAACACAATCCCATTCAGAAATCAGGTCAAAACAACAAAAAACATTGGCACAAACTTTTATTTGGCCAAACATCCATCATATCGAATGACCTACGAACGAAATAATACAGATTTAGGTACATAAGTCTATTTAGTTTAGTCATTGAGATGTATTATAGTATAGAGCCACAATCAGACAAATAAAATGTAAACGCCAAAACTCGGCGCACGCTACGTAGTGCGCAAAGTTTTCCTTTTTTGCGTACAAGCGACATTGAACATTAAAACAAACGACATAACGTCTACATTCAAATGTCAAATGTCATTATAGAACACTGAATTTTCACGCACATTTTATGAGTGGTTGTCAGCTATTAGATTGCTCAATGAGTTTAGTGTTAAAAGTCAGCTACAGAATGTAGTTATAGAAGTGTCAAGAGTCTCACGACTATATTTCTTTGGATCTGGGTGGTTTTCTTTCTTTAGCCTAATGTATGGTTTTCCAAAAAAATATATCTAAGTACATATTAAGTCATCTGGTTATAAAAGGAATGTTTTACATTACACCTCTCATATATGCTCCAAATAAAACTGAAACGTATCTCAAAATTGCAAAGATCTGACTGTGACAATGCACATTTCACAAATGGAGACATTTTATTTTATTTGCACGCCACAGCAGGTTAAAATGTTGTCCCCAGAGACCGGTACAACTCTGTTGGTGATAATTGGAGTCCATGCCAGGTATTTTATTTTAAACTCAAACAGTAGTGGCAATTCTGAGTGTCGCAAAAGCTAAACTAAGCTAACTAAAATTGTTGCCGTCCCTTTCATAGCGATGGGAATAAAAAGGATGGCAATAGTTTTAGTTAGGTTAGTTTAGCTTTTGCGACACTCCGAATTGCTCCCTGTATACAAATATACCTGGACATTCCACACAGCATCATCTAGTCTCAAGCTAAGCTATTTAATGCTTGTGTTATGGTACCAGAGGCCCTAGCCATGTGACATTTCGACAATCGCTTTCGATTAGAAACTAAAAAAAATGTATAGGAATTGACATTCGATGACGAAAACTCGAGCGATCAGAAATGTCAAATCAAAGGTGTAGCGATGATAGAAATCGAATCGCTTCATAGCGAATGCCGGTTGGCTAGGCCCTCAGATGACTATTAAACTACTTACGTATTTATTTAATAATTATAATTACTTATATTTTTTTCTATAAATAATATTAAAGATCACCAGTGTTGGCCACTTGCTCGTACGAACGAACGAACGAAAGATAAAAAAAATAAAAAGACCCGAAACAAATATCTGCAGAACATGCAAACATTTGACCCTTCCGGGGATCGATCCTGCAACCTTCTGCGTCTCAAGCAGGCCCACTGCGCCGCAGAGTCGTCAACACAGATAGTACCTGTAATTACTTTTCAAAGGGAGCTAAGAAGCATTTGAGTCACAATTACTACAATACAATACAAATACATTTATTCTGGAAATAAAATTTACACCAGATTTAACAATAGAAGAGATTTAAATATTTAAAATAAACGAACTTAATTATTATCAAAAATGGTCTCAATTCAGCAGGCCTTCGCTGGTCTTCCGTTGGAACCTCTGAGAACCTTAATAAATTATAAACATTAGTAAGTACATAATAGTGGCAATTCTGAGTGTCGCAAAAGCTAAACTAAGCTAACTAAAATTGTTGCCGTCCCTTTCATAGCGATGGAAATAAAAAGGACGGCAACAATTTTAGTTAGCTTAGTTTAGCTTTTGCGACACTCAGAATTGCCCCCAATATATATTACAGCTAGGAATACAATTCAAAGTTCTCAAAATTGTAAAGTTATTAAAAGTTAAACTAAACAGCAAACAGGTCAACAGTAACACAAAAGCCTTCCGCCGGTTAATATGTCGACAAAGTCTCTTTATTTTTGCGAAGTCGTCGTGAAATTGTTTTAGGTGAGTCGTTCGTGTCGCGTCTAATGGATTGTGAGTGGAGCCGTTCGCGTGAGCGAATCTGCCTGTGTGGCCCGATGGGCCATGCGAGGGGCTTTGGCGGCACCTTCACGCCTTTTTACACCCTGTAGTATACGTCTGTTATAGGGTTAATGTATGTATTTATAGCCTTTATAAGCCTATAAATAGTGAAGAAAAACATCATGAGGAAACCAGTTAGCTCTCTAATAGCGTTGATGGGCTTGCAACCTGTCACGTATGGAAAGTTAACTTCTGTACTTACCAAAAATGAATGTATTTGGACATACCTCTGACTACTCCCTTTTATTTATTTATATCTGGTTACCATAACACAATCATTTAATTGCTTAGCTTGGGACAAGATGACGCTGTGTGGAATGTCCCAGGATATTTATTTATTTTTAAGGCCACCTAGATGCCTCCATGGCTTGACGACTTTTGAAGCCGAGACCGACAGTTTAACTGTCAAACTATCAAAATCAACTTTAAACTAAATTAATTTAGCAAAAAAAATTATTTATTTAAAAAGTCGCCTTTAGTCCTATTTATTTAAATTTCACTCCGAAAAAGTCGCCACAATACCCAACTTAGGCCACCACTAAGTTTGCACTATCCACTAAGCAGTTGCCAACATTTGCGAACACTTAATTTAGTCCCTAAACACATTGACATAGCTGCTATTTTCCCGTGAATAGGTCATGAAGGTATTTGCAATGACCGTGTTACGTAGTCACTTTTATTTTAAATACATAGATAGGATCTTGTTAGGCTAAACAGTTTTGGGGGAAAACCTAACATTTTGTAGGATAAAATGGTGGCTTTGGCTTCCAAAGTTTTGTCGTGTTTCTTATCTTCAGTGCATTTTAAGAATTCGTGTGATCGCTATCGTGAAGTAGGTATGTTTGTAATTTAAGTTGTATGTGTATGAGTACGTATGGCTGGTATTGGCTATTTCTGGTAGCAAAGTACGCTGATAGTACGGGTCAAAATGGCCGGTGTACCCTTTGTAATGTGTCAGGGTTTATTTAGGAAAAAACACTTCAAAATATTATTACAATTATTGGTTACTAGCTACGCCCCGCGGTATTACCCGCAGTGAATTGTTGTCTAGTTACATACATCTTAACTAGATGATTTATACAGAGTCAGGAGGCAAGCTTTGCCAACACTTAACTGGACACTGTAGTGCCTGGGACATTATTGAGATGGAATTAGCTTAAACTTATATAATTCATAAGGAAAATGTAATTAATTAATCAAATATCAGAATACTCGACGTTAAATGTAACTTGATATGTTTTGATTCAATCAGCGAAAGTAGGAATGACGTACAATTATCTTGATGAAGGTGAAATATAATTATTCATTGTCATATCTTATTTCATCTAGTTTTTTTATTTGTATCGTATTTTGTAGTAAATTAAGTTAGAATAAGACATAAATTAAGAGTTTTTAGGGCGCCTAAAGGCCTCCGTCATGGCTTAACGACTTTAAAAGCCGCCCTCCGAAGCACAGAAGCGCTTACCTGATAATGCCACTTGCGGTCACCCATCCAATTTGTGACCGCTCAGAACGTTGCTTAACTTCGACGATCTATCAAGAACGTCTTAGCAAGCTTCGCCACGAGCGCGTCGAGGTTGTTGTGGTGTACGAAACTCTATCAAAGTAAGGCAAAGTATTTAATAATATTTCAAAGTATTCAAATATAACGGAGCTCAAAATAAAATGTTCCTTTACACCCAAACTGTAATATTTACATCATAGTAGATTAAAACACGAAGAAAGGCACGTGTTTAAGTAATGTAGCAACAAACACGTGCAAGGAATCGCGAAAAGATCCGAAATAATTACCGAGGTAACTGCACGCGCTCTGCCGGAAAGCAGTGATAAGAGACTCTCTAACACAGTATGCATTTTATACAGTAGCAAGAAAAAACGTGTCGTTAGACATTTCTATTGTAATTACTATGACTGGATGGGTGACTGCAAATGGCATTATCAGCTGAGCTGAGTGCTTCGAAGGGCTCGTTAAATCGTCGGTCCCGGCTTTTAAAGCATGGCCTTTAGGCGGCCTAAAAACTCCGTCACCAGAGTTGGCCACTTGCTCATACGAACGAACGAACCATGACTTGCCAAACCACGCACGCTAGCGTGTAGTTAGGTTATTGGTACAATTTAGTACCTTTAAATATCCGCTAGAGGCATTGTGACAAGTTTTTATACATTATCTGTCAAATAACTATACACGTGCAAACTGCACATGGTTGGGACATGACTATCATGGTATAGCCATTTAAAAATCGTTTTGCTTCGAATGTATATCATTATCGCTTAGGTATCCTTCGTTTTGCCACTTCAGACCACAACTTTGATTTTTATGAAAACACAGTTGGAGTAAATATTTGGTTCTTGTATCAATGGAACAAAGTGTGACTTATCCAAGTGGGAAGTCACTATCTTACAACACAAAATAACAACTAAATAGCACAGATAAAATAATACGTTACTTAACCTTTGTAGTGTCTCTTCTGCTTTTAAATGTAACATTACTGTGATCCTGTGGTTCTGGCGCGTAATGTAGTGTGTATTTTTAATCGTCTTAAAACCGTGTGATGCTTTTACAACGTACTCATACCAGACATGAAAATAGCAAATATTAAAATGACTCTTTTTTAAAAGACAAACTTTGAGTACTTGCTAAGAGATTAGAGAGATATGGGGGACACTTTTTCCCAGGTTAGTAAAAAAATGTATGTAGGTTTTCACACTGTTAACCTTTGTAAGAAATGATGGAGTATAAATATTTGCGCTTGTGGTAATTGCTATTTTCTTACGATTGAAGTCGGTTCTCATAAATATTTACAATTTTACCACATTTAATACTAACAAAAAATGTAGAAAAAAATTTATTATTAAATAAATGAAGTATTCCCATTTGAGCACCTATTTTTAAATCCTTGGACATTCCACACAGCGTCCACAAGCTAAGTAATTTAATGCTTGTGTTATGGTAACCAGATGGCTGATATACTACATACTCGTAGATAATTTTTTTTGTAAATATATTCATACATAGAATACACCCAGACACGAAACTAATATTTGCAGATCATACGAACATTTTGTCCCGCAGACAAATGAAGTGTTTAATAATTAAAGAAAAAAAAATATTGCTACATTATACAACTTATCAATCAATTAGAACAATCGATTGGGCAGATACAGGTAACGTGAATGAATTTTGATTGGCCGTTAAATTTAAATTCGTTCATTATAGTTCAGTGAGACGCGTAATTGTTATTCTGCAAGGCTGCACACACTATTGCCTTTCTGGTATAGCCAGAGATTCCTCTACTTGAAATGTGAAAGCCAGTTTGAGATATTTCATTAGCTTTTTATTGTTTTGTAACACTTACTGGTCTCTTTTGAAGCGCTCGTGGCGAAGCTTGCTAAAACGTTCTTAAAATATCGTTGAAGTTAAGAAACGTTCTTAGCGGTCACTACTTGGATGGGTGACCGCAAGTGGCATTAACAGCTGAGCGCTTCCATGTTTCGGGCTTTTAAATTGTTGAAATCGGCTTTAAAGCCGTTAAGCCACGACGGGGGGGCCTTTAGGCGGCTTAAAAACTCCGTCACACCATATTGACCACAATATTATAGTAGATACTCCGAACTCTGTAGCATATTCTGGCAGACCCGCCTGAGGCGCACGAGGTTGCGGGTTCGATCCCCGCTGCGTCACAAATGTTAGTAGGTATGATATGCAGATATTTTTTTCGGGTCTAGGTGTTTTTTCTATTTAAAATTATGTATATCAGTAGTATATCAGTCATCCTTAGTTACGAGTAGGTACTTATCTTGGAACTAGACAATGCTAAGCTCTTTATGGAAATTATGTTTAATTATTATACAGCATGATGATAATGAAATGAAAAAAAATTAAATGATAATGAAGTATGTTTATTCATTGAAAGCTTCAAATTCAATTATTGTTTTACTTTACTACCGCCCGCGGCTTTGTTCGGGTTCTCAAGTAGGTTATTCTCCTTCTTGCTCGGTACACTCTTGGCAGAGTGGTCGTGGTCATCAGTTTAGTTCTCCCTTTGTGGCTCGTTTGACAGCGCGCTTCCACTCCTCCCTGACAGCTGCTCTTCTTGCACACTCATGTAAGGGACCGTCCATCGCTGCCTTTATCTGGTCTGTCCACCTCATGGGCGATCTGCCTCGCGCTCGGGTACCTTCAACTCTTCCCTCAAGTAGGTTATTACCATATTATTATTCTGTTTGAGATTTTTCTCCACGAGAATACGCTTCCGAAGCATTTCCTCGGCCAGCCGCTCACATCCATGAGCGTAATTTAATATTTTCAAGTTTGTATGCAAAAATATGCAATAAGTTTGTAAATGGGAGTACCCTTGTAAGTTTAAATCGGCTATTTGCATTCCGAAGGCAAGTCGCTCCAGGAATTGTGCTTTTATTGTTGGTACCGAGATACTGTCTGCTGTGAAGTAGTCTTGTTATTGACTTTGGGATTTTAAGCCTTTATTTTCCTACCTTAAATTTTTATGGAGAAGTGGGCAAACACTGTTACTTCTTGGGTGCCCGAGAACGGTAGGCGACGACGAGGCCGGCCGAGAAGGCGTTGGCGGGACGATCTTGACGTGTTTGAGAAGGAGTGGTGGGAGATCGCCAAAGACAGGGGTCAGTGGAGGATTTTGGGGGAGACCTTTGCCCAGCAGTGGGACATAGTAGGTTACAAAAAAAAAATTGTATAATTTTTGAGCTTTCATTGATAGATGTACCTATGATAAGAAGTAATTGCTTTGAGAGGGACAGATATTTTCAACTAATATTGTTAAAAATGTTATAGTCCTCTTCAATCGCCCGCGGAACGCGCGCAAACCATGAATTTTGATTATGCATTTTCTTACTTTTTTGGAGTCTTTAACACCAAATCAAGCTCAAAATCAAAAGCTCATATCGACGAGAGCTCAGATGATAATTTAACTCAAAATTTTTAGCTCCTGCCCGCTGTCTCGCCCGTCCGTAGTTTTCAGTGAACCACAT
Organism: Xanthorhoe designata; assembly: GCA_963582015.1. Lineage (NCBI taxonomy): Eukaryota > Metazoa > Arthropoda > Insecta > Lepidoptera > Geometridae > Xanthorhoe > Xanthorhoe designata. The sequence goes on from OY757049.1 coordinate 9,877,745, forward strand.
AGTTTAGCTTGCCAAAACAACCCTAAGTTTATACAAAAAGCGATACGATTGAAACTATACAGTTTCAATCGTATCGCTTCTGCCTGCAGCTCGCTCGCTCACTAGCTGGCGGTGTGGTCAGAGCTTAAAGTTTTTTTTTATTGGAGCAGATATCTTCTGCGTGAGTTTGTTTAGCAAACAGAACGTTCCAGGACAGGATCTGTTCAAAGCTACAAACAGAATACTAAATCCTAGCTTCAAAGCTTCAATGCCGGTACAAATATGCTCAATTAAGCTGGAAAAGTGCTGCGCTTTTGTTTATTATCAGACAAGCGAATAGTTTCACTAGTTTTGTTTGAGCTGGAAATTGGTTTTTATGCAGGGTTGTGACGCGCTAGAACGATTTCTATCAGAGCCTGTAGCCATGTGACAAATGCTTATTTTCAATTCTCTTTCTCTTTCCCCCTTTATACTCTATCGCGCGTTCCATGAGCGTACAGGACAGCCTACACACGCAATGCGCGATATTGTTTTTGAAGCTTTTTAAGCTGCGTGTTCATTCGCGCGCGATTACTCTTCAGAATGTGTAGCGTTACGTTCTCAGGAGCGTACAAGATTGCGCGCAATCCTGTACGCGCAATCTTTTCCTTCCTTCTAACATCTTTACACGCTAATTGACAATAATTGAATGCAATAAGTACGCGCACCTAATTAACTGTTGTTTAGACCATACAAGTCATGATGACAGTCAATTCAATTGTATGCAGCATGCAAGAATATTGCATCGTGTAAATTACACTTAAGGCTTGTAATTGTTAATCGGTTCTGGTCAGTGATATTCTAACAATTTCACTGTCTTTGACAAGTCAAAAATCAAAAATAAACATGTATGTACATGTTTTTTTAATTTAAAATTTTATAAGTAATTAATTTTTATTAAGGTACAATTAAAAAAAAACATGTACATACATGTTTTTTTAGGTACCTTTCACTATGTATTTCTGATTGTTTTGTTTTTGTCTACAATAAAATATTAAATTACATTTTTATTTGCTATTAATTGTAGGGTAGCACAATGAATAGACAGCTACAACATGTCTTAAATTGAGTGAATTATCTTCAATCACCCTTCTCCCTTGTAATTAAATGAACGTAATTATTCAACGCTGATATTACGTTTACGTGAGGCACTAATTACGATTGTAACGTAAGACCCAGTCATGTAAAAATGATAAAATGATACCCTGGCTAAAAATTAAATAATGATTATCGTTATTAGCCCTAAGGGGGTAGTCAGAGGTATGTCCAATTATAATATACATTTGCCTAAACAAAGAAATGTCTACCCCCTGGGATACAATCGTGATCATATTTCTTTTTTTTTTCCATTTCATTAACCCTCAGTTTCCCAAAGGGCCCCCTTCCCCCGCTCCCTCCATTTCCTGGTCAGAAGTCAGAAATCAAATCAAAAGACAAAGAAATTCATTTATTCCATCGAGTCATATAGATCTCCAAGCGGATTAGCTCGTTGAAATGGCAATAGGCGGGTCATATCACGCAGAACAGATGACCGTTGGGTGGGGCCGAAAAGTTCTCGAGTTTTCGAATGCGGACCGCGGGGCTTGGGGACAGCCTTTTACGAAGCCGTTGTGGCGAAGCTTGCTAAGACATTCTTGATAGTTCGTCGAAGTTAAGCAACGTTTTGAGCGATCACAACTTGGATGGGCAAGTGTCATGATCATTATCTGAGCGCTTCCGTCATAGTAGTATAAGTAGTTAAATTATCGGTCCCGACTTTTAAAGTCGTTAAACTATGACGGAAACCTTTAAGCGGCTTTAAAACTCCGTCACCAGACTTGGCCACTTGTTCACACGAACTCCTTACGGTGATCCATCCTATGTCCTTATCTCTTATCAAATGGCGATTTTAAAATACTATGTCGTAGAACAACCGTAAAACAAATCCTGGGACACAATTATTCATGGATTCCAGTAATTATCTTAACTCAGCCAAACCAGAAAATGTTGATAAGGGTGACACTTAGGCTGCATGTACATGATGCGATAAAAATGCATCGTAAATTAAACTTTTTTACTGTTGTTGTCCCACGTCCTGGGTAATAAAGAGTAAGTTCGTATGAGCAAGTGGCCAACTCTGGTGACAAAGTTTTTTAGCCGCTAAGGCAATGATCTCTTCATAATAATATGCAGAACTAATTTTAAATCACCAGAAACCTCTGGAAAAATCCTATCTTCCTATGACTAAAAGCAACACTATTTTTATCATTTACTGTGGAATGTGGTAGGTGACTGACGTGACGTGTAAATGATAAACTAACGTACGTTTTTTGTGTTTATTTTTTTTTTCAATGACGTTCGCTAAATATCAAATAAATAAATTTATTTATTTATTAAGGCAACGCCAACAGTACACATAATTACACACATTGTAAAAAACATTCACATAAAAATATAAAAATAATAAAGATCAGGTATACGCGTATACCGTCATGCTGCTGCTTGTAAATGCTGGTAGCTTTATTAGACAATAAAGCTACCACTCAGCATTTGCCAGCACATCACAGCTATTAGTCTCATGACACAAAACATTAAAAAACTCCGCGTTTTAAAATGCCATTGAGCACTCGACCTTACTAGACAAGAAAAGACATAAATTCTTACCGGGACTTGTTAAGGCGAAGTGGGTGCTGTGAAGCGTGAGACGTCGATTGTGGCTGCTTAACTGCCAACTTTTATAAGTCGAGATGTTTTGCACTTGCGTTTATTACTCCCTTGAGTACCGTGCTTTAATCATGAGGAGCTTATAAACCATTGAACAGAAAAACAAATAATGGTAATTTTTATGAATGAATAAAGTATTTTCATTATTTTTGGTATGACTGGAATCATCGATACTCCTTATTTTATTTACTTACATACATGAAATTTAATGGAATTAATATTGTTAATAAATCTAAACTTAACTTCATACGAAATTAACAATGAATAATAATATCAGGATTACAATTGTATGCCTGGGTAAATTCTATCAGATTTTCTACAAAAACGCTGCTCAACCTTTTCAACAGTCGAGCAAAGTTGACTTTAAAATATCAGGCAGGCCCCAGATTTATACAGAGTCAGGAGGCAAGCTTTGCCTACACTTAACGGGACACTGTAAAGCCTGGAACATTGTCGGGATGGAACAGGCTTGCCCTGCTGGACAAGCCTAAACCATCCTCTCTGCTTAGCCGGCCATATCCACAGGAATGACAATGGTCAATACATGTGGGGCTGACTAGCCGCGGGTTTTCTCACGATGTTTTCCTTCACCGTTTATGGCTCGTGTTAAACTGTGTATAATTTGTTCGACACGAAAAGTCCATTGATGCACGGCCAGATTCAAACTCACGACCTTCGGATTGAAAGTCGAAGTACTTATCAACTTGGCCACACGGCTTTTCTATGGGAACATAGCTCGATAAGAAACCATCCTGAAAGATTAGGAAGTTCTATGAAATCGTGAGACTAATCAATGAATTAACTATTGGAAGGGCTTAAAGGATTATGGGTGGGCTTTAGAAGCGATACGGATACGGGGTTAATTTGGAATGGTATAATGAGAGGGGATATAGAAAATTTGTTACATGCGTATTAAACCTTTATGGGCTATTTTCTTGTGTATTCCTATTAACAGGGACCTGTTAATGGTAATTGTCCCTATTCGTGGTGTCCAGGCCCTTTTAGGACTCAGAAGGTCAAGATTGATGTGAATGGGCTAATGGTGAATCCAGTGCCATTCAGTGCACCTTTTTTTCTAAACCTACCTTTTTAAAGTAAAAAATAGTCCGTCCGTTCGTATGTCGTCACGACTGGGCGACTGACGCTAAGTATGAGGAGCTTTGCATTGTAATTTGTTTTTTGGAATAAATAACTATGAACAAAATATATGAAACGTGACGGCCGCAGCCTGTCGTCGCGTCTACTCGCCGAGCTGGGGGGTTTACGCCAGTTTACTGTAGTATTGAATACTGGCCTCGATACAGAGTCAAGTATCACAAATTTATGAAAATCCAGTCCCCCGGTAACTTGTATGAACCAAAGTAGTATGAACTAAAAATTCCATACATTAATGCCAAGTTCCTATAGCCAACTAACGGATGTCCGTAGGTTGGTCGTCATAGCAACGTTGTTTATTCAACACAAAATGTATGAGACTTTTGACAGATAACAACGTTGCTATGACGACCGACCTACGGACATCCGTTAGTTGGCTATAGGAACCCGGCATAAGAATGCTTGACACGTGAGCGAGGATAGATTACTATACTTACTACACAAAAACCGCTGGTAATTAACCCTACTGTCGTTTGGTGTGCGCTACCGTTAGTTGTCTATCGCGCCTGTTACCGAACATACTTAGTTTCTATTTGCCAAACAATATTTAGCCAGCAAACACAATCCCATTCAGAAATCAGGTCAAAACAACAAAAAACATTGGCACAAACTTTTATTTGGCCAAACATCCATCATATCGAATGACCTACGAACGAAATAATACAGATTTAGGTACATAAGTCTATTTAGTTTAGTCATTGAGATGTATTATAGTATAGAGCCACAATCAGACAAATAAAATGTAAACGCCAAAACTCGGCGCACGCTACGTAGTGCGCAAAGTTTTCCTTTTTTGCGTACAAGCGACATTGAACATTAAAACAAACGACATAACGTCTACATTCAAATGTCAAATGTCATTATAGAACACTGAATTTTCACGCACATTTTATGAGTGGTTGTCAGCTATTAGATTGCTCAATGAGTTTAGTGTTAAAAGTCAGCTACAGAATGTAGTTATAGAAGTGTCAAGAGTCTCACGACTATATTTCTTTGGATCTGGGTGGTTTTCTTTCTTTAGCCTAATGTATGGTTTTCCAAAAAAATATATCTAAGTACATATTAAGTCATCTGGTTATAAAAGGAATGTTTTACATTACACCTCTCATATATGCTCCAAATAAAACTGAAACGTATCTCAAAATTGCAAAGATCTGACTGTGACAATGCACATTTCACAAATGGAGACATTTTATTTTATTTGCACGCCACAGCAGGTTAAAATGTTGTCCCCAGAGACCGGTACAACTCTGTTGGTGATAATTGGAGTCCATGCCAGGTATTTTATTTTAAACTCAAACAGTAGTGGCAATTCTGAGTGTCGCAAAAGCTAAACTAAGCTAACTAAAATTGTTGCCGTCCCTTTCATAGCGATGGGAATAAAAAGGATGGCAATAGTTTTAGTTAGGTTAGTTTAGCTTTTGCGACACTCCGAATTGCTCCCTGTATACAAATATACCTGGACATTCCACACAGCATCATCTAGTCTCAAGCTAAGCTATTTAATGCTTGTGTTATGGTACCAGAGGCCCTAGCCATGTGACATTTCGACAATCGCTTTCGATTAGAAACTAAAAAAAATGTATAGGAATTGACATTCGATGACGAAAACTCGAGCGATCAGAAATGTCAAATCAAAGGTGTAGCGATGATAGAAATCGAATCGCTTCATAGCGAATGCCGGTTGGCTAGGCCCTCAGATGACTATTAAACTACTTACGTATTTATTTAATAATTATAATTACTTATATTTTTTTCTATAAATAATATTAAAGATCACCAGTGTTGGCCACTTGCTCGTACGAACGAACGAACGAAAGATAAAAAAAATAAAAAGACCCGAAACAAATATCTGCAGAACATGCAAACATTTGACCCTTCCGGGGATCGATCCTGCAACCTTCTGCGTCTCAAGCAGGCCCACTGCGCCGCAGAGTCGTCAACACAGATAGTACCTGTAATTACTTTTCAAAGGGAGCTAAGAAGCATTTGAGTCACAATTACTACAATACAATACAAATACATTTATTCTGGAAATAAAATTTACACCAGATTTAACAATAGAAGAGATTTAAATATTTAAAATAAACGAACTTAATTATTATCAAAAATGGTCTCAATTCAGCAGGCCTTCGCTGGTCTTCCGTTGGAACCTCTGAGAACCTTAATAAATTATAAACATTAGTAAGTACATAATAGTGGCAATTCTGAGTGTCGCAAAAGCTAAACTAAGCTAACTAAAATTGTTGCCGTCCCTTTCATAGCGATGGAAATAAAAAGGACGGCAACAATTTTAGTTAGCTTAGTTTAGCTTTTGCGACACTCAGAATTGCCCCCAATATATATTACAGCTAGGAATACAATTCAAAGTTCTCAAAATTGTAAAGTTATTAAAAGTTAAACTAAACAGCAAACAGGTCAACAGTAACACAAAAGCCTTCCGCCGGTTAATATGTCGACAAAGTCTCTTTATTTTTGCGAAGTCGTCGTGAAATTGTTTTAGGTGAGTCGTTCGTGTCGCGTCTAATGGATTGTGAGTGGAGCCGTTCGCGTGAGCGAATCTGCCTGTGTGGCCCGATGGGCCATGCGAGGGGCTTTGGCGGCACCTTCACGCCTTTTTACACCCTGTAGTATACGTCTGTTATAGGGTTAATGTATGTATTTATAGCCTTTATAAGCCTATAAATAGTGAAGAAAAACATCATGAGGAAACCAGTTAGCTCTCTAATAGCGTTGATGGGCTTGCAACCTGTCACGTATGGAAAGTTAACTTCTGTACTTACCAAAAATGAATGTATTTGGACATACCTCTGACTACTCCCTTTTATTTATTTATATCTGGTTACCATAACACAATCATTTAATTGCTTAGCTTGGGACAAGATGACGCTGTGTGGAATGTCCCAGGATATTTATTTATTTTTAAGGCCACCTAGATGCCTCCATGGCTTGACGACTTTTGAAGCCGAGACCGACAGTTTAACTGTCAAACTATCAAAATCAACTTTAAACTAAATTAATTTAGCAAAAAAAATTATTTATTTAAAAAGTCGCCTTTAGTCCTATTTATTTAAATTTCACTCCGAAAAAGTCGCCACAATACCCAACTTAGGCCACCACTAAGTTTGCACTATCCACTAAGCAGTTGCCAACATTTGCGAACACTTAATTTAGTCCCTAAACACATTGACATAGCTGCTATTTTCCCGTGAATAGGTCATGAAGGTATTTGCAATGACCGTGTTACGTAGTCACTTTTATTTTAAATACATAGATAGGATCTTGTTAGGCTAAACAGTTTTGGGGGAAAACCTAACATTTTGTAGGATAAAATGGTGGCTTTGGCTTCCAAAGTTTTGTCGTGTTTCTTATCTTCAGTGCATTTTAAGAATTCGTGTGATCGCTATCGTGAAGTAGGTATGTTTGTAATTTAAGTTGTATGTGTATGAGTACGTATGGCTGGTATTGGCTATTTCTGGTAGCAAAGTACGCTGATAGTACGGGTCAAAATGGCCGGTGTACCCTTTGTAATGTGTCAGGGTTTATTTAGGAAAAAACACTTCAAAATATTATTACAATTATTGGTTACTAGCTACGCCCCGCGGTATTACCCGCAGTGAATTGTTGTCTAGTTACATACATCTTAACTAGATGATTTATACAGAGTCAGGAGGCAAGCTTTGCCAACACTTAACTGGACACTGTAGTGCCTGGGACATTATTGAGATGGAATTAGCTTAAACTTATATAATTCATAAGGAAAATGTAATTAATTAATCAAATATCAGAATACTCGACGTTAAATGTAACTTGATATGTTTTGATTCAATCAGCGAAAGTAGGAATGACGTACAATTATCTTGATGAAGGTGAAATATAATTATTCATTGTCATATCTTATTTCATCTAGTTTTTTTATTTGTATCGTATTTTGTAGTAAATTAAGTTAGAATAAGACATAAATTAAGAGTTTTTAGGGCGCCTAAAGGCCTCCGTCATGGCTTAACGACTTTAAAAGCCGCCCTCCGAAGCACAGAAGCGCTTACCTGATAATGCCACTTGCGGTCACCCATCCAATTTGTGACCGCTCAGAACGTTGCTTAACTTCGACGATCTATCAAGAACGTCTTAGCAAGCTTCGCCACGAGCGCGTCGAGGTTGTTGTGGTGTACGAAACTCTATCAAAGTAAGGCAAAGTATTTAATAATATTTCAAAGTATTCAAATATAACGGAGCTCAAAATAAAATGTTCCTTTACACCCAAACTGTAATATTTACATCATAGTAGATTAAAACACGAAGAAAGGCACGTGTTTAAGTAATGTAGCAACAAACACGTGCAAGGAATCGCGAAAAGATCCGAAATAATTACCGAGGTAACTGCACGCGCTCTGCCGGAAAGCAGTGATAAGAGACTCTCTAACACAGTATGCATTTTATACAGTAGCAAGAAAAAACGTGTCGTTAGACATTTCTATTGTAATTACTATGACTGGATGGGTGACTGCAAATGGCATTATCAGCTGAGCTGAGTGCTTCGAAGGGCTCGTTAAATCGTCGGTCCCGGCTTTTAAAGCATGGCCTTTAGGCGGCCTAAAAACTCCGTCACCAGAGTTGGCCACTTGCTCATACGAACGAACGAACCATGACTTGCCAAACCACGCACGCTAGCGTGTAGTTAGGTTATTGGTACAATTTAGTACCTTTAAATATCCGCTAGAGGCATTGTGACAAGTTTTTATACATTATCTGTCAAATAACTATACACGTGCAAACTGCACATGGTTGGGACATGACTATCATGGTATAGCCATTTAAAAATCGTTTTGCTTCGAATGTATATCATTATCGCTTAGGTATCCTTCGTTTTGCCACTTCAGACCACAACTTTGATTTTTATGAAAACACAGTTGGAGTAAATATTTGGTTCTTGTATCAATGGAACAAAGTGTGACTTATCCAAGTGGGAAGTCACTATCTTACAACACAAAATAACAACTAAATAGCACAGATAAAATAATACGTTACTTAACCTTTGTAGTGTCTCTTCTGCTTTTAAATGTAACATTACTGTGATCCTGTGGTTCTGGCGCGTAATGTAGTGTGTATTTTTAATCGTCTTAAAACCGTGTGATGCTTTTACAACGTACTCATACCAGACATGAAAATAGCAAATATTAAAATGACTCTTTTTTAAAAGACAAACTTTGAGTACTTGCTAAGAGATTAGAGAGATATGGGGGACACTTTTTCCCAGGTTAGTAAAAAAATGTATGTAGGTTTTCACACTGTTAACCTTTGTAAGAAATGATGGAGTATAAATATTTGCGCTTGTGGTAATTGCTATTTTCTTACGATTGAAGTCGGTTCTCATAAATATTTACAATTTTACCACATTTAATACTAACAAAAAATGTAGAAAAAAATTTATTATTAAATAAATGAAGTATTCCCATTTGAGCACCTATTTTTAAATCCTTGGACATTCCACACAGCGTCCACAAGCTAAGTAATTTAATGCTTGTGTTATGGTAACCAGATGGCTGATATACTACATACTCGTAGATAATTTTTTTTGTAAATATATTCATACATAGAATACACCCAGACACGAAACTAATATTTGCAGATCATACGAACATTTTGTCCCGCAGACAAATGAAGTGTTTAATAATTAAAGAAAAAAAAATATTGCTACATTATACAACTTATCAATCAATTAGAACAATCGATTGGGCAGATACAGGTAACGTGAATGAATTTTGATTGGCCGTTAAATTTAAATTCGTTCATTATAGTTCAGTGAGACGCGTAATTGTTATTCTGCAAGGCTGCACACACTATTGCCTTTCTGGTATAGCCAGAGATTCCTCTACTTGAAATGTGAAAGCCAGTTTGAGATATTTCATTAGCTTTTTATTGTTTTGTAACACTTACTGGTCTCTTTTGAAGCGCTCGTGGCGAAGCTTGCTAAAACGTTCTTAAAATATCGTTGAAGTTAAGAAACGTTCTTAGCGGTCACTACTTGGATGGGTGACCGCAAGTGGCATTAACAGCTGAGCGCTTCCATGTTTCGGGCTTTTAAATTGTTGAAATCGGCTTTAAAGCCGTTAAGCCACGACGGGGGGGCCTTTAGGCGGCTTAAAAACTCCGTCACACCATATTGACCACAATATTATAGTAGATACTCCGAACTCTGTAGCATATTCTGGCAGACCCGCCTGAGGCGCACGAGGTTGCGGGTTCGATCCCCGCTGCGTCACAAATGTTAGTAGGTATGATATGCAGATATTTTTTTCGGGTCTAGGTGTTTTTTCTATTTAAAATTATGTATATCAGTAGTATATCAGTCATCCTTAGTTACGAGTAGGTACTTATCTTGGAACTAGACAATGCTAAGCTCTTTATGGAAATTCTGTTTAATTATTATACAGCATGATGATAATGAAATGAAAAAAAATTAAATGATAATGAAGTATGTTTATTCATTGAAAGCTTCAAATTCAATTATTGTTTTACTTTACTACCGCCCGCGGCTTTGTTCGGGTTCTCAAGTAGGTTATTCTCCTTCTTGCTCGGTACACTCTTGGCAGAGTGGTCGTGGTCATCAGTTTAGTTCTCCCTTTGTGGCTCGTTTGACAGCGCGCTTCCACTCCTCCCTGACAGCTGCTCTTCTTGCACACTCATGTAAGGGACCGTCCATCGCTGCCTTTATCTGGTCTGTCCACCTCATGGGCGATCTGCCTCGCGCTCGGGTACCTTCAACTCTTCCCTCAAGTAGGTTATTACCATATTATTATTCTGTTTGAGATTTTTCTCCACGAGAATACGCTTCCGAAGCATTTCCTCGGCCAGCCGCTCACATCCATGAGCGTAATTTAATATTTTCAAGTTTGTATGCAAAAATATGCAATAAGTTTGTAAATGGGAGTACCCTTGTAAGTTTAAATCGGCTATTTGCATTCCGAAGGCAAGTCGCTCCAGGAATTGTGCTTTTATTGTTGGTACCGAGATACTGTCTGCTGTGAAGTAGTCTTGTTATTGACTTTGGGATTTTAAGCCTTTATTTTCCTACCTTAAATTTTTATGGAGAAGTGGGCAAACACTGTTACTTCTTGGGTGCCCGAGAACGGTAGGCGACGACGAGGCCGGCCGAGAAGGCGTTGGCGGGACGATCTTGACGTGTTTGAGAAGGAGTGGTGGGAGATCGCCAAAGACAGGGGTCAGTGGAGGATTTTGGGGGAGACCTTTGCCCAGCAGTGGGACATAGTAGGTTACAAAAAAAAAATTGTATAATTTTTGAGCTTTCATTGATAGATGTACCTATGATAAGAAGTAATTGCTTTGAGAGGGACAGATATTTTCAACTAATATTGTTAAAAATGTTATAGTCCTCTTCAATCGCCCGCGGAACGCGCGCAAACCATGAATTTTGATTATGCATTTTCTTACTTTTTTGGAGTCTTTAACACCAAATCAAGCTCAAAATCAAAAGCTCATATCGACGAGAGCTCAGATGATAATTTAACTCAAAATTTTTAGCTCCTGCCCGCTGTCTCGCCCGTCCGTAGTTTTCAGTGAACCACATAGTTTAGCTTGCCAAAACAACCCTAAGTTTATACAAAAAGCGATACGATTGAAACTATACAGTTTCAATCGTATCGCTTCTGCCTGCAGCTCGCTCGCTCACTAGCTGGCGGTGTGGTCAGAGCTTAAAGTTTTTTTTTATTGGAGCAGATATCTTCTGCGTGAGTTTGTTTAGCAAACAGAACGTTCCAGGACAGGATCTGTTCAAAGCTACAAACAGAATACTAAATCCTAGCTTCAAAGCTTCAATGCCGGTACAAATATGCTCAATTAAGCTGGAAAAGTGCTGCGCTTTTGTTTATTATCAGACAAGCGAATAGTTTCACTAGTTTTGTTTGAGCTGGAAATTGGTTTTTATGCAGGGTTGTGACGCGCTAGAACGATTTCTATCAGAGCCTGTAGCCATGTGACAAATGCTTATTTTCAATTCTCTTTCTCTTTCCCCCTTTATACTCTATCGCGCGTTCCATGAGCGTACAGGACAGCCTACACACGCAATGCGCGATATTGTTTTTGAAGCTTTTTAAGCTGCGTGTTCATTCGCGCGCGATTACTCTTCAGAATGTGTAGCGTTACGTTCTCAGGAGCGTACAAGATTGCGCGCAATCCTGTACGCGCAATCTTTTCCTTCCTTCTAACATCTTTACACGCTAATTGACAATAATTGAATGCAATAAGTACGCGCACCTAATTAACTGTTGTTTAGACCATACAAGTCATGATGACAGTCAATTCAATTGTATGCAGCATGCAAGAATATTGCATCGTGTAAATTACACTTAAGGCTTGTAATTGTTAATCGGTTCTGGTCAGTGATATTCTAACAATTTCACTGTCTTTGACTGGTTTGTCTAAAATATAAGAACCATCGACAAAGACATTCCAACAAAGCTATTACCGCTCTAGCAATTACTACACCAGTAATTAGTACCGCTATAGATCACCAATACTTGCAACTCACTACAATGCATGCTGTATCACCGCTATCATGGTCATGGCAATCAAAAGTGCATTAAGCGATCGTTTTTAAGAAGCGGTGACCGTAACGTAACGGCTGTACGAGTATGATGTTTTTACTTAAATCATTTAAAGGTTCTCCCTTAGCTCGCGATGGTAACATGCCTTAGACATAAAACATTATTTAGGTACCTACAGTAAAGCTATAGTAATAGAGAAAATGTACAAAAAACAAAATTGAATGACGAAAAGTCACGGTAAAAGCATCAGAACAAAGGATTAGCGATGATATAAAGAGAAACGATACAAAGCGATTTTAATATGGCTCTGGAACGATAACGTAACGTAACTTACTTAGAAAGAAAAAATGAAAAAAAACATTTATTTTAACGCTCAAAGATCACTTCGAATCGTCTTAATTGCTCGTTGATTCTATGGCCTGTTCCAACGCGACACCCAAGACGACAGGAAAAGAATCAGGCAAAGACACATGGCGTGGATCTAGCTATGAATTATGGCCGATTTTTTTACTATCACCGCTTCACAGAAACTTAGTGCTTTAGTAACACTAAAGTATCTCTACCACCTATCTATCTGCCAGCTCTAGATAAGCTCGCTATTGTTGTTCGTAGCGAGGGTATTCATTTATTTTAGTTTATAGCAATTTATATTTGTCTTTGTACCGTACTGTTTTTGGTTATTTCTACAGAAATGTACGTTTGATTCGATTATTTTAAAGAACCTACATATTTGTTTTAAATATTTATTTAGGTAAGTATGGCAACTTAAAAAGCTTCGGTTATTTTTAAAAATATGAGTTAAATTAAGCCTTTTACCAGTAAGAGCTGCATCAAATCAAAAAATGAAGCTGCACTGGTTATGAAAAATATAGAGGTACATACAACGCAAAATCACCCAAGTTGACACTAATAGTGGACATACACGCTACGAGAAATTGTTACGATCAGACGGTAAAGTTATATATAAATCACTACGTGTATGTTATAAAACTATACAGTTTTATTCAAATTCAAATTCAAAATTCAAATTCAAATTGTTTATTTGTTTCTCTCACAAACGTAAAAAAATATATATATTATAATTTTAAAAATAAAATAAATACAGTTAAAAAATTATGATAAAATCAAACAATTGTAGGTTAGAGATAAGAACCTGTTTTGTGAGAGACTGTTTATTAACAAACAAGTAGCGATTTATCGGTACCGTTCGAACTATCCCGTCTGATCGTAACGATTTCTCGTAGCGTGTATGTCCACTATAAGATCTAGCTCGCTTTGCTTGCACGATCGAAAACGTAATAAGTGCGCAAGGCTGCCTGTCCATTGACGCGGAGCGAGCTGGCGGAGCAGAGAAACGGATAAATATTAAAAAAAAATATTGCATATAATCGTCGCTCAGAGATTTTATGCAATCCTATTGCCAATGGACAGACAGCCTAAAATTATAAAAATGGCGTTTATTTTTATAATTTTGTTCGGACCTATGCGATATTCGCTGCCGCTGTGGAAAGCGAAAACACCGCGCAGTTCTATGAAGTTCCGCGGCGCGGTCCGCTGTGGGAAGCAAAAAGCCCACAGCGGCAGCGAATACCGCGTATTCCGCACAGAAGTGCTAGCCATATTACATTTCGACAATCGCTTTCGATTAGAAACTAAAAAAAATGTATAGGAATTGACATTCGATGACGAAAACTCGAGCGATAAGAAATGTCAAATCAAAGGTGTAGCGATGATAGAAATCGAATCGCTTCATAGCGAATGCCGGTTGGCTAGGCCCTCAGGTCTTACGTAGGTTTAACGTAATTTGTCAAGGTTTTTAATTATTTCATCATCAAAAAATCTGCTTTAAATTCCATCAACTTATTCCATACAAATTCCGTAGTATACACCGAATCCCAATTTCACTCACCACATCCGTTTCTCACACTGTCATACCTGAGGGCCTAGACAATGTAACAATCGATTAGCGAAAGCGATAGTAGAAAAGTCCAAAATGTATTGGTTTGACATATGCCTTCGATATGTCACGTGATCTGTTACGTAGGGCCTAGCCAACCGGCATTCGCTATGAAGCGATTCGATTTCTATCATCGCTACACCTTTGATTTGACATTTCAGATCGCTCGAGTTTTCGTCATCGAATGTCAATTCCTATACATTTTTTTTTAGTTTCTAATCGAAAGCGATTGTCGAAATGTAATATGGCTAGCATTTCGATTCCACCAAACGAATCGACAACATCGAACGATTACTTCATACAAATGCCTAGCCAAGTTGCACTTTTGACAGTCGATTTCGCTTAATAGTCGAATCGTCTGATGGAAACGCTAGCGAACGCTAAGACCCTGTAGATATCGAAAGAAAATGGCGATTTCATAAACAGCTGTAGAAAGAATATCATTGGATGTGTTTAATAAGCGACCCTGGCTGATAACACCTGTTTTAAATGCTGCACCTGGGTCTCGAGAAGATATATACACAAGCCAGAAACTGTATTGAGCGTTGCTATGGTTTGCTGAAGTTTCGTTGCTGATAACACCTGTTTTAAATGCTGCACCTGGGTCTCGAGAAGATATATACACAAGCCAGAAACTGTATTGAGCGTTGCTATGGTTTGCTGAAGTTTCGTTGGAGAAGCTTGCTTAAAGACAGAGTTCTTCACTACCATCCTTATGTAGCTAACAGGATAACACTTGCATGCTGTGTACTACACAACATTGCAGTAAAGGCTCGGCTTCCAACACCACGTTTTAGCTCTGGCACAAATAATGATGGCAGTGATGATTACACCTCACAACCTAATAATTAACTCATGCATGAAAATGAGAATTCTAAGTGGATTATAAATAAAAGTACTTAAGTTACAAATATATTTTATTTTAAAACAAAACCGTCCATAACATGCTGTCTGTGTATGTATACTTATATGCGCTACTGCACGTTCTCACCTTGTCTACACTTATACTCAAGGTATCACACAAACTCACTCGCTATCAAGCCATACCGTGACATCGCTGTCCCTACTCAAATATTGTTGAAGAAAAGCTTCAGCAATATTTGTGAAACGGTTGAGGACATTGTTTCGCTCATTATTCAGTTCTACTCTTCGGGCTTCGTCTGTGCCCGTCTCTCCTCCAACTGAAGGCGTCTCTGCTCGATAGCCACGAACTCACTCGTCGCTCGGTCAAATGGAGTTAGCGCTCGTCTTCGGCGCGCTCTCAAATGTCGACGATGGGGAGAGGCAACACTAGGATTCGGTGGTAGGCACAGGTGGGAGCGGGGTGAACGTGGTAGGCTCAGGCGGGAGAGGACTGGCAGCTCGGGTCGGTGAGCACCGTGCCGCGCCGGCCCCAGTGGCGCTGCCAGCTGCCGCCGGCGCTGACTCCAAAAGAGTTGGAAACTATTCACCGCTGGCTCGTGCTCTTGATTGCATTATCTTTATAAATCTCAATAAAATAATTCAAATAGGATTCCGAATTCATCAAAGTTGACAGACTCATTAGACGTTTGATGTCGACAACCATAGACTAAGCGCGCTAACAAAGAGAATGTAACTCTCGTTTACACGGTATTTAGCGATCAGACGAATAGACAAGGCGATCGCTATGCGAAGGTTACTTTGTCTACCAATCGAACTTCGCTATCGCTTCAGCGATGACGATTGTAGAAATCGATTCGCTTCATAGCGAATGCCGGTTGGCCCTCTGATGGAAACGCTAGCGAACGCTAAGACCCTGTAGATATCGAAAAAAAATGGCGATTTTATAAACAGCTGCCGAAAGAATATCATAAGATGCCCCCGGTCAGTTTAATTTAATCCAAAGATTTTTTTTATCAAATGTACTGGCAGGCATAAAAGGCATAAGCTTGTAATATATATTCCCAAGGGAGCATTTAATCGGGATCAAAGTCCCTATCACCCAAGTCAGCTCATACCAACAGACCAATCGCAAAAATCCATTCTGAAGTTTTTACGTGAAAGAGTAACAAACATTAATCCATCTTTCATCTCTCCATCCATCCCTACTTACAAACTTTTGCATTTATTATATTAGTAAGATTAAAGACAGAAGTATTTTATTGGTAAAGTACAATTACTTAAAAGTCATGTGAGCTTATCTCTAAAACGGTATGTAGGTAAGATACACTTTTGACATTTACTGTACTAGTGCAAAAGTGCAAATCATAATAATAATACAATTAGTAGAATCGGGGGCGTCAACCACAGGTGCATCGACCACTGGGGGCCTAAGCCACGAACCCGACAGATTTACTGCGAAATAAGCGATGACTCATTTGACGTTTGATATCGACAACCATAGACTAAGTGCGGTATCAAAGAGAATGTAACACTCGTTTACGCGGTATTTGGCGATCTTCGCTATCGCTTCAGCGATGACGATTGTAGAAATCGATTCGCTTCATAGCGAATGCCGGTTGGCTAGGCCCTCTGATCCTTTACAAACAACGTAAAGGATAACATGAGAATAATGATTATGATGAATACAATTGAAACAATATTGTTTTTGTGAAAGCAGACCGCGCTACAAGAATACAAGCAATCGAAGCTATATTAAACAAAATTCTGAGGTTTATTGAAACACGGTACCTATCGGCAATTTAAAACGACGGAGAGGTCGATTGAAACGTGACAGGGTTTAAGTGGCTTTAAACGTCAGAGCAGTAAATAAAAACATTGAATGTGAATTGCGGAGTGGCAGATTTAAAAATATTGTAAATAAAATAAGAACAAGAGAAAACAGCGTTTGGTTGTTTACTACATGATGTCACTCAAGTATATTTCAAGTCACGTGTTCTGAGTGTAATTTTTAAATTAATTTATTGAGAGTTATTATTATTAGTAAGTAAGTAAGTTCGTATGAGCAAGTGGCCAACTCTGGTGATGGAGTTATTAGTTATATGTATCGTACTAAAAATGTTAACTTAAAACATAATCCATAAAAAAAAACTATAATTGAGAAGGATATCTTCAAATTATATTTAATTAACCTATACAATCAATATCTTTCGCGATGTTGTCAGAAACTCGTATACAATAATCTAGTAGTTTTTTTTACCTTATGTATATGAATACTTAAAATCTAGTGTACAAAAATTACCGATTTTCGTGTATAAAATGCTGCATACTCATTTCCACAGCACCAGACACCTTGATACCGCGATTTGTTCGATGGAAAGCCGATTTCAAAATGGGATATCGGGTTTACACAGCACTTTTATTCGTGGAGCATCCGTGTGTGCTTAGACTTATTGTGGCACTGTCGGTGTGTATGTTTGTTCAACAATTTCATTTCATTTTTATTGTCCAAATTTTCCACACGATGCAATTTGGGTTAGCGCTATGAATCGCTAACGAAGCTTAAAAGGTTTTGTAACTCTTCAGTTTTAACCGCTAATCTGTGACAAGGGAAGTTGGAGGAAGCAAATGAATGAGAGAATTAATGAATGAACACTTTATTGAACAAAAACACATAAACATAATATGCAATGAAATAGGTACAATAGGTGGTCTTATGGCTTAAAGCGATTTCTTCCAGGCAACCTGAGTGGATAAAGAAACCCAAAACAAAGGAAAAGAAGGTAGTGCCCAATAAAAAAAAAAAAACATATTTATATGTTTATTTTTTTTTAAATTGGGCACTACCTTACCGCAGTAAAGCATTATTTTTAAAACTACATAAATATATCAAAAAAAGATAAAATGCAGCATACAGTTAACAATAAGCCCTTTAGCGATAGGCACGAAGCGCTTGTGCAAGCTGAGTTGCACTTTGTTGTGTTATAGTAAAGAAATGAATGTTTACGAAAGTCGGTCTGTAGGTACTTGTTCTATTATTTATTATGTGGTACGGCTGAGATACAAACCCACGTCTTGAACAAAAGAAAGCATTCTTCTATTCCTCCAACACAACCTTTATAATACAGCTTATTAGATTATTAATATAACTAACTGATTTATATAGCCGTGTTGGCCAAGTGGATAAGTATTTCGACTTTCGATCCGAAGGTCGTGGGTTCGAATCCGGCCGTGCATCAATGGACTTTTCGTGTCGAAAAATTTATATGCACTTTAATACGAGCCTAAAACGGTGAAGGAAAACATCGTGAGGAAACCCGCGGCTAGTCAGCCCCACACGTATTGACCATTGTCTTTCCTGTGGATATGGCCGGCTAAGCTGAGAGGATGGTTTAGGTGCTAGGCAAGCCCATTCCATCTCAACAATATCCCAGGCACTACAGTGTCCCGTTAAGTGTATGCAAAGCTTACCTCCTGACTCTGTATAAATCATCTAGTAAAGATGTAAAGGCCTAAGTAGATGATTTAAACAGAGCCAGAAGGCAATTCAAGAACATAATATTTTCATCTCAACAATGCCCCAGGCACGGGACAAAATTATACAGCAGATACACATAATTACCTAATTCTAAGAATTTTAATTCACTTCTGCACTGCGTACACACTTCATACAGACCATCCCTTAATCAGTACATTCATCCCTTTGTCCGTAGAGCCATGTAATTAAACAAGCTTTCACTGATGAGTTTTACACGACACGATTTTATCGTCCAACATTGTACGATAATTACTAATTATCTTGATCGTACGATCGGGTTTTTTTCGATTTTGAAAAGAACACAACTCCTTTTATTTAATGGAAATTAATACATTGTTAGAGAACTAATTTATTATTTTTAGACTGACTACATTTTGCACACGGGAATTACTCGCTGGAAAATATTATTGATGTGACTCCAAAAAAGTTCTCAAGGAATAAAGGGAGAAAGACTCATGGTAAAGTTATTCTTCACGACTACTACAACTACATTATATATTTAAATGTAGAGTATTATAGAACCCACAACTAGTTAAAGTTTTTAAATAACTTATCTGAATGAATAAAACCAGGAATTACAAATAAGCACTAGATTGATATCGTTGTTGAATACATTAAAGGTAGGTAGAGGTACGGAAATTAAATGATTTTATCAATGTAGGTACTCAACGTCGAGTAAGTAAAGCAATCTATTAGGGCTGAATCGAAATCGACGATAGATTAGATTAGCTAAGTTAAGCAACTTATTTAGTTATGGTAAGTGATTGAAAGTTCTATGGTTATTGTAACAATTCAAAACGACCGGCATGAAAGACAAAAACCGCGATAAAAATCCCGTATTCATGAAAAGGATTTCTAAAATATCTGTAGAAACTCTTGACTAATTTAAAAAAATATTGTAAGTAGTTGTAATAAAATGTCGAGCCCAATTATTTGACTGACATTTCATACATAACATTGCTTATTATAATGCTTTTCGTTCTACGTTTCTAAAGTACAAACAAACATACGTAGAAATAAATCAAAATCGCTTAACCTGCCTCAAAAATTTCGCTCTCTCGTTTTATAATAGTTTTATATGATCGTACGATATACGATTCAGTGCAATCGTAATATCGTGTCGTGTGAAATCGCCTATAAGACAATGAATTTGCCCGGCTCTTCTCGTAATAATGTGCTGCCATTTTTGGCGTTATTACACTGTCTACATGTCGAGAATGTTGATAGAAAAGTATTTGTTATTTGTTGCTGTAAATAAAGATCATATTTGCTTACTGCTTATTAATATAATAAATATAGCCTGACTTCGCTCTGATTACTTTTTTGTGTGAAGTGGATATAGTTGGTCAATTGTATAATTGGACGTGTCTCTGTCTACTCTCTAGATATCTTCATAAGTATAATAGGGGCTTTTTGACGGGAATTCAAGATGGCATGTTGTCTCTTTTGTTTTATTTTCCGAAATTTGTGTTTTGGCGAATGTTAATATGTAATAATGGTGGATTATTAACTGTTAAGTGTTCGTGAACGTACATAAATGTAGGCAAATGAAACAAAACTGTATATCATTGCATTTCGAGTTCTCTCAAGAAGTCCATGTAAAAAGCTGCAGTAAAGAACCCACATCTTTACTGACGCTGACTATGACTTTGACTTGACCTTGACTAAACTGACTAAAAATTTAAACACATGGTAGTGGCTAAATGCGTGGCACAAGCCGTGCGAAAGCCAAATATAAGAAGTGAAGTGAAGTGAAGTATAATAGGAATATATTTATGGGCCTTTTTACATTTTTAAAAGCCGGGACCGATAATTAAACGTGCCCTCCGAAACAAGGAAGCACACAGCTGTCAATGCCACTTGTGATTCATCCAAGTTGTGACCGCTCAGAACGTTGCATAAATTCAACAATTTATCAAGAACTTGCTATGTTCTTGATAAATTGTTGAATTTATGCTTCGCCACAAACGCTTCAATTAAATGCTAAAGATAATGGTCCTTATGACAAAACATGACAAATTCATTCGAGCAACAAATAAATCACGTTCAATTTATTTATCGCGTTGAAAACTTGCCAACTAGCTTTATGAAAAATCAAATAAACAAAAACATTTCCATGATATCAACTTGGCTAATTAATAATACTTTAGCGGGTGCTAACGACGTTTTAATGAATATCTCGCTTATTTATTGGACGGCCTTTGTGTAGTTTCTTCTTTGTTTTAACACATTCTCCGCGAATAATAGTTAATATTCAATATTCCAATCTGGCACAGAGGTGAAAAAAGATCACGCCTGGATTCCCAAGAGACAATTCTTTCAGATTATTTTGACATTTTTAGATCCTTTAAAGTTGTCGATGCACCAACCCATTCGGCCATCACGCTCTTTATATTCACTTGTTATATAATTTTTATTTTCGTAAAAGAAAACTTAGATATCGGTAAAAAAATCACAATGACATGGACATAATTCCTCGTTTCTTCTATTGCTAAAATATAGATACCAGAATGTTTTCCGCTTTCAAGTCTCAGCTATCTTGGTGCCTATTCATTGTCTTTGAAGCTATCAAACCAATTTGAAATAGTAACTCTCAGTGACTTTTCATAAACAAAAATCCAGCAAAATCGCTCATTAGTTACCCAGACCCAGACACGTCAATGTAGCGATGCCGTGATAAGTCTCGGGTCTCATTAAGCTGGAACACATCTGTCAGCGGTTGTGCAAACATTCTGAAACATGTGCATTATGCCTTACAGATAGCGGGATGGCTTTACAGCGATGAATGCCGTCTGCGATGACCTGACCTTTTGTGAAGCTTATGAGTAGATTTTAGAAAGGCTTTGGTGTAGGTTATTAAAAATACGATAGGAATTTCGTAAGGGAGATTTTGGGAGGCAAATGTTTTTAGATTTTTTTCATATTTTTAAATAAAATATTATCACGAATGTATTTCTAAGATAATAGACATACTCTTTCAGATCTTTAGGCATTATTAGATTCTTTGAAAATGTCTAAATACATATTATTTGGAGTATGGCCATGTCTAAATACATATTGCAGAAGTTTACATTCCATACGTGACAGAATGTGAACTTTGAACCTCAGGTAATGAGGAACGGTTATTGATTTTTTTTTCCTTATTTTTTATAAATAAGGATTAAGAAATGGTAAATTGACCTAAATTTCATAGCACACTCTTAAGTTTTTGAGTGTTCAAAACCATGATAGTTTAAAAAGGTCTAATTTTATTAATCAAAATTATTTCACTTTCAAAACTATCGTGAGTTGTATTAGACATTATAATAGCACACGGGAAATTACTCACGTAAAATTATCGTCGATTTAGATACCGACAATGTTTCGATTCTCAGTGATTTCAGTGTGAGACGCGACCGCGAGGAGTGACCACACTCATACCCAGATGAAGATTCTCCGGAAGAATCGAAACATTGTCGGTATCTAAATCGACGATAGTTTTACGTGAGTAATTTCCCGTGTGCTATTATAATATCAAAATTATTATTGAAAAATGTAAATGTTTAATCATCCATCGGAAAATGTATGGGCACCGCTAGTGCTATTGTATGTCATGCGCCCAATTAAATTACCGATAATTATCGCGCCGTTATCTAACCTCATTTACACCAAACCTCAGCGTCAAATATTTAAGCAATTATTATCTACAGGGTATAAATGGAACATGCAAAAAAAGTAGATTAAAAATATACAAGTTTGTAAATTACAAACAAGATTAAGTTACAAAACTTTTTAAACTATCGCGACTTGAAAACATATTTAAAAATCTACTCGTGACCACGGTGACTGTAATGTCATCGAAACGTCGAGGCAAATAAATAATATTGATTTCAATACGCGATTAAGTCCCGTTAATATTTTTAAATAAGATTAAGTTAAAACGAATTGAGTTCTCCTCCTTTTCTGAAGTGGTTAAAAGTCACACTAATATTATAAAGTATTTTTTTTAAGGTGAAAGTTTGTGTGTGTAAGTATGTTTGTTACTCTTTCACGCTCAAACGGCTGGACGGATTTGAATGAAATTTGGTACCAGAATTGCTTATACCCTGGATAAAAAATAGGCTACTTTTGATCCCGGTATTCCCACGGGAACGGGAACTGTTTACCGCGGGTAACACCGCGGGGCGCAGCTAGTAGTGGATAATTTTATCTTTCAATTTGATGTGCCCTTCATATGCGGTCTCCAAAGGGTTGCCTTAAGGGATGAATCGGGAAACTATTTTCTATTTTGTCTCATTATGTGACTCGCCCTTAACAGGGTAAGATAATAGGGTCAATAATGGGGTCAATAGGGCACCTTTTGTATCACTCGCATGGGATTAGACCCGTTATAAATTATTGTATAGATTTTGTCAAATGTAGGTTGTGACCTCTACGACTACCTATCGACGAAACGTACTGTCGAGGTAGAGGTATCGAGCTGACTGTATGTACATTTCATAATTCACAAACAATAAATGATTTATGTCTATGACTAAACAATGTTCCAGGCACTACAGTAGCCCGTTAAGAATAAAATTAATAAAACTACAATTATTTTATTTTAATATGCTAAAAATATCACGTAAAAATGTCGTCGGTTTTGGTACCGACAATGTGCCGAATCCTTTTTTAGGTATGATTATAGGTCACTCGCAGTCGCGTCTCAGACGTAGAGTGTGTGTATTTTACGTGAGTAATTTTCCCGCTGTGTCAATAAAATTATAAACATAAAAAAAATAGTCTAGCTCAACTGATTCTAATTGTTTTATATATTTTTATTATAGTGTTAAACCACACTTAGGTATTAATCGGTGCTCTAACCGAAAAAAAAATATAATCTTACTGATAGTTTCGTCGTCGGCGTTTAAGGCTTCGTAGCCGAGTGGTCGATGGCAATCCGGCTAAAGGATGATCGCTTGAATCACGCGGGTTCGAATCCCGTCGAAGTCGTAACTTTTCGTAAGATTTTTCATTTTCTAATGATTCTAATTGTATTTTGTACAGTGATGTAAATATGTAGTATAAATAAATATTGGACTCATGATAGTTTCAAAGTGAAACTACAAATATTTATCACGGGTAAAACCACAGCTAAATAAATAAACTACAAACACCTTTTCAATTTTCATCTAAAATCAAATGATTTTTGAAATCGGATTTGATCCGAGGTATTTTAAAGTGATTAAGGTCCTTTGGTCCGGTGTCCGGTTAGATCCAGTTAGATCCAGTTAGAGCCGGTTATCCGGTTCTGTGGTTTCATTGGGACTGGCGGCTTTCAGTACTGACTGATGTGAGTAGTTGCTGGGGTATGACCACAGTTTTACCTTGATTAAAATAGGTAAGTGTTTTAATTGTTGAATCTGAATATAATAATTAAATTTAATAAGTTTACAAATATTATAAATTCTAAAATGTTTAGTTCTCTAGCTTTGAATTTTTTTTGAACACAACACGCTTTCTAAATAAAATATTTAAAGAATAAACTGTGGTACAAAGTTGTTGTACGAAGATAAATTAATTATATTTTAATAGTATAATTAAAATTTAAATGTTTTTCTCTGGCATCATTATTTTATTTTATGTGAATTGTATGATATGGAATTTCATTCTGAAATAAAGATATATTATTATTATTAGAATACTATAAGAATATAGACGAATAGTCCGAATAAATATTTGAGAAAAGATGAAAAACTGTATTTTTTAATTAATCACAAAAATGTATGCAATACAAAATGGTATTGTAAACATTCGCTCTCTAAATATTTAAACTTTTTATAATGTAGCTCAGTTAATATATTACAGTGTTCCAACTAAATCGTAAGAGTAAATTGCCTTACACGGCTGTAGTCAAATATTTGCAGTTTCAAACTCCGCCGTCCCAGTGTTTACCTACGCTTGTAATCCAGGGCCGCATCAAGGGTTGGACTGAGCCTGTAACCTTATCAGAACCGCTTCGTATCGAATCAGGGCGAAACGCAAACTCAAGAGTATAACCCCTAGAAATTTTTTACGTTACTTTACGTTTCTTGATAAGGTTGGTCCCGCAATTTCTAACATTTTTAACCTACTTCAAAAAGGGAAAAGGTTCTATGTTCCACTGTATGTTTTTTTATGTAATTTCACCGATAATTTCGTCAATACCTATTTGAGTTTTTTTTTTAATTCTTAATTTGGTACTCTCTAGGTTGTCCCACAATTTTTTTAAGATCTTCGGAGTCATGAACAGAAATGGGCCTGCTGTAATATTTGAAGTATTTAATTGTTAACTTTCTGGAGGACGTATGGAGTGATAGAGTTTCATGTTATTGATAGGTGTTTATTGTCTGACGGCGTGATGAGTTGAGTCCTAATACATGATTATTACTATATCGAAAGCTATGGCTAAATGCTGAGTGTGCACTCACACTACACTGCAATTAGAAGTTATGAAATTTAATTAAATTTTAAATTTTGTTAAGTACTTGTAAATCCTCACACCGTCTCTGTTCTCAGTTGACATTTGAAAAATTAATGAATACATGAGAACACAGGCGCTTCGTATTCTGAAGTGTATTATTGAAGTAAGCAGCTCACGAGCAAAACGAGATTTCTTATTAAATAAATTGTGGGCCGAATACGGAATATAATGTCGGACAATAAATGTACTTAGATTTTTTTGTGTGGGCCGAACTTGCATTTGACAAATGCGGAATAAATCACGACTTGATGTACTATTATTCCACCTGTCACTTTGTATAATAGTGGGTACACACGAACGTTCATGATAAAACTTGCTCGATCTCGAGCAAGCACGAATGTGTGCACCATGCAAGTCTCAAGACAAATGCTCGAAGCCAACCAAATTGTTCGATTCGAACAAGATTTAATTAAACGTCCGAAATTATTGCTCGATGTTCAAAGCAAACAGTAAAAGCAGGCGATGCCCACCAAACACAACAACGAATCATTCATTGCTCGAAAAGTTTCAATGCACACTCTTCGAGCAAGCTTTTTACGTGTACACAGGGTCGAGCATGTTTGTAGATAGCCAGGAAACAAGCTCCTCGAGCATGTTCACGTGTGTTCGCCCTCACAATTCATGTTTTAGAAATACATGCGGGATAAGTAGATGCAGTGCCCGTTGTAATATGACTTCTGCGTAAAAATGATGAAGAATTATGAAAAATTTTCCCGATCCGAATTCTGAAGATCGGTGAGAGTTGTACTAGTGATGCAAAACTACCCACCCCTACAACATATTTCATTTTTGTTTTTTAATTTAGGTATCATTCCTCTTGTGAGCAGTCAAGTAGAGTAGGTAAAAACCAATGAACGTGACAGAGAAACATTACCACCGTTCAGAGTCCACAAATTAGACAGAAATAGCCAAAATGTGGCATCGGTACTTCCGCGCAAGAATGTAAATTGTTACTTTATTTAGTGTTTGTCTGTCTGTTTTATTAGTGCATGCGAGATTTACTGCCGCTGGGAAATTAAACTATTTTCGGTTCAATTCGGCTTAGGAAAGAGGTAATAAAATGTTATAGTTTGTATTTGGTATGTTGATTTAATTTAAGGTTGTTGTATGCGTTAAACTAAGTGGTTCGTCAACTGGTCACTTTTCAAACTGAGCTTTTCTGACCAGAGGCCCTAGCCATGTTACATTTCGACAATCGCTTTCGATTAGAAACTACCCGGCCGCCTATAAACTATATGCCGGTTGGCTAGGCCCTCTGAGGGCCTAGCCAACCGGCATTCGCTATGAAGCGATTCGATTTCTATCATCTACACCTTTGATTTGACATTTCTGATCACTCGAGTTTTCGTCATCGAATGTCAATTCCTATACATTTTTTTTAGTTTCTAATCGAAAGCGATTGTCGAAATGTAACATGGCTAGGGCCTCTGTTGACGAAAACGAAAAAGAATATGATTTCCATTCGTCAACTCGTCCGATTATATTAATTAGAATTAAAAAACATATAAAGTACACTCATTGAAAAAAGTGTTACGTGAAAGAAATAACTTATCATACTTACTTAATGTACTTAACTTATTGTACGACTTATCATAGCGCCGCCACCGATTTTATCATAATTATTATTACGTTGAACAAAGGAATTTAAGTAAATATAGTTTTATTTTAGTACCTCTGACTACCCCCTAAGACATCTTCAAAAAGATTTAAAAATTGCCTAATGATCTGAAAGAAATGTCTACTGCTCCCGGGATACAGACGTGATTATATTTCATTTTTCATTTCATTTTATTTTAGTAGACATCTTCAATACTAAAAATTTCTAAAAAAGATCTAAAAGAATATGTCTACCGCATCTAGGGAATACAGTCGTGATCATTTAATTTTCAAATTATGAATCGATCCAAACAAACACAGCTTAGGATCCAGTAAGTATAAACTTAAAATCAAATTTTAGAGATTCATCAAATTATATTTTAAGATCAAAGTCATCCCACTGCCACGTCAAATATCTAAAACCCGATCGGATGGATGTGAAATGAGACTTTAATACCGCCAGCGACGTTTCAATTGAAAGGGTGATAATTCGCTGAACAAATGAGAGCGAGGCGAGCTTGCCTCTGATCACTCAATTGCTCCTGTCACGTCACTGAAGGTGTGTTTAGATGAGAATAGTCCCACACTATAGCCCCTTATGCATATTGGTTTAGTACCTAAACCTACTTTAGCTAAAACGGATATAAATCTGTTGCTATCTCTTTTCATGACATAGGAGTAACAAGAAAAAAATATTCTTTAAACCTATATTAAATTGACAAATCTTTATGAATAAGACCTATGTGTAAAATAATGCTATATTCACAGAAACGTGCTATTGGGCACATTCTTAGTATAAGCAACTTTATAAAACTAAGTTAAAATCAAATTGCTCATTAGCCTACTTGGCTAGATTGTAATTTTACTAGTGTATAATAATAATTATTGTGCTCTAAAAATGGAAAAAAAAAATTATTCACAGAAAATATCACACTAATATTATAAAGGTAAAAGTTAGTACCTTTGTAGTGTTTGTTACTTACATCTTATTTCTTACTTTTTTATGGAAAACCATTTCGCAATCTAAAACTTTTGTGCACGATGATATGTTCAAAATAAATTACTGCGCAGCTTGACAGCCAGCGTTCTTTTTACATGGCGCGACCTATAATATTATTGATTATATCTTCTCATACTGTCTGAAGGCACCATAAGACACAATAAAATGATATCCATTTAGACGAGACGGTGATCAGACTGACAGATCGCGTCAATTTCCGCGGATATAGGGGGAAGAATGTCTGGTGTCGGAGACTTTGTTCAAAGTTTCCAGCCCCTAATAAAGACGTGACATATGTGTCTTCTTTAAAGCGCTCGTGACGAAGCTAACTACGTTCTTGATAGATCGTTGAAGTTGAGAAATGTTCTGAACGGTCACAAGTTGGATGTGATTTGGAGAGCGCGATAATTTTTCCGTACTGGCTTTAAAAGTCGTCAAGCCATGACGGAGGCCTCTAGTGGCCTAAAAAGTCGTCTCTGTCGTAATCGGTACGATCAGTTTATAAACAGTTTTTATCTTGACCGTACTCAAGATAAAAACTGTTTATAAAAATATAAAAGAAAGACCAGATTAGATTTATTTGGTTTGTATGACTACTGACAATAACAATAGTGATGTGCAACGCTTTGCATTTTCTTTCGAATTTCTAAATCATATCGATAAAAGTAAGAGCAAGTGGCCAGCTCTGGAGTTTTCAAGCCGCCTTTGCTTCCGTCATGGCTTATCGATATTGACTACCTAAATGTTACACACTAACGCTCCATAACCCTAATGATAGCGAGCGAGATAGACTGATTACAATTATCTATGGCTATACGATACGTTTAATGTGAGCCTAGAGGATCCTGAATAAATTTTGGCATTTGAATTTTAATTCATAACAATTATTTATTGGCAAACTTCGAAATTACTTTTCAAGAAGGTGAATGAGTTATTTGATTAAATAAATTCATACATCAACGTCGGCAGCACGGGTGCGTGATGGATCGCACGCTTTCGTGTTTTTCTGGTCAAGTTTGTAAATTACGTTATTTTTTTAAGAACTCGCAAATTAATTGTCAGGTGTGTCTGATGGATGTTTTAATAGTGATACGGCAGTTTTAACTATAAAAACAGCTGTAAACTATGATTCGTGGATTTTAATAACTTACGAGTACCTATACCTACTTAACGGCCGTGCATCAATGGACTTTTCGCATCGAAAAATATATATGCACTCTATCACGAGTTTTTAACGGTGAAGGAAAACATCGTGAGGAAACCAGTTAGCTCTCTAATAGCGTCGATGGGCTTGCAACCTGTCACGTATGGAAAGTTAACTTCTGCAAGATGTGGGCATGTACCAAATATGTATTTGGACATACCTCTGACTACCCCCTTAGACATCTTCAAATGGATCTAAAAATTGCCTAAAAGATCTGAAAGAAATGTCTACCGCTCCCTGGGATACAGTCGTGATCATATTTCTATTTTTCTATTTCTTACACCTACTTAAAAGTATTGCATTAATGTCCGTCCATACCGTAACCGACGTAGGTACCTACGTAAGTTTAAAACTTAAATTTTTTGTTAATTTTTTTTTAATAATTTAACAATTTTGAAAGCCGCGTGAGCAAGTAGCTTAATTATGTTCCAAATAAGAACTGCGAATAATGGGGGCAATTCTGAGTGTCGCAAAAGCTAAACTAAGCTAACTAAAATTGTTGCCATCCTTTTTATTCCCATCGCTATGAAAGGGACGGCAACAATTTTAGTTAGCTTAGTTTAGCTTTTGCGACACTCAGAATTGCCACTATTGTGATACTAAAAATATATAAAAAAACGTACTTATTTACAAAAATATGATAATTTTAGGCTTATTTTTATAGCATAATTCTATAGAGAGGAATATTATCAACCAATTTCTAAACAACCAATTTCGTGCTACGAGTGAGACAATCTATTTCTAAATCAATGTGGTATTTCTAATTACAGCACCATTCTCCCCAAAAAGAAAACTTAAAATCAATAAACATGTTGAAATCAACCGTTTCGGTAGAGATGTGACCAAAAAGACTGGAACCGCCCAATTTATCGACGTCGGCGCATGCGCATCAACTAGTGTGATTTACGAGAGTCACTCGTCATTGTGCTGTTTGTTTTATTTCTCTTTCTATTTTCAGAAGCGCCGGCTGTAAAGTTGTTTTGGATACAATAACAAATTAATTTACTGTTCGTTTTATTTTTCTGGGTTGGATTTCATTATTTCCTTAAATTACTGAATTACTTACTCAATTATTTATTTATATAAATTATCATTACAGATTATAGGTAAGTACAGCGTAAAATTGATATGATTGTCTAGAGTAGGTAGTCAAAATGATCTGAATAAAAGCAATTTGGTTCGAATCATCATATTGTTGCAATCTGCTTAGGTATAGATGTTTGCAACAATATGATGATTCGAACTGCGAAATCTGTAGGTACATCCAATGCGATAATCAAAAATTAAAATGTCTAAAAGATCTGAAAAAATGTTCTACCGTCCCTTGGGAATACGAGTTGTGTTCATTATTTCATTTCATTTCGTTTGTAGGTATTGATACCTATGCACCACTGCGCATTTTTTTTTGGCGTTGGTCGAAACTTACTAAAACTAAAAATCTATGCTCAGATTTCGTCGTTTAAACCACCAAGAGAAATGTGTGTGGTAATTTTCGAAGCGCTTTTTCGCTTATCTGAATAGGCCCTCATTTTAAAGCATTTAATTTTCATGATCACAAAGACTGTGTCAAACATTAATGTCTGTGTAACAAGCAGGCGCTTTGAAATATACACTTTCTCGTCAATTACTCGGCAATTTAATTTTCAGTTGGCATTCGTGACGTCATCTGTCACAGATCAAAAGCTTTATGGATTAGTTTCCAGATGAGGCATTTATGGTGCTACTTGCTCGACCGTTACCGTTTAATTTAACTGACTATAAATTATTAACAAACCTACACAATTATATATTTAATTGTGTAGGTTTGTTTGAGCAAGTGAAAACTCTGGTGAATTGGTATAGTGTACAAGAAAGAAAGAAAGAAAGAAAAATCATTTATTCTTGTAGGACCTCAAGGATCACTTAAGTTTCGTTTTACATGCTAGGTGATTCTAATGCCTGTTCCAACGCGACTCCCCGACAAACGAATAAATAGTGCAAATATTTAATAGTATGCTTTATATTTTTATTTTTTTAAAGAAGAAACTAGTCTCTCATCTGGCAAATTGGTAGACAGTTGCTTTTGAATATATTCTAATTAGCCTAATCTAGAGTTTAAATCAAGCTAATTGGACTCTTCCAAAAAAAAGGAGGAAAGGAGGCCTTAGTCCAGCAGGTGAAAATAATAGTAACTTTTTTGTTGATCCGTGGCATGCAAAGGTCACGAATGAGTATGAAATCATGAACACCCGGGTCTGATTAAAATTTTAAAGACTCCAGAGGATTAAAAGGATGGGTCTACGATTACTCCCAACGTGGGTTTTTTCACCCACTGCTGGGTATTAGGCCTACACTTGTTATGCCACTCCTCACGGTCTCGGCTTCATCCAGTTTCGCCCCACAACGCTCGTAATATCGTCCGCCCATCTCACAACCGGGCGGCAGACATTTCTGTAGCCAGCTCTTGGATGCCATTCCGTTTTTTTTTATATTCAATAATTTATTTAAAACAGATAAGATATAACTTAGCAACTAAAAACCACTAAGGTTTGTACTATTGCTAGTTTAGTCTACAGCGAAACAATGATACAAGTATGTAGATAATCTTTAAGGGCTATTAAATGTAGGTCAGATAACTTAGTTGACACCTTACTCCACCTGTCGTCATATCTCTGTGCCAGGTGTTCTGCCCAGCTCCATTTTAGTTCCATAATACGGTTCCCAATATCTTTCATCTTTGTTCGACTTCGGATTTCGATATTCGGAGCAAGGTCTATAAAGTTTCATGAATTTCATACTACCACTTTTGAATCAACTCATAAAAAAACATGATCAAAATACTCTGTTCCCAAATCCACATTTACGATTTGCATTTCGACATTTCGACAAGCTCGCTGTGAAACTTGTACGGATCTATTAAATAATTCAAAAGGAAAAATCCCGAGTTTTTTCCGGGTATTTTTCGCGCCACATTACTCCATCTTTACAAGCATGCAAAAATGCATTATTACTTCGTACCAACTGGATAGTAAAAATACGTCACAAAAAAGAAATGTCGCATCTGTCATATCATCTCATCACCATAAAGACGACGTTGCGTATGTATGAGACACATTTGTCTTTCTGACAAAGTACTTTCACGGCCAAAGGTATGCTGATCCATCGCTACAAATTCCAACCTTAAGTTTCAACCGTTTTGGTCGACTTTTATATGGCAAGCAAAACGAACCAAAGGTATTCCAGGCCTAAGTGTGTAAAGCCGCGGGAATTTCAGCGCTATTGTAAATGGAGAAGGCTAGTTTTTGTGTGTGTGCTGTCATGTTAATAAAATCGGAACGTTAATACAAAGCGTTAATTAAGAAACGGGATTTAGTAGGAGTGACACTTGAGTTCGCTTTTAACCTAGTTTGGATGTTGGAGTTGTTTATTGGTGGGTTCTTTCTACTTTGACGACCTCTGTGGTGCAGTGGGTGAACGCCTACCTGAGACACGGAGGTTGCGGGTTCGATCCCCAGCAAGGGACAAAATATGTTTGTAGGTATGTGCTGCAGATATTTGTTCTTCCATCGAATGTAGGTATACTAGGTATGTAAGTACTTACCTATTTCTAAAAAAGAAATCCGTCTAGCTGTTTGAGCGTGAAAGAGTAACAAACACACTTACACACACAAACTTTCACCTTTATAATATTAGTGTGTTTTTTTTTGTAGACTGATTATTCTGTGAATTTTATATTTTCCATTTATAATTTCACTTTTTGTTTTACAAAACACGATTGTCAATGTAAATTGCGTAGTATTGTAAATTGCTTCGAACATAACATTCGAATATGGAATGGAATGCATTTAAATCGTCAATTATTGGAACAGTATTCGAATATTAAATTTAATTTGTGTGTGGCCAGTGCGGGAGTTGCGGTCAACGAACCGTGCGGAGGGAAGTCCGTGCGGCGCGGAATTATCTGTGGAAACTTGAAACTACATTATCTATGATCCATAATAACAGCCAGATTCAATATTCTATCCAAGGCTTTTTAGCGGGAGTTTGAGAAGTCATGTTTTCTTTTTGTTTTATTTTCAGAAACTTGTGTTTTAGCTAATATTAATGTGTAATGACGGACTGATGGTGGATTATTGAGTGTTATTGACTGATAAATTACTGTGAACAAAATATTAACATAGTTTTGTAATTTATTTAGACCTAAGTAGGTATATAAATTTTTTGGCTCTAGCTGTAAGTACCTAAGTTTGTATAGTGTTGAAATAAATACTTAAATAAATTTAAAACTAAATCAATCAAAAAGTATGCCCATGACGTGTTATGTAATTTAAAATCAAAGACGAATAATATCTATTATTAATATATACCTAGATATTATTAGTCTTTGTTTAAAACTTATAAGTTTCTAGTCAAGTCAAAAAGTATGCCCATGTTAACCCAGGGGAAAAGGCTATGTTCTTTCTAAATTTCTTAAAAATCTGTTCAGCGTTTTCTAGACTCTCAAGTTACAAACATAAATACATACAACACAGTCTTACTAACTTATACATTTTTGATTAGTGTAATAATGAAATAAAAATGCACGACCCTAAAACATTATTAAGAGAATCGACTAGATCTTCCTATCTATTTAGTAATTTACTTTAAGATCATGCCAAAAATGTTCATCTTATGTTGAAAGTGCTGTTGAGGTCCCGAACTCATCAAAGATTGCCAATATCGTCAGATATGTTATCAGCCCAGATTGTACGCACCGCAAGTACAGTCACCAACAACATTTAGTTACATATGAATGAGCTTTTTTTTCGTTGACAACGCTAACTTATTCTAGGAGATATAATTAAAACTAGCTACCCTTCAATCTGTCAAACAACTGACTTTATTTCAAAGCTAAAGTTACCTACATTAAAAAGTTTAAAAGTTAGTTGTTAAGTTTTCTTAAATTTTCTAAGTTTCTGCACAATTTACTTAATTCTTTTTTAATGTAAGACCTTTTATGTAAAAAAACATTTAAAAAAGATGAATGAAATCAGTAAAACCGTTCTCAAGTCATAGCGTGACCAGAAAAAATAGGAGTTAATATTTATAATATTGATTATTTTTAATTGTATTCCATTTATTTTTGAAGTGTCTTGACAGACTTGAAGACTTGACTTATAAGGTTATAGTTTCGTTAATGTCATACAAGTAAAATGCCTTCGTAGCAAAACGTCAGGATTGCTTTATGTATAGACAATCAGGTTTGAGGTAAGTACTTAAATTTGGTATTTCTGTCGCCGACAGTACCCAGCAGCGCTCCAATGATCGTAAAAGATAATAATCACCAATAACCACACGCGGCACGGCGCACGGCGCAAATATGGCCGCTCAAAATAATTGGCGGCAAAATATGTGGGGAATCACCGCGATTTTACATGAGTTAAATTATTTTTAGGTTAAAGGCCTCCGTCATGGCTTAACGACTTTAAAAGTCGGGATCGACAATTTAATGTGCCCTCCGAAGCACGTAAGCGCTCAGGTGTTAATGCCACTTGCGGCCACCCATCCAAGTAGTGACCGCTCAGAACATTGCTTAACTTAAACGACCTATCAAGAACGTCTTAGAAAGCTTAGCCACAAGCGCTTCATTTGACATAGTTTTTGATTCTTCCTGTGACCGTTTTATAAAAAAAACTAAACCTTTTTAAAAACCGTACCTAACATTTCACATCTTTTACTTTACTTAATATCTTGAATTATTAATTTATTATCGGTATTATTATTATTATTATTTTGCCATATTGGCCAAGTAGATAGTACTACAACTTTCGATCCGAAGGTTGTGGGTTCGAATCAGGCCGTGCACTTATCGTGTCGAAAAATGTATATGCACTTTAATACGAGCTTTAAACGGTGAAGGAAAACATCGTGTGGAAACCCGCGGCTAGTCAGCCCCACACGTATTGACCATCATTGTCTTTCCTGTGAGTATGGTCAGCTATGTTGAGAGGATGGTTTAGGTGCTGGGCAAGCCTATTCCATCTCAACAACGTCCCAGGCACTACAGTGTCCCGTTAAGTGTAGGCAAAGCTTGCCTCCTGACTCTGTATAAATCATCTAGTAAAGATGTAAAGGCCTGAGTTTATTATTATTTTTGTATTTCATTTGTAATTTCTAATTTACATGTGTGTATTTAGAATTAATTAATTTAATCGGTGTTGTTAGGTACCGTGTTAATTAAATAAATAAATAATTATTCATACGCTTTGATGACTTGAAACTGTTGTATAGTTCGTAAATAATTCAGTGATGGTAATACAAGGAGATATCTTTATTGGGATAGATCAACCAAAAACCCTTCCTCAAACCAAGTTCCAAGTTCAAAGGTAACTAAAATTGTATTATGCCAAAGCTCTACTTAAGTTATGTACTAAATATTCAAAATACCGAATTATTAATAAAAGCACTTTACACCTCGCGCCTTATTCATAAGCAATAATCAAATTTTAAATGAGCTGTCATAATATGGGGTTCCTTGTTTAAAAACTGCAAAAACCTCCAATTAAATTATCGTACTCACAGTAGTTCCGCGATGGAACCAATACTTATTGTTTTTTCGCGATAGTTCCGTGGTTTTAAGTTGTTTTTTTTTTCTTTTTTAAGGAGCTTTGCATTGCATTGCGACAATGTCAGTTCCATAGGTATTGAACAACTGCGTATTTTGATTCGCATTTGTTACATAATGGAACCTCTGAAAAAAAAGTTGTATTAGCAGTTGTTCAGAACTGAACTGTCAAAAAATCGATACTAGAGTGAAGATTTCAATCTGAGTACATACCTACTCTTAATAAGAGCCTGTCTGTTTTCGGTAATGTATGACATCATTAATTATTGCATTCAATTATCGATCTGGTACAAAAAAATTGCATCATTGTAAATATTACTCTAGTAGAATTGTTAAAGCACAAAAATATTACATTTCCCTTATCGCAGAGCTGTCATTGTAATGTCAACCAGTAATTCCCTTAGATTACGCCACTTGGCTAAAGGGTGCGCTAAGGGTCCCAATTAGCGTTGTTTGTGAATATGGCCAGTAAATACACTAACAATAAATAGTTCTACAAGCCGGAACATCATAGAGGTTGCATCGACATAATAACATCCAGAGGTACATGGGATCAACAAAAACGAAGTTTCGTGACAATTTTCGGGGTCAGCTTATGTTGGTGGATACTGAATTCGTAACAGTTCACCAACATAAACGGAACCCGAAATATGACACGAAACTTCGTTTTTCGTTGATCCCAAGTAAGACCTCTGCTCTCTAGCCAAATTACATTTCCAATCGTTTCGATATAGGTGAAACTTGTTTGCAAGGCAACCCGTCACGTTCGATTTTATACTCTGGTGACGGAGCTTTAAAGGTGACTAAAAGGCCTCCTACAATTATTATTTAACGTATCTTCTGAAGCACGGAAGCGCTCATCTGTTATTGACACTTACGGTCACCCATACAAGTTGTGTCATGAAAGTGAATAAAGTTTTTTAAAGTAATTTTAAATGTACCTAGGTGCTTAAATTTTACTTAGAGTGTTTTACGCACCTAGGTGAATTAGCTTAACGCCAGTTTCTACGGTAAACTATTATTAGTATTGGATGCTGTCCTCGATACCAAGTCAAGTATCACAAATGTATAAAAATAAGGGCAGCGCCTCCCCCGGTAACTTGCATGAACTAAAAATTCCACATATTATTTAGTTCATTATTTAGAATACTTGACACGTGAGCGAAGATAGATTACTATACTACACAAAAACCGCCGGTAACCCAACAGGTGAAAGGAGAAGATTTACTAACATAACTTCGATTTGTGTCGTACTGTGTACTGTGTTACCTAATGGTGTACATGGGAGTACTTATCTGAAATGGATACTGTTCCTTTTGCGGTTAATTTGAGTTGATGGACCTTACGGGTTGTTAAGGGAAGTTTTGTCAATGATTATTTTTGACACATTATAATGTCTTTTGAGGTATGGCACCTATTTGACTCAACGGGTTCAGTAAGTAAGTTCGTATGAGCAAGTGGTCAACTCTGGTGACGGAGTTTTTAGGCCGCCTAAAGGCCTCCGTCATGGCTTAACGACTTTAAAAGCCGGGACCGACAATTTAACATGCCCTCCGAAGCACGGAAGCGCTCAAGCTGATAATGCCACTTGCCACCCATCCAAGTAGTGACCGCTCAGAATGTTGCTTAACTGCAACGATCTATCAAGAACGTCTTAGCAAGCTTCGCCACGAGCGCTTGAAAACCGCATTGCCATTCAGCGTGGTAATGCTGCCAGTTGAACTACCTATAGATCGTTTAAAACGATTTTTAAATAGCTCATTGTATTTTGTTAATAGTTCTGTAAATAAAAAGCCAACCTAAGAATTGTCCAATTATCTTGTTAAATATTAATAAATAAATAATAAATAATAAATAAATATCCTTGGACATTTCACACGGCGTCATCTAGTCCCAAGCTAAGCAATTTAATGCTTGTGTTATGGTAACCAGATGACTGATAAACTACATAGATACATTTTTTTTTTTTGTAAATACATACATATTATACATAGAAAACACCCAGACACGAAACAAATATTTGCAGATCATGCAAACATTTGTCCCGCAGCGGGGATCGAACCCGCAACCTCTGCGTCTTATTCAGCGCTGTCAAGCGCTGGTAAAGCGCTTATAAGTTTCCAGCTTTCTTTCTGTATACGGCCTTAAGATCTAAAAATAATTGTTTACCGTACATTAGAAATATAGTCAGTCATGCTCATATTTCTTTTTTATTAAGTTTGTTCGTTCGTATAAGCAAGTGGCCAACTCTGGTGACGGAGTTTTTAGGCCGCTTGAAAACCTCCGTCATGGTTTTTAAAACCGGGACTGACAATTTAATGTGCCCTCCGAAGCACGGAAGCTCTCAGCCCATAATGTCACTTTTAAGCTATTGCATAGCTTCTATCGCGGGCCTTGAGCGTGGAGACCGAATTCAGAAATTCCGTAACGAAAATAACCTAACCACTCCGAAAAAAACAAATGCTATGCAATAGCTTTACCGCTCTCCAAATGCCACACGTCTTTTTTTTTCAGTAGTATGTTATCCTAGGCTTCAAGACCTGCGTTGAATGTAGTGGACCGCAGAAAGTACGTAATCAAGTCCCCAAATCAAATACTCCATTTGACCGTCGATCCCCGTTTCTAAAACACAAGCTGGCCCCAATTCTCAGCGGCCGGTGCTAATCAGTATACGTAGGGATGGGTCCAAGGAGAATGTTAAATAAACTTAAGTAAGAAAAGAACATGAATTAATTATTAGCGCACAACATATAACATGTATTAATTAATTAAATATTATATATTACTAGCTTACTCGCCTGCAGCTTCGCTCACGTGGTACATAACTTGATAAAATATAGCCTATGTTTATTCGGAAGGTCTATGCTACACATCGCTGAAAGAATTTTCGAAATCGGATGAGTAGTTTTGGCGATTACCCCAAAGCTTATGATAGGTGTCACAAACTAAACATTCAGTTTTTTTTAATTCCTTTTTTCAACGTAATAATCAAATAAAATAGGCGGCGGCGCTAATTTGAAGCATACATACACCTTAAAAGATGTTACAGATGGCAGGAAGCAAAAGTCGCTACATATTAATGTAACGACTTTTCTTCAGTTATGTAGGATGAAGTAATTCTCAACTCACACCAAAAGAGCATCGAAGAGCAGCGAAGCGGAGCGCAGTTTCAGTGTCATACGAATTTCAACTTTATTTTTAATAATAATAATACTTATTATCGCAGAGAAGGCGCGCGTATTGAATATCGCCGGAATTCCCGCGAAGCCGCGGGCATCCTCGCGACTCGTTCGAATTTCTCATGCGATAATAAGTATTATAGTAATGAAAATAAAGTTGAACTTCTAGTTGAGCCTAAATATAATGTACGGAAAGTAACAAATCTCCACACTACGCCCATCACTAGCTGCCATCACGTAGGGTGGTGAGATCGGTTTCGGCAATTAGACTTGCGCTGATTGGACCCAACTGGGACTGCTGGGAGCATCGCTTAATGTACTGAGTTCGATTCCCGGCCCTTAGACAAGCGCCCAACGACTGATTCATTTTCTAACACTTCGATAAATTATATTTATATTTCTGAAAAAAATCTAAATTAGATCATTAGCTCATAAATTAGCCCATCGGTAATAAGAGTATTCGTAGAGATTCCGATTCAGGTGTATTTATATTTACACTAGGTAGGATCGACCGGAGTTTTAGTAATAAATCTAAAATAGAAGAATTGGTATTTTATTACCACAGTTGGCCACTTGCTCATACGAACGAACGAACGAACGAACCACACGCCTGGAATAGGAGTCTAACACTTGTTTCTTTTATATCAATAATGGGGGCAATTCTGAGTGTCGCAAAAGCTAAACTAAGCTAACTAAAATTGTTGCCATCCTTTTTATTCCCATCGCTATGAAAGGGACGGCAACAATTTTAGTTAGCTTAGTTTAGCTTTTGCGACACTCAGAATTGCCACTAATAATAGGTTTAGAATTCAGAATCGTTAAAAGAAACTGATTCAAAAAATCTACTTGGCGATATTAAAGTACAGAGTGGTGACGGAGTTTTTAGCCCGCCTTAAGGCCTCCGTGGAGATAGTGAAATGGTCTTTTCCATTGTCTATATTTACCAAACAACCATTAAAAATGTATCGTTTGCGTTGTACCGTCGATGGACATTTGTTTAGCTTAGCTCCGGGTCACGACCTTGTGGTCAATTTGATTGAGAGGCGATCTAAATAATGATTTAATTTATTTTCAATAATATAATGTATATCATTTATAATTTGATTTAAGTTACGTAATCTCAACGAGACAACAACCATAAATATATTTTTAGAGAAATTGTGTTTTTTTACGGCTACTGAAGGGAAACAAAATCTATGAGTTTTATTAAAAGTCAAGTAGGTATCACAATTACCTATATGAAAATCCATGGCAGTGCAGCGCCTCCCCCGGTAACTTGCATGAACTAAAAATGCCATACATTTAGAATACTTGACACGTGAGGATAGATTACTAACGGCCAGGCTCAATAACCTTTTATTATAGAGCTACAATCACACTGAGAAAAATGACCGATGATTCCATCTGAATTTATCCTTCCAAACGGGTTCCTTCTAAGGGTCCTTCTAATATTTACCTGCCCAATTGGATGGTTACGAGTTTCCCTCCAAAATTAGGAAGGATATTTTTTTTTTCCAGCCGAAATAGAAGGAATACTTCGAAGGAATTTATTTCGTAGGAAAATCCGTCCAATATTTTAGATGGAATTTCCTTCTATATTTTGTGAATTTCATTTAGAAGGAATAAAATATGGATTTTTAGAAGGTCTCCTGTCTTTCGGAAGGAATTCAATTGTACCTTCCATGTTTAATCCTTCTAAATCAGATCGAATTTAAATTTTTGAAGGTAATTCTCGCAGGTATTTCCACTCAAGATAAAATAGATCTGTTTTCCGATCAAAATAGTAGGATTATTAGGGAGGAATGAATTTGGAAGGTATAATTTGTAGATTTTTGAGAAGGAATTTCCCTGAAGTTAAGCTTTTGGTAGGAACTCCATCATACCTTCCCATCGAAATCCTTCTTATTCAGTAGGATTTCAATAACGTTGGGTAATTTTAGGTGGTAGTTTTATCTTCTAACTTTTTCCCATCAGATTAGAAGGACTATATGGAAGGAATCCATTTGAAAGGATTAAATTTTGCGTGAATTTTTGAGATGGAATTTCTTTCTGAATTCTCCAAACAGGTTCCTTCTAGGGGTCCTTCTAGTATTTACCTGTCCAATTGGATGGTTACGAGTTTCCCTCCAAACTTAGGAAGGATATTTTTTTTTCCAACCTAATTATAACGAATGAGATTATTTCGTAGGAAAATCCGTCCAATATTTTAGATGGAATTTCCTTCTATATTTTATGAATTTCATTTAGAAGGAATAAAATACGGATTTTTAGAAGGTCTCCAGTCTTTCGGACGGAACTCAATTGTACCTTCCATGTTTAATCCTTCTAAGTCACATCGAATTTAAATTTTGGATGGTATTCTCGCAGGTATTTCCACTCAAGATCAAATAGATCTGTTTTCCGATCAAAATAATAGGATTATTAGGGAGGAATGAATTTGGAAGGTATAATTTGTAGATTTTTGAGAAGGAATTTCCTTGAAGTTAAGCTTTTGGTAGGAACTCCATCATACCTTCCAATCGAAATCCTTCTTATTCAGTAGGATTTCAATAACGTTCGGTAATTTTAGGTGGCAGTTTTATCTTTTAACTTTTTCCCATCAGATTAGAAGGACTATATGGAAGGAATCCATTTGAAAGGATTAATTTGCCTGAATTTTTGAGATGGAATTTCTTTGTGAATTCTCCAAAATAGGGAACGCCTTTTTTTCGAACCGAAATAGAACGAATACTTCGAAGGAGTTTATTTCGTAGGAAAATCCGTCCAATAATTTAGAAAGAATTTAAAATTTTTTTATTTATAGGAAGGATTATTTTTTTTTCCAACCGAAATAGAACGAATACTTCGAAGGAATTTATTTCGTAGGAAAATCCGTCCAATATTTTAGATGGAATTTCCTTCTATATTTTGTGAATTTCATTTAGGAGGAATAAAATATGGATTTTTAGAAGGTATCCTGTCTTTCGGAAGGAACTCAATTGTACCTTCCATGTTTAATCCTTCTGTGTCAGATCGAATTTATATTTTGGATGGTAATTCTTGCAGGTATTTCCACTCAAGATCAAATAGATCTGTTTTCCGATCAAAATAGTAGGATTATTTGGGAGGAATGAATTTGGAAGGTATAATTTGTAGATTTTTGAGAAGGAATTTTCTTGAAGTTAAGCTTTTGGTAGGAACTGCATCATACATTCCTACTTATTTTGTAGGATTTCAATAACGTTTGGTAATTTCAGTGCCAATTATTAGTAGGATTTCATTCTAGTTGATAATTTTAGAAGGAATGTCAATTCCAAATTAGAAGGATTTCTTATTCTACCGAAATAAAAGGACTGAGCGAAAGGAAATTCCTTTAAAGTTAGTAGGATTTTGTTATGATGTCAAATCATGAGAAGGAATTCCAAAAATGTTTGCGCCCAAAACGAAAAATGCCTTACATTTTCATGTTAGCAAAGCCGTGGGTGGCCGCTAGTAGTTACCATAATTATATGAAAGAAAGGTACCTACCGACTGGAATGAGTAGTTTTTGGCAGATTTGTAATAGGTAGGTTAGGTAGGTAGGTAGGTACCTATGTAATACTTACAATATTTCCATGTCTTTGCTGATATATATGCCAAAGTGTTTCTAGTTGCATACAAATTTTACCTAATAGCAAAGACGATTAATATCTAGAAGACAGACAAAGGCCATACACAAAATCGTAACCCTAAAAAATAGCCTGAAAACTCTAAAACATCAATTTTATCCAAGAAATTTCAATTACTTTCTAGTTAAAAATGTTTAAATATTGAATATTGTTGCTACCTACTACTAAGTATTGAAATTTCTTGGATAATTGATGTTTTAAAGTTTTCAGGCTATCTGGTACTGCGGGATCGGGTTACGATTTTGTGTATGGCCTTTGTCTGTCTTCTAGATATTAATCGTCTTTGCTAATAGGTAAGTACCTAGGTACATAATTTTTTAAGTAGGTACTTACTACATTTCGGCTGGTGTAACTTTGTGACTTCATGGTGAGTCTGAATTAATTGAGCCGTTTGTGAGAAAATGTCCAATGGCGACTACTTCTGTCACAGTAGGTACTTAGGTACCTACTTAGACTAAACTCGATGGTAGGTAGATACCAAGTTATAAGCATTGCAAGTTACATAAAAGTGATACAGGCTTGTAACACAATAGCTCAATGCTTACAGGTACCTAAAAAGTTAATAATATTATTGTGCAGTAGGTAGGGTTGGGCCTGTAAAACCTTTTTGGATGTTTCATGCACTTAGGTATGTTTAACGCTGCTGTAACTGTAGGTAAGTAAGTACCTACCTATGTATAATTTTTACGTTTGTACCTACTACCACAAGCCCAAGCCTTCGGCTATGAAACCCCTATCTAGTTTTAGTTTTCTTATCTAATTATTAAATTAATACCTAGGTACGTGTCTACTAGCTAAATCTTCATGTAAGTAAAGTACATGAAGATTTATATTATGTATTCTGGTACCTACTTCGTTATTAATTTAACCCTTGCATCATATTTTAATTAAGTCCCCCTCCTTTTCACCCCCTTAGGGGTAGAATTTCGGAAAATCCTTGCTTATCGGATGCCTACGTCGTACAAAAAACACACCCTCCAAGTTTCAGGTCTCTACGATCTGCGGTTTAGGCTGTGCGTTGGTTCACAAATTTCACAAGTTTTAGTTAATATATAAATTATACTTAGGTACTTTTGGCGCTAACTGTACTTACAATAATTTTGGTATGCGGGACGAATGCGGAAAAATATTAACGTGTGGGACAAAACAATATTTTAAAAGAGTTTGGGCCGAAACTCCGGTCCGAACACGGAATAAATCTTTCGAATCGAGATAGGTACCTACCTACCTACTCTCCCTTATGAAGTTAACACTTCAATAATAGCCGCTCGGGTCGATATTTAGGTAGGTACTTAAAGCCGTGCTTGCCTAGGTTGGTCTGTGCTGTGGATGGGTGACCACTCATTACATAGGTAGGTAAGTACCGAGTTTCCTCCGTGCCTCGGAAAGCACGTTAAATAATTTCTTTAATCTGATAGGCAGTCGCTCCATGTAAATTGGTATTCAGCTGCATCCGTTTAAACTGGAAGCCCTAACTTAGCTAGGAAAAGCCTAGGCAGATGATGAACTGAGTAGGTACTAGTGAGTACTACTACTGCTAGGTAATTTATGTAGGTACCTAGGTACCTACCTACCTAATAAAAATAATAGGTACTTATTTATTTATTTCAGAAATAAATTCCATAGCATACAATTAATATCAAGATAGTAGGTAAGTACCTAGATAGGTACATCTAGATTAATTATGTCG
Source organism: Xanthorhoe designata (assembly GCA_963582015.1). NCBI lineage: Eukaryota > Metazoa > Arthropoda > Insecta > Lepidoptera > Geometridae > Xanthorhoe > Xanthorhoe designata. The sequence continues at coordinate 9,921,921 of OY757049.1, forward strand.
AGCGAGATAAATAACATAAGATTAAAATATCATTAAGTAGGTACCTACAGGTAGGTACCAACCCACATTCATTTCTTATTCTCGCTGTGGTGTGGTGCACATATCCAGTGACGATAGAAACCGTTAGCTGGACACTCGGCGGAAATATATAGACGGAATAATGGTAGGAAAAGTCAAGAAACACCTTCCATGGATCCTTCCGTATTTGGTTGGAGGGGAGTGGCGTGCTCGTTCGTGTTCCGGCCGGATCGTTCGCTGCCCGGTGAACAGAAGAAGAACACAACTCGACTATTCGTTCATTTCGCGTCGTTGTTGAATGGAATGCGTGTGCGTCTGTCGTAGAGTTTATAAATTTTTTGCGTTACCAGGTTGTGTGTGTGTTGTTGTGCCTTGGATTACTTCAAAACATATAAAGGACTCACAGTACCAAGTGTTGGGCCGGCTCTAGTGAGTATTTAATAAGATATTAAATAGACAGACAAATATCTAGTACTGTTTCGCTAATCTATTTCTTATATTAAGCTAGTAAACATAATAAAGAACTCGACACGTGTTTCGCCTCTCTACGAAGCATCATCAAGATGAATAGACCAATGGGTCATACATAGAAATAGATTAACGGAATAGTACTAGATATTTTGTCTGTCTATTTAATACTTATCTTAGAATGGACTTCCGCAAAGTTACGCCTGCATCAATTAACTATCTTGAGTATTTAATATTTAAATCAAATAAATATTTTTTTCTTGCAGATACAAAAAGACTTCCAATTGCTATACAAAGATTTGCCGCTATTGAACCAATTGCAAAACTTTATTCTATCGAAAAAGACTTCTCTGAAAAAAATAGCGCTGCAAATGCTTTGTAGATTAACGGCGGAAAGCCAAAAAGAAAGAGTTTCACTATTTCTTTGTTTGGTTGAAAGTAAGTACCGTCATGTTATGCCATAATAGTCGTAGCACTAAGAGCTAATTTATGTATTGAGGGCAAAGGTGGAATCCTTACAATGACTAATATTATAGGTACCTAGAGACGTGGTTAGTCTAGACCTAGTGTTTGCCAGCGGAGCCACCCACGTGTAACATAAATTAAGGCTTTCTTACATTACGATAAAGCATGGATGATCAATACCTATACAGGGTGTTACCAGACTACTACCGAAAACTTAAGGGGGTTAAAGTACCCATCAATATGAACAACTTTTTCTAAGAAACCAACTGCCAAAGCCTGTATAAAATTTTAAATTATTTCTTCATGAAACACGGTTTCTGTTAGATACTCTTCTGTTTTATTAATTTATTTTCAAAGAATTTTGGTTTTTCATTGTTTGTACATTTTTAGGTGACAATATAACACAACAAACTACCGGATTGCTCTTGCTGCTACCTTTCCTGTTTCCTGGAGTCTACCAAGTCAATAAACATTGGAAGCCGACAAAAAGTGATGTACTGGATTCATTTATTTTTAAAGTCGATACCGAAGCTGACGTTCAAGACGGAATCACTCGAATGTTCTTTGTGTTTGATTTATTAATTTATCTAATTTTTGGTTTCAAGCCATGTTAATCAGTTTACTTTAATTCAATAAATTTGGTACATATTTTTTCGATATCTGTGTTTTATTAATCTTCATGTTCCTTAATTTCAGATGCTTGAATTACGTATCTACCTACTACCGAGGAAAAGTACACTGGGTACTTTAGCATTTTTCTTCCATCTCAGATGGTTGTACTGTCTGAAGCTTGAAGATTTGGTTTCTGATGCCTGAATTACCTACTTATGACCGAGAGGAAAAGTATACTGGTGTGCATTAGCATGTTTCTTCCATCCCAGATGGTTGTACTGTCTGAAGCTTGAAGATTTGGTTTCTGACGCCTGAATTACCTACTTATGACCGAGAGGAAAAGTATACTGGTGTGCATTAGCATGTTTCTTCCATCCCAGATGGTTGTACTGTCTGAAGCTTGAAGATTTGGTTTCTGATGCCTGAATTACCTACTTATGACCGAGAGGAAAAGTATACTGTACTTTTCCTAAGTAATAGTTAGGTAATTCAGGCATAGGAAGTTAAATCTCTGAACTTCAGACGGTAAAACCATCTGAGATGGAAGGAAAATCCGGTACCCACCGTACTTTTCCTCCGTAATAGGTAGGTAATTCAGGCATCGGAAGGTAAATCTCTGAACTTCAGACGGTAAAACCATCTGAAATGGAAGGAAAATCCGGTATACCCACCGTACTTTTCCTCCGTAATAGGTAGGTAATTTCGGCATCGGAAGGTAAATCTCTGAACTTCAGACGGTAAAACCATCTGAGATGGAAGGAAAATCCGATATACCCACCGTACTTTTCCTCCGTAATAGGTAGGTAATTCAGGCATCGGAAGGTAAATCTCTGAACTTCAGACGGTAAAACCATCTGAGATGGAAGGAAAATCCGGTATACCCACCGTACTTTTCCTCCGTAATAGGTAGGTAATTCAGGCATCGGAAGGTAAATCTCTGAACTTCAGACGGTAAAACCATCTGAGATGGAAGAAAAATCCGGTATACCCACCGTACTTTTCCTCCGTAATAGGTAGGTAATTCAGGCATCGGAAGGTAAATCTCTGAACTTCAGGCGGTAAAACCATCTGAGATGGAAGGAAATTCTGCTATACCCACCGTACATTTACAAGCATCGGAAGGAAAAACCATCTGAAATGAAAGGAGAACGCAGACTACCTACCATATTTTTCCTTCTTTGTAGGTAGGTTATTCGGTAATTGGAAGGAAAATTTATCAATATCCTTCCTTGTCAATCCACCTGATTTGGTAGGTAAATATTTATTCATTTACCTTCTAAACTGTGTCCTTCCGATTAATATCCTTCTGTGTTGACTCACACGGAAAAAAGTGGTAGGTAATGTTGGATGGAAATTTTTTTATTTTATTTACCTTCCAAAGCGTGACCTTCCGATTAATACCTTCTTTGTTGACTCAGATGGAAAATCTGGAAGGTCATTATTATTGGATGGAAAAATAAATTTGTTTACCTTCCAAAATATTACCGTCCGATAGATACCTTCCGTGTTGACTCAGACGGAAAAACTAGAAGGTAATTTGATTCAATGGGAATTTAATTTGAAATTTGGAAGGTTAATATGGAAGGAAAGTATAAGAAGGAAAATGTGGAAGGTAAAACTTTCCTACGAAACTGGTAGGAAAAATTCCGTGTGAGTCAACATGGCAGGTTCTTCCATCCGTATTTCGGAAGGTTATTTTTCTCAGTGCAGACAAATAAAATGTAAACGCCAAAACTCGGCGCACGCTACGTAGTGCGCAGAGTTTTTCTTTTTTGCGTACAAGCGACATTGAACATTAAAACAAACGACATAACGTCTACATTCAAATGTCAAATGTCATTGTAGAACATTGAATTTGCACGCACATTTTTTGAGTGTTGTCAGCTATTAGGTTGTGGCTCTTTAATACATCTCAATGCCTTTTATCTTTGGTTTTGCCTGCTGGTAGATATTTGACATTACTTCCATAAAAAAAATGACAAATATCTACCCACAGTAAGCAAAACCAAAGATAAATAGGTTATTGAGACTGGCCGTAAGTATACCACACCAAAAACTGCCGGTAACCCTGCTTTTTAAAATTTTGATACAAATGTATGTACATTTGTTTTTGTGTTTATATTTGTAATCTTATTTGCTACCACTTTTTTCTTACAATCCACACAAACAAGAACAAACGCTACAAAATCCCATCTACAAATAAACCCCTGATCTCCGCAATGTCAATAAAACAGGGCTAGTTGATCCCTCGTAAAAAGTTAATTTAACGCGACTGCACGAACGAATGTAGAGGATATGATATACAAGCTGAACCATAGAAGGATGGAACGACATCGTGACTTCACAAGTCACATCCTTAAAACTAAAGGATTATTAAAAATTGTAAGTAACTAGTACACATTTGATTATTCATCCCTACTGTCAGTTTTGCATTCTACGCCTAAGTTTTTGAGAGCTCTCTTCTACCATTATATTGCTAAATGGTACCCGTTATCCAATATTCTGCATCGAATAACTTATTAAAAATATCATCACACATTGTTAGCCTTTTTGAAGAATATATTATACACGGGAAATTACTCTCGTGAAATATCTTCTATTTAAATACCGACATCCATGGTTCATCCGGAGAATCTCATATTATATTATTCATATTCATTTATTGCTTCATCTGAATAAGATGTTTGAAGTTTTTTTTTTTTTATTTAGATTATGAAGTAGATTTTAATTATTGTTGGTAAAACTTAATTCATACTATTTATCCTTAGTAAAAATGGTAACAGATTATTGTATTCTTTTATAGCTTTATTATATACATATTTATTTAATTTGATTTGAATTACCGTCCATTGATTTACCTAGTATATGATTATAATTATAACTTTATGTTCACTTGTGTTGTGCATCGCACGTGCCGCTGCTGTACACTAACTAAGGCGTCACATAATACCAGCGCAACAGTAGGGTACCTTTCTGCTCTACTGTTGCACATGCTGAGTGACGACCTTTTTCTCTGTCGCAATTTATTTTAAGTTTTTTTGTAAATGTTTTTAAGTTTTTTTTGTGACAAGAAATAAAAGTTTTTATTATTATTATTATTATTAAGTATAATTTTTTGGGCAACTCTATGTTGACACAAATAATTATTACTTGCTCTATGGCCACAGCGTAGAAAGTAGCGAGGTAATGAAAATATTAAATGTGTTGTAAAGTGTTTTAATAAAGTTGAAATTTCATTTAATAGGCGATAAAACCATCCGTAGTTGCGAACAAACGTTTTGGACTACACAAAGAGAAGGCTTCGTTCGTTCGTTCGTATGTATATGCAAGTGGCTAACTCTGGTGATGGAGTTTTTCGGCCACCTAAAGGCCTCCGTCATGGCTTAACGACTTTAAAAGCCGGGAACGACAATTTTACGTGCCCTCTGACACGACGTGCTCGTGTAGACCACAAATCATGGTAAAAAATCGTGTAAATATGTGATAACTTTATTGTTAAAAGTTATAATCTACCATTTTAAATTTTCATTCAAATAACCGACCAACAAATCTAGCACAGACCGAAATGAAATGTACAAACAAACTCAACTTCCCTCAAACTCAGCGAATAAATTTGTCGTATAAATCATTTCCTCGCCTGGGGCACTTAAAACTTCAAAGTCACACACGTCCTCTGGAACACGTTAAAAGTACATACTTAGAGTTCATTACCGGCTTTTAATTCCACGGTCCGGTCACGTCCGATACTTGTAGGATCGGCACGCAATGTCCGGTTAATATAGGGCTGTCCGAGCTTTAGTTGAGGTGTTGATAATCTACTTTTTATAATTACTTTTACTTTTTTTGACAAGCTTCACTTTTTTTGACTGGCTCTTCGCTGGAACCTAAACAAAACAAACTATTCAAATTGTTAAGGGGAGCACCGTAAATGTGTTTTGCCTGATTATTTTTCTTGGTGTGTCACGGTTGGCACAAGCAAAAGAATCACCTAGCATGTAAGAAATTTTCAAAGTAATCCCTGAGGTCCTACTGAAACGATTGTTTTTTTTTTTTTCATATTATTATAAGATATGTAATCCTTGAGGTATAATAGATGGACTAAGCGAGTAACCGAATGGATTCCACTGGATAGCAAGCACAAACAGGGCAGACCTAAAAGGAGATGGAGAGACATATTTATCCAAAGATGTGGCCCGGAGTGGATGAGGAAAGCGAGGGAGAGAGACGTATGGAGAGATTTAGGGGAGGCCTACGCCGTAGAGGCGACTATTGCAGAAACGTAGATTATTAGATAGTAGATAGTAAGATACTTATTTGTGAAGCAGTAGAAATAAAAGGCTTTTTTATTTTATTTATTTATTTATTAATCCTTGAGGTCCTTGAAATAAATGTTTTTTCTTTCATTTAAGAAATAATTAATTTAGAAATGGCGAACAATACCCGAACTGCTCTCAGCGGTCACGCAGCCCTATATCCGGCTAATAACTACACCACAATTACTCGCGAAAAGCCGATATTCCATTTTACATTCTAATTTCGAAATGAACGTTTGCTGCGACAGTGGCTGTCGAATGGTGTCAAGCTGTTCTATGGTCAAACAATTTTCACACCTATTTTGTATGTTTTGAGAGTTAGTAATCCTGTGTGCTGTTTTGGTCGTGTCAGATCATCTTAGGTCATCAACCTCGTTTAGTTACGATAAAAATCTCCTGTGTAACTTTTCGTAGTAAACATAATTTCAGCTTTTCAGTTTTTTTAGTTTTTGTGAAAATATACTTAAGTATCTACCTAAATTTTATAAGATTAAACTAACAGTAGTGGAGATACTATTTTTACCTGTGCTCTAATCCTATTTTTATATTAAGTATATAAATGAAAATTTCTGATTCTTGTTCTAAAGCAGTTAGCTCCATTAATTATTCCATTCGCACAATACACGTATTTAACCAGTACAATGTTACACAATGTTACGCAATGAATATTAGGTGTACCTACGTACGTACAGGATGTTTGTATACACAATGTTATAGCCCGCGGTAAATTGTACCTTTCATGAGAACCACCAATTCTCAATTGTTAAAGTTACTAAAGTTTAATGGGAAAAATGAATGCTTTTTTAAAGAAAGAAAGAAAAATAATTTATTTTGGTTAGACCTCAAGGATCACTTCAGTTTCATCTTACATGCTAGGTGATTCTAATGCCTGTTCTACCGCGACTCCCTACACCAAATATTTTTTTTTTATTTGGTGTTTGTTTGTGTGTATTTTTCTATGAATAATGTTTATACAAGTATACAAGAAGTATATCAATCATTAGGTTCCCATAACACAACACAGCTGTATAGGAATTCGCGTTCGATGACGATAAGTCATGTGGTTTTTATGTGTCAAAGGATTGGTGATGATAGAAAGAGAAGATTCGAAGCGTTTGAATTAAGAACACAGGCTCTGAGTTGGCCACTAACTAATAATAACATAATCTGCGATAGAAAAATACACGAGTAAATGACACGTTTTAACTCAATGTGCCACAACTTCGTCCGTTAACTGTTTTTACTCAATGTGCCACAGTTTCGTCCGATAACTGTACATTTCCCTTTTTTGTGGGAAAAACGATAGCTATTTTTAAAACCGATGACCTGTTTTTTGCTTCCTAGATTGAACTATTCAAGCATAGGTTTTCTAAAAAACGGCAACGATTAATGACGTCCGTAATAGTGCGCAAGAGTGCCGAATACATTACTGCTACACTAGTAGGTATAGTATTATACTATCTGTGTAGGGAGTCGCGTTGGAACAGGCATTAGAATCACCTAGAATGTAAAACGAAACTTAAGTGATCCTTGAGGTCCTACAAGAATAAATGATTTTTTCTTTCTTTCTTTCTTTCTTTCTTTCTTTCTATGCTGCTACATACCGATATTCGTCGTTTAACCCATTCCCGGACCAGTTCCCACAGTGCTTGGTGCAAAGGGCCGTGACCGAGTGCTCGTTACTAGGCGACGTGCGTCATAAGCACTGAACGTAATAGTGTATAATGTATAATCTATTCCGGCCCACAGCTACCACAGTGCTGTCCGGAAGGCACGGCCGTACATTACTGCTACATACCAACATTCGATGTTTACATATTATTAGTACCTAGGTACTTGTAAATCTTTGGAGACAGTTGCAAGCATGTTCACTTTGCACCACTTCCGGTATAGTAAATCAAAACTGTCACATAATAGTATTTTCGTCTCAGATCAAGAAATGAAGACCGTCATCTAACGGCGCCATCTTCTTACAAAACCGAAGCCTAATAATTTAGGTATTTGCTTTGAGAGAAAATTGTGCAGGAAATTGAAGACACTGGAATTCTTAATGAAGTCGAGGATCCTTGGGATGCCACTTGCCCTGACGCAGTTATTTTATAACTCAAGGAAATGAAGCGAACAAAGTTTTCTTTTGAAACTAGATATTACATCTTGATTTTTAATGAAATAGTTGAATGTAAACTTTCATTTAAATAAGACGTTACAAAGAGTTGGGGAAACACGGATAATGTTTCTTGTCCAGAGGCTCTACTTGGAATTAATGAAAAGGAAGTTTCTTGACAATTTTCGGGCTCAGCGTAAAACTGAGTTAAGTTTTGGTAGCAAAGATTGAATGATAAAGAAGTCAATTAATTTTTATTTATATTTTTAATTTAGCTATGTAAGCACTAGTAGTAGTACCTATATATCACACTAATCACATCACAATAATACTTATTATAAAGGTGAAACTTTGTGTGTGTGTAAGTATGTAAATGTGATCTCTTTCACGCTCAAACAGCTGGATGGATTCGAATGAGATTTGGTACCAGGATTGCTTATATTCTGTATAAAAAAATAGGCTAATTTTGATCTCGGTATTCCCACGGGAACGGGAACTAGTCACCGCGGAAAACACCGCTAGCGTAGCTAGTAGTATATTATATACTATTAGTCATCAATCATAATGGCATCCATTTTAAAGTCGTTAAGCCATGACGGAGGCCTTGAGGCGGCCTAAAAACTCCGTCACCAGAGTTGGCCACTTGCTCATACGAACGAACGAACGAACGAATCCATTTAAAATAGAATATCACCACACGACTTGATCACAAAATGGCGTGCCACAAAATGACGTAACATTTAAAACTATTTGCAGCGTACGCTCGCTCGATTATCATCGGGGCGTGTGTACAAAATTCGTAATTTTCCGACATTCAGGCAGATACGGAGCACGACATTACAGTTGCATATTAAACTTCGCAAATTGTGCAGCTATGTGCAGCGATAATGTACGTTTTGATGCTGAAGTGTTAATACGACGTGGTTTGTGGACGAGAATTTTTAAGCATTTATTTTTACAGAGGCTTATGGATGTGCTGCTAGGATACGATGATATCTTTGAGCAGTTTGGGGTATAAATTCAAATTACTTAAACGTAAACAAAGTGAGTTCGTATAAACTAACTCTGGTGACGAAGTTTTTAGGCCGCTGGAAGGCCGTTATGGTCCAACGACCGCCTGGACCGACAGTCAATCGTGCTCTCCAAAGCACGTAAGCGCTCATAGCATTGCCAAGCCACATTGACGTCTAAATTTTAGTTAAACAATAGTGGCAATTCGGAGTACCTATCGCAAAAGCTAAACTTAACTAACTAGAAATGTTGCCGTCCCTTTCATAGCGATGGGAATAAAAAGGATGGCATTAATTTTAGTTAGTTTAGTTTAGCTTTTGCGACACTCCGAATTGCCACTAATGTTGCTTGCTGTGTCATTAACTCCAAAACAAGCTTGCTAGTCAATACAAAACCCCTGTAACGAGACTTTTCGATAGATAATTAGCCAGCGTCATTCAAATGAATAATATTTGTTTTTTTTTTGTAAATACATAAAAATAACCAGACCCGGAATATAACAAACAAATTCAAATTCATTTTTTTTTTTTTTTTTGGACATTCAACAAGGCGTCATCTAGTCCCAAGCTAAGCAATTTAATGCTTGTGTTATGGTAACCAGATGACTGATAAACTACATAGATACATTTTTTTTTTTGTAAATACATACATATTATACATAGAAAACAACCAGACACGAAACAAATATTTGCAGATCATACAAACATTTGTCCCGTAGCGGGGATCGAACCCGCAACCTCTGCGTCCCAGGCGGGCTTTCGCCCACTGTGCCACAGAGGTCGTCAAATTCATTTATTTGCCTTGAACATGGTAAGTTACAGGTGTTAAAATTTAATACAGTTCATCAAATTAAAAATTAGTCCCACCGCGGGGATAAAATCTACAAACACCTGCGTCTCAGGCGAGCCTTCACCCTCTGCGTTGTCGTCGTCGATGACTTTACATAACAAATCTACTCGGAAGTTTCCAGCTTTCTAGAAGTTACTTGTGTACCAGAAAACCGATGTCCTACCAACAAAAAGCGAATGGCATTATAAAACGCCCCGGGACCTAGTTAGCGTTGCAAACTAAACTTTTAACGAGTGTTGAGTGTTGGAATCTAGCTAAATTGGCTCCGAGCTATCGGGTTAATCATTGTAGGTATTTCAACATCTATGATTCTATAGGTTCACGGGACAAATGTTTGTATGTTCTACAGATATTTGTACCGGGTCTGGATGTTTTTCTATCTATAATAAGTATGTATTTAAAAAAAGGTTCTTAATATAAATAATCTGTGGAAATTTTGACGACCTCCGTGGCGCAGTGGGCGAAGGCTTGCCTGAGACGCGGAGGTTCGATTCCCGCCACGGGACAAATGTTTGTATGTTCTACAGATATTTGTTCCGGGTCTGGATGTTTCTCTATCTATAATAAGTATGTATTTACAACAAAAAATATCTAAGTAGTATATCAGTCATCTGGTTACCATAACACATTTTTTAATTTCCCACTCGTTTAAGTTAAGTTGTATGGTAAATGTAAATGTTGAGGTGAAAGGTGTGTCAGGATCGTAAGATGTAGAAATCCGTATAAATACGAAATAGATTTTAACATCCCATGGCTTAGAGCCTATGCAAACTATTGCACACTAGCACTACGTTTTTCGAACTTTTCATGAGGCAAATTTTGTCTATGCGTAAAAACTTATGCACACTCTTTTTTCATTGACATAAATAAATTAGGCTTTCACATCTTTACATACGATGCTTTATTTATATTATAATGTACCTATATCGTATGTAAAGATGTGAAGGCCTGATTTTTTTATGTCAAATGAAAAAAGAGGGCGTCCTTAAGGCCATAGAAAGTCCATTTTGCATAACCACTGTTCAGGTTCTTCGTCGCTTGAATTGGATCTAAGATATTCAAGTTTGCACAAGTTTACACAAGTTCAATCCAGAGGCGGGTATTTGTGCAACTAAACCGGCTTGAACCGGTCACGTAGTATACTAGATTCCGATATTGCAATTTGCTATACATGGAATCATGAGCGTTTTCGTTTACGAAGCTCCTTCATTTTTAATAGAGATCGCGAATTTTCTGCCCCTGGATTGTGTACACTTGTCTCGGATTTTTGCTTTGATACAACTTGAATACAATCAGAGAGAAGTGTACACAATCAGGGGGCAAAAAGTGGTTACGTTAAATAAGATTTGTACGTTTGGTTACGTGAATTGCAACTTTTAATCTGAAGGTCGTGGGTTTATATTGATTATTTGCTTATTGAGCTTTACGATTTTAAAATGTGTACTTACAGCTTTGTAAATATTTAATTTCCATTAAGTACATCATAATTTTACATTAGTACAAAAAATTTACATAATCGTTTTAAAAGAAATACAGCTGTATTGTCATCCCAAAAAAAGTCAACATTATGGGAATTCAATCTTAAATAATTCAACATTTTGCGAAACATAAAAAATTACATTCTGGGAAATTATACATTTTGGAATATCAACATTATTAGAATTCAAGTTTCTGTTCCTAAAGGTATTTTTCAACTAAACTACCTACAAAACTCAATATACAACTTTGTAAATATTTAATTTCGCATGCGTTACTATTTATTACACCAAGTAAGGCAGTGTTACAACGACCTACAGCCTATAGGGCGGACGGCTGGGTCGAACATTAGGCTGCCTCCACACGTGATGTGTGTAGCGTGCTTTCCGATTTCCGGCCGGCGGGCGCCCATTTGTGCAGCCTTTACGAGTTTGTATGTACAGATAAGGGAAAAGTGGTATTTATAAAGTTAAATTAAGTGATATTTTAGTTTAATGTTTATGATAATAGATGGTTGCTAAGTGAGATATAAAATAGCAATCATTTATAAGTGGTTACGATAACACAAACATTATAAATTGCTTAGCTTGGGACTAGATGACGCTGTGTGGAATGTCTAAGGATAATTTATTTATTATTTTTAGTTGACTACGCTATTGTGTTAGGTTAATCTGTGAAGCTAATTGTATTGTGAAAATAAATAAATTATTTATTTATTACCCTTTTATCCCTGTATGTACAAAAACTTGTCTCTAGCTAGATGAAATATTAAATTGTACATACAAATAACAAGAGACACTTGGAAGAGGAAGACCTAGGCGAACATATTTGGACCAAATTGGTGACATTTTGGAGAAAGGCCAGGTCTGAAGTATTCTAAACCGGAGAGCGTGTATGAAGAATGTAATGAGAGTGAATGAGGCGAAAGAAGTGTGTCAGGATTGTAGCAAGTGGAGATCCGTGCTCTCTGCCTACGCCCATGGGAAAGAGGCGTGATTTTATGTATGTATGTAAATAATTACAAGCTAACGCATTTTAGGCGCTTAGGCATGTTAGGCGCATAGTTGGGCAAGTCATGGATGACACCTTTTATTATGTTACCAAGTTATGAAGTTGTATTGGCTTTTCCTAAGTATAAAGTCGTGAGCCTGTTATTACAAGTAACAGTAACAGTGTTGTCCGCGAGCGTACCGTATTCGGTATGTAGCTATTATCCAAGAACGTTGAAGTGAACGGCTTTCAATGATAGTACATGCGATAGCTGCCACCACACTTGCACACATTCATCTTCTTAAAACGTCATAATAAGTATCGCCCTTTTTTCGGATTGACCTTTATGTTAAGTGGTCGTTGGGACCTTAACTTCACCGGGCTTTGGCGAGTGCAGAAGGCTCTACGCCGGTGGAGAAGGTTCTACGCCGGTGGAGAAGGCTCTACGCCGGTGTAGAAGCCTCTACGCTGATGCAGAAGCCTCTACGCTGGTGGAGAAGCCTCTACGCTGGTGGAGAAGGCTCTACGACGGTGTAGAAGCCTCTACGCTGATGCAGAAGCCTCTACGCTGGTGCAGAAGGCTCTACGCCGGTAGTATCGCCCACTGAACTCAGCTATTATATATGCCCTTGATAATCTTTTTAAAATTTTACGCACAGAACAGCACAGCTTACACTAATCTTTTAAGTTTTGCAAGAGATGAAGAGTCAGCTTTTACCAAAGATATTTATGATATTCGCTGTCCAACATCCAATAGTGCAATGAGCGACTCACTTTTTTTTACTTTTTGACCTCTGTTATTTTTTTTTACTGAATATATCTTATTGATTTCTGACCTATTTTGTTGCTAAGTCGTTAAGCCATGACGGAGGCCTTTAAGCGGCCTAAAAACTCCGTCACCGGAATTGACCACTTGCTCATACGAACGAACGAACGAACCTATTTTGTTTAATATATTTATATAATCTATCTAATACCTTTAAACGAGCAATTCTTATATATATACTATACCAGATTATACCTATTTTATATAATCTGAACCTCGTAAACGGCTCCAACTATTTTCATAAAATTTAGTATGCAGGGATTTGGGGGGCGATAAATCGATCTATAATAGCTAGGATACATTTTTAGAAAATGTCGTTTTCGAAAATACACGATTTACCATAAAAAAATACCGAGCAAAACTCGGGCATCCAGTACTTACTTTTAAATAAAAAAAGACGTAAGGCACTCGGAGACTGCCGCGGTAAAGCTATTGCATTGCATTTGTTTTTTTCGAAGTGGGGGGTGTTAGGTTATTTTCGTTACGGAATTTCTGAATTCGATCTCCACACTCAAGGCCCGCGATAGAAGCTATGCAATAGGTTCGTTCGTTCGTCGTATGAGCAAGTGGCCAACTCTGGTGACGGAGTTTTTATAAAAAGGTTTTAATTGGTTAATAACGTAATATATCACGATTTGTGACAGGACAACGCCTGGGTTCACTAGCTTAGATATACATAATATAAAAAGCCCTGACTGAATCCTGAAACACTTTTGACGACCACTGTGGCACAGTGGGCTAAAGCCCGCCTGAGAAGCAGAGGTTGCGGGTTCGATCCCCGCTGCGGGACAAATGTTTGCATGATCTGCAAATATTTGTTTCGTGTCTGGGTGTTTTCTATGTATAATATGTATGTATTTACAAAAAATGTATCTATGTAGTTTATCAGTCATCTGGTTACCATAACACAAGCATTAAATAGCTTAGCTTGGGACTAGATGACGCCGTGTGGAAAGTCCAAGTATATTTATAAACATGAAATCGCTCAAATACACTTATAGTACATCCGACAGAGCTCCGTGCTAGATAAAGTAACTATTTCATTTTATCTACCACTATTTTATCTGTGGAATGAGGGTTCAGAACTGATGTCGTTCTGTGCTTGTGGGTCTGAATTGTGAAATTACTTTTCGCTTTCAAAATCTCTAGACTCATTGGCCTTAAAAGTATTTTCCTTGACATTTTAACTATAGTTTTTATATTTTACAAGCTGCGCCCCGTAGTGTTACCCGCGGTAAATACTTCCCATTACTGTGGGAATGCCGGGACCAAACACACACACACTTACACACACACAAACTTTCATATTTATAATATTAGTAGGATTAGTAGGATAACTGTACACACATTTTTTTCACATTCTTTTGTCCGCGAACACACATTTTTTTGTCAACCTATATTGCCCCACTGCTGCGCAAAGGTACTTAAAAAAAAAATTATACGGTGGAATTGAGAAACCTACCTTTTTTTGAAGTTGGTTAAAATACATTGAATGGCGATGACGTTGCAAGACGTTTCAAAAAAAGTGAATAAAGATAGAAATTACTCTATGCCGAAGCCCTATGACAAAAGGGTTGTGATTTTATCTATGCTATTGTAGAACTATTACAAGATAATACCTAATTGGTGCTCTAAATGGAATATAATTATCACAGACAGACAGATGACAAGGTCAAAACTAACAAAAGCAACCCGAACTACGAGTAACTAAGTACAGTAGAACTTTAAAGTTATTCACATTTGTGCCAGTTATCAGCAGCTGGGGCTGATAAGCCTCATTTGAACTCCAAAATTTGAGTATACTTCGACACAGATTCGAGTACACGAAAGGTTTTATTTCTATAAAATATTATATAAAACTAATTAGTGCTAACTTTGAATCAAAGTTCCTAAATAAATTAAAAATCTTAATAAAAGATAACGGCACCTACAGGATTTGAACCAATGAAAGAAAGAAAGAAAGAAAAATCATTTATTAAGAAAGAAAGAAAGAAAATGTATTTTATACAAGCTGACTTGGCGCACTTCATACTACAATATATTTTTTTTAATGTACAATCTATTAGAAAACATAAAAAAAGAATTATCCAAATCGGTCCAGCCATTCTCGAGCTATTGAGTGACAGCGAAATAGGATTCATTTTATAGATTACTAGCTGCACCCCGCGGTGTTACCTACGGTGAATAGTTTCCGTTACCGTGGGAATACTGGGAATTAAAGTAGCCTATTTTTTAATCCAGGGTATAAGCCATCGGTACCAAATTTAATTCAAATCCGTTCAGCTGTTTGAGCGTGAAAGAGTAACAAACACACTTACACACACACACACACTTTCACCTTTTTAATATTAGTGTGAATAAGCCATCCTGGTACCAAATTTTTATTTAAATCCGTTCAGCTGTTTGAGCGTGAAAGAGTAACAAACACACTTACACACACACAAACTTTCACCTTTATAATTAGTGTGATTAGGCGCTGTGAGTGCTAGTCAAAAGTTAACACGTTCACTGCGTTACGGGGTATTTTCAACCCCGTACGTTGCTTTCATTCGGTGCGGAGCAGAAAATATAGTGTCTACCCTCTGGTGCGGAAGCTATATCTCTACCGTTTACTGCCGCATGACAGAGATGATTATATATTTGTGATCGTTGTTTCCAATGCTTTCAGGATATATTTTAAAAACATACGGGGCTTAATGAACCCCGTAACGACCAGAAAGCAAAAATTACCTTTAAGTGCGATACGGGGTCAAAGAACCCCGTATTCTTTTTGCATATATCGTACGAGTTTTTGAGCTCATTTACATGAGTGATGTGAATAGCGCACAACGTAGGTATCGATAAATAAAGAAAATGAAGCTTTCGCGACGCATGTTGGCAATGTGACTTAAAAAATGTTTGTTTGTGATACTATCATAAGTTTTTTTTTAATAACTCTGTTATAGTTTTATTTTGTATAGTTAGGAAAGAGTAACTAAGTTGCACTTGGTGTCCGCCAAACTCTATTTTCACTCCTGAGCTATACAAAATAAAACTGTTACAGAAGTAGCTATAAAAAAAAACTCATGATATGCATCACAAACGGTACAATTTTTTTTATTATTTTGTGCAATGTTATGATAAAATACGTGGTGGCGCTAGTTTAACGCATACAACCACCTTAATACGATAGCTAGTTATTTGTTGCTATTTTTCTTAAATAAATACTTATTTTTAATAAAATTATCGTTTCCATTCATTCCCATCACTATTTTCACACACAATTTCATCGATAAAAAATAATAATGTGCGTCACGGGGCATAATCAACCCCGTATTTTATCATTTTCAGTGCATTACGGGGTCAAAAACACCCCGTTACATTTCTTTTCTTTATAATTTCATCAGTTTTAGCTGTATCTATATGCGAAAAGACTATAACACAGCACATTTAGTAATCTTTCAATTAAAAAAATAATACTTATAAAAAAGTTGAATTTCAGAATTTTATAGGTATTTTAAGCAACTAAGGTGTACGGGGCACTTTAAACCCCGTAACGCACAATCGAGTTGCTCATTACGGGGCGCAATATATCCCGTAACGCACTTGAATACAAGACGAGTTTTTAGATCTCGCAGTGAACGTGTTAAGCTGTGTTACACTGTACACTTGTAACGTTGGGGTACCAGGGTAACTATTGACGGCCTCAAAGGGTTCGAAGGCTTCACAGGAACAATTGGGTAATCAGTTAAGATATCTTCTATGGTTTCCGAGCCTGAGTGTATATTTGTGTAATACATTCTGCTTACATTTGTCTTTTCGAACACGGAACTTTGAATGAGTATCTATTGTATTGGTCTAGACAAAGTCACCGTACAAAACAATATACCTACTCAAATAGTTCAAATAATAGGAAACGTTGACACCTGCAAAAGTTTAAACTGTATAGCTGAGTCAACGCCCGCGTCCTGACAATTTTCGGGTTCCAATTATGTTGGTGAACTATTACGAATTCAGTATCCACCAACCTAAGCTGACCCCGAAAATTGACACGAAACTTCGTTTACGTTGATCCCGAGTACGGCCTCTGGGCGCGTAGACAAGTGACAAATGTTTCGCATCTATTCTCTTTCTATCGTCGCTATACCTTTGACATTTCTAATTGCTCGAGTTATCGTTATCGAATGTCTATTCCTATACATTTCTTTAGTTATACTCTAAAGCGATTGTAGAAGTACCATGGCAAGGGCAGCAGGACAGAACAAGGACTGTGATCCACGGAGGAGGAAACATAACAGAAGGAGACGGGAATAACTCATAAAGAAATAATATTAAAGTACCTATATAAATAATATATAATATTAAAACCCCCCCTCAATTTATTACCTAAACTGATATTCGGTTAATATACAAGGGAACTGATAAACTGTAGACGGATAACGTATAGACTGAAAACTTGCGTGCCACCGAAAGGGACATAAAAACACAACAACACATTTAACACCGCACTGAGCGGCACTCCTTGGCAGGGCATCACTGTGCCAGGGCAGTGCATATGCTTTGTCTCTATTTTCTCAAGAATATTGTGACTTCACAAACACTTGCGGCACAAATGCCGAATGGGCTAAAGCCTATCTGAAACACAGAAGGTTGCGGGTTCGATTCCCGCCGATTATTACCGACAATTTACCGGAAGTTCTCAATGCGACTTACGGTTACTCATCCAAATTGTGACCGATCAGAACGATTTTAAACTTCAACGATCCATTATAAACTTCTCAAGCTTCCTCACGAGCGTTTGATAATAATAATAATAATGTTAGTTTATTCAAAAAAGGTATTATTACAAATTATTACACTTTTAAATTATATAAATATAATTTATCTTTGCGAAATACTTAATTTATTTGACCTTCTACGTTGAGTTCCTCGTTCTAACTAAGTCATACTTGTATATAGAAACGAGGGATTCTTGCTTCGGCTAAATGGTGAGTATAATACTTCTAGGATATTAAGATAACCAGCTGTTCTCCTAGCCCTGTAAAGAGCGTCACCGAGCGTGAAATAGCGTGAAATGGTCCGACCAATAGTTATTACGACCGTCTCATCTCGTTTTTCATTCTATTATTTTTGCACAGAAATACTCGACACTCTTGTGTGAAAACAAACAAATAATAACATGATTTATTACTTTTTACTCGACTTAAAAAAATTGGATTATGATTTCGACCTGTATGTACCTACGTTTGTTTTCGATATATTCCAAATAGAGATCATGTAAACTTACAAAACCTCCTTACTAGAACCAAGGACGATATAGATAAAAGGTCTGCTTCAAGTAGCTTTGAAGTATTGCATCAAAACTACTAAAAAAAAACGTAAAAACCAAAACACGTTAAAATAACTAGGTACTACTAACATTTTACCAATTCTTTGCACTTTACGGTTTAATTCTTCATAACGATTCTGTATAACCTCTTAAATGTCATTTGATTTTATTACGGACTTGCGCTTGGCGTCTTAATAACGTTCACGTTGACGGGCGAACGTAAAAGTACAGCACGTACACAGTTAAGGCTTCGACCGTATTTGTATGCGTGGAGATACACTTCTTATTTTCATCAGACTCATACTAAAATTGGCTTTCAAAGATAGCTACTACCTGTTCTATCCATTGTAAATATTTGCTCAAATAATAAGTTTCCTATAATGTGTGCAAGCTTTTTAGACTGCTGCCAAACCTCGATTATTATAATTTTAATTGCAAAAAAATGTAACGTATAATTTGTTGCATCAAAAGTATCTTATATTATGTAATATTATTAAGAGAAGCTATGTTTGCTAAGTATAGTAGTGACCTGATTTTTGATTCGAAGGTCGAGCATCAATGGATTTTCATGTTGTGTTAGTAACGGTTAACTATAACTGGATTTCCTTAGTTACCTACTTTTCTAATAACAGTGATAGGTTGTAACGTGTTACGTTTTGAATAGTTTTTTCACCTTAGCTTGGGACTAGATGACGCTGTGTGGAATGTCCAAGGATATTTATTTATTTAAAAAAAAAAAAAAAAAAAAAGAATTATTCCGTATATACATCATTGTTTACTATTATCTACAACTTATTGTTCGCAGGTAAAAAGGAAAGAGACCTCAAAGCAGCCTAAAACCCCTAGAGATGTGCTCATACGAAAATATGTCTGTCCGGTCATCGAGGTCCCAAAATAGCCACTCAAAAACCCTTTTAATATGTAATCTTGCCCAACAAAGGCAGGATTATACAAAGAGTGAAAGGGTGCGACATTGTGAGGACAATGCTGAAACGACAGTGTGTGGAAATCGCTGCAATATAGAATATTGCTCTAAAAACTTAAGTAAACAAAATACTTTGACACGTACCAAAGACGATTAATATCTAGAAGACAGACAAAGGCCATACACAAAATCGTAACCCTAAAAAATAGCCTGACAACTCTAAAACATCAATTTTATCCAAGAAATTTCAATTACTTTCTAGTTAAAAATGTTTAAATATTGAATATTGTTGCTACCTACTACTAAGTATTGAAATTTCTTGGATAAAATTGATGTTTTAAAGTTTTCAGGCTATCTGGTACTGCGGGATCGGGTTACGATTTTGTGTATGGCCTTTGTCTGTCTTCTAGATATTAATCGTCTTTGACACGTACAATGAAAGAACGAGTTACAAAAGTAAAACCAAAGAACACCACAGTAAGATAAACACAATATAACAAGTTTTATTTAAATTAACAATTTTTTAAATCATTTTACACTCTATAATAAAATAGTCTATAATAATAAAAAGTATTAAAGGATTTGGTACCAATAAATAGATAGATACATAATATACATATCCTTGGACAATCCACACAGTGCCTTGTTCCCAGTTTGCTTAGCTTTTTTCTTCAACCTATAAAATATATAAACATAAATAATAGTCATTTATAACAATATTTCCAAAACTAAATTTTGTTAATTTGTGACTATCAGACTATATTCTGATGAATAAAAACGCAACCTTTGAAAAATCAATTGATCGACCATATTATGACCTACAAAAGTTTATATTTTTTTTGAGCACGACACCTTAAAAAATTAGTAACAGATCTTAAGTTACCTTTGATGTAATCCTTTGAAAATATCAATGAGCACCTAAGCTCGTCTTATACGCAAGAATCAAAGCAATTGTTTTCTCGAGTACTGTGACACACAGACACTACTTGTGAAAGTAGCACTTTTATGTCTTAAATAGCTTCTTAAGAATCTTGAACTCGTCCACTGCCACTCTCACCATGCATCGGTATTTTACATCCTTGAAAAATCCTTTAGTAGTTGTTAAGGTCATCTTTGAATCATTTAGAGAACAACTAAACAATCCAAGTCGAAAACTTGAACTGTAGTAGGCTTAATCCCAAAACCGAAACGATACGATCATGGTCAAGTTTGGCTTGTTGGTTAATCATTCGAATTTAGTTTCCACCAACATAAGCTGAACTGCGATTATTGGCACGATGTATCGTTTTCTGTGTTGGGAGCAGTGGCAATAAGTAGAACTATTTCTTAAAATAGATAGCTTGTCGTCATCTGAGCTACGCGCGTAGCACTTTTATTCTACGCTCGTAGCACTGCTACGAGCTACGGCTTTGATAATGATAAAACTATTGTCTTCAATTTGAATGCACAACTGCTATGATTTAAATTTCGGTCAAGA
This sequence comes from Xanthorhoe designata, assembly GCA_963582015.1. Classification (NCBI taxonomy): domain Eukaryota; kingdom Metazoa; phylum Arthropoda; class Insecta; order Lepidoptera; family Geometridae; genus Xanthorhoe; species Xanthorhoe designata. Next base: position 9,942,763 of record OY757049.1, read on the forward strand.
TGGTTTTAGAAAAGAATCTCGATTATTTGAACACACGGCATGTCTAAAACCTCATCTGCTAAAGCATAAAACAAGTTACATTTATTTTATCTCACGGCCATTGGCGTCGTGTGTCGCATTATAACACCGAATACATTTTATTACATAGATCGTGACATGTTGCGCTTATAGCCTTAAGTCGCGGTTCCACTAAAGTGCAATGCATTTTTGTTTGTAAAAAAGATTGGGTCTATATTTTCACTTCATTATACATTAAAAAGAAACACTAGGTGTTGCGTTGCTGTCGCGAGATACGTAATTTGCCTGCGGAACTAATTGCAAATACGAATGTGTTACAAGTTCTTTGACAAGCGTACAGACATTAGTCTTTACGCTTGACAAAGAACTTGTTAAAAATGAAAGTTATTAATTTATCTATTAAGATAAATTAATAACTTTCATTTTTAAACAAATTATAATCAAAACTAGCTGCGCCCCACGGTGTTACCCGCAGTGAATAGTTTCCGTTATCGTGTGAATACCGGGATTAAAAATAACCTATTCTATAATCCAGGGTATAAGCAATTTTGGTACCAGATTTCATTCAAATCCGTTCAGCCGTTTGAGCGTGAAAGAGTAACAAACACACATACATACTTACACACACAAACTTTCACCTAATATTAGTGTGATTAAAGCAAGCGAAGCCGATAGTAAGTTGTCATATCAAGCAAAGTTTATTTTATTGTTCATTTGTTTTTTTTTCCACCAGTCTCTCACAAAACGGTTCTTACTTCTAACCTATGATTGTTTAAATTTATCATTATTTTTTACTGTACTTATATTTAAAATTAATGACTTTATATTTTTATTTATGTATTGTGATTTGTGAGAGAAATAATAAACAATTTGATTTGATTTGATTTGAGTGTGCATGTGTACGTACCGTATGCTGCAGTGGGACACCGGCTTTAGTGTCCGCGACTATGCTATGGCCCGTTTTCGGCCGTTAGTGGCCTCCTGGCCCCATTACTGGCCTTCTGGCCCCATTTCTAGCCAGAATATTGTTTCAGTTGGAGCGCGATCGCAGTTTTTATTGTCTTTATCGCTGTAGTGATAGTTTTGGGAATGGGAAGTGCTTTGGAATTCGAATTGAGTGTAGGGTTGATTACAGATCCTTCTGTTATCTATACGAGTATTATAAATGAAGTGTAGTACAGTAAGTAAGCGCCTTAATTTACACGACTTTACAAAATACAATAAGAAACAGCTAGGCTATTGCCTAAATTGTCGCGAAATCGAATTGTCGCCATTAAGTAAGTAAGTTCGTATGAGCAAGTGGCCAACTCTGGTGACGGAGTTTTTAGGCCGCCTAACGGCCTCCGTCATGGCTTAACGACTTTTAAAGCCGGGACCGACAATTTAACGTGCCCTCCGAAGCACGGAAGCGCTCAGACATTAATGCCACTTGCGGTCACCCATCCAAGTCACATTGTCGACATTACTACTATCATATGTTGTGTCAAATGTTGTATACAACATATTTGTTGTTTAACAAGCATTTTAAAGTTCTGATGGCCCCTATATTCGTTGCCATCTCTTTCTGAAATAATCAGCGCAAATAATGGGCTTAGAATTTATAATAGTCTTATGGCAAAGAGAATAAAATCACTACGTTTAGTCTTATGGTGCAGCTGTAACGCTTGCTTTATTTTAATTAAAATAAAAAATACGTTCAGTTTTATTGATTTGACACGAGCGTAAAACTAAAACTGCTAATAAACTTCTATTAAACTACTTCGACTTTTGATCTAAAGTCGTAAGTTTGAACTGCAGTCATCAATAGATCATTTAGATAAAATTTTATGTTACGTAATGAGTATTCGAATAAATGAAAGAATCATGAAATTCACAGCTCTCTGGATAAATCCGATTTGGCTAAAACTAAATAAATGTACAGTGAAAAATAGTACAGTCAATGACTGTTTATGAACAGATGAGAGTTTTAAGTCAATATTTCTTCGCGTTACGACGTGAAAAAATGGTAAATTTTATCAAAAAAATAGTATTTTAGTATGTTTTGCACGCCAACAAGGCAGGACATAATTAAGAAAATACATAAATACTATTTATATATTTTTAGGTATTCCATTATAAATGAAAAATCATACTAAAAGTTTTAACTCGCGGGTTCGAATCCTCTCGAAATCGTAAAAGTTTCAGTAAGATTTTTCATTTAAAATAAATACGATTATTAATGTTTATGATATTGTATTAAAGAATACTTCCCTTTGTGATTTAGTGTATACATAATAATGATCTTAGGAAATTAACTCTATTTTAAACCTTAAACGGTGATAGTTTTAAGTTTGCAAATGTCAAAATGTCACAAGAAAGCGGTATGTAGGTTGACTGCACTCTGTTTAAAAGCCGGCGGGGTCAAGGACCGCAGAGGGCTCTTGCTGTACTCGGTATTTACTAGGTATTCGGAACACAAGGGCACTGAACCCTTGCTTTAAAGAGAATTTACTATGCCTTTACTAGACATTTTATCTATACAACAAACTTGATGTAGGTACGAGTATCTACAAGAAATATGTTTTTTTGAAAATTAAAATTAAAAACATAAAAAATTATGATAATTATATACCTCTGACTACCCCATTAGACATCTTCAAAACATCTAAAAATGCCTGAAAAAATCTAAAAGAATATGTCTACCGCATCTTGGAAACCAGTCGTAATCATTATTATTCATTATTATTTTGTTTGTAAAGATAACATCATAGAACTATGGAGTCCCGGACCTTTGGTAGACATGCATCCATTCATCACCTAGTTTTAAGAACGTGACATTTCAATGTGGTCTATAAACGATCGTACTGAATAAATACATTTTGATTTTGATTTTGATTATTATATTATTACAGGCAGGCTTAGATAACCGACAGAAAACAAATTTATTAATACGAGTATTTGTATATTATTTGCTCGAAAAGTAAAACAAATCCTTATATCAGTCTTGTCGTCAACATTTGTTTAACAAAGTAATAAGGAAGAAACCAGTCCATCTTCAATGAGTTTCCCTACATCATACTCGTACAAGCTAGAGATTGCATGTCATTTATAAAACAGGAAGCGGAAATAAAACGAAGCTCGCATCGGTTACCTAAAATTCGGTGGCCGTAAGAAAATGACTTTAATGAATAATAAATAACCTTGGGCATTCCACACAGTAATAACATAGGCATTCAATTGCTTATCTAGATGACTAGCTAAGCAGTATAAAACATATGCAAACGGGTATTTAGCTAAGCAGTTTATTTTGGTTTAGTTTTAAGTAATTTTCACACAATGATCTCAATAGATTAATGCCTTATCTGCCTGTAATGTTAGTCTAAGATTGAAATAAAGAATTCTAATTTGAATAAAGCGACAGTCTTATGCCGATGGCCGTTTCATAAGCAATTGGCTAAGTGTATTCGCACTCTATGTAACCAGAGCAGTTTTTCCGCAAACCAATACATTTATACTTTGACTGCAGCCAGCAAACCCCTCATCAGAGTAAAAGCTGCTAATATGCCGCAGTGTCGATAATAGTAAGGTCGATATGCATTAATTCGCAAAGAGTAATAAACAGATAATCCGATACTAAAATATAAAATAAAATACATGTAAAAATAAAATATATGTAAAAGGTTGGGTTTAGTACGTTCATTAGTATATTTATTGTCAGTTTCTGATTATATCAGTGATTTCTGACTCAATTAAGCTTTGAAGAACCATAAAGCCCCCTAGAATTACCTAACTTGGATGACCGTAAGTAGCATTAACAACCGAGCGCTTCCGTGCTTCAGAGGCACGTTAAATTGTCGGTCCCGGCTTTTAAAGTCGTTAAGCCATGACGGCCTTAAGGCGGCCTAAAAACTCCGTCACCAGAGTTGGCCACTTGCATACTAACTTACCATAGTTTTGAAAGTGAAATAACAAAAACTAAAAAATCGACAATATTAGATTAAATTCGAAAGCCAAGCTATGGATTGTCCTACTTCAGTGGAGAAATTATTTTATCCGTTGGTTTTCCACAGCAGTGATATTGGTTGCCCGGGGCTCCAGCTCTTCAGTGCCTTACTTCGGTTTGTGGAGGGAATTTTGTTTATTTTGTATGAAAGAACCGTTGAAAAGCAGTCTCATATTTTTGCAGTCGTGAGACGACGCTACGTCACAAAAAGTGCAGTGTTTTTTGTATGATTTAAGATATAAAGGCGATAAAAGATATTAATATGACTGTGTTATATTGGTAGGTACACGCAGTAATGTATGTAACAAAGTGGATTTTATTTTTCGTCATAAAATAGTTTTGATAAGAGTCAATTCACACGTACCACAACCACACCACGTCGCAGCGACATAATGTGGTCAAGCTGTGGTTACGTGTGAATAGTGCCGCAGTGGCTTTTTGCAATTGCGTTGTGGTACCGACAAAATGTCGATGTGGTTGCGTTGTCGCGTCGCTGTTGTTGCGACGTGGTAACCACATGTGGTCATCCAGCTTTAGTAGAGGTAACACGGCTTGACTGAACGTAGTCATGGAGGAAAGATTGTTGTTGCTATCCTTGTTATGGCTTTTATTAATAAGAAGAAGACGACGAAATCAGCGTATTCGTCGAAATCGCTGTTGATTACGTCATGTCGTGGCGATGTGGCCGCGGTGCCGCCGCCGCGTGGCGGCGTTGCCGTCGCGATGTGTTTGTATTACACAGGTGGTCGATAACAACGTCAAAATGTGGTACGTGTAAATTGTAATATTCATTTTCAATACAAAATATACGCCCGACCACATGGCGTCGTTGTGGTGTGGTTGTGGCTGTGGTGTGGTTGTGGTACGTGTGAATTGACGCTAAGGGTGTGCGATTTGTACAAAAATCCAATCATACACGTCTGAGATTTGAACTCACAACTCTCGATTAAAGTCCCACTTGGATAACATCTTTTGTTTCGTAAATTACTGTTCCTTAAATAGTTACTACCTTTTGATAATTCGATTGGATGGCCTAAGCTTCAGCTAAGCGCAGCACTCCGCTAAGTGCCGACCTCAAGAGCTCAAGCAGGTGCGGTCGTGTGACGTATGGTCGTGCTTAAGGCAGCGTTACAGGTGACCGATGACGTCACACGTTTTGATGGACGGCGGTTTAAGGAGACTGCACAATGTTGTGAGAAGTTAGATTTCTAGTAGGAATGAAAAGAAAGAGAAAGAGACAAAGAGAAGAAGATCATTTTCTATATAGTTTAAACTGCAGGGTTATTAAGTTAGGCACTTGTCGCGAAATCAAAATTTGTCAGAAAAACTGTCAGATTTTACAGTTTAGTCATAATGGCTGAGATGGCGAAACTGCTGATCACTGCACTCATTTCTACTTACAGAGTAGACCACTACCAGACGGAAGCGTGCCCAAGACACTGGCAGAATTGGTCAGTACAACACTTACTTACGTATATTCTGAATTAATTTATTTTTAGTGTCCAATTTTATATAGCTCTTCATTACCCTACTAATTAGTTGAATTTCAAGCACCTTATAATACCTTATAATAGACATCCTTTACACTGAACCCGTCTCAGATTGCCCTGTGTGTAGAGGCCTTACAACTGATCGTATGCTATTACTCATTGTGGAGAGGAAGCAATTAATTCTCGGTTTGCATGTGCTTAACCCTATTATTGTATTTACATACGTCTGTTTATAGAAAACTGTTGTTTGACGTCATACTATATTTATATTAAGAGTAATAGTCTTTCTTAAATTTTCGCAATCGCAATTCATATTTTTAAATTGAGGATTTTATCGCGTAATTTACCTTTTAATATTATTTCCCGACGTTTCGGCTGTGTTGCAACAACTGTGGTCGCGGGCGAACTTGGCTGTTAGGATATTTATTTATTTATAATTATAATTTACTGCATAGGTTAATAATTTACTCGTAAGTGTAATTTTTGATATCCTAATCAAACCAATTTTCAGGCAGGACTGAGAAGAGTGAAAGCAAAATAATCATCTAGCATGTAAGAAGTTAAAGTGATCCTTGAGGTCCTACCAAAATAAATATTTTTTTCTCTCTTTCCTTTTTATGGCAACAGACAGAGAATCGTTGGGCGTACTTTTTTATGCGATGAAGAACGCTGCTAGTGCAGAATCGTAGTTGGCTAGTTTTTTTTATATGTTTCTAAAGAGTATTACATAAAAAATATCAAATTTTGATACCTAATAGGCCTAATAACCTAAATGGCCTAATATACCTAATAACATCTCCAAGGATAGCAACTGTAAACATACTGTTGGTATACAAAAAAACTTTTCCAGGAAAAATATTTGCCGTTCAATATTTACACCTTCGACGTAACTATTTTGTAAACTAAGCTGAAATCCAAATATAAACCGAAGCTCAGCATCTTCCTGATGTCAAATATTATTTCTCGATGGGGTTTAAGGATATTGAAAGCTTAGCACTAGTTTCTGTTCAATGGGATACGTAGTTCATCTATTTATTTTATTTTACTTATTACGCGCTGTTAATTTTCAAAATTAAAAACAGAATGGGTTCCAACTAGTCCAGCAATAGACATTAAATAAAGAGAGAGAGAGAGAGAGAGAAAACGTTTATTTGGTACATAACTAATAGAAAATAAACATACAAATGAGCAGATAACAAAAAGATAAAACAATGTACCAAATGGGTCCAGCCTCAGCTAAAAGCCACTTGTGGGAAAAGATAGAAGAAATAGAACTTTAAACTAGTAACTTTAAGGTTCTCTGTGACCAGTGCTAAGTCACCAAGCTCTGATAACGTCTCCGCAACGCTGGCTGGCACTCACCCGGTAAACGGGAATTAGCGAAAGTACTTATTTTATTTGGAAATTGCCTCTGAAGCACTTTCAACTTAACCTTGAACCAGATTGAACTAGATTTCCAAGTGTTCTAGCATTTCTATTAGCATTCGCAAATTGCAAATGAAATAGACGTTTGAAATGGAAACTATTAAGACTTTCATCTCAAAAATTGCACAAAGTTTTACAGCCTGGCTCATTTAGAATAGAATAGAAAAACATCTATTTACATCACCCACACACATTACAGTACCTACATGTACAATTAAAATATTTTATGCCTATAGCCGGCTGAAACGCTGGAGGCGAGTTGCGAGTTTGATGCGTGTCGTGGACCAAATGATGTTTTTCACTACTAGGTAAGTACAGTCAGCGTCAAATTGATATGTGCATCTAGAGTAGTAAAAATTATCTGAAAAAACATAAAAGCAATTTGATATAAGCAGTTGGAATCATCATATTGTTGCAAGCTGCTCAGGTATAGGTGCTTGCAACAGTAGGTTAAAATTAAGAAACCTGGCTCAAAATCATTCAAACATTCATTCATTCGAATTCATCAATTCGAATGATTGAATGTTTGAATGATTTTGAGCCAGATTTCTTAATTATACCTTTTTTAGAAACACCCCAATTATACGCTATTCATTCATTCAATATTCAATCATTCCAGTATTCAGAAACATCAAATTCTACAACATACTTTCATTCAGTCATTCTATCATTCTAGTATTCGGAAACACCAAATTCTACACCATTCATTCATTCAATTATTTCAGTAGGTATTCTAATATTTTCATTATCTTCTAGCTTGCAATAACTCTAACAGGCTGGATTGTAATCATTTTTTTTTTAAATAAAAATAAGAAAAAAAACTTTTTTTTTTTTTTAAATATTTATTAAAATTATAATTATACTTAGTCATAGTTAAAGTATCCACCTATTTACATTTCCTCTATACCATTTATTTAAACAGATAACGTTTTTTAAAGCACATACTGAATCATGATAAATACAACTGTACAGTTCATGAGAGTTTTCATATTCTTTATACAATTTTGGAAAACTAGGACAACCGATATCTTCTATGTTTTTCACATTATCACTATGTAGTATACTTTTTAACCACGACACTTTTTCGCGACCTTTGGTATACACATATACATCTCTTAAAATACTTGTAATCAAATTTTGAAAGTTCGAGTAAGGTACAACTCCCTCATTCCATAATATCTTTCTATTGCGTTCAATCCAACATACTTGTCGTCGTTCTTGTTGTGTCAAATTGTAAAATGGAAACGGTGCCTTTATAAGAAAAACCTGTACCTTTTTTTCGCATAATATAGCAATTTCTTTTATTATAAATTCGTTTGCTTCTGTTTTGAAACCTTGAACATCTACAATTGCAATCATGATAACCTGCGCACTATGTTACTTAAAGGTTTATATTCCACAAGTCGATCGTTTATAATTAAACAATATGCAGTGGTGTTCTCCGGTATCAATATTGAGCTTTCAAATTCCAACCGTACATCTACCGGACCTGTTTTTAGACAGTCATTCTGCCTTGAACAATCTATGATGAAAAGTGGGGCTTTTTCTTTAAAGTTTTTCAGATCGAGCAAGGGATCAACTGGGCTGTTGTAGTACGACTGACGGAATTTGACATACATTTCATATAATATACTATACCTGTTCTCAGAAAACTTCAGACCTAATGGTTCATACGGATAATATTGAGAATTCAGAAAGAGTGTCACGTTTGTCACGTCACAATGATCAAATAGTGAACTGTCTTTCGATTTATTACTTTTTCTATTAGTTTGCAAGCAGAATATTACATATCTTGGCTTTTCCAACTGTGAAGCTGTTTTAACTGACCAAGAATGCTTTGTAGATTTAGGTAGTAAAGGATATTCATACAAATCCCAATTTCTAAATGCCAGTTGAATAGGTTTATCTTTTTCTACATATTTCAAAAGTGTCAGTCGTTCTCGATCTGATCTGAGAAACCTGGCTCAAAATCATTCAAACATTCAATCGATTCAAGAATCGATTGAATAATATTAAGGAATGGTTAATTGTTTTAGTTTAATCGATTCAATATATTCAACGATCAATGATATAATTAAGAAACCTGGCTCAAAATCATTCAAACATTCATTCATTCGAATTCATCAATTCGAATGATTGAATGTTTGAATGATTTTGAGCCAGGTTTCTTAATTTTAACCTACTTGCAACAATATGATGATTCGAACTGCGTATATCAAATTGCTTTTATGTGTTTCAGATCATTTTAACTACTCTAGGCGCACATATCAATTTGACGCTGACTGTACCTACTGTGGTACTATGGTAGGTACAAACTGTAACTTTGGAACCATTGTACAGCAACATTCGAGCTGGTGCGATGTGGATTTGCCTCTAACTTCCCTCTTTAGATATCTTCAAGGAAAATTCTCGTTCTAGATCCTGTTATTTTGATATGTGTATTTTGATGCCAATTCTTATATCATCTGAATGCAATTATTCAAATTTCATAAATAGTCTATAAACACACTGAAAACGTATTTGTTGTTTAGTATTAATGCAAATTCCGTGACATTAAATAGTGAATCTTTGTTGGAATGCAAAATATTTGCAGAATAATAACAATATTTGAACAAGAATCGTCGAGGCAACTCGATCTCATGAAATGGGCGGTGAGGTCTGTTCAAAGTGTGAGAGATTAAAGTATTACCATTTCTATTAGAATTTACGAGATTTTATCGTGTACTTGAACGGGCCAAAATTAGGCCCTCCGAGCGGTTGCGCCGTAGGAACAAACGTTACGAATGAGTTAAACAGACGTATTGACAGCACGTGTAACAGAGATATTGATATTTCCGACCACTGCGACGCTAATCGCAATACTTAACTATGTTCACTCCGGTCAACTTAGATTGCAAATTAGATTGTCAACTTACTGAAATTAGTGGGAATTCTGAATGTCGCCAAAACTTCACTAACCTAATTTAACAGCACTAAAAATGTTGCCGTCCCTTTCATAACGATCGAAATAAAAGGGATGGCATCAATTTTAGTGCTGTCAAATTAGGTTAGTTAAGTTTTGATGACGTCCAGAATTGCCACTATTATCTTATTATTATTATTTCCCGGTTTCGAGTGTATCTCTCGTGGTCACGGGCACCACGTTGAGTCTGCCCATGTTACGCACAATATATCGTTTTCTGTTTATAGAGTAGAGGGTCTGATTGTGACTGCTTAAGTTCGCTCAACGAAAAACGTCTTCTAGCTATGCCACGTGCGCTTCAATAGCAAACATGTTTTTTTCTGTGACTGCAAGGTCCCCATTCAAACGATGAGCCACCTCCTTGTCTGCTCCTTGTGCCCTTACACCTGCACAAGGGAGGACCTAACGAACGCAATATCCAATGGAGTAAAGGTAGCGATATTTTACTCAAAATATTGTTTAAGTTAGCCATTGAATCAAAGATGAAGATGTTATTTTCAATTTTACAGACGAATGAATGAAAATTCTTCATTGTAAACTTACAAAAACTTACGTCTTGTACACGTAAACAACTCACCAGAGATGGCCACTTGCTCATACGAACTCACTTTTTACTTACAAAAAAAGAAGAAAGAAAGAAAAGACATTTATAGAACTAGTAAACCTTAGTAACTGTACAATGGGCGGTCTCATCGCTAAGAATTTTCCTCAAACAACCTTTGGATGGAACTCATAACATTTTGATGCAAGTTACATCTAAGCTCAACAGAAAATATTTCTCAGCAATTGTTTTTTCTTTATATACATATTTATTTTCTTTTTATGTAAGTACCTATCTGCTTTAAATGAGTATAATGTTTTGGAATATAACCTAGCTCAAAAACCTTATTTTGTAATCTTATTCTGTTTTGTGTGCTATAAGATTAAATAAATAAATAACTGATCCAATTCTCCTGACGTCAGCTTATGAAGTGACTCCGTATAATCTCAAGTGCTTAATTGAGATTGTATTCCAATCAAGATCCTGTCCTATGTTGATCCAGGCGAGATACCGCGTCACTTTGATGTGTTGACCGACAGAAACCCTCTGTGTCGTAAACATGAACCTGATTATTGGAATATATGCAGCCGTGTTGGTCAAGTTGATGAGTACCTCGACTTTCGATCCGAAGGTCGTGGGTTCGAATCCGGCCAATTAACTTTTCGCATCAAAAAATTTATATGCGCTTTAACACGAGCTTATAACGGTGAAGGAAAACATCGTGAGGAAACCAGTTAGCTCTCTAATAGCGTCGATGGGCTTGCAACTTGTCACGTATGGAAAGTTAACTTCTGCAAAAAGTGGGCATGTACCAAATATGTATGTATTTGGACATACTTCTGACTACCCCCTTAGACATCTTCAAAAAGATCTAAAAATTGCCTAATGATCTGAAGGAAATGTCTACCGCTCCCGGGATACAGCCGTGATCATATTTAATTTTTTTCGGAGAACAATTTCTCTAGACCATACAATTTTAAATTTTCTGGATTTCTTATGATAGTTACCTTCACTGTAGACCTATGCGCATATAAATTTATCAAAACTAAATGTCAACACGGCTCTTGTATGTTTCTACTTTTCAATAATGTACTGTTAATTATCTTTTTCCTACCTGAATTTTCAGAATACTTAGTTTTCACTCTACAATCCTCATACCCACTAAATTGCATTTCCTTTCACTATCTTATTAGAACAAAATAGTCTGTTTATGATTTCTCCAGAATTAAAAATACATTCTAATTTTATTTTAAACTCAATTCGTGATCGCTCAAGCATAAAATAGTTCCACTTATTTTGAAGCAACTTAAAAAAAGAAATAACCTAACTACTACGGCTATTTTTACAAAGCACATTCTTCACCCTCTAGAATACCAGTAACATGACAAGTGGGAAACAGATAGTTAACAATACACAATGTAACAATCCTTAGAACTTTACAAGTACTATGCGACAAAAAATAGAGGTATCAACGACAGATTATTTTATTTAATCATGTTCAAGCGTTAGTGGCGTGGCTTACTTACGTCCAATCTTAATACCCTAGTTACCTATGATTTTGCTTACTGTGGTTATTTGAAATTTTTAGTATGGTATCATATTATATTCTGTTCTTTGAAGTGGTACGTCGATGCAACCTCTCGAATAAGTCAAACTGTATGGTTCACTTTTCCGCTCCGCTCGCTACCGTCGCCACACGCCTAGCGTGTTTAGGGAGCTCTTGTAGTAAATGCGTGTGGGAATTCCTTTTAGCGTCCATCTGTCGCCGGACCAAGGGACGTCCCCGGATAGTCTGACATTTACTCCGAAAATACTCCGTAGAATGACCCGTTTCATTAGGCACAGTTAGAAATGCAGCCATGCTATTAATTATTCAGACAAATATTCTAAATTGGAATTAGGTAACTATAGTGAGCATGTCAATGTGTCTTGTATGTATCGGAATTTTTATCAAGCAAGCCAAGTCTATATCACCACAGATAAAATATTTTTTTTTTTATTTGCTCCTACACAACTGTTCATTTTCATGGTCACAAAATCCCCCTTCCGGGATGACATACCAATTATGAATCACGTCGTATATGAATTGCTTAGCTCAAAAGTTAGTTATAGATCTCTATAAGAGAACTGTATACTATTTTTAGTAGTTTTGAGCAAAAGTACTTTAAATCCGGGCCAAAATTATGTTCAGAAACTGTGATGTAAAAGTTATTTGAGTTGAGAACGTTTAACAACTTTCACTATTATTTATTCTGTGGTTTAACTGCTTTTTACTCTATTGCGTCAAAAACAGGGTTATGTTTTACGAGTGTATTATTTGTTTATTTATTTGCTCGATAGACACATTATCATTAATTTTATATTCGTCTATATTGTGAAAATTATTTGTGTTATAATTTTCTAAGTACATAACTAAAACATTACAGTATTTTAGTTAATAATTACATCATTTAAATCCTACAGATATTATTAAGGAGAATGTTTGATTGTATAAAAAATAAACTTGAAATATAGGTACATAGTTTATGACCTGGAATAACACAGGCTACTTTTAATCCAGGTTAGCACCATGAGAGCGAAGCCGAGGGCGAAGCCGAGTAACCGAGTAAACTAGTATAAAAAAAAAGTTAACCCATGGAATATGTTTGTCATCTGTTATTTTTATTACTAACCTCACGCTACACTAGCGCCTCTAGCGGCAAATCCACATGACTAACCTTCGGAGTTCTATTTCGAGTTTCCTCTTTAGACACATAAAAATATCCCCAGGCTGTCATAACTCTACACTTTGCAACTGTCCGGTACGATGCCCTGAGGAGACACGTCAACTTTTCGATTAGGTTTTTTCAATAAGAGTTTTGAAAAAAGGTCGGAACTTCTGAAGGAGTCGATGCAAGAAATAGGGATAAGTTTATCTCCGATAGTTGTGAATATCTAGTACTTGTAATTCTGAATATTTGTGAGGACTTTTGCATTTTTACTTAGAATTGTTAAGTAAAAAAAATTTGGTGTAGCTTGCTAAAGTCGTTCTTGATACATCGTTGAAGTGAAGCAACGTTCAGAGCGGTCATAATTTGGATGGGTGGCAGCAAGTGGCATAACAGCTGAGCTTCGGTCTTGAAATTTTAAATACTTTTTTTACTGAAAATGGTGAATAAGAATACAGTTTTCAGTAAACACTATTAATTAACAAGATATTCTTTTATTGTTTTTAATTTAAAACATTTGTTGATTTTAAAAGTAAAGTGACTCAAAAGTCTCTTACAAATTCAAACTCATATTCTTTAAAATAAAGGAAAAACTGAATTTAATATAATTCAGGAGGGATTAAAAATGAAAAAACAGGTCAAACTGGCAAATGCGGTTAATTATTTCCTTCGTAGGGTTAATAAAGACAAATCGTTGACGGCTGGCGGTTCGATTCCCGATAGAGACGCTTACAGCTAGTGCCAACGAACGTGCCAATAGCACTTGTTACTGACGGTATCGGTGCCAAATTCATCTTGTTTGTAAGTGACTTAAAAAAAAGATGTTACCAATTTGGCTGTATGTCTTCTTTGTGTGGTATGTGTTGTATTTCTACATAACGGCTTACAATTTTTACACAATACAGAACTCCAAATAACTCGACACTCCAAATAAACGGTAAAATTAATTAAATTAACGGAGAATCGGCATTCGTGACAGTAATGTTTGTGTTATAACAAAATGACTGATAAAATTCCATACACACATTTTATTTATTAATGCATAGATTTTATTATACATAAAAAATACTCAGTAAAAACTACCAAATTTATTGAATATATACTTGATATTGATTGAATAGTTTTAAATTGTGCTGAGACTTGTAATCGCATTTAGAATCCTCACGGCGTGATAATAAAATCAGTGAAAATACAATATAAAAAACAAACAGTGTGACATAAAAGCTCTGTTCTTTGAAGTTAATTAAAAATAATTAGTGTTAGAATTATTATTGTGAATATTCAATATTTCAAATAATTTTTGAGCATATGAACTCATACTGTCAAAAACCAGTGCTGTGGGCACTGAATAAGCGAACCGATTTATACGAAATCTGAGAAAATTGATTTAGAATGGTACTTGTGTCTTCCTCTCCGGTTTAAGACTTTTCAATTTGAAGCCATGCACTTTGTAAGATATAGTTCTTAGAAGTTAGATATAAAAAAGACGTGTGGCACTCGGAGACTGCCGCGGTAAAGCTATTGCATGGGGGGTGTTAGGTTATTTTCGTTACGGAATTTCTAGATTCGGTCTCCACGCTCAAGGCCCGTGATAGAAGCTATGCAATAGCTTAAAAAAATTTACGAGTATCTAAGTATTATATCAGTCATTTTAACATAATTATCACAAGCATAAAATGCTTAGCTTGGGACTAGATGACGCTGTGTGGAATGTCTAAGGATATTTATTTAATTATTTCAACGTGTTTATTTGTTGGACAAGTGGAATAGTATCTCGACTCTCGATCCTAAAGTTGTAGGTTCGATTCTTGACTTTATTTCAAATGTGCAATGTATTTTTATTTATGATGGAAATGTAAAAATGATATAAAACCAGTTAAAGTTATATAGCGGTGTTTAGAGCCTGTAACGTTTACAGAAGTTATTCCATACAATGTCTCAAGCTCATCTTCTCCCATTAGAATACATTCAAAATAATATTCGTAGAGCTTGCTACGGCGTAGGCATGTAGCGTAGCATTCGAAGACAAGGATCTACGCTACTCCACTCTACCTATTATATTTATTGCATCTGCAATGCTGATATTACATGTAACATACTACAATTTATAACCAGAAACTGTAGAAGTGAAGTTTTCAAGATGTCTGAGGTCTACGAACGTAATATCATCTAAAAATGCTCTCAGTATAGTGTATGAAAAAAAGATCAAAATTTTCACTATAATAATGATTAATTTAAAACTTAGATAATTATGCTGTGTGAAATATCCAAGGATATTTATATTTTTAGCATCAAAATTTGTGTTATACAAGAAAGAAAAAATAAATTGTTTATTTTGGTAGGACCTCAAGGGTCACATCATACATACTAGGTGATTCTAATGCCTGTTTCAACGCGACTCCCTACACCAGGGAAAGGCAAAGACGATTAATATCTAGAAGACAGACAAAGGCCATACACAAAATCGTAACCCTGATCCCGCAGTACCAGATAGCCTGGAAACTTTAAAACATCAATTTTATCCAAAAAATTTCAATACTTAGTAGTAGGTAGCAACAATATTATTAAATATATAAAAAAATTTAGGTAATTTTAACTAGAAAGTAATTGAAATTTCTTGGATAAAATTGATGTTTTAAAGTTTCCAGGCTATCTGGTACGGGTTACGATTTTGTGTATGGCCTTTGTCTGTCTTCTAGATATCAATCGTCTTTGGGGAAAGGGAAGTGACAAAACTTTATAATTTCGTTACGGGGCAGTGGTCCAATTGCAGTGCGATCGGCTTAAAACTTGATTTGGATACTACTTATTCTAATTGAAACTCGTGATTTAAAAACTTTACTGTCGACGCTTCATAAAGACTGCAGTTTAACCAGAGTTGAAAAGCAAGACAAGTTTCGGAGATATCTAACAAGCAAGCTGTATTCTTCGAACTTCGATGTATTTTTCAGTAAAACTCCAGGGCATAAAAACGTGTAAGAGCTATGCTTTGAGGTAATATTTATATTATTACATTAAATATAAATATTTAAACCTCAAAGCATATATTCTTACAAGTTACTAAGAAAATTAAAGTATCTGTGGAGTTTTAAAGACCATAGATCAGATTTTTGCATTTGATTGCTTTAATTTTCTTATTTTTGAACAAACTGTGTTTTAATACAATAAGAATTATTGGTAAAGCATTTAAATTTGGTTTATTTGTCAGGTATCGTCCTATTCCTACCAATATTATAAACGTGAAAATTCGTTTTGATGTGTAGAGTTTATTGCTCTTTTAAGCCCGTCACATTATATTATAGCTACGTGTGACGGGCTTTACGCCATAACTGCTTTCAAGTTTCACGATTTCGCTGAAACTTGAAAGTTGTCTAACGTTGTGTTTTTATTTAAAGAAACTAACCTACACAAATGTCGCTAGTCTGTAAAAGACTTTATATGGAAAAGGTGGTATAGTATCTAAATACAGACGTGATTTCATCTGTCAGGTCAGCAAATACAAAATAAAAATCTTCGCCGATAAAATGGGTTCACAAAATAGATTAACAAGAACCGCACACACGCCGAAACACAATAGGAGTCGTAGATTTGGTAAACATTCCCATTTCATTTCCTTTAAAAATATGTGTGATGGTCTCCGCTAACAAAACAAATAGTCGGGTAAACGTAGTGATTTTATTCTCTTTGGACATAGCACTCGATTAAAACGGAACGTATTCTCTGTGGTTGTTATAACATACATAATCGTTCGTTCGTTCGTATGACCAAGTGGGCAACTCTGGTGACTTAAGGATAGAAATGTTACTGATTGGAAATTTTAAACACTTGGACAATTTTTTTACATTAGGCGTGCGAAGGTTTTATTTTTGTTATTTCTATTCTTTATTTCTAGACCAATCGAATTATTGCGGTGCATGTATTCGTGAAACTAGCGCCGCCGCCCATTTTATGTGATATAACGTTGAAGAAATGAATTTTAAAAAATCCCGTAATATTTTTAGTATAATTATAAATACACAGATTTAAAAAATAATTTCCCGTTACTTATTTTCATTTTAATGAAAACTCCGTGCTCCGTGAAATATATCTAAAAGAAGGTTTATCCACAAGTAAAAGATTTGTATAATTCCCATTCAGGCTTTGTCCGTGAACGTATTTATTGTGGAACCTCCGTGATTTGAAATGGATTTATTTTACTGCGATTTATTCTTATACTCCGTGCTATTAAACTACGTAGGTACTGTAAGGCTCGTTTAAACGTTGCGGTTGAAATGCAGTGAATAATATTATCGGTAGACTTTATTTTCAACTTGTACTATCTAGCTGCTGAGCAAAGGACTCTATAAAACGAGAATTAATTTAATATTAATTTAGAAATAATATAATATAAATAAATAATATTAATTGATATATTAAATTAATATTTATCAATTAATAATTATTAATATATTTAATAAATAATAAATTTCAATTCTATGAGGGTAAATATAATTTATTTATTTCAAAAACGGTTACAATGTATGTGGTTATAGTATAATGGAGTGTATAACTTCTAACCGGTTTATAAAAGACGGTGTCTGTGATAGGATTATGCCTGTTTTAGCCAGGTACTCCAACCAACCTGGAATGTATCAAGATCCGCGCCAGCGACTTTGAGCCCTATTCATAAAGATTTGTCAATTTAATATAGATTTTAAATTATGTTTTACACAGATTTAAAAAAATGCAAAGTGATAGCAACAGATTTAATATCTGTTTTAGCTAATATAGGTTTACTGAACCATTATGCTTAAGGGGGGTTACACTTTGTCCGCTCGTTCGTATGAGCAAGTGGCCAACTTTGGTGACGGAGTTTTTAGCCCGCCTAAAGGCCTGAAAACACTTTGTACATTGCCATGACTTTGCCGCCCATATTCTGGCACCCACTGCTTGACATTCGAGGCCATCTTGGGTGCATAAGACTCATTTTTTTTCATACTTTAGCATCCATTGCAAAAAAAAATGAATGTGTTTAATGCAACTTCAATCAATGAGCAGGTGATATTCTAGTATCCCTGTAGATGGCGCTCATCGGTGCTTTAACCGATAAAATCATCTTATTATTAGTTTCAGGCCTCGGCTTACAGGGCCCGTAGCCTAGTGGTCAGGTCTTGTATCTACGCAGGTTCGAATCCTGCCGGAGCCGTTAACTTTTAGTAAGATTTTTCATTTATAATGAAATATCCAATACCTAAGTGTGGTTTAACATTGTTAAATAATAAATAAACTATAAAAATTATGTATTAAACTATACCACAGAATTTCGGCGCCGCATCGTGTACTTCCGCCCTTACGAGACGGTCTCAATTCTCCAGCGGATTTAACAATGCTTCGTATGCATTATTCAGCCTCAGAGCTAGTTAGCGATCTAAGCCAAGCACGAGTTTCTACAATTGCAAATCGATAGTGAGCCCGCAATAAACAGCTGCATTATTTTGAATCCATGAATATTATTCTTTGAATGTTAAAATATTAATGTATCTAAAACAGAGTTCTAATATAAACTTCGTGTATGTAAACTTAGTTAATGAAGCGCTCGTGGCGAAGCTTGCTAAGACGTTCTCGATAGATCGTTGAAGTTAAGCAACGTTCTGAGCGGTCACTACTTAGATGGGTGACCGCAAGTGGCATTATCAGCTGAGCGCTTCCGTGCTTCGGAGGGCACGTTAAATTGTCGGTCTCGGCTTTTAAAGTCGTTAAGCCATGACGGAGACCTTTAGGCGGCATAAAAACTGCGTCACCAGAGTTGGCCACTTGCTCATAAGAACCCACTTACTTAATATAAACTTGGCACGTAGGGAATACTTAAGTTTCTGCTAAGCAAGTATTTGGACTTTTCTTTAACTACCTCCTTAGATTTCGAAAGTATTCTAAAGTATTCTAACAGCTGCTGTGTATATAAATAAAGTATTGTAACAGCTGTATACCTACCTAATTATTTAATATGTAAAACTTATTATTTATTTATTAAGGGGTGATAAGACTATTTTAATTAACTAAAATAGTTCAGTGGAGCTTGAGGCCTTTAAACTACGGCATTAGCCTGGTACGTTATTTCAGACGACTTTATATGTGTGACTTTTTATCTGTCAGTTACAATATTAAAAATATTATTTTCAAAACAATTATAAACTTTTTTACTACCTCTGTGGCATAGTGGGCAAAAGCCCGCTTGGCAAGCGGATGTTGCGGGTTCGATTCCCGCAACGGGGAAAATGATTTTATGAACTACAAAATATTTTGTAATTTATACGTAGAAAACACCAGTCATAGATTACAATATTGCTAGATGATGCTCGCTGTGTTAAATGTCCAATGATATTTAGTTTTATTTAGTAAAAACGCTTAGGAGATCTTATTAAATGAAATATCTCAAACAATAATTGTGCATCAATATCGTTCAATCGCTAACAAAAATAAACATAACACTCAATCGACTAATAACATAACTAGTGCCAGCTGAATTTAATGTCGATACCCAATTATGTATTATTGGTGACCACTTCAGTATCAAAGAGTACGTTTGTGGTATTGTGATGAAATTGTAAGGTAAATATACAAACAACTTCAAAACAATTTAATTTTATCATTTAGCTGTCACTTAGAAAAAAGCCGTGTTGGCCAAGTGGATAAGTACTTCGACTTTCGATCCGAAGGTCGTGGGTTCGAATCCAGCCGTGCATCAATGGACTTTTCCGAAAAAATGCTATGCATTATGCTATACCGCGGCAGTCTCCGAGTGCCACACGTCTTTTTTTATATAAAACAATAATTATTAGTTTACATCAAAGTATTTGTTTTGGCATAATCTGGAAGAGATATCTTCTAAGCGAAGGTCTGTAATACATTTGAGGTTATATTATATAAGTCTAGAAAGAGTTTTCATTCAATTTATTATTTGTTGGTAAACAGTTTATTTACAGAAACTAAACTACTACATATTTACATAACTGTACAAAATACAATTAGAACCAGTTGAGCCACCTAAGGATCGTTACAAACGATCTATAGGTAGCTCATATTTGTTTAGAAGTGTTTCAAGTGACTTCTAAGCGAAAAGACCGCAGATTATACAATTAAACACGAGGGTTAGTTAGTTTCTAAATTACTTTAAGTTGCGTAACAGTTCTTTAAATTAATTGTACTTTACTTACAGTTCTTTAAATTAATATTATGTTTTAAAGTGGGATTCCCCAAGGTATCTTTGAGACAGTTTCATAAAATGCAGTGCTATTTAACATTTCCCATTCAGCTGGTTGCAAGTCAGATCGACGGCAAGTTTTAATGAAGCAATAAACGGCTACAATAGCTACGTTCCGACTTCGTTTTACTGATATTGCCAAAGTTTTTGTTGAGGGTACTGTTCTTCACGTTGGAAACTTTAGTAAGGAAAAAAGGAATTGAGTGACCATTTCCTTAGAACTAGTCACAGTCGCTTCAGGTACCTACATAGAATAATAATAAACATCCTAGGACATTCCACACAGCGTCACCTAGTCCCAGGCTATGCAACTTAATACTTGTGTTATGGTAATTAGGTAGATGACTAACATTATTATAGATAGAAAAACACCCGGAAATGATATCTGCAGGACATACCTTTGTCCCATGGCGGGGATCGAAACCGCACCTCCGCGTCTCCGGCGGGAGTTCTCCCACTGCGTCACAAAGGTCGTAATCACTATGTATAACTAGCTGTGCCCCGCGGTGTTACCCGCGGTGAAAAAGTTAATACATTTTTTTAACGACTTCAAAAAAGGAGGAGGTTCTCAATTCGTGGACTGGGTGAACCGATTTTTATGATTCTTTTTTTGGTCTGATGAGGATCGTCAGAGATATGAATAAAAATGCACCTCGAGAGTGCAAAAAATTACTCTCTTCTTACGTAATTGAAAAAGTTTTAATATTTTTTTTAATTTTGCTCCTTGTTTAAGACCAATGCGTCATTTGTAACTTGATTTTGGTGCTCATAGAAAAGGATGACTGCTGGTCGGATATATGGTAGGTATATGGTCTGACATAGTTTATCTTGCTTGCAAAATATTCAAGAAGCAACCATGCGAGCGAAGCGAGCTTCGAACCAAGCGAGCGCAGCGAGCCGAAATTTTTAAGACAAATTCGTCATGTGACACTTGATTTTGCTTAAGGTGCTCATAGAAAAGGCTGACTGTTGGTCGGTCCCTATTTTTTGGTCTGACATAGATCAATTTGCCAGCAAAATATTGAAGAAGCTACCGTGCGAGCGTAGCGAGCTTCAAACTAAGCGAGCACAGCAAGCGTCTTAATCTCGCGAAGCGAGCTAAAATTTTTAAAAACAAATGCGTCCTGACGTGACACTTGATTTTGCTAATGGAGCTCATAGAAAAGGCTGACTGTTGGTCGGTTCCTATTCTATAGTCTGACATAGTTCAATTTGCTAGCAAATATTCAAGAAGCTAAAGCCGTGCGAGCGAAGCGAGCTTTGAACCAAGCGAGCGTAGTAAGCTTCGAACTAAGCGAGCATAGCGAGCCTTTTAAACCGAAATTTAAAAAAAAATCCATCATGTGACACTTGATTTTGCTTATAGTGCTCATAGAAAAGGCTGATTGCTGGTCTGTTCTTATTCTATGGCCTGACATAGTTCAATTTGCTAGCAAAATATTCAAGAAGCTACCGTGCGAGCGAAGCGAGCATCGAACTAAGCAAGCGCATCGAGTTTCTTAGACTCGAAATTTTTAAGACAAATTCGTCATGACTGACACTTATGTTTGCTTATGGTGCTCAAAGATAAGGCGCTGGTCGGTTCTGAGCAAAGCGAGCGCAGCGAGGATTTAGAATTGCAGCGATCCGAAATTGTGGGAAATTTAATAAAATAGCGATGATGAATGAGGTCCTGGTACCTATGTTTATTGAAGACACAAATTTAAACTTTGTTCTAATGGTTTATGTTGAGCCAGAAATCTTTTTATCGAAGATTTATCTGCGTACATAAGTACCAATTCCGTGAGATTATCGGGTCAAAATAAACAATATTTGAAATCCGTTAAGCCGTTTGAGTTTAAAGAAGCATAATTTAAGTATTTTGATAATCTCACGGGAACATACGCTTTTAAGGGATTTAAAGAAGCCTATGACATGTGTTAATCCAGGATATCAACTGTCCTGGTATCAAATTTCATTCAAATCCGTCCAGCCGTTTCAGCCTGAAGGAGTTATAACTTTGCCTGTGCTGCCATCTATTGAAATTATTTTGTTACTTTTTCACGACCAAACTATTTTGTATAAACTATTTTAATGAATTTGATGAATAATCCCACGGAATCAATGCACTTTTCAGGAATTTTAAGTAGCGTATTTTTTAGTTCAGGGTATAAGCAATCATGCTACCAATTTTCATTCAAATCCGTCCAGCCGTTTGGCGTGAAGGAATAATAACTTTGCCTGTGCTGCCATCTATTGAAATTATTTTTTACTTTTTCAGTTTTTTTCACGGCCAAACTATTTTGTAGGTATAAACTATTTTAATGAATTTGATTAATAATACCACGGAGTCAATGCACTTTTCAGGAATTGTAAGTAGCGTATTTTTTAATTCAGGGTATATGCAATCCTGCTACCAAATTTCATTTAATTCCGTCCACCCGTTTGAGCGTGAAGGAGTTGTATTTTTGCCTGTGCTGCCATCTATGAAGTTATTTTGCCTGACAGCTACCTTTTGCACGGCCAAACTACCGAAACTATTTTGATGAATAATTTGGTTTATAATCTCACGGGAACACTGCACTTTTCAGGAATTTAAAGTAGCTTATTATTTAATCAAGGGTACAATCTTGCTACCAAATTTCATTCAAATCCGTCCAGCTGTTTGAGCGTGAAGGAGTAATATTTTTGCCTGTGCTGCCATCTATAAAGTTATTTTGTCTGACAGCTACCTTTTGCACGAATCCCACGGGAACACTGCACATTTCAGGAATTTAAAGTAGCCTATTTGTTAATCCAGGGTATAAGCAATTCTGGTACCAAATTTCATTCAAATCCGTCCAGCCGTTTGAGCGTGAAAGAGTAACAAACACACTTACACACACATAAACTTTCACCTTTATAATATTAGTGGGATAGTGGGATACCTGTAAAACTTCAAAACGCTTCAACCGCCCCCTCGTTCGGTGTGGCGATCGCACGCCTAGGCTTACAGCCAATTTCAATAACCTATCTATCTTTGGTTTTACTTACTGTCAGTAGCTATTTGACGTTTTTTGTATGGAACAAATGTCAAATATCTACCCGCAGTAAGCAAAACCAAAGATAGATAGGTTATTGAGACTAGCCGTTAGTCACTAGAGCTAGCCCGGTAGTCACCGCGCATTCGGTGTGGGCCAGCACTTATTCATCATAAATATCATCATCATCATAATATATTTATGTAAAATCAAAACTTATTTTGAGACAAATAGCGAATAAATAAAGATAACACATCGTTTACTTCCCCTTAAGAAACGTTTAGCAAAACACCACAAAATCATTCTAGCAAAATGTATAGACGTTAGTAATTTTATTAGCTTAGGCGCTCGGGAAATTTCACAAATTGCCTTTTTGATTGCGTCTGTATGCACTAATAGTCGGAGGTGAAAGGCATTTGAAAACTTAGTCTTTTTCGTATAAACTGTGGTAGTTTAAATCAGCTAAGTTAATATAACGTAAACTTTGCCTTTACATCTTTACTCAACACTTAACTGGATAGTGCCTGGAATGTCTGGTCACAAGTTCGAATCCCAGTTAATGGATTTCCGGTACTTGTTATCAAAAAGTGTTCTTACTTTGTGTTCGATGTCTTAATAGTGAAGAAAAACATTCTAAATAACCCCGTGGCTTAGTGAGTTTCAAATAAACCTATTAGATCATTATAACATTCACACATAGTCATCTAGTCTACATCCGAGTATTTAAGCAAAACCCAATGTTTAAAATCTAACGATGTGTATAGGTCGCGCCACGTAAAAAGAGCGCTGGCTGACAAGCTGCGCAGAGTCGATTTTTAGGTCCGATTGGTGGTGTGGACTGCGGCGCGGGGTGAAGGGGTAACGCTGTCATTGATTCGGCGCATGCTATTGGTTCGTCAGCAGTCCTTAGCTTCCCGCGCTGTCACTACGTCAAATTCGTTCGCAAAATATCATCGCGTACAAAAGTTTTCGCTTACGAAATGGTTTTACATAGAAAAATCTGAAAAATTATTTATGACGTAGGTTTATAGTTTTATGAAGAGAGAGGCTGTTAAAAATGCTGTTGATCATAATAAAACAATGTATCAACAATACCTGAATTTTGTAGGTTAGTACTTACTTACTTATTTAAATTTAACAATTAACACTGACTAAAACATGTTTTTAATAATAATTCCATTAATGATATTCATCTAAGTAATGTATTTAAGTATTTTATTCATGAAAGACAGTGACATAAATTTTAAAATGAGTAAAATATTTATTACACACACATAATATTTATTGTGTTGACATAAGTAGTCAGATCAACTGTTGACAATAAAAAATAGGTGTTAAAACGGTGTATACTAGCCTGCCCGAGCCGGCCGCCCAGCTACAATACTACCTACATTTAGGGATGTGACATTGTACCTAAAAAATTTTACCTACCTACATTATGATTAGTACTTTCGTGCGCGAGTGTAGCCATGCGCAAACATACCCCCTCCACTTTTTTCCAGCGCTCTTTTTACGTGGCGCGGCCTATAAACTTAATTATAAAAGGCCTTTACTACTCTAACAGGCCTCTCTCTCACTCGCTCTCCTCTCAAATCTTAGTATAATTTACAGCGATCGTGTTTGTTAACCAGTAGTTAATTAATTCCTCTGAGCACGCAACATACGTAAGACTTTAGTGCACAATATTTGACTTTACTGTTCATGAAACTTAAAACTTAGACGCCATGATATACAGGGTGTAACAGTTAGGCAAGCGGCTATAATCAAGAGGCAGAGCAGTATTTGAGAAAGTTTCTTGTAAATACCAAATAAATTAAAATAAATATGCGACGTGGTAAAGTCAAATTCCGATGAATATTTATAATGTTACACTTATTATTTGATATGGTCCGTGTAAAACCGAACCCAACTGGTTACCAAGTAACGACGAAGTTCAATGAGAGTGGTACGTGACAACAGTAACTATGCATAAAGTAGGTAGGTACAATATGTCAATACTGACATATTGAGATATTGTAATTGACATTGTGTGTATTGAATCAAGCCGTGTTGGCCAAGTGGATAAGTACTTCGACTTTCGATCCGTGCATCAATGGACTTTTCGTGTCGAAAAAATGTATATGCACTTTAACACGAGCTTTAAACGGTGAAGGAAAACATCGTGAGAAAACCCGCGGCTAGTCAGCCCCACACGTATTGACCATTGTCTTTCTTGTTATAGCCGGCTAAGCTGAGAGGATGGTTTAGGTGCTGGGCAAGCCTATTCCATCTGAACAATGTCCCAGGCACTACAGTGTCTCGTTAAGTGTAGGCAAAGATTGCCTTCTGGCTCTGTATAAATCATCTAGTAACAATATAAAGGCCTGAGTATGTATAGTATTAAATCACTGACGCAACACTGTAGAACTGATACTGAACTGAGTGAACACGTTGACGGAACTGTGGCTTTACCGATATGTGTGAAACAACCCTTATTAGTTATTTCATTCTTGAGAGAGCATTCTTCAGAGGCATCCAAATATATTTATTTATTAGCTCATAACATCGAAGGAATCTCAAGATATCTAACATCTTATAAAAAATTAACACATTATATCTTACCCTGATAGGTCACCTGTCTACTAAGCTATGTCACAATATTGAATGTGCTTTCAGCCAGTTGAAGGGTTTCAAGTGGTCTAAAAGCACCACAGAGATGAGTGATCAAATATTGCTACGGACAGAAAAGTATTTAAATTGAAAAGAGAGGCCTTTGCCGTGAAGTGGGACAAGGGTTGAAATTAATAAATATTAAGTACTTAAGTTATGAAAAGGGTGCTCTTGAATGGTGTATCAAAACATTCGCAGATCATCGTTACACCCTGTATATGGGAATTATTAAAGCATGTTCTCAGCCGGATACACTCTGAAACTCTTCACCGGTTCATTAAAACTTCGGCTTAATGTACTAACTGTGTGTTAAATGTGGATGACTGTACTTACTGATATATTATCTGTGACTCATGAAGTCTATAAGTATTAAAAGTTGATGGTGTATCATTGGTACCTGCGTACGCTTTTGTAAATGGACCTACCATTGACCTAAGTCATAGACCACGATACGGGCTATAAGTGATAATTAATTTATGCATTTTTACTTTTACATTTAACGACCTCTGTGGCGCAGTGGGCGAAGGACAGCCAGACGCGGAGGTTGCGGGTTCGATCCCCGCCACGGTACAAATGTTTGCATGTTCTGCATAGATTTGTTCCGTGTTTTTCTATCAATAATAAGTAGGTGCCTAAGTCATCCGGTTACCATAACACAGTTACTCATCGCCCCCGTACACCCTCCCCCCCCCCTCCCCTCCCTCCCTCCTGGGCGACACTGAAAAACAGCGCCTGATCTCTGGATCTAGGCAAATAGGCTGAGTTGTTGCCGTTTCAGCTAATATTTTTATTTTATTTTATTTTTTAGTTTTAATTTAGAGCTCTGTTAGTTATACAATTTTTAGCTGAATAAACTTATTTTCTTTATTTCTTTCTTGCATTAAGTTGCTTAGCTTGGGACTAGATGACGCCGTGTAAAACTGTCCAAGGATATTTATTTATTTTACATTCCACACAAAGCGTCATCTAGTCCCAAGTTAAGAAATTTAATGTTTGTGCCAGATAAGGTAACCAGATCTTGGATATTTTTATTTATTATTATTTATGTATCGCGTAAACATTGCACAGATAATATTTTCCGTAACATAATAACAGTGCACTTTTCGTTTGAAACGATAAGTGGGTCGCGATCCGTATCCATCTTAAATACGACGACACGAGCGAGGTTATGTATTTTGAGCGCCTCTGAGCCAATATTGAAGGTTTACTCAGCATCGTAGGTGTACTTAAAGTTACCAGGCTATCCCTGCCGCGTCTGGAATGTTAACTTCTTCAAAATGTGTATACAAAATAAGTATTTGGACATTTCTGGCTACTCCTTAGACATCTTCAAAGGATCTAAGCTGGTTAAAAAGATCTGAAAGAATTTGTCTACCGCAACTTGGGAAAACAGTCGTTACCATATTTCATTTTTTAAACGCGAGCGTTTGAATGTATGCATTTACTAGCACGTTACTAGTAACGTGAACGTGTTTTGTTTGTTTCTTGATAATACACCCGCGATACTGAGGGCATGAGTATTGGAAGTTCACATCAAAGGTGGGAAAGGTTTACACCGTCTTGGGCGAGATAGATAAGTAATTGAACAAGTTTTCGTGTGAAAGGGGCGATTTTTCTGGTTTAATCGACAAGTTGGGAACTAGGAGGTATTTTTAGTACTTACTACGAGTATTAAAACTACAGTTTTTATTGTTTGTTTTAACTTTTACGATAACATAGATCAATCATTTGTTGTAACTTGTAGCATAGGGTGTGTTATGTAAATAAAGTAGGCAAATGTGTTAATTTTTATAATTTCTCAACTCCAGGGCGCGTAGACAAGTGACAAATATTTCGTATCTATTCACTTTCTATCATCGCTACACCTTTGATTTTACATTTCTGATCGCTCGAGTTTTCGTCATCGAATGTCAATTCCTATACATTTTTTTTAGTTTCTAATCGAAAGCGATTGTCGAAATGTAACATGGATAGGGCAGCAGATGACTCAAAGAATTCGTACGTACCTAACTTTGAATGTTACACATGAAAGTGTTTTGGGCCGGCATACAAGGACAGTTTGAACTGCCATAAGATTGGCTCTGTGTAAATTATCTAGTTAAGAGAGCCTTAGTTTTTCTACTATAATATTATTGCGAACATAGAAATATCTTAGCAAAAACTTGACTACATCATAATCTTACGTCCAAAATACTTCTGTAGATAAACCAAAATGTTACCCGAAGCTAAAATGCTCCCAAACCCTTTGAATGCCAAAAACTCACAAAGAGCTATCTATCAATACCCAATATCAGATATCTACAAATGGCGCCCATATCTCAAACGGTAACTTAAAATGCTTTTTCAATTTCCACCGGAGTTTAATGTTCTCCGCGGTCCCTAATTTAATTTATGATTATTTCAATTATTTAAAATGGACGAGCGCGTTTTGTGCAGGCTTGTTCCAGACAGATCTGGTTTTAGGAATATGTAGATTATTGAAAATGCTATCATAAGCATTTGTTCACTAAATAAATAGCTAATGAAATGCTCGCTTGCCAAGACATTCTTGATAGATCGTTCGACCGTACGACCTTCTCAAAACGTCCGTGTAAAGCTGCAGTAAAGAACCCACATCTTTACTGACGCTGACTATGACTTTGACTCGACCTTGACTAACGAAAAGAAAATATATTATTATACACATGGTAGTGGCTAAATGCGTGGCAAAAGCCGGCGAAGCCAAACTAAAGAAGAAGAAGAAGAAGAAAGCCATTTTAAAACTTGAACATCAATAATAATGACAGTTAAATTCAACAAATAAGTATGATAAGTGCTAATGATAACTGAAGGTATTATGCTTGCCAACAAAATTAAAAAAAAAACTTTCATTGTGACCGTGTAAGTAAACGTAGTGTTTTTATTCTCTTTGCGTGTAAGGATTTGATAATTTTGAGCGAATTGTTGTGAATTATAGTTTACTAGCTGTGCCGAATAATTCCCGTTCCCGTGGGAATACTGGGAAATATAGCCAATGTGTTACTCCAGGATATAAGGTATCCTGGTTCCAAATTTCATTGAAATCCGTCCAGCCGTTTGAGCGTGACGGAGTAACAAACATTCACACACACAAACTTTCACCTTTATAATATTGGTGTGAAATACAATGCTTATGTACATAAATTCACGCCTCTTTCCCATAGGGGTAGGCAGGCAGATACCACGGACCTCCACTTTCTACGATCTTGTATTTAGCAAAAAAAAGCAAATAGGGGTAAGATATATTCTCTATTTAAATTAGTCCTGAAATAATCAGTCACAGATATTTTCACAAACACGATACGAAAACCGAAAACAAAGAAACCATAGCACCCCAAAGACCCCAAGTGCCTGCAGATATAACAAGCGGATAAGGAACCTCACAGATTTATACCACGAATCTTCGTGTTCACAAAATGCTACACCTCCCAAAACTGACGACAAAGGGATATATCTCTAAATTTTATCTCTGAACCTTGGAGTTAGGACAGTGGAGACTGTATGAACCGTAAGCAGTATTCTAGGTTAACTTGTAGGAGAGTATTTTATGTTTTGTAAGATTTTGGGGACAATAATACTACTTTGAATCGATCAACAAAGTTATATAGATGATTTTTGTAAATTATACAATCACTTTTGCTTACTTTGACCAACCTCACTTGGTTAGACTAACTAGAGATTGACTAATAAATTTAAGCTGATGAATCACCGAAAAAAAGCCTACACCTAGTTCGTCGGCTGATTCTTTCCTGGTATTTATTATTTATTAGTCGCGTTCGAATCACCTAGCTTTTGAACAGTTTCAATGTGATTCTGTCCTGGTATTTCTTACGTCCGAATTACTTAGCTTTTAAGACTTTTCAATGTTATTCTGCCCTGGTATTGGTCGCGTTCAAATCACCTAGCTATTGAGACTTTTTAATGTTATTCTGCCCTGGTATGTCGCGTTCGAATCACCTAGCTTTTGAGACTTTTCAATGTTATTCTGCCCTGGTATTGGTCGCGTTCGAATCACCTAGCTTTTGAGACGTTTCAATGTGATCCTGGAGGTCCTACTGAATAAATTATTTTTATATTCAAACAAGAATTGACAATTGTCGTAAAATCAAGAAGTAAAAGAGATCGCATTGGAAAGAAGCATATGGAGGAAATTGCATCATTACACCAAGAGCTGAGCTCTTAAGTTTTTTATTAATATTCAAACACACAAACTACATAAATCCGACGGTAGTATTACTACTCCATTCGATCTGTTCCTTCGGATCCAAGGAGAGCGTACCTCGTTCAGACCATCTTAAAATTGGATTCGTTTCAACGTCTTTTTCACCCTCTTTGTGGAAGAAATTTAGTATTGATAGTAGATTTCCGGGTCGTTAGCCCCACAATGAAATGCTACTCGGTATTGTCTAAGGACTACTTACAAGATCTCAAAATGAATTGACACTTTCTCATCATTTGAGGGCATAATTAACCATCGTTGAGTAGTGTTGATTCACCTATTATTATTATACATAAGATTTTCATTCAAATCAGTCATTTTTTTATTCTCAGAACTTCTGTATAATCCTATTTTAAGATCTTGTATACTTTGTATGATGTATACCACCATGTACTGGCAAATAAATGAATTTTATTCTATTCTATTCTGTAACTGACAGACTAAACTTACTTGAAACTGACTGTACCTCTGAACTCACGACAGGTTATTACTTATATTACTTATATTTCGACAAGTTATTAACTTCGAAAAAACTTATTTTGACGGATCATTGCTTCGACAAAAACTGTAAGTAGGTACTTATTTATTAATTTATTACTGTACTTGGTTATTGGTTAGGACAGTGGGGTTGGCTGTGCATCATTGCCTTTGTGCATTTCGTTTCGAAAAATATAATACGCGTTTTAACAACTCATTTAACACAAGTTCTAAACGGTGAGCGAAAAAATCATTAGGAAATCTGTTAGTCGCAATGTTAGGCTACTTGAAATTCTTACTTAATTTTATTTCAATAATATGACAAACATAATTCCAATGCACTTATGCTTGGACGTGCCTTTACTATCTCTTTTAATATCCTCATGCTCATAATTTTCTAGTGATCTAAATGCATCTCTTGGGGTATAGTTTAACCCCTGTATTTATAGTCAAGTCAAAGTGATTACTCTAGTAAAAGTAATTACTTAAGTAGGTAACGATTTCTATTCTATAGTTAAGAAATTGCTTGAAGTGAGAACTGTCTAAAATAAGAATTCTTAGCTGAGTTCTAGTCACCATTTCCTTTACTTAAGCATTGAGAATTCTATCACTTTGTATTTGATTTGACAGTTCTTGCGTTCAAAGTGAAGTAATTTTACTCGACTATAGAATAAGATTTTGTCACCATTTCCTTTACTTAAGCATTGAGAATTCTATCACTTTGTATTTGATTTGACAGTTCTTGCGTTCGAAGTGAAGTAATTTTACTCGACTATAGAATAAGATTTTGTAATGAAGAATTCTAGGTAGGTACTTCTATAAATACGGGGGTAAGTCCGTTTACATTCTAAAGCTCAACGGCTTTTTTCTTAATTAAGAATAATATTAGTTATTTTTTAGCATATTCATAAAAATATAATATCATCGTTTAAAAGTGCCCATTATTGTCCATTTCTGTCCCTGATTGAATAACGTAACGATCCAAATTCAATTCTGAGGTTGAACAATGAAATCGGGATCAAATTTTGGATTCAATGGAATTGGTATTTTATTCTGAGAATTCAAATTAATTTCAAGTGTTGATTGTTCGGGGCGACGTGGGTTTGATCATAAAACCATTCATTTTTATTGGTCATTTGAAGAGAAAGGATCAAAAATGAACAATCATTGTTGAGTCATCAGGTCGGTGACCAGAAAAATACTTTTTATTGAAGGGTCAAAGGATTCGTGTCCAAGTTTACAACGCACACGTCATCTCTATAAAACCATAAACTAATCATTTTTTTTTTTTTTTGGCTTCGCACGGCTTGTGCATTTAGCCACTATCAAGTAAGGTACATAAATACACAATACAAATTGTATACTATGATACATACATAAACATAATATCCCACCCTTGTGCCTCAGTAAATAATGTGGGTCATCATTACTGAAGCATAACACGGACTTTTTGTGAGAACTCGAAATGCAGCATTACCTATCCAGTTTTGTTTCATTTGCCCACACTTATATACGTTCATGAACAATCAACAGTTAATAATCCACCATTACTACACATTAACATTTGCTAAAACACAAGTTTCAGAAAATAAAACAAAAATAAAGTAAACATGACTTCTCAAAGTCCCGCCAAAAAGAATAATATTCATTATTAATTTTGACAGAACAGCAGTTACGAGTTTTTTTATACTTTGTGTTATAGATGTGTCATATTTTGAGTCAACCATTATTGTCACAAATGGAAGTCGCCTGCTGGACATACCACGTAGTGGTTATATTCTCTTTGGACATACCTACCCTCATCCATGTTTTCTAATATGCGACGATGTGCTGACCTCAATGATGATATAACCTAAATGCGCAAATCAACCGCTGCGCACGGAGAAGCTACACACGAGAGTCAAGCTTCGCTTTGCAAGAAAATGTACCATGTACAATGTAAGTACAATGTTTTTGTACGTTAATCAAAAATGTTTGATTCCAACAGGATTTGAGCCCGTGATTGATTATACAAGCGATTGTCCTTAAGCCGGACTGCCTTAAACCAACTTTGCCACGAAAATACAGCTCTTAATATTTTATTTAATGATCTCCGGATCATTGATCTTATCTTAATCTTACATCTTTATTACCAGCACTAATACAACACTATAATAGCATTTGGATGACATCTTGTACATTATAATGCAGTATTTCTCAGCAAATCTTCGTGCAGCAGGTGTAAATTGTGATTTTGGGCAGCAAGCGATATTTTATTCTCAAAAAAAAGACGTGTGGCACTCGGAGACTGCCGCGGTAAAGCTATGCATGGGGGGTGTTAGGTTATTTTCGTTACGGAATTTCTGGATTCGGTCTCCACGCTCAAGGCCCGCGATAGAAGCTATGCAATAGCTTAAAAAAAAAGACAAATAAGTAGCTTATGATCTGATACATTCATCCGAAAGATCTGCGACTATCATGTCTATATTGGGAACACTACCTCAACACAATGGTAGGTTATATCACAAGATATAATTTCACTATGGTTTCTGATGAGGTCAAAGATTTTCTATTAAATGAATATTAAATGAATATAATGTTAATAAATTACTGCGTCATGTAAGCTCAAATTTCAAGAACTCTAGAATGCTCGATTTGGACTATTACTACGGAATAAAGTTTCATAGAAATGTGTATGTACATGATAAGCAGTTTATATGTAGTTATATTTTAAGAGACATTTTACAATTATGCTACAGGAACGAGTACTTAGCAAATAGTCTAAAAAAAGAAGATAATAATGTATTTAACCAAAAATGTTTTTGTAATGTGTCTACACAAACTACGTTTCAGGAGTGTAATGTAACCTCAGAGATTACAGGTGAATCCCATGAAATAGACTCACAGACGCTTAGTGCTGAGAATCTAAATTCTTCGAACGAAACATTTTTTCGTGAATAATAAAAATAATCTATGTAATTATAATTCAGTAGCTAATAATAATAATAATAAGTCACGAGTAAATTTCTACTACCAAAATGTATGTGGAGTTTCAAATAAAAAAGACGATATATATATCTATCTGAATAAAATAAAATACGACATTGACTATATTTGTATCGCTGAACATTTTCTACAAAGACATAGCGTTTGTATTTTTAATTTAAACAACTATTATATGGCTTCCTACAACCTTAGAGTAAAAAAGAAAAGAGGGGGTTCTCTTATTTTATCCCATATCAATAATAGCACTGTAGAATTAAAAATATGTCCGAAATTATACAAATTGGACAGTTTTGAAATATGTGGAGTAAGAGATATACATCTAGATTTAAATATTTGTTGCATATACAGAACAGGAGAGGATAGAAATTTTAAGGACTTCATTACTAGACTCGAAACTCTATTAGAGCACTTCTTCAACAAAAAGTGTATTGTTTTCGGAGATTTTAATATTAATATTATAAAAGAGAGTAAAAATGTACGTGAGTTTATGACCCTTCTTAAGTGCTACAATTTTAGGTATCTTGTTAGTACAATTACTTTCTCACGAAATGGACGAGAGTCATGCATTGATAACATTCTAACCAACCTTCCAGAAGAAAATGTTGTTAGCTCGACTGTTGATCATAATGGTCTTGGTGATGGTCATGCTGGTTTGTTATGCAGCTTAAATTTAGAAATCATGCTTTCAAAAAACGAGACTGACACATATAGAACTGAACAACGTTTTTTTACTGAGAAAAACAGAAAGGACTTTAGGCAAAGCCTACAAGAAAGTGATTGGTCTAATTGTAATGATTTTTTTACTAACTTCCAGCATCTATTTTTAAAGTCCTTTATAAAAAAAGACGTAACGCTCAAACTCAACAAACAGAAGAAAAACTGCTGGATCTCAAAAGGTATAAGAACAGCTAGTAAAATGAAACGGTTTTTAAACTCGATTAGCAAGGTCAATAGTCATCCATCATTGATTGCTTATCGAAATAAATATATTAGATTGTACAAAAAAGTTATCACAGCATCTAAAAAAACTTCTATTAAAAAAGAAGTTGAAGAAGCAAAAAACAATACGAAACAGATCTGGAATATAGTAAATAGACATAGAAATAAGAATAGTATTAAGACATATGATAATTATCTACTTAAAACTCATAAAGAAGTTATTGACAATAGCCAAAAAATTGTAAACATTTTTGCTAAACAATTTGACCATAGTAATGACGATCCAGAAATTAATCAAAAAAGATCACTAGCAATAAAATATATGACAGATCATTCAATAAAAAGTACAGTTGACATGGATTTAAGAGGAACAAATAGAAATGAGATTAAACTTATCGTAAAAAGGATGGAAACTAAAAACTCTTATGGACATGATGAAATTCCTATTTCTGTGTTAAAGGAAAATATTGACCTTCTTGCTGAGCCAATAGCAAATGTACTTAATTTGTATATGAATATGGGCATATTTCCGGAACCTTTGAAAATAGCTAGAGTTCTGCCCATTCATAAAAAGGGTAAAAAAACGGATCCGAAGAATTATAGACCAATCTCCTTATTACCTATCTTTTCGAAAATATTTGAAAAACTCATAAAAGATAGGATTGTGTCACATCTAAATCTGAACAAGATATTAAGTACACGTCAATTTGGATATCAGACTAGAGTGGGAACTGTAGATGCGGTAGATCAGTTAATTGATGACGTGTTAAACAATTTAAATAGAAAAATGAAAGTAGCTGGTCTATTCTTGGATCTATCGTCTGCTTTTGACACGGTT
Organism: Xanthorhoe designata; assembly: GCA_963582015.1. Taxonomy (NCBI): domain Eukaryota; kingdom Metazoa; phylum Arthropoda; class Insecta; order Lepidoptera; family Geometridae; genus Xanthorhoe; species Xanthorhoe designata. The sequence continues at coordinate 9,978,253 of OY757049.1, forward strand.
GACCATGAGATTCTTATTAATAAGCTAGAGTATTATGGTATGAGAGGCAATGCTCTTAGTCTTATGAGATCATACTTAAACAATAGGAAGCAATACATTGAAATTAAAAACATAGTTAATAAAAAAGAAATAGTCACCAAATCTAAAGTGTTTGACGTAAAGCGTGGAGTTCCGCAAGGCTCAATACTGGGGCCTATATTCTTTGTTATTTTTCTGAATGATCTTATAAACTTCGTCAGTAATGTGGTTCCAGGTATTAGTCTAGTAATATACGCAGACGACACTAATGCAATAATTCCAGCCTCATGTTTTCAAGACCTTGCGTGTAATATTAATGCGGCACTCGAAGCTTTCAATAAATGGTTTGATGCTAATAACTTGAAACTCAATATGAACAAAACGAACGCTATTTTATTTAAAACAACTACTCGTAAGGATCAATCCATTGACATAACTAGAAATGGTTTAACAGTTGACATCGCTACGAGTGTAAAATTTCTAGGTATAAATATTGACGAAAATTTAAATTGGAAACCAGAACTAAAAGCCCTTGAGAGCTCAATTAGCTCAGCATGCTATGCTTTAAGGAGCTTAAGAGATGAGGTGAGTCTTAAGCAACTCAAAATGATCTATTATGCACTAATTGAATCTAAACTAAGATACAGTATAAAATTCTGGGGTAATAGTTACATGTACAACATAAATAGAGCTTTTATATTACAAAAGCGTGCAATTAGGACAATCGTACGGATTCCCTCATGGGAATCATGTAAAAATCACTTCAATGATTTAAAAATCCTTACTGTTCCTAGTCTCTACATTTTGGTAGTACTTATGGATGTTGTTCGGCATCCGTTTAAGTATGAAACACCAGAAAAACGAATATTAAGATTGGCAACTAGAAGAAAGGATCTTGAGGTGCCAAGTTGTCCTAAGTTGAATGTGGCAAAGCATGGCTGTCGGTACCAGGCTGCGAAACTTTTTAATGCTCTACCTACTGACATGAAAGCTATAGATAGTCCAAATATGTTTAAAAATAAATTAAAAATGTTTTTGATGAAGGGGTGCTTCTATTCAGTAGGTGAGTTTAGTTGCAGATAAGTCCTAAACAGTAATTGATACTTTGTTTTTATTCTGATATTTTAATTGACATTGACATTCTGATTTATTTTACTCATACCTGCATGATATTGTGACATTTTAATAGTATTTTTATTTATTTTGTGCGGTAGTGCTGTGTAGTATGTTTCTTTTTTTATTATTATTACTAGTGTTTGCAAAATTTTTAATGGTTTTATATTATGCTTATTATTGTTATTAGTCCATTTTATTTGCTTTTAGTTTATAAGATAACATTCAAATACGATTGTGAAATTGTTTGTGAATAAATGAAATGAAATGAAATGAAATATTAAAATGTTTTCCAAGCGAATAACAAGCGGAGTAGGTATCTCACGTAATATCTAGCTTATCCGGCAACAGACGATGCACTGGCTTCCAGAACAAGGAGCTTCGAAACTGTAGTGTATTTGGAAGTATTTTGGAAAATAGTGACATATAAATATGCGAGTGTTGAGATCAACACTATCTGAACCATATACAGGACGGGGCAAAATTTTGAGTCCTTATCTTTAGTAGTTAGAAAGTTTGGATTTTAGACCATCGTTGTTTTACCTTGAAGAAAAAAAAATATTTTTGATTTTCGAATTAAGTATAGGAAGGAAAAAAAAGTTTCAAATATCTTGAAATTTATAGTTTAGAGAAAAATGAAATTTTTGACAATCACTTTTTTACCCATCTGGTGAGCACCGGAAACAAGTATGCTATATCATACAATAATTATCAAGTTATACACTCTGTTGCTTCTCATCATCATCCGTAGCCCGATCTCTCCCACTGCTGGGTGTAGGCCTCCCTTCGTTCTTGCCATTTCTCCCGGTCCTGCGCTTGCCTGATCCACTGCCGGCCCACGACGCGACGCTGATATTAATATCGTCGACCAATCGCGCTGCTGGACGTCCGACGCTTCTCTTGTTGTCTGTTGCTTCTATATGAATTTAAATTATATTTAGAAACTTGATACGGTTTTAGAAGAGCTAGGAACTACGAATCGTTTCAGAGAAGTAAACAGTTAACTTAATTGCATTTAAAAAGTATAAAACAGTATTCTCCACATATTCCGTGCTCCGTGTTACAAAACCACGTTTACAGTGGGCCGTTTGCTGTTATTAATGGACTGGCCAGCCCTGATATCTTGTATGGTAAGAACCTAACCCCACACAATTGTATTGTTAAGTGGTTTACCCAGTGCACCAAAGGTACGTTACCGCTAAATCTGCAAGCACGGTGAATGCTAAGATAATATTTTGAATAAGATATCAGTTTTTATCGATACTTATTATAAAGATGTGCATCTACTTTGGATATAAAGGTATTCCGGAAGTGGTCAGTGGATTTTAAACCGACTTAAAAAAGGAGGAAGTTTTTAATTCATAATTTTTTATTATGTTTCTGGATTACGCGAAGGTGCTTCGACTGATTTGGAATGTTATATTATTAGGTACTATTTTATAAGTAAATGATATTAAAAAAATTTACCAACCTTACTAGGATTTTACATTTTGGCACTTGTTTAGTATTCATTCCACACAGCATCATCTAGCCCCAAGCTAAGCAACTTAATTGCTTGTGTTATGGTATTATGAGCACACCATGTTTGAAACAGCAGTCACTGCACGATTTGGTGTAGCGCGTCATGTGCCTGTTCACAGCGCGTTTTACAAACACGAAGATAGTGTGCATGGTCACAGCTTGCCGCCAGCATTTTTTTGGCTACGCGTTTCTAGCGCAGTTACTGCGCGTTTCATTTGCGTTTGTACCTATCAATACAAATGCGCAATGACCGCGCGTTCGAAAAACGTGGTGTACAAAGGCTCTAAAATAGATGCGAAATGTCACAATTGCCAATGCATCTCGTCCTGAAACTGCCGGGTAATGGACGTTACATTAAGTGATGACGCCATTAGAGCGAATCTCGACTAATTACATTATTATTAGCAATGCAGGGTGCTCTGAAGAGCTTTTGAATAATTATGTCACGGTCTCTCTGCTGGCCGTTACACTTCTGCTGTTTAAAATTAATTATTTTCATTATCTATACAGGGTGTGATAAAACCCTGTCCAATTCGAAACATTTCGAAAAGGATGTCTAAAAGAAGCTATTGTGACAGTTTTGTTTGTTTCACTTTTTATCTCGTGAACACATTCATCAGGGCTATTGCCTAACTTGCTGCGAAATCAAAATTTGTCGCCATCACGACTAAACTGTCAAAAATGACAGTAAAACTTTCAGATGTGACGGTAAACATGGTTTTACTGTCAAATGTGACAGTTGTTTTCGCGATTTGCTGATTTTGACAGTTTATTCGTGATGGCGATGAATACTTCCGTTAGGGATGACGTCATGCAAAACGGTTGATTATGATGAATGTGGCCATCCATCATACACGCGCTCACGTGTAGCTTTTAATGCTTTGGCATCTGATCATTATTTGGTAAAGGTCTCGTATAGGTTCGAATCTAAGGGGGGACAAATATTGACATGATCTACACTTAATCTATACCTACTTACATTTAGGGTGTCTTGCAAAACACAAATTGACACTAATAATACCTTTATCAAACGGTCAATGAACTGGAACTGTAGGGTAAAACTACTGAGCAATTTGCTACACTTCAAGGTACATAATCTGATAATCACTATCCTCATCAGAATCCCACCAAGTTTTTATGGAACCACATTCGAGGTATACTCTTTAGAACCACAAAAACATAATAACTTCACACCTTTTTTGAAGTCTGAAAAATATTTTAAAAAGTATATAACACCTTTTTTGTACAGATATATGTATTTTACGTGATATTTTTCACTGCTAACAAATTACTTCCATTCCCATTTATCTTGAAAATGGAACCGAAGGGAATTAAAAAATCGGGAGCAATTAATCAAAAGTCTTGTCACCTCAAACAAAACAAAGACAAGAACAGTTAATTAATTACCTCGAATTCCGTGAGGTTTGATGAATGCCTTGGTCTACTTCTTTAATAGAGATACCTTTTCAAATCACACGGCAAATGATAAACAAAATAAAAAAGCCTTTATTCTATAGAATATAATGATTTTTTTAATATTATACTCGTGGCGAAGCTTGCTGAGTTCTTTAGGTATAGATCGTTGAAGTTAGCAACGTTCTGAGCTGTCACAATTTGGATGGAAGACCGCAGAGCGCTTCGGAGGGGATGTTAAATTGTCGGTCCTGGATGGTTCCAGGACCGACAATTTAACATGTCTTGAGCTATGGTAACCATGACATGGTTACCATAGCACAAGCATTAAATTGCTTAGTTTGAGACTAGATGACGCTGTGTGGAATGTCCAAGGATTTATTTATTTCGGTTATTTTGACACTGTTTTTGCTGGAATATTACTCATTATTTGACGACCTCTGTGGCGCAGTGGGCGAAGGCCCGCCTGAGACGCGGATGTTGCGGGTTCGATCCCCGCCACGGGACAAATGTTTGCATATTCTGCAGATATTTGTTCCGGGTCTGGATGTTTTTCTATCTATAATGTGTATGTATTTACAAAAAAAAATGTATCTAAATAGTATATCAGTCATCTAGTTACCATAACACAAGCATTAAGTTGCTTAGCTTGGGTATAGTTGACGCTGTGTGGAATGTCCAAGGATATTTATTTATTTTATTTATTATCCTTAAAGCCGGTGTCATGGACAGCAATGACAATTTTGAAAGGTAATTAATTACCTCACCCTGAGGATATAATGAACGTACGTGACGCTTTCGTCATTAAGTTTAAAATACACAATTAATTTATTTAGAGCGCTTCCAAAAATCCATTATTTTCGCCCATTTTAAGTAGAAAGTTTACTTGCATTAATAATTAACAAAAAAAAAACGTTTATTTTTACAAGCACTCACAATCCTATAATATTATCTAATGGGTTAGTCAAAGACAATTCTGGATCCGAAATACACAGACAAAGTTTGAGCAAAGATTATTTTAACATCGTCTTTGATTGTAGTCACCAGCTAGTTCAAAATATACTTACCAACTTTAAAATCTCAAAGTATTTTACGAAGTGCAATCCGAGTTTCCTTCATAAATATTACCTTGAAATTGAAATCACAAACTCTTTTATTTCAAGTCGCTGAAATTCCGGCGACGCTGTCCGCTCGGATAGAACAAGTTTCGACTCAATGTGTTTCTAACATTCAAATGTTTAGGTTCGTGTGAATTGTTTTCCTCAATTTAAAAGTAAATTGTTCACAAACTTACACTTCCGAGCTTTTTACTCGAATGTCTCAGGAAGGTTCTGTTTTTCGAGGGTTATTTACATCTATTTCTTTGACAGCCTTTTATATGAGATGTCGTTAGAATAGTCTTAATTGTGATAATATTCTAATATTTAAAAAAAAATCCTGGATGTGCGAGGTAAGCAAAGAGCTCCGTTAAATATATTCAGAATTAAGTAATTTTCCTTTCCTTGAGCCGGACAGCCTTACTCCTCGACCATGGAACCCCTGAACGCCAGAATGAAATTTTTGGTAAGATGATTTATGTTAAGGACGGTCGCTTGACGATCGGCTTGTATCATCACGGTTTCAAATCCCGCCGGAATCGAAAATTTTGGTAAGCTTTTAATTTATAATATTCTTTATTTATTATAAATTATCAAATTTTATTTCTCAAAAGCTGTAAAAACTTTTGTATGGTATTTTCGAAATATAGTTTTAAATTTGACATGTCACACATTGCCTTTACTATACTTAATGTTGCACCAATAATTCCCTACCGAGGGAACTTCGATCCCCATAGTTTACGACGCATCAGAGCGTGAAAATTGTTTGCGGAAATAAAAAATCTGGCAACACAGCATCGGTTATTTACAGCCGGGGGAAATATCGGCATATTCGGGAGTCGTGTACTGGCAACACAGTGATTTGTGGCCGGGTCGTGTAACGAATAGTTATGATGATTGACCGAAAGCGCGCTTTATGGAGTGGCAACACCGGCCTACTTTTGTTTGTGAGCTGGTTTTATACATCTTATTTGAAATGTAACAACGCTAACATCCTATTCGAATAATGGAATTTCAATTGTACATTAAGTACCTATTGTGGCCAAGATCTCAATCGGAGTAAGCTTAACTATTAAAACTTTTAATCGGTTATATGCTATGCCGATTGATTTAAAAGTCAGTATATGCCGTAGAAATAATCAGTTTTAGGCAAAGACGATTAATATCTAGAAGACAGACAAAGGCCATACACAAAATCGTAACCCGATCCCGCAGTACCAGATAGCCTGAAAACTTTAAAACATCAATTTTATCCAAGAAATTTCAATACTTAGTAGTAGGTAGCAACAAAATTCAATATTTAAACATTTTTAACTAGAAAGTAATTGAAATTTCTTGGATAAAATTGATGTTTTAGAGTTTTTAGGCTATTTTTTAGGGTTACGATTTTGTGTATGGCCTTTGTCTGTCTTCTAGATATTAATCGTCTTTGGTTTTAGGCTAAAATAAAAAAAACAAGCAACAAGCTAACAAAACATCTTTAAAAGTAGACTTTACTACATTCCTTGATATATGCGCATGTAATGAAAAATCCAGTAGCATGTGTAGCTTTGCAACGTCATTGTTAATATGCATTCTACATGCTTTTCTCTATACGCATAAGTTCACTCTTGGCAAATACTATTTTCTTGTAGGTACGTACGTACCAGAGCAATAATTGAATGCCATAATTACACTCAAACGTTCAATAATTGTAAGCAACTGTTGTTTAGACCATGCAAGTCATGGTGACAGTCAGTTTAATTGTCTGATGTAACTTTAAATGCACTCCTTAATACCTTATAGCAATACAAGATATCAATATAAAAAAGCCTGTTTTATAAATCCTGACAATAACATTCTGCTATAAGCTAGGGGAACAGGGGGCGCAGTGGATCAAGGGGCACAGTGGATAGACACCTATATCTCATTTACTAAGGCTCATATACACACGCTAAAACAAGCCAGGCGATGGCTTACCCAATACCCTTCGCTCAAGCCAGTAACCAATGGCTTCCAAAGCCGAGAAAACGCGCTATGGCTGTAACGTGACCTTTTAGTGTCATTTTCTTATTTTTTGGTCATTTTTACGAACTCTTTTAAAAAAACCTGATGGAAATATTACTATGGGATGTCATTTTAGTGAACCACGATTTTATTACCTATGGAAATTAATGTTCAAATATTAAGTATCACTTAAAAACTTATGTTTTTTTTACAAAATGTTCAAAAATCACCTTCGGGGGCACTCTGGACTGGGGATCAGTGAATCATGATCTACTAAACCAAATAGTACAAAAAAAATTCTAAACAAGCAACAAAACGTCTAAATAATTTACAGATAGATTACTAATTCTCAATACTCGTATATTAAGAATAAAGGGTTAAGCTATATGAACTTTACTATTATTTTAAATACTTACTAGTTGGTTCATAGTGCCCCTATAAATTTTACTTACAAAATGAAGGCAATTATCCACTGCACCCCAATGCAATCCACAGTGCCCCTAGTCAATATCCATTGTGCCCCTATGGAGGGGCACAGTGGATAATTTACCATTTTTTTTTCAAAACCTTATAAGTTTTGTCTGTTTTGTTATATTGACGATATTATTACACAATACTGTAGCTAAAACCACAACCTATGATTTACACAAAAAAGGTGAGTGCCAAACTTAATATTTAAAGAGTTATTGCTCTTTAAAAAATAAGTGATTCACTGTGCCCCCCTCTCCCCTACCCCTTAAAAACGAAATACATCGTCTTAAGACTCCAACGCCGTTTTCCCCGACAAATAAAAAAATACGACATCTCGAAGCTGTAAAAGAAATTAAACGGAATGTCTTAAGCGCGCTAAAAAATCGCGTCAAAATAAACGGGAACAGCTCTCATTTTACTAAAATCTCGCTCAGCATTGTAAGAGGCTTTAAAAACTCTATGCACAGTGCAATCAACTACGCAAATAAAATAGTAAAAGAACTTGGATGGATCTGTGGAGCTGAAATTACAACTTTCCTTTGTTTAACTCATATTGTGAATTGTCATTATGAAACTAATGCCATATAACGTTTAGTTTTTCTGTTAAAAGCAATATAGGTACTCGTATTATAGGTTTTGTTATTATCTTACTAATACTATAAACGTGTAAGTAATAATAATAAATAATAATAAAAACGTTTTGAAAGTTTGTATGGATGGATGTTAATTTGTTTGTACTTCATTAGCTTCACTAAGTTCCGGGCAAGTAACACGCGAGTGATACCGCAGGCGGATATCATTAGTATTTCATTAAATAAATATCTTCTAATAATCTGTATCTTAACACTACGGTCACTGAATGGAATCTATGTGGCATTAGCAGTTAAGCGTACACGTTAAATTGTCAGACAAATTAATATCATCACACAAATACATTGTTGCCGTGTTGGTCAAGTGGATTAGTACCTCGACTTTCGATCCGAAGGTCGTGGGTTCGAATCCGGCCGTGCATCAATAAACTTTTCGCATCGAAAAATTTATATTCGCTTTTACACGAGCTTATAACGGTGAAGGAAAACATCGTGAGGAAACCAGTTAGCTCTCTAATAGCGTCGATGGACTTGCAACCTGTCACGTATGGAAAGTTAAACTTCTGTAAAAAGTGGGCATGTACCAAATATGTATGTATTTGGACATACCTCTGACTACCCCCTTAGACATTTTCAAAAAGATCTAAAAATTGCTTAATGATCTGAAAGAAATGTCTACCGCTCCCGGGATACAGTCGTGATCATATTTCATATTATTTAATTTTACAAATACATTAATATTGTACTATCACCCAAAGCACCGCTTCACCACCTTAAGGGAGCTTTTTCTGTGACGCAACTAGCAGTTTACACCGCTTTGCAACATTCGAACACCAATAGCAACAAAGTATTTCGGTGCTTTGTTATTAAGTTTGAAGAACAAATAATAACAGTAAGTTTTTAACAATGGTAAAAGTCATCAAACAATTATTGCTTTTAGATGTTTATGACTCCGATTGGTCAAAATAAAAAGGGCAGGATCAGCTAGCTAACATCTTGCAAGCTAAACTGTTTCAAAATTGGTAAAGCGACGCTTTTGGTGATAGTACATTGGCACAAAATATCCTCCATTTCTTCACGAAAACATATTAAATCTATAGGATAATGATACCTAAACTAACATACATTAACAAAAGGGATTCGTTCATCTGTAATCCATTAGTTATGGCAACGAAACGTGACAACACATGTACGATCAGAGACAAAAGTGTACACGAACAGCTTTGGTTAATAGGAAATAAGACAGTGGTAATCAATTAGAGTCATTATCACAGCCCCTCACAAACCGAAAACAATACATCGTGCCAATAACCGCAGTTTATTTTAGCATTATGCGTTATTAGTAACTAGGTTTTACAGAATGTTTTTTTCTTGTTACTCTTATGTGAATGAAAAGAGATAGCAACAAATATATTCTGAGCTAACGGAAGCTTACTAGTCTTTTATGAATAACGGGGTATGTATATTCCAAGTTCCAGTCTTTTTGCGTGAACGAGTAACAAACTATCATGTCTACAATTAGTCCAGTCAAAATAGACTAAATTATGATTCAAGTTTGCATTAATTCCCAACAAGCTGGATTTTTGTGCAGGCCTTGGATGCGTCATTACAAATGACATGTCAAAAGTCCCCATCGATCCCGCTTGTGCGTCGTTTTTTTTTCGAGGTCAAAGTTCACAAATTTGCTTATATCTCTAAAACAATGAGAGCTACCGAAAAATGGTTCAAACAAAGTTTGTAGATCGTTAAATTGTCTACAAAAAAGATCTCAACACTTTTTCTTCTACGGTGCACTGTTCTCGAATTATGGCTTATTAATAACACTTGTTTCGTGTGTTCTACCAAGTGCAGTCGCTTTCAGTTTAGAGGTTTCATGTCGGACGGCTGCCGTGCCGAAGTGCGTTTGTCATTTTGCGCACGGACGGTCGAGACGGACGATCGTTTGTTTTCATACAAAGTGCGCGGTGCGGCATCAGTGCGCGTTCCCAAAATCCCCTTAGGGGGATCTTTAAAAGGGATTTTGACACTAATCCCCGATACCACACTGTTGCTGCACTGCAGTCTTACGGCCGGTTCCAATATTAAACTTATGAATGATCGTAGATTGATCGCCATAGCAACTTTGTTTAGACAACAAAAAATGTAGAACACTTTTTGACAGATAACAATATTACTATGGCGACAGATCCACGGTTATTAGTAAGTTGAATATTGCAACCCGGCATTAGTAGATATCTTCAACTTTGATTCTAACCTAACAGAATATCCAAGAGTAAAACAGTATAATACATCGACCCATATATGAACATTATTGTCTGGTTATTCGTATTTTCCACCCGATCGGCTAACGCACCTGCATCCCCTTGCACAATAGGGGTGCCAGAGAAGATTGTTTTCACCCAACCTTTTATTAGATAGAAACTATTACTGCAACACAATTTAGTTAGGTATTTAATAAAAGGAACTTTAATAAAATAAACTTTAATAAAATAAACTTTGATAAAAGTATTATAAAGCATTATCGAACTGTAATAAACATAAGGGTGCACTTGCCATTTAAGATTCGATTTTGAGCATTACGTTACAATACTACCTGCACGAGCATTCGCCTGAAATGTTACATTTTAGGTTTAATTTTGAGCATTTCTTTACAAAACAGGTGCGATTTGATGTTACAAGTTGTATAAAAAAAAATACTTCTACATTTTTACTTGATGATTTATGACAGGAGGCAATTCTTTGTAGATAACTACTTGTCTTTTCAAAGCAACTTATCTATATCAAAGCAAGTTACGAACCTCAAACAAACGAAACATGGTCCATCATGACTGCGCACGCAGGAATAGATAATTTAATATGCTCCGAAATACAGAAGCGAAAAGGACCACTTACAGTCACCCATCTAACTTGTGACCGCTCAGAGCGTCGCTTAACTTCAAAGATAAAATAATAACGTCAATAAAATTGATTAACACTTTTTCTGCTAATAGTACTTATAAGCAAGATTGACTTTTAATTGACTTTATTGACATAATTAAACGTCAGGGGCGGGACGGACGTCTGCGGTATCGGGGTACTCAGGGAATAACCCGTCTAATCATGCAACGCCACGAGCGCTTTAAATCTGAACTATGAATGAGCCCTAGATCTAAAGCTTATACTTTACTGAATTCCCGAAGGAATTCCTTGATCCCTCACACTTGACCGGGAAACGTCTTGGCTAACAAGCCGTCTCCCCTCTCCCTCCCGCCCCTCAGACTTGACACCTGTCTCTGTCAGGCACGAGCTCGCTTTGTGCAAAGTAGGTGCAGGTCGACTGAGAGTAAAAGTATCATCGACATACTTACCCGATACGGGAAAATGGCACTATTTATACTTGAAACTCGTGTTCGAAGATTCTCAACAGTTTAAGAATATAAACGTAATCCCAAATTTGTGGTTTATATTTATAACAAATAGGTTTAAATATATAGGTAAGTGTCAAGTGTTTTATAATTAAGTGGCTCGGCCAAGTGCTGCGATGCCTTTTAGCGGCTGACCAGCGCGTAGAAATGGATAATGTATTTGTTTGCCCTAAGAATAATTTAATATATCAACCGATGCAGCTATCATATTGTGTCGCAGTACAGCCAGTCAAATCAAATTCACATTTTTGCGAAGACTTCATTTTAGAGATTTTAGAATTTATCGGCGAATTTATAGCTATTTCTCGTATGATAAGACGTGGCTTCAGTGGTATCTGAAAAATATGTTTGAATAATAATCCTTGTAAATTCACTAAAATTTTTCAGTAATTAGGTACCTACAAAGTAAGTTCGTAAAGGCAAGTGGCCAAATAAGGTGATGGAGTTTTAAGCCGCCTAAAAACATCCGTCATGGCTTAACGACTTTAAAAGCCGGGACCGACAATTTAACGTGCCCTCCGAAGCACAGAAACGCTCAACTGATAATGCCACTTGCGGTCACCCACCCAAGTTGTGACGCTCAGAACGTTGCCTTACTTCGACGATCTATCAAGAAAGATGATATATGAATACGAGCTATTTAAAATATTGGTACCAGGCAAGCGCAGGTCCTAGTATAGGTATTATGCTAGTAAATAGTGGCAATTCGGAGTGTCGCAAATGCTAAACTAAGCTAAAATTAATGCCATCCTTTTTATTCCAATCGCTATGAAAGGGACGGCAACATTTTAGTTAGTTTATTAGTTTAGTTTTTGCGACACTCCGAAATGCCACTAATACATGAATTAAAAACAAATTTATGCTTACAATTTAAACTGGTTGCTGGGTGCGCTACAAGGAATGCCTTGTTGGTAGCATCGAACTCAAGTATGCTGGTCTGATAGCTGGTCAAAGTGGATCAATGTTTCACGAGTAAACGATGATCTCATTGGGAAGCAGGCTCAAAAGACAATCTGGAGTTAGCCGGTCCGTTTCACTGGTTCTATGCAGTGCACGTAGCACCAATATTTGCCTCGGTAAAGGTGACTTCATCTGAGTACTGTCCCATTTACCTGTAGAGGCAGATTTGTTTCGTCTCATCATTGTCCTAGTAAAGTGTCATGCAAATTTTTTCAGGTTCCATGATTATATTTGCTGGTCTGATTTCCACCAAACAAAGCTAAAAACAATCGATAGTCACCTTTCAAACGAAAAAAACTAATTTCAATTCATTATTTTTTCATCCCAAAAATAATTCAAAATACATAATTTTGAGAACTACGATCCCACGAGACTTCTCTTTTTGATCAGCAGTTAGAAATTGACAATGATGCATGTCGGTCTAGAAGAACTTTATTGACTCTAGCCTTGAAGACTCTTTCGTTACCTCGCGAAGATTTCCTTCACCGTATAAGCTCATTTGTACAAGTACAAGCGCACATTATACCCATTCTGAAAAGATAAATACATTGCTTGTTATTTATGATTGACCAGTATATACTTAAGTTTACATAGCATTTCGATAACACCAGAAATTCGTGCTAAAGGCATAGAAGTTGAAACAATATCGCCCACTCGATTGGAAAATGGTGGGTTTTGGATAAACAGACACGGCTCTAGGGACAGAATGTAAATCAATTCATTGCGCTTGTTAGTTTATGTAGGTAACGGCCATAATTGCTGGTAATCCACATTCGAGCATTTACTTTCATTTTTTACGCTTTCTATATGACACTCTACGGGATTCTACGGGAGAGAGAGAGAAAGGAATAGATACTGTGGAATGTTGTGCTGAAGAAGAACGCTCGTGATATTGTGGACCGAAGACTGCACAAATGCTTCTATTCTCCAAGAACTCTGCATCATGCAGCGTAGAATACGAGCTTGGATGATGGAGGCTACCATCATCCAAGCTACATCATCACATTAGCATCATCATCCTGCTTTGTGTACCTAATCTTCATACCTATCTGTGCTGTAAGTGTGTCAATAAATCTATCTATCTATCATCATTCAAGCTCTTATTCACACCCTCGGAAATGTTTCTCGGCGTGGAGGTAATATTCATAGAGCGTCTGGTGGTGCAGGGTAGAGTCGAAGGTACCCCAGCGTAAAGCAGAGATCATCAATGAGGTAATACAGATGGGGTCTTTAGTATGAGATTAATGGACAGTCTCTTAAATATGCAAGAAGGACAGCTGTCAGGGAGGAGTGGAGATGCGCTGTCTAACGTGCCACAATGGTCATCGGTGTAAGTCTCCACGACCACTCTGCCAAGAGTGTACCAAAGAAGAAAAAGATGAGTCTGCTGCAGTGAAGCTCGTGAAACGTCGTATGCGTGCTAGAGCAGTAATTTGCACTTTATGTTACTCTATTTTTCAAAGAGGTCCAAAACGAGTATTTGATGGACGGCATTTATGTCTATTTCTATCAAAGTTTAAAAAATACATCGTTTTTAGACGAGTTTCCGTTTGCGGTTTAACTCTCAACATAAAAACATTTGAACTATATTTTTATTCCATTGACCCTTAATCTATTTTTTTAAGCGTCATTGAAACAAACAATTTATTTTTAAATAAGCTTCACAAAATTTTGGGACAGAGAGAGTTGAGTATTTGCTTTATTGAATAACTGATTTGATTGTCAATGTAATTTAAAATCCATACGTCGAGTTCACGGGAAATTAAACATTGTAATGGCTAGCCCAGCTGGGAAATTGCCAAAATATATTGCAATGTTAGTAGAAAACAACGATTTTTCAGTAAATTTGGCGAGCTCGAAATGGTGGGATGCAATATTAGCGGACGAACTTAATTACAGTTTATATATTTAAAAGGTATTTTTTATACATGAAATGAATGATATAGCCTAGTGGTCAGGCTAAAGAGTGATCGCTTGTATCTACTCAGGTTCGAATCCTGCCTTAGCGGTTAACTTTTAGTAAGATTTTTCATTTAGAACTTACTTACTTTAGTATGGAAGTAATGTAATGTAAGCGAAATCACAAATACGTTATTGAGACTGGCTGTTAATGCAGTCGTAAATCAGTTATAGTTCTCAGTACATCCCTGACCACAGTGCACACAGGTGAACCAGCATTTGGTCTTTGGTGCATAATGTAATTAAAGTGTAACTAGATAACAGCTGTATATGTTTGTGATGAGCTTTGCTTTGTATAGAACTTTGCTAGAAGCTCTTCAGCCCAACGGGTATTCGGTTGTACTTGTACATCTAGTTTGTGAGAAATCTATTATGTACTAGATATCGGTTAAAACAATATTAATATACTTCTTAAGAGAGCGCCATATGCAAATTAGTCGTCGAAATCCTTATTTATCTCGGTATATGTGAAAGCTACGTCCTTCATATTTAGGGAAATGATACTTTGAACTTTTATCTTGCGTTATGGTTTTTTAGAAACACGATTGGTAAAAGTTTTCTCGATCATATATTTTTTTGAAAAATACATGTTTTTCACACAGTTTGCTATTTATCTCAGGAACAGAACGCTATTTTTGTTGGTTTTATGTTTTGACAAATAGCCTAGAAGTATTTATTTAGTTCTGGTTTTTTTATTTTTCGATTGCTTGTTTAATTAACTTGTAATTAAATAAAAACTGTTTTTTCGCTATAAATTATGTAGCGTGTCTATCGTTCTGCGCTTCTCACTCACGAGTAAAAACATTATTCGCTCTCCCGCTCATTCCTCGGCGTTATGGCACACACTTAATGAGTGAGACGCGAACGCGAGGAGTGACCACACTCATACCCAGATGAAGATTCTCCGAAAGAATCGAAACATTGTCGGTATGGAAATTGACGATATTTTTACGTGAGTAATTTCCAGTGTGCTATTATAATGTCTACTTCTTATATTTATTTATTTATTTATTAGCCTTTATTACAGATAAAAATTTACATGGTTTTTATAATGTATAATCAATAATGTATGACATCGACAATTATTCAGCACTGTTATCTGATTGCCCCGTCTTGGCAAAGGCCTCCTCCAACTTCTTCCAATTCTCCCTATCTCTTGAAATTCGAATCCATGTTTTCCCTGCAAACTCCTTTAATTCGTCTTCCCACCTTTTGAACTGTCTTCCCCTCTTGCGTTTGGTGATGAATTGGTTTCCTACTTCTTATAACTTTACTTTAAATCAAAACTGTTAAAGCTCGGTTATTAACATTGTAAACACTACATCCGGGATATTTACCATGATTCGTGGATTTTCGAGTTTCCCAATATTTCGCCACAGGTCCAAGCGCCATGAGCATGTTTACCGTGATGGTAAAGATGTATATTCCGCATATACCTAGTGTTTACTTTAAATTGTTTATCAAACACATCATTTCACCCAACTTTCCTCATCCTCAGGTAAACAAGCTTAAGTTTTATATATTTTGTATTATAGTGTATTTCATGCCAGAGTAACAAGATAAAAAACGTTCTTTAACGCTTTATTTAATTTACAAATCTTTATGAAGGGAGGCCTTTGCCCTGCAGTGGGACGATTATGACTGAATAATAATAATTATAATTAATTATTATGATTAAAGGCCTAACTCTTAACACAACTGTGTATTTTGTCAATACCTTTGTAAATTACAATTTCCGTAATCTACACCTGTTGCCTACCTACTTGAAACGATAATCCGGTGCAAAGCCGGATACGTATGGAGCCGTCACCCCTCATCAGTCAGCCGAACGGAAATAATGAGTTCGACTGGCGAGACGTAATGAGGCTCTACGTGTGTACGCCTTCGTGTATTAAGCCATGTTTAATGTATGCAAGTAGCTGGCATGCAAGATACAAGTTGCATTGGAAGTGTATTACGTCTGTAATTAAGAAA